>OZ023317.1:19810166-19995166 GCA_964007375.1 Ophion obscuratus
ACATCGAGAGTACGGAGCGAATAAATTGTCCTGCAATGTACTTCCATCATCGTGTAAGCGAAATTGAGACCGTAGATCGTCTCAATTTTCCTCACTCGAGATTCCCGTCCCCCGGTATTCGCAATAAATAGAAAGGCCCTCGACTGCATTCTCGTTTTTTTTTTGTTTCTTCGAACGATACACATTTTTTGCCTCCCTTGTTTCGAACGTCAACTTGACGAGGCTCGTTCTGTGTGGCGTCGAATTCCCTCACAATCGATTTAGGTCATAGATCGCTTAATAAGAATGCTAAAGAATGAGAAGAGTATGTGGCTTCCGGATGGAGGCCGTGTTGAGAATCAGCGTTGTGCCGACGTTTCGCAAACGTTACAGTCTGCATCATCAGGGCTGAGAGCTCCGATACTGAAGCTCTCGTGTCTCAGGTATTCCTTATATAGTTGCAGTCATCGTTCTGGATCGCTGCACCAGCCAATCAGATGTTTTAATTGATCAGCTGGTCAATTAAAACATCTGATTGGCTGGTGCAGCGATCCAGAACGATGACTGCAACTATATAAGGAATACCTGAGACACGAGAGCTTCAGTATCGGAGCTCTCAGCCCTGATGATGCAGACTGTAACGTTTGCGAAACGTCGGCACAACGCTGATCCTCAACACGGCCTCCATCCGGAAGCCACATACTCTTCTCATTACATAAAGAGCCGTGAAAGCCTTAAAACTAAAATGCTAAAGAATGTCTATCTGATTTCGGTAGCGCAACGGACATTTGGAAAAAAATGAAGTTCAAAATTAATATTCTGATATTAATGACGTATTTATGTTATTGTATGGCTGCGGATATTGAATTTTTGAGAGACAACATTAAAATAAGTTTCAATAATTCTTAGCTTCAGTATATCTGTATCAATATTTTAACAAACTGTCAGTTTTCTATGGAGCTGAAGTTTGACGATGTTCAAGTTTGCTTCGTTGGAATGCAGCAAAAATAATTTATTTCTTTTTTTCCAAATCTCTGTCGACAGATTTGAAGTATTAGATAAAATATAAGATGGAAATTGGAACTATTGGATAAAATGACCCTCTAGGGTCATTTTAAATACCGTAACTAAATCAATCCCAATATTATTTCTCTTTCTTGCTTACGCGAATTCCTAAATTCTGCACAAACGTTCTCTCTAAAATTATCCGACATATAGCAGAATTACACGATTTGCTGAGACCTTTCACGATCAATTTGCAAGAAATCCTGGCCCCCAATTCCCCTTGCCTCTCAACGGAATATCTCACTCACCAAGCTAAGGATGTGTGCGTGTGGATATATATATATACACACACACCCACGCAGCCGTAGTTCCGCGTGTAGGACGTGTTGATGAAAAGCGTGGTTTTCGTTGTCGTATATATACGTGCCATTAATTATTATTTCGGTGAGAAGGGTAGAGAGTCGAGTGGCTCGATCGCACGAAACCACGCGTGCCTCAGAGCGCTCCTGAATTTTGCCCGTAGGGTGGTGTATGCGTGCCGAGGAGAAAAAGTGCCGCAGCGACGGAGAGAGCTTTACACGAAAAGGTAGTGAGTCGTTCGACGCCGTCAATCTGACTTAGAATTGGATAGACAAATATATATATATATATATATATATATATATATATATATATATATATATATATATATATATATATATATATATATATAAATACAGGGTGTCACTCTTATCTCTGCCACCCGAAATAGCTCGGTAATTATTGGAGTCACAAAAAAAAGGTCCAGACAAAAGTTATACGGTGTGCAGGGGGCCATCAAACGTAAGCATTTTTTTATTCCGGTGGAGGCGCTGACGCACAGTGAAGGCCACCTCCACTTTTTTAAATCGAATGGTACGTTTTTTTCAACCATTTTGTGGAACACCTCAAGCCGCATAAAAACATCACCGGGTCAAAGTTGTTCAAGGTCATTCAAGGTCACCTATTAAAATAAAATACAAATCTAAATATAATACAAATAGAAATCTATAAATAAAATAAAATAAATCTATAAAATCTATAAATAAAATAAAAAATAATAAAATATATACAAATACAAATCTAAAGTCGTTCAAGGCCATTCAAGGTCAGTATCGATGATACAAATCTAAATATCTCGGATCACTACCAAATATCGTTCAAGGCCATTCAATGGAATGGTACATTTTTTTTCAACCATCTTGTGGAGCACCTCGAGCCGCATAAAAAACATTAGGGGGTCAAAGTCGTTCTAGGCCATTCAAGGTCAGTATCGATGATACAAATCTAAATATCTCGGATCACTACCAAATATCGTTCAAGGCCATTTAATGGAATGGTACATTTTTTTTCAACCATCTTGTGGAGCACCTCGAGCCGCATAAAAAACATTAGGGGGTCAAAGTCGTTCAAGGCCATTCAAGGTCAGTATCGATGATACAAATCTAAATATCTCGGATCACTACCAAATATTTGGTAGTGATCCGAGATATTTAGATTTGTATCATCGATACTGACCTTGAATGGCCTAGAACGACTTTGACCCCCTAATGTTTTTTATGCGGCTCGAAGTGCTCCACAAGATGGTTGAAAAAAAATGTACCATTCCATTTTAAAAAGTGGAGGTGACCTTCACTGTGCGTCAGCGCCTCCACCGAGAAACATTTTTTTTTTCGCATTTGATGGCCCCCATCACACCGTACAACTTTTGTCTGGAACATTTTTTTGTGACGTCGATAATTACCGAGTTATTTCGGGTGGCAGAGATAAGAGGGACACCCTGTATATATACACACAATTTTCGACTGGTGACGAACGAAAGGGTGTAGTTTTTCATGAAATGACACGTCAAGTTATGCAAGTTACGACCTTTCCGTTCCTAGGAGCTCACATTACATATATCTCCATATATATCTATGTAGTACTAAAAAGGAGGGAGTAAGTGCTGCGCTAGAGCCAGGGAGAGGGGCGAGAGAGAAAGAGAGAGAGAGAGAGAGAGAGAGAGAGAGAGAGAGAGAGAGAGAGAGAGAGAAAGAGAATATTGGCCTCGTCAGGCAGTTTCAGCCTGAAGACCGATACGATAGCGCCCCCTCGTTGCTTCTTATGAAGCCAATTATTTCGTTCGTCGAAGGCTCACGTACAGTTCCTTCCTGCCACCCCACTTGCATTACGCACGGCCGCAATGGAATAAGGGTTGGTATCGTCCTGGTAGCATGGTCCTCGCAGTCACTCGGTGCTTGGGCTGGGGGGGGGGGGGGGCGGGTGAACACTTGATGAAAGCCTCAAGCGTGGGAGTGCAGATTTTTTGTGCTCTCGTTTCCAAAGTAGATTTTTTTGGTATGTCCACCAATAGAATAGCGCTGGCGTTAACAGTGGAAATGATTGGAGGGAAGGGCCGCTCGTCAGTGAGCTCAACGAAATTGCGGCAAGCCCAAAGGTTCGCACCAGTAAAAGTGAAATTAAGGCGTTATCCCCACTTGTAGCGCAAAAAAAGGCCTTTTTCATGAATTTTTTTTAAAGAAAACTACAAAACTTTTTTAATTGATCAATATACCATCTTAATGAACACATCTTGAAGAACTTTCAGTAATTTTTTTATTGAAAAATATTACATTGTTCAGTGGCAAATGGCCGTCAATGAAATAATGTTTTTATATACACGGTTTGCGGTGACCAACATTGCGGCGAAGTGGATCATCTGAAAAAAAAAATGCGGATGGATTTAGTCAAATATAAGTATAAACTATTCTTTAATCGAAGGATTTTAAAAAATATTCATTTTTCACAAAATGGCGGACAGTCAAAGATAATGGTTCGATTTTAACGAAAAAAACGGCTGTTTTTGGCTATAAAACGGCCATTTTTTTTCGAAAAAAAAAAATCGAACGATTAAAGACTACATTTTTATGTATTAAATAAGCCTGAAACATTTCCAGAAGATCGGTACATTAGTGTTCGAATAATCTTGGTCACCGACTTCAGAAATGCCATTTTGAGAAAAACGCATTTAAAGTTTCAATTTCCGGTCGTTTACACAACGGATTCTTCTCTTTCAACGCTCATATCTCAGACAATTTTGTTCGGATCGACTTGAAATTTTCAGGACATATTCTCAGATACTTATACTTCAAAAAAATGCAATAAAAAAAATCGATTTTTTCAAAATCGCAAGTGGGGGTAACCCCTTAACGAAACGATGTGCACGCATTTTTCTTTTTTTTTTTCGACTCGATAATTATTTAACAAATTTACGGCTTGTCGGACACGCGGGGTTTCATAACGAGTAATTATACGATCTAATTGAATTTGTAATCGCGGGCAGTATATAGTACACGTGGAGGACGGGCGGAGGGGAGGGGGGATTTCGCCCTCGGTAATATCGAGGCTTCGTAATATTAACAGGATGCAAATTGTTTATAGATCGCCAAAGAGGTATTAATTACGGGCAGGAAATTGAGAAGCGAATGGCAGGACACGCGAGTTATTTTAATTGCAATCGTTTCGGATCTCATAAACGCGCACACACGGGCATACACTCACAAACACAAGGGACGAAGATGCTTTACAGATGGTTATAACTGATGAATTTTCGCGTAACATGCCGTTGCGCATACGCAAGGCCGTTCCCATATTATCGACCGAATTCGATTTTAGCAAAATGACAACGCGTTACATCGCGTCGTTCCTGCCTCATTGGCCGCGTCCAATTTATTTGCAAAGCCGGTCTCCTCGTTTCGTAATATCGTATGTCTCACAAGGAAAGGTTGCGAGGTCGATCTCTCCGATTTCAGTGAAATTCGGCATGCTCGTAGAATGGGTGAAAATAGGCGACACGTATTTTTTTTATATCTGCGGAACCCGATTTTTAAGGGGTGAAACGCACCCTCGGAAATAGGGGTGTTTTTCGTCGATAACGTTATCGTTCTCATCTCCAATGTATAGTACATGAACGAATAAACATTGTTGCAATTTGATTTTTTTTTATATCTCGTACCGTCAAAACGTTATCGACGAAAAACGAAAAACACGCCAATTTTCGAGGGTGCGTTTCAACCCTAAGTTTCAAGTATATGTTCGAACCAGATTTTTTTTTTGATACAAACTTTGCCATTCCCTTTCTCCCCTTAGGGGTTAAATTTCGAAAAATGCTGAAATACGCGTTTCATTTAATGTGTCAAGAAGCAGGTATACGAAATTTCAAGTAAATCCGACCAGATGTTTTTTTATTTCCATACAAACTTGGCCACCCATTTACTCTCCTTAAGGGTTGAATTTCGAAAAATCCCCTCTTTAATAGTGCCTAGATAATAAAAACAACATGCCCTCCAAATGTCATGTTTCTAAATTCAGCGGTTTAAACTGTCAGTCAGTCAGTCAAAACTTTGCCTTTTATATATATATATAGGATATTTGAACTTGATACTTCACTCTTGCCGGTTCCTTTGGCCCACTCCGGGAATGTTGCTCACGGACTTTGACGAACTATACTGTATTTGCACACACGATATTGCAATTTGCATCGTCGGAACCCAAGAAATTTTTTTTACTTATTTTATTGTGTTTATTGCTTTATTTTCACTATTTTATAAAATTTTATCATAAAAATTGGAGCTAAAAATCTCTAACGGACTCTAAAGGACTCTATAAAAGGTTTGATTGATTTTTCCACACCGATAAGAAAATATTTATTCGAATCAACTATAGCGTTTAGTTGATCCTTTTTTTTAAATTTAAAGTAACTAAAATTTTATTCAAATCAGTGTTTCTTTGTTTAAATTTGATTCTAGCATTCCAGTGATTTATTACAGATATATTAATACAAAAATCTATTGAACACCGTTGAAAAATAAAAAAATGCAAGTGCTTCTAATCATTGTGGAATTTCATATTATTACTCACAAAAATATTCAGGCGTATAGACTAAATGGGTTTTAGTCTATATTGATTTGGATTTTTTAAAATTTGAATACACTAGCAAATCCATGGATATAATAGTACGCACAGTGGCCGGAGTGTGGCGCAGGCTCCGAGATTTCTCGTGCAAGCCATTCGTAGTCCGAGCAAGCATATACCCGAGTTCGCAAAACGTATCGACGGAAAAACTAAAAAACATGAGCCATTACAGGCGGCTATATTTTCACTGAGTTTCAGTTGTCTTCACCATCGGAAACTCGGTAAAAACTGCCTCACGCCAAGTCTACACGCAAGCCAGCTTAATAGTCCAAATATTGGCCTAGGCCAATGCTGCTTAGCGTGCGAGATAAACAACTACTGTCGTTTATATTGTAGTCATATATACTACGCGTGTTTCGTATACCACCGACTTTTTTTTATCTCCCCACAATATTTATATAAAATATCCCCTCGTGACGAATATGTCACAGCCTCCAGCCCTTCTCTCCTCTCCCAAATACACGGTTACCAGTTCCTTTCGTAGCGTCCCAAAGGGATTGAAAAACCCGAAAATTCATGATTTTTCAGTTGATGAATTTTCAGTTCAAACAAATCCATGATTTTGAAGTGCGTTGGAGTGCAATGAAACTTAAGGGGTGGCCACTCTACAGGCCGAAAAAATAGACTTTTTGGGGACTTTTTTCTCAGAAAAACGACAATATAAATCGAGATTAAAAAAATGGGTGTTTATTATACATAACAGTGCCTGTATACAATAATTTTTTTGAAGCGATTAATTTCAGAATGACGGCTGTGCAGCGTTTACCTCATAACTGCATTTTTTAAGATGGCCGGAAATATTAGACAATTTTTAACCAATTTACTTGAAATGTTGAATATATCTTGAAAAAAACATTGTCTATGGAATCACGAAGGATTTTTTTTTATATTGCATAGTTAATGTGTTATTAACAATTATCTGGCGGTTTTTAGGCCAATTTATCACTAGCCAAAAATTTACCTCGTAAATCGTTAATAACAAATTAACTATGCAATATAAAAACAAATCCTACGTACTTCCATAGACATTGTATTTTTCAAGATATATTCAACATTTCAAGTGAATCGGTTGAAAATTGTCCGAATTATGTTTCCGGCCAACTTAAAAAATGCAGTTTTGATATAAACGCTGCACAACCGTCATTTTGAAATGAATCGCTTAAAATAAATGATTGTATACAGTCACTGATATGTGTGATAAACACCCTTTTTGTAATCTCGCATTATTTTGTGGTTTTTCTGAAAAAAATTCCCAAAAAGTCTATTTTTTCGTAAGTTTTTTTTTTCGAAGTGGCCTAAGGCCTTAACTCTCTCTAAGTGTTTCAATTTTTTTGGCCGATATAGGCTGCAAAAGCCAGTCAAACGTTACTACGAATTCTTATTAGAAATGTACAACTTCAATTTGCAAAAAAAAAGTATTTGGATAATAATAAAAATAAAAGAATGAAAAACGAGAAAAAATCGTTGGATTCCAAGAATGCAAACTTCAACGTCATACAAATCCCCATACTTATAATTTGAACTTATCAAACCGAGCAAATACAAATTCTAATGGGCTTGAAGTTTGCATCGTTGAAATGCAACGAAAGTTCTTTACAATTCCTGACTTTCACTATTATCCCAAATCATATTTTGCAGATTTGTTGCAGAACGCTAAATAATAATCCTAAACACGTTTGCGTGATTTTCGTAACTTAAGAGGTCGCTTTAGACGCTGAAAAGGCTATTTTCATGTTTTTTTATAGGTTTATGTGATAGATATTGATATAAAAAATGCTACGCTTTATAAATACACTTTCGAAATACATTTAACCAATCAATAATGATGGGTTATATAAACACATCAAATTTGATGTGTTTATATAACCCAAACGAACTTTAAACGTGTTTTTCTCGAAACAACGTTTTTCGACGGCTTGTTGATAAAATCTTCGAAACCACTGAACCGACCCTTACGAAATTTTAACTACATATTCTTTACAACTATAGCTATAGCGCATATCAAGTTTTTTTTTTTAATTTTGACATTTACTATTTTTTTTGCCAAAAACGGTGAAAAAACACGTTTTGTTATTTTTGCACACATAAAAAATCGTATGATATGCGCTATAGCCATTAACATACTGAATCTAAAACGGTTTGAGTTTTTTGTTTCGGATTATCCATCTCCAAGATTTCATCAAAAGCGCAGACCTACAATTTTTTCAACTACCATTTTCGTCTATAAATAGTGATTTAAATATATAAATGAAATGTTTTTTATGTATTTCGAAAGTGTATTTATTAAGTGTAACAACTTTTATATCAATATCTATAATATAAACCTATACAAAAAAAATAATAAAAATAGACTTTTTTTGCGTCTGAAGTGAGAAGACCCCTTAAATCCGTGGGAGGAAATTCACAAAAAAAAAGAGAATAAAGAGAATGGAGGATAGTCGACCAAAGTGATGGGCGAGGATGGAGGATTCTTTTTTTCTGGTTCGAAGACGCATCTCCGCATTTCTTTTGCAGGTCTCACGAGGGCGCCCATGTATCCGTTTTCCACGGGGCAATATCCTTACCCGATGCTGAGTCCGGAAATGACGCAAGTCGCTGCTTCCTGGTGAGTAAAATCTTCATCGATAAAAATTAACGTGTCGGGACGAGTGAGACGAAGCAGACAACTTCCGAGTCGCTTTTCTTGCTTATCTTTCTCTCCATCCGTCGCTCTATTGAACGGAAAATCTGGAACTAAGTACGAAGAGAGAAAAGAGAGGGAGAGAGAGAGAGAGTGGTCAGTGAGGCGATCAGACGCCCTCGTTTCCGGTCTATTAGGCCGAGTACACCCACCTACCCTAGACCTCACTTAGCAAAACCTTTAGCTTTTCTCTCCTTGTTATTTGCTATCTGGATGACCCACCCCGAATTGAGATTTTCCACGGATGATTTGATCGTCTTTCCTCAATTAGGATACCCTGCCCTCTCTCTCTCTCTCTCTATTTCCTCTTCCCATCCCATTTCTAGCCTCCCTTCTCTTCCTTAGCTCATGGACATGCTGAATTACCACTGGCTGTTGCGACATCTCGTCGTTATTTGCCTCGAACGCCAATAACACTGGTTCAATACTATCCATTATTTAACGGCGGGGTAAAGTTAATTCGGCGAAAAAAAGGCATGTTTTTAAGATTTTTTTTGGCGTAACGAATAGTGTTCGTTTATTGAAAAATTTACATATAATAAAGTAACATTTGAACAACATTCTCCTAAATTTGCATTGCAAAATATTCAAAACTGAGCGAGTGAAAATTAAACCCCGGAGGCGCCTGGAAAAAAAGTTGGTTTGCGGTGTGCACCATAACTCGCAACAGAATCATTTGAAACAAAAAAATCAAAATGCATTTGTTAAAGGAGATGTTTCTCGAGGTAATGACGGGAGGATTTTTTTTTTTTTCGATTTTTCGATTTTTCGTAGCACATGGGAGCCAAAAACCCGATTTTCGCTAAAAAAAATCGACTAATTTGTTGTTGAAAAATTAGTAATTATTAAAAAAAAAACAAAAAAGCTCCCGACAATACCTGGTGAATTATGTGAAGAAGTACTGTGCAAAATTTCAAAGCGATTGATCCAGTAGATTTTGAGTTATCGTGCACACGGACTTCAAATATGACAAGTCTCAGAAAAACGGTTTGAAAAATGCAGAAGAGAAGAGAACGGCATGGAGCAATAGACGCTCAAATACTCATAACTTCGTCAATTTTACTCCGATCGACTTGAAATTTTAACACAATAATCTTGATATATTATGCATTCATTTAAAAAATGAAAAAAAATGAAAAAATTTTTTAATACTTCACCCCGCCCTTAAGGTCTCAGACCACAGTAACGGATATAAAATTATGTGCGAATTTAACCATTTTTTTTCGTATGAAACAGTGATTCACTCATAAAATGATTTACACATCTATTTAGTATGCATATCAAGCTGTTTGAAAATATATATTTTTTCGTTGTATCACATGGCAGAATACTCGAAACAGCTTTTTTCCAATTGGTGTGACAGATAACTTCAACAATTTTCACTCGATTTACTTCAAATTTAAAAGTTATGTTCCTAATTGCATTTCGCAAAGAAGTACGTACGGAATTTCTGATTAATCGACAGATTTTCATTTTATGAGCAGTTTATGAGCAGTTATAACGAAATTTTTCACTGAAAATTAATTTCTTAAGTTCAAATACCTACAACTTTTGAATAAAACAATATTTTTTAATTTTGTACGTACTTCTCTAGGTATTGTAATACAGATCGAGAATTTTTGTTTTTTGTTCTAGGTAAAAAATTGTGGATGCTAAATGTCACGCCGCGGGTGCCTAAAAAAAGATAACAAAAGAATATTAATAGTCGGCGGATCGAAAAAAATCTAATAGCTTGATATTCATACTAAATAGATGTGTAATTAATTTTATGAGTGAATCACTTTTTCATACGGAAACAAATTGTTAAATTCGTACATGATATCCCGTTACTGTGGCCTAACCCCTTAATTTTTCTCCGGCCTCTCGTTCACCTACTCGTTTATGATTTACAGGCACACGCCGAGTATGTACCCGATTTCGCCGGCGAGTGCGGGCTTCAGGAGTCCATACCCAACGAGTTTACCCATCACTAGTTCCAGTTTACCAAGGTTCGTTTGCAGCGCGAGCCTCGTCGTTGAATCGCCTTTGCATCCATCGACGAGGCCAGCCCACCGCTTCCAAGGCCAATCTCTAAAAGTGTGATTTTTCGATTTTTATCAGTGATCTCTACCGGTTTTCGCCTACGGGTCTCATGCCACCACATCCGGGTCTCAGTCCGCACGCTCACGCGTTAGCGTCGCACGCCCTGGTGTCCTCGGCGCCGAAAGCGGACCACCACTCTACCTTGGATCACAATCACAGGTGAATTTTGTCTCTCCCTCCGATCCTTACCTTTGAAATCCTTCCCGCTTCGGTCCTACCCAATCAAATGCCTCGACGTCAGCGCCATCGCGCGCCCGACACAAGTACCGCGAGATAGTCACGGGGACGATCGATATACCTCAACGACGCGTACGTCCGGGCCTATCAATAAGGGAGAAAATCGTGGCAGGATAGTGTCGCGATTCTTTCGCTTCGATCGGTCACTTATCTTATAGGCGGCTGGAAAAAAGTACGCGTCGTGTGTATGCCGAATGTGTCGTTTCCGCGAACTTCTTCAGTTCGCTGACTCCGTCGATAAGGGATGACCGGTGGCGCGAAGGAAGAGCGAGGATGCAGAAAATGCGAAATGAGCAAAGTGGGGTGGGGGTAAAAGCCTGGTATCATCGATGGGTTGGATAAAGATGGTATTGAAGTTTGCACCGTCGCAACGAAAATATATTTCCGCCCTCATTGTCGTATTTTTTCGCCTGTTCAGGCTACGAAAAGCACTGAAACATTTCCAAAGATCTTTATTCAAATTATATAACCAAAACCTGCAAAACGAAGTTTTCAGGTATGAACAAAAATAAAGAAATGAATAAAGGCGAATATTCGTTGTTTTCCAACGATGCGTACTTCATCACCATGGATAAAGAAGATCGGAAGCGCCGAGGGGATGACGATATAGTTGTGACGAATGCCGCAGGGGGTAGCGCGACTCATATGCCGCCAACCGACTCGGCGAATCGACGAGGACGGAGCACACTTATCGAGTGTACGCGAGGCACGAAACTCCGCGATCGGATAGAAACGGAGAAAGAGAGAGACGGAAAGGCCGCGCGGGAGAGAAGCCGGAAGAGAACGGGAGAATAACGAGGATAACTCCAGAGCGTCTGCGCCTGCCTTTCGTCATGTATTGATCATTACCCTCTTAACAGATTTCTAATTAACATCAGTACATCCTCAAATTCTACAATCTACATTCGCATACATGGGAAATCCAGCGTAATGCAAAATGCCAACTTGGACGACAGACGCGAACAATAGCGACGATCGTGTCAAGATTGCGCACACCACGAACACATTTGTCGCGTGAGTCTCTCGTTGCTATTGGACACCGGCGAGGATCCCGACGTTCGTGCGACGCGGTATATCTCCGCGGGACGACTCGCGGTTGGTAGGGAAGAGCGGAGTGGACATCTTTGAAGCGCGTGTTTCGCGTTGCTGTCGCGAGGACAAAGATGCGGCTATCGCGGACTACCGGAAGTCGAGCTGTACTAATCCATAGACCAAGGAATGATATCAACAATATTTTACAGGGCCTTGCCTGTAGAATGGATCGATTGCGGCACGCTCGTGTCACACAATGGAAAATTGTCACGATACGAAGCAGGCGATCGAGCTGAGGGAGCAAAGACCGCTGGGGATGCGTTCGGACTGCCGAGAGAGATATATTTATCAGTGCGAAAGGACCAAGCAAGAGCCTCTGGCACGCAATCCTCATATTTCATACACCTTACAGGAAGAAATACAAAAAAAAGAGAGAGAAAGTCATTCACCCTCGTACATCGAAGGATCGCCCGCGAGCATCGTCCTAAAACAATCGCAACACTAATTGCGCGTTCATTGGACGAGCGAAGCATACACGGAAGTCCGAGACGTTGGCGAGAGATAGACGGGTGGTGGGGTGGGGGGTGGTGATAAACATAATCCAGAACATATAACCGTCGGTCTTTTCCGGATATAACCAACCCTTCCTCAAACAAGCGACTGCAGCGCCGCATAACCCGCCAAAAAAAAAATGCCATTTTCACTCCCGTTTCCCCTCCCAGCGAGGCTCGCCCTCCCCCCGGCGGCGCCTCCTGCCGCTTCCACCCCGCGCCCTGCTCCCACGAGAATTATACATCGGTAGGGCACACTGCGAGATGTAGTTGTAGAGCCATGAATTGCAATGATGGCCCCGCGTGCACCCGACGCCTCCCCCCACCCTCGGATAATCAATCGTAACACCCGCTTGGTGATTCGCGGCTATACGAGAGACGCGCGGAGTAGACACAAAAGAGAGATACTCGCGCTACGAGGAGAATTTTCACGATACGATTGCTCTCCGCTATTTATTGTTGCGTCGTGCGTTACGAAATAGCGGAAATTGTATATTAAACGCTCGCCCGGACGAGTACCTGCTCGGTACACGAACAATATATTTGTGTATCCATATTTATATATATACATATATATATATATATATATATATATATATTTATTTATTTATACGTATATCATAAACAGCGAGGTTCATACGTGCGTGCGGATAAGAATATTACGGAAGGCAATCCATGGAATTCGCGAGATGTCGCATTTTAAAACATACATGGCGATGGAGACGTTAAAATTGGTGAAAGAGGTGGGATAGTCGTCCGGCGGGGGGTGGGTGGGTGGTCCGAGAGGAGGAGGTTGAAGAACGCGAAATGGAACATATTCGACCCAACGAATTGTCATCCATCAAGACGATGAAACAATCAGTTGTACGTACTTCAGCGCTCATTCGACACTCGTAAAAATTGCCCGTATTCGTGGCATCGGGCCAGGGGGACGAAAAGTGATCAAGTGCTACCTTATATATACACGTACAACCGAACATTGTGTACGGAATGAGGTGTATTTTACGAATTATTCTCCAAGAGAAAGAAGCTTCGCCGCAATAGTCTTCGGTGTCTGCGTCACCGAGCCTGCGGGTTGTCCGCTGCGGGGAGTAATGAATGCCAGGCGGCGAGAGAAATCTTCGTCCGGAGATAGCGAATGAATCCGGAGGGTCAGTGAGTCGCGCCGGCGCGAACGAAAATCCCAGGCGGCGATGGAGTCCGAGTGCGCGGAGCCATTGAACTTGGTGATTAAGAAGGACGGCAACAGCTGCGACTACAACTGCGAAGCTAACGGCATAGAGGAGAATTTTGCGAACGGCGCGAGAACGAGCGAGGAGGAGGATGAGGAGGAGCAGCGAGCGACGAGCAAGGCGCAGGACGACACGGCGATACTGCTGGAAGCGACGAAAGCTTGCGAAGGCGGTACACCACCCGCCGATCAGAAGATCCTCACCGCTCTTCACATGAGCAATCTCATGCAAATGTCCAATATGAGCCTGCCGAGAGGCGTCAATCCACCCGGTTATGGCACGCAGTATTACTTCATGCAACTGCTGGCCATGGTGGAGGCCCAGCAAATGATGTGCCAGCAAATGAGCTGGTCCGGACCACAACACTTTATCAGAAATCCTCTCAGACTCCCGCAGCCTTACTTCGACGGGCCTGCCAACGCGGCCAATCTCAACGAACAATTGTGCAGCTCGCTGAACTCGGGCGCAGCTTACGCAGCGCCAATCACTAAACGCGATTCCGTCAATCACGAGACCAAACAGACACACGCGAAACGGTATACGATCCTCGCACGCGCCCCTCGTCGATATCCTTGAGTCTTCGTGGCGACTTTGCACTCGGCGCTCGCACTCATCTTTTCTTCTGCTTTTCAGGTCTACGATAGATCAGAAAAATTCTACTTCGTTATCTTCCGACAACACAAAAGCTCAGGATACGGGTCAACAAAATAATCAAGGTACGGACGTCGATCGAAAACGAAATAGTCGTATATTGTTTTGTTTCTTTGAAGCTACGTGGACAATGCGACTTTGGCTATACGGAATTTGATTCTTCTCGATTATAAATTTGGGCCGATCACAGATAGCCGTAACTTCATCGTTAGCCTGTGTAAAAGTAATTTTTTTTGGCCAAAACTAACCTACGGTTGAAAGAAAAATAAATGATATTGAAGTTTGTATCGTTGGAACGCAACAGAAGGTCTTGATCTTTATGGCCAATTGGGGCTAAGAAAAACACTCGAATGTTTTTTCGGGTGCTTGTGATAAATCTGAAGCCCAAATTTGCTGGATAAGATTTCGGGTGATGAAGACAATGGGGAAATGAACGTTTTTTAATCATTTTTCGTTGTATTCCAACGATGCCAACTTCTATATCGTAAAAATAGAAGGTTGCAGGCTGTCGTTTCTTTAAAGCTACGTGTACAATGCGACTTTGCCTATATAGAAAAATTCTTGCGGATATTCTTCTTAATTATAAATTTGGGATAAATAACAGTGGGCGTAACTTCACAAAAAAACTTTATCGTTCGTCTGTGTCACTCTTTTTCCAAGAATAACCTCCAATTAACAAGGACTCGCGAGAAAGTACCGGGTGAAAATAGAAGTTTCGGTAAAAGCAGTAAAATTTTGCGATGATTTTAAAAAGCGGCCATTAATTGACTTCTGTCTAACTACAGTGGAGTCGCGGAAATTGGCTTTTTACTTCGAGTGACAACCAGCACGAGAACTTTTTCACAAGTTTGTGAGGTTATGTCGATTTGTTTACTTCGACGCTTGGCAAAGCTGTACGGGCACACTCGTGGGCCGAAAAATTTGAACGTTTTTTGTTTCTTTCACTTATCGCCGAAGTCACGTGGCGCGTATGTGTTTATTGTGCATAATGAGACGTAATTTTCGCAATTGCATCGAGAGCGACGAATCTTAACGTCGGACAACTTTGTTATTTCGCAGACAAAAAGAAACCCCACATAAAAAAGCCTTTGAACGCGTTTATGCTGTACATGAAGGAAATGAGGGCGAAAGTTGTGGCAGAGTGTACCTTAAAAGAGAGCGCTGCGATCAACCAAATCCTCGGGAGGCGGGTGAGTAAACGAAGCAACCATGTCACGTCTGCGAAATATGTTTTCTTCTTTTTTTTCATACATATATATTTTTCATTCGTTTGATTATTTAATTTACCAATCGGACATTTTCGCATCAGGACTTTACGAATACCCCAACCGCTCGGGACTAGTGCTGATTTTGTTTCTTCTACCTACGTTTTATTTAGATCGTAGCCGATACCTTGTTTCTTTTCGTTTCACAAGCTATGTTACTGCCGTCCATCCTGATGCGGGAAATATCGATTTTTCGTTCGAGTCAAGATTTTGTTTTTGCCGGCAATGTTATTATATACATAATATACGTACGAAATAAGTGCTATCCTGTATGCGATCATTTGAGTTTTTCGAGCAGTTCATTATACACACTCTCCATCTCGAACAATTGAATGAAGAACAAGAGGAAGTAACACACGCGCACGAATGCGTGTGTGTGTGTGCGTGTGTGTGCCGATTTTAAAAACTGCGGAGTGCTCTTTTTTTGGTGTTTAGGCACGATGAAACATTCTCGTAGAGGATCCGTAAGACCGCAGAAATATAAATAACAAAGAAAAAAAAACACGATAACGAGATAAATAGTGCAGAGTTGGACTTCCGGTCGCGCGACCGGAAGTGTTGCTCTCCGACGTCACACTACGTCCCCATCGAGTCGGTACTTTCGTCCAATTTCTCCTCTCGCGTCGTTCGAGATCGCGTACTATCGGCCGATCTCTTTTCCTTCCACAAAATCACGAAAACCCGTATCTTTTTTACGTACTATTTATCGGGGGAACAAAAACGCGGCGCTCTCGTTCCAAATATCGAACATAAAAATTCGCCTCGTGCGCGCGCACCTCGAGTTGTTCACACGTGAAGGAAAAAATGGACGAAGGCCTCTCGATCCTCGCATGCCCGGTGAGAAGTTCATGCTCAAAGAAAAGTGAAAAGAAAAAAGATACCGAGCAGACTATGAATAAAGCGAAAGCTCTTGGAAAACGAGATCCGGATGTACAACGCGTGGCATCCGCTCTCGCGATCTGCGCTTAGAGAAATAAGAAGACTGCGGTGAATAAGAGGATGTGGAGGAAGAAGACGAAACGGAGAGGAAGGTAGCATATAAACGGCGACAGCAGAATCTTGACTCGTGCATACGCCCGTAGGAGGGCGTGTAGATAAAAGTTGTGCATGTTTCGTCTAACGCTTGTGTCAGTAAACGCGTAATTGTATACGACTAACCAGAATATACGGAAAATAAATACAATATATATATACATACATACATACATATATATATATATATATATATATATATATATATATATATATATATATATATATATATATATATATATATATAAATATATGAGGATCCAAACACACATATATCAATATATCTATCTATATATTAGGACTTGGAATTAATTCGTAGCGTTTTTTTAAATGAAAAAATAAATTAACGAAAGTATTGCCCATCGCTTTCTACTACTTTTGACAATCTTCGTAAAAAGTGAACTTCTGCTCAGACAGGCTATGAGCCATCGAACGAAACAAATGGTAATCAGAAGGAGCAATATCTGGAGAATACGGCGGGTGGGGTAGGACTTCCCATTTAAGTGTTTCCCGATATGTTTGTACCGGTTTTGCGACGTGCGGAGGAGCATTGCTGTGCAACAAAATGACTTTGTCGTGTCTTTCGGAGTATTCCGGTTGTTTTTCTTTCAATGCACGGCTCAAGCGCATCAATTTCAGTCGGTAGCGATCCCCAGTTATGGTTTCATTCGGTTTCAGCAGTTGATAATAAATCACACCCCTCTGATCTCACCACATATAGAGCAGGAGCTTAGACCCATAGATATTTGGCTTTGTCACTGATGTTGATGGTTGGCCGGGCTTACCCCATGACTTTCTGCCTTTCGGATTATCGTAATGGATCCATTTTTCATCAGCAGTGACAATTCAATGCAAAAAAACCTTTTCTTTTCTCCCGTTGAAGCAGCAGTTCACAAGTCAAAAAACGCCGCTCAATGTCCCTTGGTTTCAATTCATATGGGACCCAATGTCCTTCCTTCTGGATTATGCCCAAAGTTTTAAGGAGTTTTCCTACCGTTGATAAGTCAACTCCCAATGATGTAGACAATTCTTGAAGTGTTTGAGATGAGTCTTCATTGGGCAATGCCTACAACTCATTATGTTCAAATTTTTCGGCTGGTCAGGTCGCTCCTTGTCATCCAATTCGAAATCACCAGCTTTGTAACGTGCAAACCACTTCCGACACGTTTGCTCAGCTAGATCATGTTCACCATACACTTCCACTAAAATACAATGAGCTTGAGCAGCACTTTTGTTCCTATTAAAGTAATGAAGTAAAACTCCCCGCAAAAACACTTTATCCGCCACAAATGTTGACATATTCAATAAATTATAAAGTGTTGTTTACGATTCAAAAAGAGGTTATGTACAGCAAATGACATTCAGTGATAGCTGTTTCACGATGAAGACATCGCTGTCGGTAACAACGAAATACTGTACTACCAACGCCATCTCTTGTAAAACGCTACGAATTAATTCCAACACCTAATACATATATACGTATAATTTAGTACAAATAGAGCATTTTAGGTGGGATCTAAGGAATCTCGATACGGCGCTATGAGAATTTCTTAACACGATGGAAGATAGCGTAAAAGGCTAAAAAAAACATAACGACGAAGAAAGTGGCGGAAGGGGTTTCGCGTGCTGGTGGGGAGGGCCACAAGTTTTGTTCTCAGTCGAGTCGAAGCAATCAAATGTTCAAATTAACAATAACAGTGACAATGGTAAAAAAAAAAGAATCAACAATAACAAGATACGAATAGGGAAGCACGGTGCACGAATTTGTTTTTTTCGAGTAAATTTGAGATATGAAGACGTTTTGTGGGGCTATGATCACGCAGTGGCACTCGCTAAGTCGGGAGGAGCAGGCGCGGTATTATGAGGCCGCCAGGCAGGAACGCCATCTGCACCAGCAACGCTACCCCGGCTGGAGTGCCAGGGATAACTACGGATACGGCAGCAAGAAGAAGAAGAGGAAGAAAGAGCGCTCCGCAGATCCCACCGGAGGTACCACTTTCCAGTGCTAGAACAGCAGGCCCTTGAATAATTCATTCTTTTTTTTTGTTTTCTTTTATTTATTCATTTATTTCTTTTTATTTTCTTTTTCTCATTGAAAAGATTTCCTTTGAGATTCATTTGCGAAATAGTACCTATATTGGTTGAATTGAAACGATCAAAGTCTCTGTGCGTTTCTGTTTTTGTTTTTCATTTGTTTTTTCTTGTTATTCTCTTTCACGATAATAATAATGATGATGACGAGGATGACGATGATGACGATGATGACGCGGATTATTGTCAAATTGAATTTGGATTGTCTGTGGGGATTGTGGAATGTGGCGTCAAAAAAAGCAAAGCAAAAAATATAGTAAAACAAAATATAGAGAAACCGAAAATGAAGGTCACTAAGAAAAAGACAACGACAAATCGTTCAAAAAAAAAAACAAAACAAAAGACGAAAAAGAGAAAAAGAAAGAAAATACGAAAACGGACGTGTATCGCGGTAACGTGCAATGATTGTCTGGCCAACTCCCTAAAGCGGTATTCGTCACGGGAAATGAAACAATGAAATGAGAAGAGAACAAAGAATTTCGCGTGTACGGGATGTCTGGTATAGTTGCCCGGAGCGTATCGTATCGCGTTTCGGAACTTTTTTCCTTCTTTTTTTGCGTTTTTTTCTCTCCCTCTCTTCCCCAACCCTCTCATTCTTTCCGTTTTCTCTCATCGACGATAATTCGTGTGATCGACGAGGTGAGTCTTCGCGCTCGTGTATCCTAGCCGGCATGTGGGCGCCCTCGATTTAAAAGCTGTTTTTAGGCTTTTATTTTTGTAAAACCTTTTTTCAATCGAAAAAAACAAAGAAGAAAAACGAATCAAGTGCAAAAAAAGTCGACCTCCCTCTCGAACGAGAATAATGTCGACGTAACGATGACGGCACAGGGCTCGCCTCGACGTCCAATCGGGAATATTTTCGAATCCGAATAATCGATCGGTTCTCCCATGACGTACGTCCGGAAATTCTATCAGACACCCTGTACGAGACAACGAAAGAATGAAAGAAAGAAAAAAACAAAAAAAAATAAATAAACCGAGACATTAGGTACCGAAGGACGAATATATATATATATATATATATATATATATATATATATATATATATATTTATATCTATATATATATATAAATATATGGCGGTGCAACCGAGGGGGGGTAAACTAGGCTGTTCTTCTAGCACTTTAAACGGAAAGTAGGGACCCCAGTGTTATTACCGAAATGCTTCTTTTTTTTTACATAATTCTCGTTAATAAAACAATTTAAAAACAGCAATAATAATAATAATAATAATAACAACAGAAGAATGATTAAAAGGAAAGAAAAAATCGAGATATCCATATATATCTATATAGATATATTTCTATATATGAATGTTATATAGATATATAGATGTATATATATATTAATATACACACACGTATATACGTGCGTAAGAGTGATACGAGTTTTACCGTATAGACGCGATCTAACTTGAGTAATGGCAACACAGGGTGGCGGCAGTAGAATAGTGAAACACACATATATGACATTCGTATATACCTTTTTTTTTCTTGCCTCTCTTTTTTTTTCGTTACTTTTGTCTCTTAATTTTCCTACTTGATTGAATAATTGTTTAGCCACGGTTTTGTGCAATTACAAAAGTGTTTGGTTCTCTCTCTCTCGGTAGTGGCACGCGCTAGGGCGAGAGGAACAGGCCAAGTATTATGAGTTGGCGCGACGGGAGAGACAGTTGCACATGCAGCTGTACCCTGACTGGTCTTCCCGCGCAAATACCAACCGAACTAAGAAGAGGAAGCGCAAACAAGACACAAACAGTGATCCTGGAGGTACCCACATGCCTCACTCCACACATTCTTACAATCCCCCGAAATAATTTTTTTTTTTTTTTTTTTGAAGATAAAGATTTTTTGAAACGTACAAAACGACCCGTCTCATGCCCCCCGCCGCCCAAACCTCAGTTGTTACATATTATACTATTTTTTTTTTATTGGATTAATATTGCTACACTACATTATGTTGCATGTTTTCCCCACCTCGGGGGTCTCTCGGTCGGTTATTATCGTATATATATTTATATTTATATATATATCGATATACTTCATATAATTACATTTGTTTAGAAAAAAAGCAAGTGCGAAAGACACTACACGTACATGCGCGAGCACACGCACGCAATACCGCTACTTATTATTATACAAATACACACATACATGCATACATACACATATGTACGTTGACAGCGGAAATAAAAGGTACCTATTACAGTACCGATTATTTCTGTAACACACACACACACACACACACACACACACACACACACACACACACACACACACACACACACACACACACACACACACACACACACACACACACACGCACGCACGCACGCGCACACACACGCACACGCACACGCGCGCGCGCACACACACACACACACGCACACACACGCACGCACGCACACGGGGTGTCCCCTTACCTCTGCCACCCGAAATAACTCGGTAATTACCGACGTCACACAAAAATGTTTCACATAAACGTTGTACGATGTGATTGGGGCCATCAAATGCGACCATTTTTTTTTAAATTTTGGCGGAGGCCCTGACGCACAGTGAAGGTCACCTCCACTTTGAAAAATGGAATGCTACACTTTTTTTTAATCATCTTGCGGACCCCCTCAAGCCGCATTAAAAACATTGGGGGTCAAAATCGTTCGAGGTCATTCAAGGACACATATTAAAATGAAATAAAAATGTACATATCTCGCATCACTGCAAAATATTTGGTAGTGATCCGTGATATTTAGATTTGTATTATCTATACTGACCTTAAATGACCTTGAACGACTTTGACCGCCTTTGACGAAAAAATGTACCATTCCATTTAAAAAAGTGGAGGTGACCTTTACTGTGCGTCAGCGCCTCCAGCGAAATTAAAAGAAATTGGTCGCATTTGATGGCCCCCTTTACACCGTACAACTTTTGTCTGGAACATTTGGTTTTGACGTTGATAATTACCGATTTATTTCGGGTGGCAAAGATAAGAGGGACACCCTATATATATATATATATATATATATATATATATATATATATATATATATATATATATATATATATATATATAGGTATATGGTTATTTATATTATTGTATGGGACAAAAAAGTGCGGGTGCGTGGTTTTCGCATGTATATTATATCACATGTGGGACACGTCCGGGCACGTAATCACACATGCATATACATCAATTACGTATACAACTTTGGGGACGCTGGCCATCTTGCATTTTTGTTTACAGGGACCTAATCCGCCAATCAGACAATACTTCAAAGCGTTATTAATTTCTATTGTCAGTCTTTTGGGTTTTCGTTACTCCTTACCAAAATAAAAAGAAATATATTGATATATATATATATATATATATATATATATTAATGATTACATTCTTCCCCCTTTGATCGTTTCAACGTTACACGCCCGTATCCTCGATGTATTATTTATCTTATCTTGCAAAACTTCTTTTCTCTCTTTCGTGATCGAAAATAATGAGTTTGTTCGTTTGATTTGTTTTGTTCTCTGTTCTTTGCTCATCGATCATACCTCTCGTTATACTCGACCCAAGTATACTCGACCCTTATTTAAGTTTTCGTTCGTAACGCCTGTACAAGCTTCTCAACATGTGGACCATTGTGTTTCTTTTATTTTTTTCTTCATCAGCCACGACAACGCGGTAGCATACTTTTTCATTCTTCCACATTGCGCGTTTCGAGCTACATACATCGCACGATCATTTTATAATTCGCTATTTGCATACGTCGCTCGGAGAATCTTTTCCGATGGTAAACGCGGCGTGGAAGGAGGCCTTTTTTCGTGACGAACGAAGGAAATTTTTCAGTTTTTTTTTTTTTTTTTTAAATCGGGAAAGGTTCTTCTCGCGAACGAGCCGACGATACTGATATTTATGTTCTTCATTTGCAATTGATCTCTGTGTGTATGCACGCATGACTAGTTGTAACGTCGTAAAATAGAAATGGCGAGGTCGAAACTCGTTTAAATATATATGAGGGATATTCCACGCTATTTTAGCTAGCCCGTGGGCCCGATCATTTTTGATTTTCCTGATTTTTTGTTGTAAATTTGTACCCCATGAAGGCAATAGCCACACCAATTGTAATATTTTTATCTCTTCTCCTTTGAGAGTTATAATTTCGAAAAAAAAAACAGTGATATCGAATGAAATTTTTTTGTTAAATTCAGCACAAATTAAGAATAAACGGTTTCAGGCCTGTCGAAGCCAAATGGGAAATCATTAATAGCATTATTGGACGTTAAAATTATAAAAATCGTCGTAAAAAATACGATCAATTCGAGAAAAAAAAAATAGATGGAAAAATTGGCCCACGATGAGACTAGTCTTAAAAATCATAGAATGGGTCACATTATTTTAGAGAATTTTTTGAAAAAATAAAAAAAAGGTAATCATCTTTAAAAAATAGTTTTCACTTTAGAAACAAAAAAAAACGTTTACATTGATAAATGACAATTTTTTTCATATTTTTCAACGAAAGTATGCTTCGAAATGAAAAAAAGTATATAGTGCCATTTGTCGATATCTCAATTAGTTCAGGAGTTATCGGCATTTCAACGTTTCCGAAACTTCTGAAATCGACATTTTTTGCAAAATTGTAAGTCCTAAAAGAGAAGAGATAAAAATCTTAAAATTTGTGTGGATGTTCCTTTCATGGGGTACAATTTTACCAAAAAAGATCGGGAAAACCTAAAATGGTCGGGGTCAAGGGCTAGCTGAAATGGCGTGAAATATCCCATTTATTTGATTGTTATGATTATATGTCACGATATATCACATGATTGATATGACTATATGTCACGATTATTTCCAATTTTTATTCACTCTTGTTCCTGTTTTTTTTTTGAGTGGCCGTAATTCTAGTAATTCGATGTTGTTTGTTTTTACAACATAACAGGTGTCCAGAAAATCTTTTTAACACTTCTATCACAATGGAAAAAAATCCTTATCATTATTTCTCTCTCTCTCTCTCTCTCGCTCTCTCTCTCTCTCTCTCTCTCTCTCTCTCTCTCTCTCTCTCTCTCTCTCTCTCTCTCTCTCTCTCTCTCTCTCTCTCTCTCTCTCTCTCTCTCTCTCTCTCTCTCTCTCTCTCTCTCTCTCTCTCTGTTTTTATTTTTGTACCATAAACCATACATTGGCCACGAACGAAAGTTTAACAATTGTCGAGTTACGAGGGACGGAGCTTGACGATAAGCCGCCGATGCCGTGTATTAATCCGAAAAATTTCCATTTTCTAGGTAATAACATGAAGAAGTGCCGCGCAAGGTACGGATTAGACCAACAAAGCCAATGGTGCAAACCATGCAGGTACGTCACTGTTCGATCGACCGCGAATGCGATCAATATTTCATACACTGTGCGACGTTTATACGCGACCTCGAAGGCAACGGAAAACAACCCGACTCCTTTCCCGAGTTCGTGCAAAATGTCGCGTTATTCGAAACGAGAAGAAAAAAACGAAACAATCTCGTGAAAAAGTCACGCAACTAAATAGTTTCGGTTTTTTCTTTGAGTTTCCCAATTCCAAACGCGAGCCTCGAGAAAATTTGAACACGAACGATGCTAAAGTGCATCTCGAATTAAATGAAAAGTGAGAAAAAGAGATTCAGGGGCGAAAAAAATGCTGCAGCGTTTTTGTTTCAAATGGATATCGGAAAATATCGAGTATCCACGTGAGAAATTGAACGTGTAAAAATTTCTCGAAGCTCGCTTTTTCAACGTGAAAGTCTCGTGGAGATTGTACAAATATGGTCAATTGTTTCATACGCGACGACGTATGGCGTCGACTTTGTCCTTTCGGCGGAAGCAAAGGTCGAAGCCGTTGCGTAAATGTTTGTGCTTGTCACATTGGGACCCTTCGAATCCGTCTCGTCATCCACATGTTATCGTGGAAAACTTTTCCGACACGGTCGAATATGCGAAGAAGGCAACGATTCAAATTCAAAATGAAAAAAAGAACATCGACTCTCGCATACGTAAAAAAAAAAAAAATAATGAAACACGCACACACACACAGAGCTCGAACGTTTGAATATTTATTGCGACTGAGAGACCTGTTGTCAGAAAATGTGTCTTCCAAAAAAGAAAAAAATTGGGAAAAAGCGTAGGAACAACGTAGCAAAGGATCCAATATTTTTAAAATTGCTTTGTGGCAAAGGATTATCTCGGAGTAGTACGTTCTACTGCTTGTAAATATATACATATATATATATATATACATATATAATACTTCTCTGTCTCTCTTTCTCTCTCTCTCTCCTTCTTTCTCTGTCTCTCTCTCTCTCTCTCTCTCTCTAGTGCCACACTGTAGTTACTTTGCGATTTATAAATCCACAAAATATTCGCACAGCGCCACTAACTACCGTATCTATCGTATTGCGTAATATAGATAACGCCCTCGTAACGTCTCCACGTCCCGGCTGGGTTTGTGAATGTCATGGACCTCATTAAAGGGGCGAACAAACGAATTTCATCGTCGAGCCTTTTTCATTGCACTCAATCGAGAAAAGAAGAAAAAACACGCGTACACGTATTAACAAACGTAAAATGTCTTCTTGGATGATCTTTGCAATATTTAATCCGCGAATTAATAAATCGCGGGCAGCAGATGATATTTCATAAATTCGCAAATCTTACATCACACGAAACTTCTCTTATTTGGATATTGTTTGGAGTTGAATAAAAAAAGAATGAGGAATAAGTTCGTAAAATTTACGAAAGTACTTTTGGGAGACATATTTTCTGATAAGTATACTTGATAACGCTAAAATAATCGCCATTCGCCAGCCACGTCCTCACAATCCTGCCCGATCGACGATTTCCCGAACGTTTTCTCACTCAATCCAGCGTAAATACTCCGGAGTCCGGGGATACGACTGGCTGAGTAAACACGACTTAAAGCCTTAGGTCACGGCAACGGGTATAAAATCATGTGCGAATCTAACAATTTTTTTTCGTATGACAAAGTGATTCACTCATAAAATTAATTACACATTTATGAATATCAAGCTGTTAAAAAAAATATATATATTTTTTAATGTACAAAATGGTCGACTACTAATATTTTATTTTATCTTTTTTTAGGCGCTCCGCGGCGTGACATTTAGCATCCACAATTTTTTACCTAGAACAAAAAACAAAAATTCTCGTCAATGGTTAATCTCTACATTAGAATGCCTAGAGAAGTACGTACGCAATTTTAAAAATAGTGTTTTATTCCAAAGTTGTAGGTATTTGAACTTAGGAAATGAATTTTCAGTGAAAAATTTCGTTATAACTGCTCATAAAGTGCTCATAAAATTCAAAGTTTTCGATTGATCAGAAATTCCGTACGTACTTCTCTGCGAAATACAATTGGGAACATAACTTTTGAATGTGAAGTAAATCGAGTGAAAATTGTTGAAGTTATTTGTCATGTCGATTGGAAAAAAGCTGTTTCGATAAGTTTCGAGTAGGCGGCCATTTTGTACATTGAAAAAAAATATATATATATTTTCTAACAGCTTGGTATTTATACTAAATAGACGTGTAATTAATATTGTGAATGAATCACTTTTTCATACGAAAAAAATTGGCAAATTCGCACACGATTTTGTACCCGTTACTGTGGCCTAAGGCCTTAAAAAACTCAAATTTCTTGCTTTTGAAATCCGTCTGCGTTTTAACGTGGGAAAGTAAATAAAGTGGATAAAGTTCGAAACGTAGACGAAAGTAGTTGACAATCGTTGACAGGATACAAAAGTATTTTCGTATTATTGGCCGAATAATTCACAAATTTGACTGTGCTGTGATGAGTATCGTGGTGGAAATTTCCTGCAGGACATTTTTGAACACATTACTTCGTGAGTAAAAATTTATGACAGACTGTGGAGTCGTATCCCCGTCGAAGCTTTCGGATATCGAATGACTTCCAAATACCACCCCTCGAACACAGAAAATTACGCCCTTTTTGTCTCTCACTCTCCATTGCTTCATATAAAGCATCCCTCCTCGCTGAAGATCGTTTTTTTCTTCATCCAACAGCTATTAACTCCAATGGTATACAATTATTTACACTGAAAAGTCGAATTCACTGTTATCCCTGCACCTTGACGACGCCAAGCTTTAAGGTATTCCTCTCACGAACCCGAATATTTAACAATCAACTGATTTTCGTCGATTATCAAAAGAAAATACATCTCGGTGTACTGGTAAAATTTTAAGCCAAGTTACCGAACTCAAAAAAAATTGCACCCCTAAAAATGCGTGTGAAAAATCTAAATATTGCGTAACGACAATAAAAATGGAATGTTTAAAGAAAATATTAAGGGATAATACCACTCTAGCGGCAGAAAATAAGGCCTAACTTTGACAGTTTATTTTGGGAGATGAAAAAACGAATAGGATTTCTTTTGAGAGGATTTATTTATACTTTAACACATATTAAAGTATTAAAAAAATGCATTATAATTTTCATACCAAATGGCGGCGACAGAGCCCATCTTGAAAAACGTTTTTTTTTACAAATGGCTTCACGGGAGGACGCTTTTCTCGTAAAGTATAAGACCTGGAACAGAAACCAAAAAAAAATTATAATCTTTATATTATTAGCTATGGGACTACGTAGGGATTTTTTAAATCAAGTTTTGAAAAAATTGCGCTCTTTGAAAGAAGTAAATCGATTTTTTGCCCAAAAATAAGCAGTAAATTGTTTATATAAAAAAAGTTTACATTTAATAAAAAAAACGCCTACGTACTCCCATAGAGAATGTAATTGTGAAGCTACCATCAAAATTTCGAATCGATCCATGCAAAGGTGTTCGAGTTATCCGCCCTCCCAGTGTGAAAAAGTAGCTTCAAGAAAAACGCGTTTGAAGTTGCACGAGGCGCCTGAAAGAAGTCCGAGGCGCTGCGGCAAAATCGATAATCGAAACTTAAAAAAAAATTGCTACAGGACCAATTGCATATTGTTTTTAGCACTCCAAAGTTCTTTTGAGCCAATAAAAATTCGATTTTTTCAAAATCCCAGAGTGGCGTTATCCCTTAATGATAAAATTGAGAAAAATGTGCCTAGCGAAAGAATTATCGCAGCCGCGACTTTTCTTAGAAAATGTAAAAATGTTTAAATCTACTAAATTTGCACGAAATTTGTTGTTCCAGTTTATCGATGGGTATAATAATTGATTGTGACTTATTTTTACTGAGGGCCACTGCAATATACCGATGATTTAGAAGGGCCCTCCTTTGCCCCCACAAAATACGGCCCTCCGTGAAAGGAATACCTTAAACAAATGCAAATTGCAGAAATTCGCACCATTCGATAATTCGAAGAAAAACATATCCATTATTCGCCCACCTGCCTTTTTTTTCTCGACATTTTCACTTTTCTCACGAATTCCGATACCAACCAATTTCATTTGACGTATTCCCCAAAAAATGTCCTGAGAAGTCGAGCAACTGAGCACAATTGCCTTATCGCCTAACGATATCTTTCGAATACCGATGATAAAAAATTCCACTAGTTCACCGAACCAAAAATCCGAACATGATCCGTTGCACGTTACACGTATGAAGATGAGCACACGAAGAGAACTGCTGATTGAAAGGCGATAATCCATCCAACACAGAGCCCACTACTAAAGGGTGTCTCAAAATGACCTGACATCTTCAATTGCGCGCCATTTTTTTTGTGGCGAACATAGAGTACCAATCTTTGACAACTGGCATCAGGTAGTATTGAGGTTTAGTCATGGAGAATCACACGATCGAGCAACGCATAGAAATTGTGAAAATTCGCTACAAAAATGGTGGAAATTTTGCAGAGACGGTTCGAAAAGTCCGCACGTCGTGTTATCTCGCACCGCGGCGATATGAATAGGGTATTACACCTTTTTTTTTTAAGGTGTCTCAATTTGATCATATGATGGTAATAAACTAGTAGAATTTTTATTTAGTTTTTATGAAATCGTAAAGTGCCATAAAAATACATTTAAGAGGCTATACAAGGGTGAACGCTGAAAATTTGGGTGGTTTTTGGGATTTTTTTGGAAGAAAAGTACTTGATTAAATTTTTCGGAAAATTAAGAATATATCTGGGGCTATATTTGTAAATCTCATTTCGAGAACAACGCGTTTAAAGATTTAACTATCGATTTTTGTAAGATAAAATGATATTGATATAAATGGTATAAATGATAATTATATTCTTGAAAGTATAAACTGTCGAAAAAGGCAAAAAAAAGTCGATTTTTTGAAAGTATCACACTGTCATAGCCCCTTAATGAAATTAGTCGGCAATTATGCCAAAATCTTGTTAAGAATTGCGTCAAAAGAGTGAACGTTTGCAAACAGGGACGAGGGTGTCATTTATCGGATATTGTGTTCCACACATAACCTCGATGTTTGTACCTCATATTAAAGGAAAAATACTCGTACATTTCGAATAAATAATACGTTTCATTGATAGATTAAAATGTCAGGTCATTTTGAGACACGCAAAATCAACAGAAACCAAAAACAACATAGGGTAAAGCCAGCAAAGAGTACGCACTTTATAAGCTTTTAATTCTAGAAAAATCAATTTTGATAATATACTTTGTACTTCTTATTTAAATTGAGCTTTGGTCATTTAGGCACATTATTTTGAATATAAATCGCAAGCAACGATCTCAAAAAATATTTTACAAAGGCTTAAACTTAGAACTCGTCCCGTGCGCACTTTTAGGGTGCTGTGTTGCATAGAGTGCGCAGTGAGAACCTTCCGTAGGAGCTGAGAAGGCGCATGAGAGCGGAGTAGTGGTAAGGAATAGCGGTAAGAGTGCGCCCGCTTTGGATGCGTAATCTTACCAAATACGTGTTTTTGGTTAATTACTATAATTTTTGTAAGCAAGCAAAACGGCGACATAACCTCTCCGTAAAAACAAAATTTGGATCACAAATTTCAAGTGGAATAACATTCGTTGGGTGCGAATTCATCGCAAACCTTACAAAACGTGTTTAAAATAGTTAAAAAATAAGATCAGGCACATCGAAAATCTATTATTAGTCATAGAATTGGAAATAAATACCTCAAGGTAATCCTATCGCCAGGATTCAATCCATAGGATTTTTATCATTTTTTTTATCTTCACTAAATATATTAATAATCGTCTCTGTAAAATTTCAGGGTCGGTTTTCGACGCAATTACAGAGAAAAACAATTAAAATTGCGTACTTCTATAAAGGAATTCCGAGACGACATTCAAAAACCCAATTTCCCGTCGCTACAAAAGTGTATACAATAGTGGGAATCCGTCAGATTCTTAAAAATAATCGGTTTTACATACTTAAGGCCTTAGGCCATCAAGTGCGAATTTAACAATTTTTTTCGTATGAAAAAGTGATTCACTCATAAAATTAATTACGCATCTATTTGTGTTTCTTCGCTGTCCAAAATGGCCGACTAATAATATTTTCTTTTGTTATCTTTTTTTAGGTGCTCCGCGGCGTGACATTTAGCATCCAACATTTGTTACCAAGAAAAAAAAAACAAAAATTCTCGTCAATCTACATTAGAATACCTAGAGAAGTACGTACAAAATTGAAAAAATATTGTTTCATTCAAAAGTTATAGGTATTTGAACTTAAGAAATGAATTTTCAGTGAAACATTTCGTTATAACTGCTCATAAAATGAAAAGCTTTCGATTAAGGCAGGATTCTACTTTGAAACCATGAAAAAAACGCTATTTTCGTGAATTTTTTCTGAGAATACTATTAAAGATATCGATATGAGGTTTAAGCTGTTCAATAAATACACTCTTTAAGTACATAAAAAAAAAATTTAAATGTATTTTATTCATTTTTTGTACACGTAAAATACGTTTAAAGCCAACGCCTCGAAAAGCAGATACCGTTTCCGTGGTCGTGAAATCTTCCCGACGGATGGTCTGAAACAAAAAAATCAAAAAGTTTCATGTTCAGTATGTATTCAGGAACCGACCTAACTAGAATATTTTATATACGTGCAAAATTAACAAAATGGCGGCTAAAATACGAAAAAAAAAATGCGTTTTTTTGGGTCTTTTTTTGCAATAAAAAAATAGTTCTAATCAAAATTTTAAGTTGATTGTAGTTAGGTCGATTGGTACACACATATAGAATATGTGTTCCAAATTTCATAAGGATCGGTTCAGTACTTTTTGAGTTATCACGACCACGGTACTTGAAAATGTCGTTTCGAGAAAAACGCGTTTAAAGTTTTGGTGAGTCCGGGCCGCGCGCCGGGCGGGTCACAATAGCGCGCTCAGGTAGGTGCGTTCGAAAGGCGAAAAAGGATAGTTAGACTGCTTGGAACTTTATAAAATTTTGACCGAACATTCTTGAACATATTTACTTTCGAAAAATGTAAAAAAAAAAATTTTTTTTTCAAAGTTTCAAAGTAGAATCCTGCCTTAATCAGAAATTCCTTATGTACTTCTCTGCGAAGTGCAATTAGGAACATAACTTTTAAATTTGAAGTAAATCGAGTGAAAATTGTTGGTTATTTGTCACGCCAATTGGAAAAAAGCTGTTTCGAGAAATTTCGAGTAGTCGGCCATTTTGTACATCGAAAAAAATTCTAACAGCTTGATATTCATACTAAATAGATGTGTAATTAATTTTCTGAGTGAATCACTTTTTTATGCGAAAAAAACTTGTTAAATTCGCACATGATTTTATACCCGTTACTGTGGCCTAAGGCCTTAACACTTGTAGTTATCCAATGCCCTCAGAAAAATCTACGCTTATTGACCTAATTTTTATCTAATATGAAGTTTAATTTGACCGGAATTGGATTTATTACCACTTGCTACGATAAAGAGACGTGACAGCAAAGCAACAGCCGACTGTAGTCCTAACCTCATCTCACTCATTCGAATTCCCACACATATTTCATTTTTAACCGACATATTTCGCCGAAACAAATTTTTCACGCTTCTTACCAGTCGTGGCCCGAATACAATGCTTTATGTTTCCCGCACCTGACATTGTTTTGACAGATCGACAGAGCATGAAGGTTAAACTCGCCTGGTTGAGTAAAAAGAGACAAAGATAGAACCAATGTTGCCAAATATCAAACCTAGAATTACTGCGCGAAACGTTGGAATAACCATTTTTTCATTTTTCCAATTCAATGTGAACATTCATTAAACAGTTTGCACATGGCAAATTTTAGTTATTACACATTTTTTTTCTTGCACATGTTAAAAATATAAATTGTACAAGTCTCAAGTATTATTAGTGGTATGACTAGTGTGAAGCGATAGGATTACCTTGACGAAGCGAGTTGTTGTCCAACACCTTGACAGGACATATGCCACTGACGGGTTAGGTGGTGTTGCCAACGCAAGAAAAAATAAAACAACTCAAAGCACTGCGTACTCTTTGCTCAACCCTAATTATCACTACCACGATTTCAAGGAGTATCGATGAAAACTAGTCGATTTTCAGGTCCCCAGTCCTGGAACTCGAAAAAAAGAAAACAAATATAAAAAAAAAAATTTCATCGACAAAACTGGATAAATTAGAATGTTGAGAGTGCTAGATATTCGATGCGTGTGGGTGACGACGAACACGGTACGGGGGTATATAGCGAGAGTGATATACGAGACGAAAGACGCAGAGAAGAAAATAATGGAAAACAAAGAGTAAAAAAGAAGGAAAGAAAGAAAGAAGAAAACAAAAACTGTGTACGATGTGAGCGCCCCTTTAATGGCTGGTGGTTGGTTTTGGCAGCCCAGTGGAGCATGGAGCGGGGATGGGCATCCACGCGAGCATAATTCATCACGGTGTGGGAAGTAGCGCGGGGGCCGGGGCTGGAGGGGGTGGTGGTGGGCCGGTTGGGGCATCAGCCGCCCCACCGAACACCAACACTGCCTCCAATGCCTCCTCGCCTCAGCAAGAACCCACTTATGTTAATCTCTAGTCAAGCCTATCGCCTCCCTTCTACTGCAACACTTCTTCTTAAACAGTGGTCAGTCCCGACTTAAACCTATGGGCCTCGCTAGCGCTCACTCATGCCGATCGCCGTCTGTCTTGCGCGATTTTTGCATCTTCATTGTTTTTTTTTTTTTCGCTACTTTATCGTCCCCACCCCAGGGGAGAAAAGTGAAAGGGCTTCGAAGGAGAACTCGCGATATGTTGCGGGGGTGGAGAGGACCGGGGATGAGTTTCGAGATGATCGTTTGTGAAAAAGACGACAAAGGACAATAACGTGCGGATGGCATAGTGAGCAGCCGAGCGACGTCCCAATGCTCGCATTGTTTCTCATTGTTGTGGCTCTTTACAGCTTTACATTATTGTTGTTTATGATTTTTTTTATCTCGTGTTTCTTCAGTTTTCTTTCTCTCAATAATTTTGCGGTGTTTTTATGATTTGACTTACTTTTTTTTTCTAATCGTTTGACACTGATTGTTGTTGTTTTTTTTTTTGGTTAATCATAATTACTCGATGTCGCCCTTAGCATGGCTGATATGTGATACGTAATAATAATATTATTCATATACATATATGTGTGTGGGTATGCATATATATATATATATATATATATATATATATATATATGTATGTATGTGTGTATGTATTTTTGGGAAACGTGTTTTCACGTTTCTACTTCCGTTCAAAAGTTTTTTTCATTTTTAGAGATTTATCTCATTTTTTGGCATGGCAATTGTTCGTAAATATATATATATATATATATATATATATATATATATACATATCTTAATAGTAATTATATTACCGTATATATATTCGTTACGAGATGCTGTGGTGTATAAACATTTTGTGTATTTAGTGGCCTACATAATGTTTTTTTTTTTTTCAAAGTTTTCATTTACTGTTTCTTGGTTAAATTGCGTTTTTTCTTCCTTTTTCTTTTTGTTTCCGTTTCTAACGTTAACGATTTTCGTATGATTTTTTAATTCTTTTTGACGACACGTATAGAGCGCGCATTTTTTAAGCGATCGGTTCCGATCAGAGTGTCGATTGCCGCGAAAATCTTGTCCTAAGCAAGAAAACGAATGTACGTGGAGCCTATGACGATTGCAGCTTTACAACGTCTTTCTCGTGATACATTTTTTGATTCTCGTAATCTCGATCTTGCGTACGTAAAAAAAAAAAAAAACAATCAGCAATTAGTTTCAACGTCAAGCAGTATTTCACGTAACACGATAGGACGAAAAAAGAAATTCTCAACGATGTCGAAGTTAATTATATTCAGCTGAGAGATTTAATAATGAGAGCCAATGGCAGAGCGGTAATTGTCTCGACTGCGGTGCTGCAATTTTCATCGGGGTCGAGCTCCCGTTATGTCTTCTTTTAAACAAAAATAAAAAAATAACACATCTTGTCCTCTGCATTTCCGGTAGTTGTTTCTCATAGTCATTCACAAAAAGAAAATATTCATCCAACGGGAATTATCGTATCCGGTAGGGTAATTTGGAAGAAAAAAAAATTTCTTTACTTGTTGCATCGACCATCGAGATCCCTTCAGATGGGGCCAAAAAATTGCCAAGATCGCGAAAACAACGAATTGCGAGTTGAAGATTTTTTAAATTATGACAGGTGACACGTTTCTCAAAAATTCCGGGGCTGCTTATTAACGCATCTATATTGTACAGACATGATTGTTTTTGCAATTTTCTTTTCGCTCCAGCCTCGAAGCATCATCTTGGAAATTTCGTTATAATGTTTTAAAAAATTCAATATTTGTTCGATCGTTGCGCATTGTTGCTGCTTTTGATTAGCAAATTTGTGGCGTTGCATCAAGACGAAAAGTAATTGTAATAAATCGTATAAATTTGTATTATTTTGAAAAAAATATGTGCCTTAATGAGTGAATATTTAATCTCGGAAACTATTTTAAAATTGCCATTCTCCGAAAAACCGCGAATCAATTGATTGGTTTTTCTTGTGCGTTTTTTTAAAATGACGAGCTGCGAATATCTCGATGATCGAAGCAGCGGAGAGAAGATTTTTTTCAACCGTCTTAATTGCCCTAACGACGAATTCGAAAAAAACCACATTGAGAAAGGAAAAAAATAGAAAACGAGGACCATTTCATTCGAACTTTGCGATTGTTATTCGATGGCCTTGGTTGAGTTATCGTTTTTCCCCGTATATCGAATAAAAACCACAATCCCACATTAAATACGCTTGTTGGAATAAAATCTTTTGAGCATGGCATTTTCAGCGAGTGAAACCAAGTACAGAAAATAAAAATAAAAACAGAAAAAAAGTGAACGTTCTCTCGCTCGTAAAAACTCTGCGAATGATGACGATGACTGATAACAAAAAAATGTTTTTAACCAAACTGGTGCAGAAAGCCGGAGAATCTCCCAATCAGGACGGGAAAAATCCGAAGCGTTGAAAAGAGTTTGTACGTGCGTAGGTGCACACGGAGCCTGAAAATATTCATACATCTTATTTCTTTCTCGTTTATTTATTCATTTTTTTTAATCTTAAAATCGATGTGCGACGTGTGAGAGCATGACAAATATTTTAGTCGATATAGTTTTAAGTTTACATACATGTTTTTTTTTTCACTTACTAGACGTACTAATGTAAGTGCGAGTTACGAGGGTTGGTGTCAATCGGCGGACGAAGCGTGACCTCTCAAGAAAGTAATCTCGTTAGTGCGAGGCAAAAAAAAATGTCGCCGCTCGTTACGTTCAGCCCTCGTGATTCCGCCGCGTCAATAATTGTGTGCCAAAGATGATATTGACGTTTGCATTGTTGGAGCGCAACGATGAACCTTTTCTCAAATGCCCAGTTACGTTTGGCAAAAATTGATCCACGTTCGCCACTCGATCGTTTCGAGGATTGAAGATTTACACCCGTATTCATAGTCGATCCTTGAGGAATCCTTATTCTTTGTACAGAACAAAGAGGCCTTATTCCTTAAGGAACGACTATGAATACGGGTGTTGAGGGGATTCTACGATAACCGTGGCGCCGCCATTTAATGACGGATTCTTGTATATCTCGACGAGAGAAATCGAAAGTGAAGAATACAGTTTTTCGATATCGATATTAGTTTTCGAGATATCGAATTTGTAAATTTATTTAAAACATTTTTTTAATACTTATTGGAACGTATTTCTGTGGTGTGATGAAGGCGGGGGGGGGGGGGGGGGGGGGGGAGTCTAAAACCCCCAGCAGAGTCAAGAGGCAGAGCCTCTGTTTAAAAGAATGAATATATGGGATATATGTACCTGAGATATATATGTTTGGATGAATGAATTGTGTGTGTGTGTGTGTGTGTGTGTGTGTGTGTGTGTGTGTGTGTGTGTGTGTGTGTGTCTGTGTGTGTAATTCGATAGATTTAATATATAATCAATAAAAAAAAATTATTACTTAAAAATTCGATATCTCGAAAACTCGATATCGATGTCGAAAAATTGTATTCTTCACTTTCGATTTGTCTCGCCGAGATACACAAGAATCCATCATTAAATCGCGCCCGTACGGTTAACGTAGAACTGCCAGATTCAGCGTCTAAATTTGCAAGAAAATACGACAAACGATAATGAAAAATAAGTAAGAATTACCATAGCATTCCAACGATGCACGAAGCGTGAATATCGTGCAAACGCCACGATAGCGCCATTTGTATTTTTCGCCTTAGTACGACGATGCGACCTTGAGGTGATTCGACTTGATTTTGTTTGCAGACGCAAGAAGAAATGTATAAGGTACATGGGGGAGGGAGGAGACGGCGACGGTGAGGTTGACGGTGACGTCGACGACGATCATTCCGAGGACAATCTTGGTAGCGTCGGTGAGGCCGGTACTCCCGAGGACGACGAGTCACTGAGCAGTCCCGGCGGGCTATCCGCTTTGTCTAGTCTGGCCAGTCCATCGTTGGTACTACCCTCGCCCTCGAGCCTGGCGAGTCCTTGTCCCTGTCCTCTAACGCCACCCGTGCAATCGACTACGTCACTTACGACGAACAATACGACGAATCAGAGCGGCATGCAGTCGATTGTCGCGCCACCTCATCGTAATCCCGTCGGCACGAATCCCCACGACATCAACAATCCACTGAGCGTAAATCAACTCACCGGACAGTGTATAAAGAGCGAGGTGAGCGGCGGTGGTCCCGCCTCGGGACCCTCGAATCCGGCTATAAGTGTCACGTAGCCCTGGGCCGCCCCAAGTGACAACAAGACTCTACAAATCGGTGTCATCGGGGTTCAACTAAGTATACTTTCGGTAAGGCTGAACAGACTTCGTTGTTGTCGTCGCCGTGTAAGAGATGAGAAAATGTGCGGCGACGATATGCGCGTGACCTCTTCTTCGTCGAACGTACTCGGCGACTGCCGAGACTCAAGAGGCCACACCGAGGTACAATGTGCCAACGATATACATTTAAGATTATAAGGCAAGTTGGTTGCGTCGATCGGTTGGTTGTTGTCCATTTCTTTTTTTTTCTCCTTCAAACACCCCCACCCAACCCCCCTGCGTTTTTTTCTTCGTGTTTTCCTTTTCGTAAATTTGTTTTCGCTATCGGCAATACCGGTACTCCTCGAGGTTGTAAGCTCGCGCGTGATGAATGCGAAAACGAAAAACCTCCGCGAGGTTTGGTCAAACGAATTGTCAATGTTCTTCCACGTGTGTGCGTGTGCGAGTGTGTGGACCTTTGTAACGCGACGTATGAGAGGCTGAAAGTTGAACGCGTGCGAGGTTTCGTGCTCGGCGTATTTTGCCCTTGGATTGGGCGGTTGATGGAATAGTTGCGATTCCATCCGGGATGAGGGAAAAATAGAGGCCAAAAATAACACTTGTTCGTCTGGGAAAAATTGGGGTGGAAAGCCTCCCGTCACAGTTGCTCGTTACGACCATTTTGCTTTTTAGAAGTTCCGTTCGAATTTTTTTATGAAATTTTAAATTGCCGTGTCTTTGGGATTTGGGAAAGTAACACCAACGGTCAGATGTCCGCTGATGAGAAAATGTAGCGTTTGCTCGTAAGGTTTGCAAATCTTTGGACGTGCTCCGCGTCGTGGCTCAGCAACATCTTTATTTTTCAATGAAATTTTTTATCGAACTTGAGGAAAATGCTTGATTCAATGTTTAATATCACTATTTGATACATACACGTATGTATGATTTTTGGAAATAATATTACCCACCGTGAAAATAAGATTCTGATGTCAACGAGGTAGCATTTGACATGATTGCGTCGCTCCTGTCAAAGCTCGTGATTTGGAGTCGAGAAACGGAAAAATCAGATGACCACTCGAACTTTTCTAATTCTGTTATTATTGCACGGGAAAACGAATGCTCGGAAAATTTCATAATTTTTTTAAACAACGATTGTTGTCTTCCCTGAACGATTTCGTGTCCATTTTCATAAACTAGAAAAACAATTGGTTACCTTTTCCCCCCTACAGTACTCATCACTGAGTGCTTCGTGAGTGTTTCATATAAATATGAATTTCAATTCGACTGACAATCTTTAGTTGACAGGACGTGACATTTGTTCGACGCGAAATGCAGAAACCGCGAAAGAATTGTGAAGAGCAGACAAAAGGTAAAAATACCCGTATGGAGCGAATGTCGGTAAATGAGTGGAAAAAGAAAACCAAATGGACAACGGTTCTCGTTTCAATGTAACGAGAATTTTTCGTCTCGAATCCAAGATTTTCTGCCGCGATTCAACGTCACCGAGCACGAGACGACTTTCCCAGAGTGCGCGTGCGTGCGAAAAAACAACCCCGCGAGACGACGCGATCGATCTTTGTGCGTAGAAAAATAAAGAGGCGAGAAAAATAAATTAACGAATGGATCGAATGAAAGATGGTTTATTGAAATTGCGAAACAAAGCGACGAAGCGAGAAGAAAACAAAAAAGATGTAACTCGACTATAATGATGCAGAAATACTCAGGACCAAGTGTCTGGCTGTAGTCACCCACTCGTTTGGAGACACCGTGCAATGATGCCAAGTGACTGACTGAGTTTATGTTCTTTTTTTTTGCGATCTTTGTTTAGTAAAAAAAAGTTTGCGTGACCGCAGCTTGTAGTCCTTGTTACGTTGTGATGCCAATGACTGAGAGGTCATGTTCCTGTGCCAGGTACTATATTCTATTGAGAGCGAGAAGAAAAATAACGAGACGAAAAGTAACGAAAACGAAAAAAAAAAAAAACAAACAAACAAACAAGACGAGAACGATAATGAAAATGTAATTATTATCGCGCGAAGATAGCTGAAGAGAATTAAGCGGATAGCGTTTATATTATTCACTCATTTCTTGTTCGACTCGACGTGCGTCAAAATACCTATCTTCTGTAATTTGTTATTTTTTTAAAAGTCTATACACATTTTGCGATTAATTAGCGTTTAAGAGACCCCCCCCCTTTTCTTTTTAGTACGAATGTCGTTGATCAATTTTCGCAAACGAACTCCCCCTTGCCACGCATTTCGATCGTTCTTCGACGTGCACGCACACATACACACACGCATGTCATTTTATTCTTCAACGTCCACTCATTTGTCGTATGAATTTGTTTTTTGTTTCACTTCGCGTACCGAAAACGAGTATTAACGATTGTTCACGTGAATACGTCGAAGAAAAATTCCTTTTTTTTTGTTTACAAAGAAATGAAAAATTGGGAAAAACGTCGAACGTGCGGATCCGAGATTTGCACGATAAAGTTGGCAGTTTTTGAGATCTATTTTGGAAAGGAGGATAACCGTAAAATGAACGAAATTTGGCCTCAGGCATCAACGACCTTTCAGTCGTTTCTTTTATAAAAAAATTTATTCATTCGCGTATTGAACATTGACACAATGAACAAAAAAATATTATTCACGAGAATTGACGTCAAAAATATTGTACATTTTTTTTAGTCGCGTGTAGGGTTCACATTGCGAAACGTGCTCGAAGTGAAATTCGCGTTTCGCGGTCTCAGATGGGCCAGTAACAAATTGTTAGATAAAATGTATGCGATAAGGATCGCGAAATAGCCGCGAGTGAGTCGAACGTGCTTTTTGCGAAATTTACGGGGTGTCGAAAAATGCGATGATCAAAATTTGTACCGAGAATTCATTCGCTGTGCGTCAACACTGAGGAAAATTCGCTGGATGTGTTTTTTTTTATCGCGATAAACGTATCGTTGCGAAATAACGAAGCGCAATCCGCGATGGTTGCGGCTCGTGCAAATTTGCCAAGTATCGAATGTGAGTTAAACGTAACTTGACGTCACGTTGGAGCGTTCACTCGTATTTGCGTTTGATTTTAATCTTTTAAGTGTTTCGATTGTGCTCTTCCCCCCTCTCCATTCTCCGGATAACCGAGAATATATCTATATCCCGGCCAATCAACCGGCGAGACAACGTTGTTTCGGTAATTCCATGACGATCGAACTACGCGAATACTTTATGTAGTGCAATTAAAAAAAAAAAAAGAAATTCTTGAAAACGAAAACGATATGAAATTCTATCCTCGTTGATATGTTCTTTGACAATTTTTTCCTTCTTTTTTTCGCGTCTGTAGAAATTAAATGGCGAATGTGCGCTTGTGACATGCAAAAACGAGATATGTATCGGAGTAAATCGATGGGAGAACGAGAGCAAGACAAACGTCGAACGTACGTCCAGTATACGTAGAGAAAAAAAATTACTGTTCAAAACAATAATGAAGGAGCGAAAGCGCGCGAGACGGTTCGAAAAAGAAGAGGAAAATGTTAAAGAATTTCTTATAGTAGACATTAACAGTTAACGATTTTATATATTTTTTTTCTTGCATGAACTTTCGGTGCAATTTGTTCGTTTCTAATGATTATTTTGTTTGTTTTTTTTAAACCATTTTACCAACCAAAAAATGCAATAGGTCTGTAATGACGATTGTCTGAAGCGTTCACTAGAAACAAGAGGAGCAGCTATTGTACATAGTAAAATACGTTTAAGGTGCATTTATTGTGAAGATGGGGAAAGTGCAATGGGGGCGGAGGGGAGGAGGCAACCTTGTGAGAAAGACAACAAAAAATAAAAATAAACAAATTGTATACGGATACGGACGTGTCGGAAATGAATCATCACGAGTGCGTGTGTGCGTTGGCGATAAGAAAATTCTTGACTGAATATCGGAGAAAACGAGGAAGAGAAAATGAAAAATGTCTGTATAGCAAACGAAAAATAAAGACAAAGCAAAAAAAAAAAAGAAACCCGTAATTACTGTACCGCGTCATTGAATAGTAAACTAAACGTGCCATAAGAACATCATGCCAATATTATTGATAATACATATTTTTTACATTAAACGATCCGTTTCGATGTACGTTTATACGTCAACGAGCTCTCACAAAACGTTTACGCAAACGTATCGAACTGTGCATTTTTTTGCCCATAATTTTTCGTTCGATTTTTCGAGTATTCCGCCCCCCGCCCCTCACGCGTATACTCCACTCGTCCCAATCTCATTTTCCTCGATCGCCCTGATACTCAAAGCGACAAAACAAAGATGCCAAAATAATGTAAGGTTCACGGAAATATGTGAGTCTCGTCAATGTTCCATTTTCACCGACAATCTTTGACACCGCGTCGCGCAATCTATGAAAAAAAAAATGCCGTCGAACGCCGAAAGATTTTCGCTACATATGCGAATTTCCAAACGAACTTTTGTTTCGAAGTTCGAATGCCGCCCCGAAAATCGGCCAAAAATAAAATAACGATAATGCAAAGAAAAAGCGAACGGGGAGCGAACGGAAAAAAATGCACATTCTCGACGGTCGTGTGGATGCCAGACGCGCGAGAACGATAAGTGTTAGGAGAGCGGATGAATGATGGCCGAAAGAAGCGGCTGGATCGATTTGTCGATGCGATCGCGTGGCGGAAAAGTTTGTAGGCGACGAACGAACGTGAGAAGGAACGTAATAACTGACGGACGTAGCCCCAAAAGACTCTCAACGAATGAAAATATGAATGAAAAAGGAGAAACGCGATGAAAAAATTCGAACAAAAAAAAACTTGTACGATGTATTTGTATGTATGACAACTCCGCTGTGAGACTCTGCGCGGTGCGAGTGTTGCGTATCGGCAGCGTATCGTATGAACCGTGATATATGACCGGTTTCCAATTAGACGTTTTCCGAATGTGTGTTTGTCGCTAACGAGACCAAGTTGATAGCGCTTGCGGGGGGGGGGGGGGGGGGGGGGGAGAGAGAGAGAGAGAGAGAGAGAGATTTCGGTGATCCGCGAGCGACAGTACAGATTTGTGACGAGAAATGCGATCGTACTGAACAATTTCGAAATCCAAGTTCCAGTCCCAAGAGCCCGTTATGACACATCGATCGCAAGTTTCCAAAGTTCCTTTACAATCAGACTTTCAGTTTGCGTCGTTGGAATACCATAAAAATGATTTTTTCTGCTTGAATTTATTTTCCGTACATTCCAGCAATGCAAATGTCTCAACTATTGTTTTCATCGCTGATTTTAAGATCCATAATCGCAAGCTGCAAAAAACAAGTAAAAATATAATAAAATAATTTTCGTTGCTATCCAACGATGCAAGCCTCGAAAAGGTGAAGATTACTCGCGATAACGAGGCTCGGGAAGTCTTGGATTAAAATCGATCGATCGTATTCTCACGACTGTAACACGTCCGTGTAATCGTAGTTCGCGACAAAGGCCTAGATTCCGTGTTGTCACGTGAAAATTCTATCGAGAATTTTCTTTCTTTTCTTCTATCGGTACGAGCCTCGCTTCCGTGTGTGGGTGCGAACATCTGCGTGTATATGAGTTCGTGCAAATGCGTGTGTGTGTGTGTGTGTGTGTGCGTGCGCGCGCGCAGACGTGTGCGGGTCTGTGGGTTACAATCTCGTAATGTTAAGGCGAAAAAGCTTTTAAAAAAGCAAAAGCGGCCGGAAAAGCAAAAGAAATGAAGAACAACAACAACAACAAAAGAAGAAAAGCCAGGAGGAAGAAGACAAAAGTGCTTGTATTATATTGTAAAGTATGTGACAGTTCTTGCTGCGTTGTACAGTGTTTTCTAAGTATCTAGTTTATAGCGTGTAATAATTGAGAAAACAAGAAGCAACAACAACAAACAAACGAAAAGAAGAAACAAGAAAAACACACACACACGTTGCATTTACGCTAAATAAGTGATCTGTATCAAATTCATTCTCGTATAGCCTGTACTCCTACTCATGTAGATGCTAAAAGTGATTTGTGTCATATAAAAAAAAACCTATAAATAAATTAGCAATTTGAGAATGTTGTCGAGCCCACGAGTAATTAATGCATTCTCGATGACATGAAAATACACACGTTTCTTTTTATACCTTCATTGTTTCACCATGTGGAAAGTTATCCCAAAATCGATGTGGTCCTGCGACATTCAATTTGAACCCGGAAATCATCCAACGTTTCCAGCCTCATCTCTACGAGCAATATCTGATGCTCGGTAGCGTTTTACAAAAACTGCTGTCCGCTAGGCCTTCCAAATGGAGACGTCGGAAAAAGAGCTTTAACGACTCGGCAAACGATACGAACGCGGATGCAAAAAAGATCCACGAACATTGTAGCTCTGAGCTTACAACTAGTAAACGAAATGAAAAAATACTAGTCATTGTAGTTACGCAAGTGGTTCGAATAAATCCATTAGCCGACGTTGACAAAGAAAGCAAAGGACGATCATAAAAGGACACCACGCTGAATTCGATTTATGTCAACTTTTCTGAAAAATTATTAAGGGGTAAGGCCACGGTAGAATTAAAAAAAAATCGAATTTTTTTTCTCGCTAAACCGGTACTTTGTCATCATAAGAATAAGTTACTATTCGATTTATAGCAAGACATTTTTTTTTCACCGACTTTCAGCGTATAACGTAAGCCCACCTCTGGCACGGCCATAGAGTACCTAAAACTTTAAACGCGTTTTTCTCGGAACAGCTTTTTTTCAATTGGCGTGACAAATAACTTCAACAATTTTTACTCGATTACTTCAAATTAAAAATTTATGTTCCTAATTGCATTTCGCAGAGAAATACGTACGGAATTTCTGATTAATCGAAAACTTTTCATTTTATGGGCAGTTTTATACGAAATTGTTCACTGAAAATTCATTCAAATACCTACAACTTTTGAATGAAACAATATTTTTTAATTCCGTACGTACTTCTCTAGGTATTCTCATGTAGATTGACGAGAATTTTTGTTTTTTGTTCTAAGTAAAAAATTGTGGATGCTAAATGTCACGCCGCGGAACGCCTAAAAAAAAGATAACAAAAGAAAATATTAGTAGTCGGCTATTTTGTACATCGAAAAAAAACCATTTCTAACAGCTTGATGTTCAGACTAAATAGATGTGTGATTAATTTTATGAGTGAATCACTTTTTCACACGAAAAAAATGGTTAAATTCGCACATGATTTTATACCCGCTACTGTGGCCTAAACCTTTAAGTTTATGACAGATTATTATTAGATTAAGGGGTCTTCTCACTTTAGATGCGAAAAAAGGCTATTTTCATAAAAAAAATTTGTTAGGTTTATATTATAGATATTGATATAAAAGTTGTTACACTTAATAAATACACATTCAAAATACATTAAATTTTTTTAAAAATCTATTTATGTGACTCAAACAAACTTTCAACGCGTTTTTATCCAAACAACGTTTTTCGACGGCTTATTGATAAAATCTTCGAAACTACTAAATCGATCCTTGTGAAATTTTAACCACATATTATTTACAACTATAGCTATATCGCATATAAAGGAATTTTTAAATTTTGATATGTACGATTTTTTTTGCAAAAAACGGTGAAAACGTTTTTTTTTGTTTTTTTGAAAAATGTCCGCCATTTTGTTATTTTTGCATATATCAAAAATCGTATGATATGCGCTATAGCCATTAACATACTGAATTTGAAAACGTTTGATTTTTTTCTTTCGAATGATTCATCTTCGACATTTCATTAACAGCGCAAACTTACAATTTTTTAGGACATTTTTTTAACTACCTTTTTCGTTTATAAATAGTGACTCAAATGAATAAATGAAATGTTTTTTTTTAATGCATTTCTAAAGTGTATTTATTACGTGTAACAACTTTTATATTAATATCTATAATATAAACCTATCGAAAAATCCTCTCCTGTAAACAACAGCCTTTTTAGCGTCTAAAGTGAGACTAAATGGAACGTCTTAATGGAAAAAAATATAACTTGTGCGAGGTTTGCTCATCCCCAAACGGGGTGGGGAATTGCGAAGCAACGTTTCAAAAGGTTTTCACTTTGTAGAACACATAGCTAAACTTGTTGTTTTTTTCGAACTTCAATACACTTGGCAGTTTTTTAAAATAGGTTTTGAACAAATATTGTCCATATTAGAAACGTGCACTTTGCTTTCTGACGAAGCTTCCTTTAAGCTAAAGATTCCATTAAAGAACCAAATTGCTCATATAACAATTACGGAATAAAATTTAAAAAAATACAAGTCAATGAAGTTACGCAATTGGTTCGAATAAAACCATTAAACGACGTTGAAAAACAGAGCAATGAATCCGCATCAATGGACACCACGCTGAATTCGATTTATATCAACTTTTCCGAAAAAATATTAAGTTTATGACAGAATATTGTTAGATTGGTGGAGAAAAAAAATATAACTTGTGCAAGGCTTGCTTATCCCCAAAAGGGCGGAGGAATTTCGAAGCAACGTTTCAAAAGATTTTTTATTTGCAAAACATATAGTTAAACTTGTAGTTTTCTCAAACTCCAAACTCCAAGACCTAGCGATTGAAAAAAAAATAGATTGCGTTAGTGCCGGATGGTTTTGACCAAATATTGTGCATATCAGAAACGCGCACTTTGCTTTTTTATTGTCTTTGTCACTCACAATGCTTCCTCTAAGGTGAAGATCCCATTGAGGAACCAAACTACCTCTAAGGGAAACATTGCATTTCTAAATGACACGATTCTTCGATTTCAAAATTTTTCGATACCATTCATGGATGATAGCTACTCACGAAATATAAAACTTTGAGGATAAAAATGGTTGTATAGTGTAGCTCTAAAAAAATGAGTACATTTATTAACACAGTTATTAGTGTTGAAGTTTGCATCGTTGAAATACAATGAAAATTCTCTTTCATGTTTTTTCCTTATTCTTATTATTATACTGAATATTGTTGCCGATATTTATTGTACATCTCCGAATAAACATCTTCAAAAATTGTATACGGGTTTTGGCGGTAAAAACCCGTGAAAAAAAGAAACAATTTAAAAAACACTGCATTGCATTGCCACGATGCAAACTTCAAACTCATCACGATTCCGGCTATCGTTCCCAACATTGTTGTTCAGAGGAAAATTAAACGATAGACATAAAGTGACTCCGTTATATAATTCCAAATTTAAAACACGGAATATTTTGACTCCTCTGCGGGTCAAAGAACAAGCCATTGAAGTTTGCATCGTTGAAACACAACAAAAATATTTTTTTTCGCAGTGCTGGATTTTCTTCGCCAATTCAGGACTATGATAGTCACTGAAACATGTTCAAAGATCTTTGTCCAAAATTAGCAACCAAAACGAAGATTTTAGATGATAATAAAAAAACAGAAATGAAAAAATGAGGAAGCATTTCCGTTGCGTTCCAACGAAGCAAACTTCACGACCATCATAGAACAGCAACGGGCACGTTTCTAATTTGCACGGAATTCCTTTCGCAATCATTCAACAATAATTCGCGTTCTGGTTTTATGCTATCGAAAATACGGATTCTCAATAAAATGATAGTAAAAACGATGCTAACTGTTTCATAGATCCATTTTTATATTATCATACAGGTATTTGTGTTGGAGAACACGTGAGAGACGGTTACATTTCCGTTAACAATGAGCTGAATACCATTTTCAGGTATATTTATGAAATTGAAGTTTGCATCATTGGAATTCAATGAAAATAAATTCTTTTGACTTGCTAGAAATGACTTCAGTACATTTTGGCCTCGAAAATCTCTCAACCATTTTTGCAGGATGCTTATTTATAGATCCGCAATCGAAATTTGCCAAAGCAAATAACAATTAACTTTCAATAATAAAAATAAGGAAATAAACATATAAAAATCAAATTCGTTGCATTCCGAGGATGCGAACTTCATCAGCGCGTATGCAAGCGACCATTCTTCAATTAGTCTCAGTGGGGGTTCCTTGTCACCTTTTGTCGCAGACCGTCGGGCACTCGGCCCTCGTATCACCGAAGAAGTGTAGATTGAGCACATTGACGGCATTGAGTGTATAAACAGTGGGCACTTTGTAATTGCAGTTGGTAACAAAGTGCCAAGCGAGTCTCTCGATATTCTGAAACTTGACAACGCAGGCGGTTCCTTCGTAGGCGACGCGGCCATTTTCGTTGCGGGCCAAAGGGTCGAAGAGGTAAAACTTTCCGTAATGTTGCATCACGGCCACGGCGTAATTACCCATGTGCAGGATGCCGGAGCAGTTGTTGCGAAAAAATAGAGTCAGAGCTTGCATGAGATCGTAAATGTGTAGAATACCAGCGGTGGTGTGACGATGCACGTGAATGGAGGCGCGAAAATCACCGATCACAAAAACGTTCAGAAGCTCGACGGGCGATAGATTTCTGGCGCCTGGTCGCAGAGCTCTCGTTGCGTCGGTATGAAGGAGATCGCCGTATTTGAGAACCGCGTCGACAATCTCGGAGGTCCAGGTCGAAGGAACATGCAAGACGCCAACGACAATGGCTACCGCGGAAATTGCGGTGCTCTGAAGGCCGCGACTCTTAACGTCGAACGTCCGATCGTTCATGTGGAGACTACCGCGCAAGACGCTCACGTCGTCGTCGACGATACTATACTCCGTGAGAATCTCCACGTCCAGGGTGGGTGTTCTCTCGGTGGAGGGCACGGGAATCGACGGTACGTTGCATCGGAGGATCGGCCGGAAACCAGCGGGACATGGCAGCGGCTCGATCAGCGTCGTCCTAGCGATAACGCGAGATATGTCGTAGTGGCCGTACTTCTCATCGTCCTCGATATTCCCAAAGATGAGATCGTAGAGAGGCTCCAAGCAAGCGAACCACATGACGCATGATGTGCCATGATCGTGGCGCGAACCGTGGTCGTCGCGCGCACGCGGATCGAACATGAAATACACGCCCTGATCCTTCCAGAGGGCAACCATGTAACGTCCGGTTGCCAGAACACCGGCGCGGTTGCTCTCGAAGAACTTGCGCAATCCCTCATCAAGATAGATCGGTGGTGGTGGAGCGGGTGGCATCCTCTTCGCTTTTCCTTTCTTTGCCTTCTTTGGCTTCGGCGCCTTTCTCTTTTTCGCTTTTCCCTTGCCCTTGACTTCGGGCTCGGGTGGAGCCACCGCGACCGGTCCTGATATCGTGGATTCCTCCACATCGGCGCTCATCACGTTCACACCCACGTGAAACACTCTGACGACGTCGCGGGGCTTGATTTTTTCTCGCATAGGACGCGCCTTTGTTGTCTCGTGATGGACGTTCGTACCCATCACGAGTATCTCGTCGAGCGTTTTCGTCGTCCAAGTCGCGGGATCCTTTACGACGGACATAGCCAGTGCCAACACGCAATTCGTCGCTGTCTGCTTGTTCCGAACTCTCTCCGGAAATATGTCCGATCCTTGATGCGTCATACCTCTCAATATGGCGCGCGCTTCACCTTCGATTCCGTGGAGTTTGTGGTAGGCGTTCAACGGTGGTAGGTTGGAGGGACGTATAGCCGAACTCGGATCGAACTTCCAGGGTGGCCGTTTGTCCCAATCGACGACGTCGATCGAGGTTATCGCGTAATCGCCTTCCGGACCGAAGATATTCTTCAGATGCTCGCCCATAAGATCCGACGTTGCAAAACGGACAACACGTGGAGATCCCTCGATGTCGCTAGTCTCGAAGGGAATGAGGGAGAAATAAAAATTACCGTGCTTCCACACAGCGATGTTCAAGCGATCGAACAAGGTCAACGCGCCGGAGTTATAACGCGCGAAGAATTTCTCAAGACCGGCCTGGATGTTTTGAACCTTGGGAGGCTTCCCTGTCAGGTCACCCGCCTCAACGCTATCCTCGATCGTCAGATCAAGTCTTCGATTCGACAGAAAGAACTCCTTCGTCATCTCATTGATACTGGGAGGCGACGACGAGCCCAGACGTTCAACGCATTGCGAGTGAAACTTGTCTCCGGTGATGATGACTTCGTCGAGGACTTCGCTGTTCAAGTGGCGAGGTTCGTAAGCTTTGGAAAATATAACTGCCATCGTGGCCACGGCAGCTGTCTGCTTCTTCCTATTGCGCTCATCGAATCTCTCGTCGTCGAGGGTCACCGTTCCCTCGAGTTCCCACACACCCTCGTACTTCTTCGGGAAATTATGCCAGAGTTCCCCGCTCGATGTGGTCTTGTGCAGACGCTCGGTCTCGGCTACCCGACTCTCGTAGGTGTGCGCCAGTGTGACCGAGTCGATGACGAAATCAACGTCGTTCTTCGCCGATGATTGTAGACTGGACGCGAGCGCGGGAATCCCGGTGAACCAAACAACCGCCGCGGTTCCATCTTTCTCCTTGGGGATTCCGGCGTTGTCGCGTCCTCTGGGATCCATCGTAAAATAAACGTCGCCCTCTTTCCAGATCGGTAACATGGCTGTCTCCTGCCGAAATACACCCATCGTATTGTTCGCGAAGAACTCCTCCAGAGTTGTCGCGAGCGCGGACATGCCAGCCGTAACTACGGTGTCTTCAACGTTCACGGTAAATCGATTCACACCTATGTCGAATTCTTCGGCAATCTCACTCGGCAGAAGATAATCCCTTGCTGCGACTTTACCGGCTTCCTCTTGCTCCTCTTCCTCCTCATACTCATCTGGTGTGGGTAAATTTTCAAGATTCTGCCGGGTTACGCGATCACCGATTTTCAATATATCATCCACGACCTCCCGATACCAAAGGTGAGGGTTGTAGAGCTTTCTCATGGCAAGAGCAACGAGGCCGACGGCAGCTTGCTGCTTGTCGCGCGTCTCGTGCTTGAACATGGCTTCGTTCGTCTGGTCGACACTGCCGTTCAAGCAGGCGCCGTCTTCGCCGATCTCGGTGTAAAAGTTCATGTCGGGCTTTACGGGGGTAGCTTTGTCGAGCTCGATCTCTTCGTCGGTCATTGGTTCGCTGCTCGAGATGACCTTGAGCTCGTGAATGACAAACTCGTCGCCCCCTTGGGCCTCGGGATCGACATTGGACGCAATAAGATCAGCCAATACGGCAGGATCAACCGCCCGAGCAACGCAAGCCGTCGAATCATCGTCATCGCCTTGATGTGACGTTCGACCGAAGTTGTCTCTCGGATTCGCGTCGTACAGGTAGTAGAATGTCGCTTTTGTCTTGTCGTTTTGTTCATCCTCGGACTTCCATACGGCTACGGACAAATTCTTTGCCTCGACGATCCCGTATTGACGACTTTCGAAGAACTGCACCAAGGCTCGTGACAAATTCGGTATTTTGCTATCAACTGCGTTTGCCTTGAGATCACCGACGATCGACGATTCCTGGAGAGCAACTTTGACGCGGCGCTTTTTGACGTAGAGGATACGTTTCGCGTTGCCCACCAACAAATCGCGATTCTCCTCCTCCTCGGGTGGTATGCACCAATTGTAATATTCGTCACCGTCCTTAACAGCCTCGTCGATCGTGTCCTTAGTCCATTTGTCCGGTGGAGATTCGATTGCGTTGATCAAACCGACTATCGGCATCGCTATACCCTGGACACCCTGGCTCTCTGGCTCGAAACGCGCATCCCTATTGGAAATTCTACCGCGCAGTATCCAAGTCTTCCCTACATCGCCGGGCTGAAATTCCTTCCATGCCCTCACTCCGGGCACATCGTCGATCACCGTTATACTTCGGAGTGTAAAACGATCGTTCTTTTTAGTGGGATCGATGTTGTTCATGAAAACGGCCACCAAAGAATCAAGATCGGCGAAGCGTATGACGCAACATTTACCCTTGACTTTTTTGTCACCCATCGCAGTGTCTGCCTTTTTCGCTAATTTGCCGGATTTTCCTTTCTCCGCGATGATTCTCATCCCCGTTGCGTCGCACTGACGTGGATCAAACGCGTAATAATAGTCGTCTTGCGTCCAGACAGCTAGAGCCATCGAACTGCACTCGATTATCCCGTCCTTGTTGACTAGGAAGAATTCCTCCAAGGCCTGCTTGAGACTCAGCACGCCAGGAATCTTGGAACTTATCGTACCGACGACAGTGAGAAGATCAACGTCCACGATCATCTTCCTATCGTCAATCTTAATCACGGTGTCGTCGAGATCGGCAGCTGTCATTGTTTTTATCGTCGGTTTTTCGGCCTTGACTCTGGCGTAAAGAGCATCACCCTGAACGAGAATTTCGTCAAGTTTTGGTCTCAGCCATGTCTTCACCGGATATACCTTCTTCGTGGCTACGGCAGCTATGCAGCTTGCAACGTTCTGAGCTCCTTTGCCTTTGTACATCTCGCTAGACTCGTGAGTCCAACCGTGCAGAATCGCTACTTTGTCAGACAATTCTTTGAACGTCGATGGTATGTTTACCTCCATATCGTAGTAGGGATAGCCTGTGTCGAGGGATTTGAAGCTGATCAACGGCTCGGTAGCCAAACGTTCGTCTATTTTGTAATTCGAGATCGTTATCGTCAATGGTTCTTTGCGTATAGCAGATGAATATGTAACGACCGATGACGATTTCGGCTGTTTCGGCGCTGGACGAGTGCAATCTAATTTGTCTTCATCAACGTCCATGGGATTCAAAGCCCGCAGGACGTTCTTGTCAACTACCAGCTGATCTCCGTTTTCAAATGACAAGCCGCGATTTATTAGGCTCACTCTTAGAACGCTAACTTTGTCTATGCAGTATCGCGAGTCGTATCGATTATCAAGATTTCGGAGAAACAATTCTGCCATGTCGCCGATCCTTTTGAATCTCATAGCGCAAGCGACGCCGTCCTTATTGATCCTAGCACCGTCCGGTCCGCATGTGGCAGGGTCGTAGTACAGATAACCGGCCTTTGGTTGGCGCCAAACGGCGATCGAAGTTCCCTGTGCCGTGACGACACCGGAATCGTTGAGCTTGAAGAAACGTTGAACACCTTCCGCAAAGTCCGGACAGCCGATACTGGCGCTGAATAGATTTCCATAGACACTTGTGTCCTCGGTGCATACGAGGCACTTGTAATCGTCGATGTAAAATTCCGGGTAAACTAGATTAGTCGTCAGATAAACACCGGCGTTAACCCTATTTCTCGTCATGCTTATGCGAAACAGTTTGTCGCCGTATTCCAAGATTCGATCGACGTAACTTTTCGTCCAATCTTTCGGCTCGAATAAACGACCAAAAACTATCGCAACCACCGAACACGAAGTGGCTTGATTGCCCCGGCTACGCTGCTTGAAACGCATATCATTCATGGCAAACGAACCCCGAAGGATCGCCGAATGTGTTGTCAAGACTTCAAACCTATACCAACGGCTTCCGGGAACAATGACCTTTTTTTCCTTTGATGGTTCGTCCTTACCGGGATCTTCTTCATCCTCGAATGCAACGCTATTTTTCTCATCCTCTTGTTTCCGAAATGGATCATTATTGATTTTCTGGCTTTGGTTCGGAGAAAAAACGAATAAATGAGTACCGGAAGAACAACGAAGAAGTATGTTGGAATTCTTATTTCTGCTTACTCTGCCATTGGGCTGGATGGAATTTACGTGAATTTTGTTACTGTGAATTTTGAGCGATAAGGTGGTTTGGTTAACCGCTGACGTGGCTAATTAAAATTGATTCATTGCAAAGTGAAAAAAAAGAAGGTTGAGGATAAAAAAATGAAGGAATTATGGGTCAACTGTTTCAGGATGTTTTATGAATAAGCGTTTTAGAAGATTTATTTGGAATCTCATTTACGCTCTCTGTAGTGAAGGTTGTCCGTCCACAACGCCGAGTATTTTAGAATATCCTCTCAATAACTAATTTAGGACAGCTTCCACATTCCCTTGAGAAATTCATGTTCGAGGATCTCCATTAAACCATATTTCTAGGATGTCTTATGGACAACTTTTTTAGGATGTTCTTCTAGGATCTTTCTTTAATAACAATTTCAGAGGGTCTTCAAAATAACCTCAAAAGACTTCGTCACTTTAAACGCAGTATATGCGTCAGAGATCCTAAAAAGCTTCTCCTTCGGAGAACGTAAGGGCATCTCGACATAACCTCACATATATTTGAACAGTTTTCCCATTGATCGTCAAGTGTTTTCAGGAAAAAACAAAGAGTCAGGTTCTGTAAAATTCGCTGACGCAGAGCTTGACGATTTTCTTTTACCCGAAATATTATTCATCTCTGCAAAATTCTCTATGTGGAAATTTCGTCTATCTCCCTAGCACTCACATGTAACGAGGTACAGCTTCGCACGCCTTAACAAGGATATCTTACGGACATCGTGAAAAGGACATCATTTTTCGGACAGCTCAAAAATGGTACATTTTCGGTCTCGGGGAAGAACAAAAGCAGCTAAAAATAAGAAGGTTCTTCCAGTATCTCCGTCATGCAACAATACCGAAAAGTGATTCCAATTGTGTGCCAATGAGCGGCCATTTTGAGATAGTACTTTTTGTCTGACTTCACTCTTGTTCCCTTGAGCTTTTATCTGCTTCCTCCTGTTTCTTTTAGCTTTTTACTCGTTACTATCCCCGTATATGTTGAAAGGTTATCCTCACAATGTCCTGATGGGTTTTAAACGACCAACCTTCTGTGTTCATCTTACCGTCGGTGAAGAATCTAACTAGACATGGTTGCTAATTCCATTGAGTGGGAATGAACGAGCTAATGTAACTGGAGTACAATCTCACGTTACCCTGTCGTAACGTACTACATGCAAATGGTGTGAGACTGGAAGTATTGTAATGGAGTACTAATCATGTCCACGGTATCCTGTATTCGTTTGTGAAATTTGAAATACACTGACCAACCCGTTATCAAGATATTCGCTTTTGCAATTTGTGCTACCAATATGCGCTGCATAGGATAAGTACCGGAGAACATCACATTTCTGCTGATAATGAAAAAATGACGAGACTGGAGCTTATAAAAAACGGTCGATTAATAGATGGATGTTTTACGGTTGTTATGAGAAAAAAATTATAACTTGAAAGCATAAATTTTCCAATTTATAAGTGCTTAAAGTATGAAATGCGTCGTCAAACGGGATTGGTCGAATGAGTTGATGCGGACGACTTGGCAACGCTGCGAACTGCGTTCTATGGGCAGTTTTTTAAAACTTTAGTTCCTACGAATCGTCCTTTATAGAGCAGCTGTTTTTCCATTATATTAAATCTTTGATTTGAACATTGCACGAGTTGCAAACACTGCATACTGTCTGCCGCGGTAATAAGTGTGGTTAGGGTAACGGATTGATTATGCTCGCTAGCGACGTTACCATATGTACGGACCGTTAGTATACGAGCTTCTTTGTTTGGGTTGGTCAGTTCAGATGTTGGTATGCGAGTTTGCGTGTATGCAAACTTTCTACGTGTTGGCTTGGGGCTTGCTTCAGGCAAGCCGTGCTAAAACTTAACCGCTATCAACCTTATTATCAATTCATTTACTATGACATTTTTCAACTTTAAAATAGTAAGATATTGTACGTATGTAGGTTCGGAAGTAGGTAAATTCATTACTTTTTCAAAATTATGGCTCATTTAAAAACTTGAACGTTTGTTTACCTTGGAACGTTCCGCATGTGCTACCTTAAGGCGTTACATCTATGTGGCTCACCGAATAGTGAGACTTTTTTGGGTATTTGTTTTTGAGAATACTAAAGAAGCTCATATTACCAAAGAAATCATATTAAGATTTGGAGGTTTGCTCAAAAAGTGTCAACACCCATAAAAAAAAGTTTTGGAAAAAAAATACAAAATGTCATCTCCGTCGTCGATATACTAAAGTTTGTTCAGGCGCTCTGCGGGAGGACACAGAACTTTTGTGGATTAGCACCTAGAACGATGAAGAAAATCATCATTTACATTAGTTTTGCTACATAAGGATACACAGTTGTTACAAAAATTTGTTTTTTTTTCTCGCAAAATGGGACAATTTTGAATATTTTTGTTCGCAAAAAACCGGCCTCAATTTATTCATGGAAACGAGAATTGTTAATGACTCTGAAAAATCGTGTATACTTCTTTACAGAATTTATCTAAGAAGTTACAGTTGAATTTCAAGTAAATCGGACAGAAACTGCCCGAATTAAATAAATCGCTTTATTTTTCTATTTTCAAGAAGTACCCCAGCTAATTTCACGGAGTTAAACCAGTTGAGGACACGAGACAAATATTCCTCACATGGCCGACTAACTTCGTTGCGTGCATTCAAAACACTGCGCAACTTACTTTTGAGGTTATACCGACTTCGCGTCTTCCCTTCGTCGTTCGGTCCGTTGTAGAAAAAACATCGAAGAATCACCGTTCAACGTAACAGAAATATGTCGGTAAGTACTTCAGACGGTAATGAATGAATGACGTCGTTTTATTTTCGATTCGGACAATAACGTCTTTTCTCGTATTTCAGGTAGCGAAACAGGTACCACCGGATGAAAATTGGACTAGCCGACAAAAACGCGCGTACTATCGACGATCCACTTTAATCGAGTATAATTATTCCAGCAGCCACAAAACGCGCATGGAGATCACAAGGAGAAAAAGAGAAAGGAAAGTATCCTAGACTTATCGAAGTATCTTGAAAAAAATATACGCGTGAAGTTCGCTGGCGGACGGGAAACGGCCGGCATACTCAAAGGATACGACCCTCTTCTCAATCTCGTACTCGACAATACCACAGAGTACCTCAGAGGTAGGAAAATCAATACACAAAAAAACCGTATCCCCTTTTTTAATAACCGATTGCAAAAAAACAAACTCGAGATTCATTTTTTCAAATAAAATAATCAAGTTGTAGAAGGCAAACTGAAAATTTCACGATTGAAATGTTTTCACTGTCGCAATGGAAAAGTTCTTATAATATTAAATTTAACTTTAAACAATGAGCCATCATTTCAAAAATGCGAAACGTCTAGCACACGCTTATTCAGGAATTCGATCTTTGAATATATACCAACTTCTCGATTTTAAACATAAATTTCTGGTTACTGAGCCTTACATAGCGGCTTGGGCTCAAAATTAGAACTTTTTTGTCACCTCAAAATAATGGAATCGAATTAAAAAAGATGACGTTGAAATTTGCATTGTTGGAATGTAACACATGATTTTTTTTTATTGCCCAAATTTTCTTTATCAGTTTTGAGCTACAAAAATTGCTGAAAATATTTTTGTAGGATTCTTATTTAGCTATTTATGACAAATTTGTAAAATACGATTTTGGATAATGAAAATGAGAAATCGAATTTTTCGTTGTATTCCAACGATGCAAACTTTAACCCCAACAAAATGGTTTAATTTCCAATCCAAGTTAAAAATCACACTGAAGTGCGTTAAGATTCTTCACATGGTATTTTCCTCATTTTTGATCAGATCCTGATGATCCGTACAAGCTTAACCAGGGCACGAGGATGTTGGGACTCGTAGTATGTCGAGGCACGTCGGTAGTACTCATATGTCCAGTCGACGGTATGGAATCGATACAAAATCCGTTCATACAGCAGGACAGTTGATATGTCTGCTCTGTGTACATTCGATGAATGGTACAATTCATCACTTCCATTGGAAGATTCATAACGAACTGAAAATGTTTCTATATTAAGGATGTCGCCTTCTGAGGCATCTAAGCGAGACTTATTTTGGCACATCGTGGAGTTTACGGTTGCAGTCGATTTGATCTTCTTCATGATTCTAACGAAATCAACTTTTTCTTACAGCAACCTTTTTTCATTTACTGTCTGAACAAATAAATACTTCGTTGACTGGTTCAAACGCATTCAATTTTGTTGTATTTTATAATTGTGGGGTATCCTGAAATATACGTCACTGCAACAACTGGCTGAACATTTCCAAAAATGCGCAATGACGGGACAGTGTAAAAAGGAAAATAACGTTATGAGCTTTTGAAAAATCGGTTAATATTTATATATATATATATATAATTTTGTTCACGGGCAAGAGCTTTAAAGAATTGTTTTATGAAAACAAGAATTATAATTCTTCGGTTATAAGTGTGAGATAAATTTGAAAAATCTGTTTGTAAAGAAAAAAGGATTAATTGTTTTGGAAATTTGACAAAGCGTCCAATTTATGAGTGAGTGAGCAATATGAAAAAATTTCAAATTGCAACAATGTTTATTCTTGCGTATATACTATATATTGGAGATAAGAACGATAACGTTCTCGACGAAAAACACACACACACTTATGTATATATATTAGGGTGGCACAAAATTGAGCTCAATTTTTTTCCTTTTTCTCGCCATCTAATTATCTTCTTTAACCCTTTAACTGCCATTGTAGCAAATTTGCTACGTTTACTTTGACCCCGTCGGTAAGAGCGTAAGGTAACGCTATAGCGGACAAGCTACTCCACAGTTTCATCAATCTATGCTAGATGCAGCTACAAATGCCGGGACGGCTTGAAATTCAAACGTAAACATGTGAATTATGTAAATATGGCAACAATGTTGTGAAAATTTACGACGCCTGCCCCAGCACTCGGTCTGCTGACCGTTTTTTGTCCAAAAAAGTAAGTAAATGGACGGGTGGGGATCTAAATATCGAAGGACCAAATATAGATCGACAAATATTTCGAAACGACAGAATTATGAACTCTCAAAATAACGAAGGTTTAATTATTCGAAATGTTATGTTTCGATCGAAGCAAAAATCGAATGACTATAAAGCAAAGCATCATTTATTCGAGAACTCATTAATCTGAAAACGTATATTCAGATCGTCTGCAATTTGAGACATAGAAATATAGATTGCAACAATCTATAACATCCGTATCTCCGAAACAGAAAAAAGCGAGTATCTAATATTCGTAATACCGCCTATAGCGAAAAGCAATATATCGAGACGCAAAATATCGATGGTCCGAAATGGCGAATGCCAAAATAGCAAACATGGTATGGATGCCGTCCCGGCCGACCGCTAACGCTATCTGCCTCGACCACAAGTTTTCGCCATCCGGGCCGTTCGACATTTTGACCCTTCGCTATTTCAACCACTCGACTTTGTGGCCGTTCGATTTAATGCTTTCTGTTTTTTGAACCATCACTATATTTACAATTCGGAGATTCGTCTTCTCGAATTATTTGGTGTTATTTATATAAGCAATTCGATATTATGTCTCTCAATGCTTTTTAAATCGGTTTTTGTTTTTTTGGACATTCATATTTAACCGTTTTTTAGCTATACTACTAGAGGAAATGATTTTGAGCCATCCAGAAATAGGCGTGGCCGTTAAAGGTTTAAAAAATGTTGTCGCCGAAGCTGCGAGTGATCAAAAAATATTTAGAGGTCGCTCAAGCTTCCCAAAAATCAAATTTTTATTAAAAAATCGGTCTTCTTTCGTCCACTTCTCACCCATGAATTTTACGCTTTATAATTTTGAAATTATCCTCGCGAAAGCTCTAGTTAGCCAATGAATATTTCGCTGTCGCTCAAGGTTTTCGAAATTTACAATTTCCGCCAAAAAATAAATCTCGCATGCACTATGATTCCTTGTAACATAAAAACAAAATAAACAGCGAAGTTTTACATTTTCTGAATCATTTATTATAATAATCTGTAACGAACACCAATTAGACGATATTGGACGGTATTATTGTATTATGGCGGTATTATTGTATTATGGCGTCGGTATTATTGTATTATGGCGTCGCTCGTCACAGAGTACAGCTACGATTGGTTCGCAGTTTGACTAACGAAACCAACTGTGGGACGCATTGCGATGCGCGGAAAACAGCTGCCATTTCAGTTTTAAAACGACCTAAAATGTTCTTTATGGGCAAGAGCTTTAAAGAATTATTTAATGAGAACAAGAATTATAATTCTTGCGTTAGAAGTGTGATAAATTTGTAAAATCTGATTCTAAAGAAAAAAGGATTAATTGTTTTGAAAATTTGACAAAGCGTCCAATTTATGAGTGAGTGAGCAATATGAAAAAAATCATATTGCAACAATGTTTATTCTTTCGTGTACTATATTGGAGATGAGAACGATAACGTTATCGACGGAAAACACCCCTATTTTCGAAAGTACCTTTCATCCCTTGAAAATCGGGTTTCGCAGATATAAAAAAATGTGTCGTCTATTTTAACCCATTCTACAAGCATGCCAAATTTCATCGAAACCTGAGAGGTCGACCTCGCAACCTTTCCTGTTCAGTGATACCAGTCACTGAGAACTAAATGGCGCGTTTCCCATATTTCAATTTGTTTGATAACTTATTCGCTGTAAATAAACAAAAAAGATTAATAACATTTCTAATCAGTGGGTTATATGCATTCCACATATTTATTAGCTGAAATTTATTTATTTTTCGTAACCGAAAATTTGATTATTCGGGGTTGGCAGCCGTTACAGGCCCGTTTTTAAGGGGTTATATACAGTCAGAAGACCCAAAAAGATCGATTTTTCTTGAGAATACCTTTAAATCTATTAACGTAAATTTTTTTACACATATTATGGTAACTTTTAACTCTGTTTTAACATTTTTTTTGTAAAAATAATTATTTTCAAAGCTGCCATAGCTGATCTCCGGGAGCACCTCTAAAAAAGGCGGCTTGCGGTGAGCACGATATCTCTGGACTGGATCATCCAAAATGAAAAAAAAAAAAAATATTTCGTTAATATAATGAATTATCTTGTAATTGATTGAAGGAATAAGCAAAATAATAATTTTTGACAAAATAACGGCTTCTCAAAAAAAACATCGACTTTGACAAAAATGTAGGCCTCAAATTGTTTATAAAATGGAAAATATTTATCGGTGAGAAAAATCTTCGATTAATTACTGAAAAATATACTTGGAAAGATTGTGTTAAAATTTGAGACTGATCGGTTCAGCCGTTTCCGAGAAATCTTGCTCACCGACTTCATAAACACAGTTTTGAGAAAAACGCGTTTAAAGTTTCAAAAACACTTTCGAACGCGCTGACACGTCATTACAAATGGGCGTGTAACTTCGAGAATATTTGCCGGATTGACAAGAAATTTTCTGTGTGTGTATTTAAATATATGTACATTACGAAATAAAATAAAGAAAAATCGATTTTTCGAAAATGTTAACTGTATATAACCCCTTAAGCATATGCGTTCCCCTTTTGCCACCTGCCCCGCAAAGACCCTGAGCAGCCCCCTTAATACTATAAAGACGATATAAGTATCCATGAGCACAGAAGCGAAATCTAAAACTCTTACTGTTAAAATATTCGTCTGGAACCGTTTTCTTTGCTTATCTTGGGTTTAGGTTTATGCGACGACCTTGATTTTGAGAATAGCCACGGAACTACAACTGGATCCACATACTTCACTCATTGTTTCGATATATTAGGAATTCCAATGATGTACAGATTGAAGCTCATAAATCAAAGTGATCGAGTGCATGGAATAAATATTCCTCGTTCTCGTACCGTGATAATAGCCATGTCGCATGAGGATTTTCCTTTCGTGTGGAGATGTTTCTCATCGACCGTCCAACATTTTATCGATCGTTTTATTCGTACCGCTTATCACCATTGTGTCATGAATGTATCGGAATGATTCGTCCAAATACAGTGTGCTTCGATAAGAACGTGTTGTGTGCTTATGAATGCACCAACGCATACATGGAGTCCGTTCCGTCTTTACGATACCCAATGAGTTGCCAGTTCCATTGATATTTCCTTTCCACCACCGGCACGTTTCAGACGGTCAACTATGGGTTCTACAACATTATGTATAAGTATAAATTGTTGCTATTCATAAACTGTTTATTGATTGGTCGATGTTTTTGAGCGGCAATATTATGAATGCTTTCGAAGCAAAACTAATTACGGCTGGTTTTTGTGGCCACATTCAATCGAAAAATGTTGTATTTCCAACTAATTATACGGAATATAGGCCACTTTCGATAACCGCTCATTTTCATTTACGAGATAAAATAAGTATATTCTTTCGAAAAATTAGTTCAGTGAGATCTTTATTACAGAGTCATCAATCTCGGAAGAAAAATACTGTGATAAATGCTCTGCACGAACACGACTTTCCTAACATCCAATCGCGAAAAAAATATGTTTTAACTAGAATAATTGCCATTATGGTAGTTCTATCTCCAGGCTTTAATCCATAGGATATACATAATTTTTTTTTGAACTTCACTAATTATATTAGTAATCGTCTCTGTAACATTTTAGAGTCGTTTATCGACCTAATTATAGAGAAACGAAATATTAAAATTGCGTATTTTTGTGAAGAAATTCCGAGACGACATACAAAAACCCAATTTCCGGTCGCTACAAAAGTTCATATAATAGTGGGAATCCGTCAGATTCTTAAAAATAATCAGATTTACATACTTAATACTTGTCGTAATCCAGTGCTCTCAGAAAAAATTATGCTTATTGATCTAATTTTTATTTAATATCAAGTTTAATTTGAACTTCCGGTATTGGATTTATTGCCACTTGCTATGATAAAGAGACGTAACAGCTGACTGTAGTCCTAACCTCATCTCAGTCATTCGAATTTCCATACATATTTCATTTTTAACCGACATATTTTGCCGACACAAATTTTCCACGCTTTTTACCAGTCGTGGCCCGAATACAATGCTTTATATTTCCCGCATCTGACATTGTTTTGACAGGTCGACGTTGAAACGCATGCAGGTTAAACTCGCCTGGTTGAGGAAAAAAAGACGGAGATAGAACCAATATTGCTAAATATCAAACCTAGAAATACTGCACGAATCGTTGGAATAGGGGCCGTCCATAAATTACGTCATTTTAAAATAGGGGGGGGGAGGGGTCTGGTCGTTAGATGACGGTAACGATAATTTGATTACAACGATATAGGCCTCCGAAGTAACTCTTGTGGCGCACCCTTGCGGCGAGTTTTGGCAAAACTTGGATTGGTTTTCGTCTGCTAGTGCAGTATGCCGGTCGCCATTTAAATGAGGTGTCCAATCGATGATGCTCAAGCCTAGCTCTTTCCACGCGCCAATCCAAGTTTTGCCACCGGCAGCCGTTACGGGGCGCTACCACGAAAGTTACTTCGGAGGCCTATGAAGGATAGGATGATGTCAGGGGGGGGGGGGGGGTAAAAATCAGCAAAAATCGATGATGTAATATATGGACGGTCCCATAGCAATTTTTTCCATTTTTCTAATTAAATATAAACATTCATTAAACAGTTTACACACGGAAAAATTAGTTACTACCATTTTTTACATATGTTAAAAATATAAATTGTACAAGTCTCAAGTATGATTAGTGTCATGCCTAGTGCGAAGCGATAGGACTACCTTAAGATGTCGATTAGAATACATGCATTCGCCGAAATGACAAGGCAAATATTGAAAACTCTGCAGGGCAAGCATTTGAAGAACGCAATGTGATTGTAAACAAGTCATGCTGAAACACAATTTCTGGCGATTTTATAGCGGTCCTAATGTTTGCATTCACAAAAATGCTGGTGGCCGTGGTCGTTAACGTTAGACGATCAAGATAACGTATGTGTAGGTTTCTTCTCTTTTATGGTTACATTACGTTACAAGTATCAATTGTGAGAATTGATCATTCAATAATTGGTAGCCTGTATTATTTGATCATTAATTAATTTTATTAATGAAGTTCAGGTCTCGAAGCTCCTTGTATTGACTTCACGAATCGTTTAAGGGATAATGCCAATCTAGGATTTCGGAGAAATCGTGTTTTTTTGCTTAAAAAATACTTTGGTGTCATAAAAACAACATGCGATTGGTCCTGTAGCGAAAAAAATTCTTAATTTTCAATTATCGATTTTGCCGCAGCGTCCCGGACTTCTTTCAGGCGCCTCGTATAACTTTAAGGGATAACACCTCTCCAGGACTTTGGAAAAATAGTTTTTTTTGCTTCAAAAATACTTTGGGGTCATAAAAACAATATGCAATTGGTCCTGTAGCGAAAAAAATCCTTAATGTTCAATTATCGATTTTGCCGCAGCGCCTCGGTCTTCTTTCAGGCGCCGCGTACAACTTTAAACGCGTTTTCCTCGTAACCACTTTTTTCAAACTGGCAGGACGGATTACTCGAACACCTTTGCATGGATCGTCTTGAAACATTGATAGTAGCTTCACAATTACATTCTCTATGGGAGTACGTACCCGTTTTTTGATTAAATGTAAACTTTTTTTTATAAACAATTTACTGCTTATTTTTTGGGCAAAAATCGTTTTATTTATTTGAGAATGCGCCATTTTTGCAAAATTTCATTTAAAAAAATCCTTACGTAGTCCCATAGCTAATAATATATAGATTATATTTTTTTTGGTTTTTCTTCCAGGTCTTATACTTTACTAGAAAACCGTCCTCCCGTGAAGCTATTTGTAAAAAACGCGTTTTTCAAGATGGGCTCTGTCGCCGCCATTTTGTATGAAAATTAGAATAAATTTTTTTTTCATACTTTAATATGTGTTAAATAAACCCTCTCAAAAGAAATCCTATTTCTTTTTTCATACTCCCAAAATAAATGGTCAAAGGTAGGCCTTATTTTCTGCTGCTAGAGTGGTGCTATCTCTTAAACAGAAAGTCACAAAACTTGTCCAAAAAGATTCTTACTTTAACCTCACGAAACTTATTTTGCATCTACTCACGGCCAGTTGCGAGGCCCACGAATAACAAGATCATCTTCAGGACGGCCAGTCTTCAAAAATGGAGTCAAATTTATGTACCAAAGTGAATAAAAATCGCGATATTAAAGTACAAAATGTTCTTTAAGTACTGAATAACTGCTTGGTTCGATGCGTTTATGACGATCTGTTTGATAACATGATTTAGCTAATTCGATTCGACATTGAAATTGGTCATATACGCTGAGAAAAAATTCCATGGTGTTTGTACCAAACACGCGTGGTAAAGATATATATATATATATAAAATAAGAATAAAAATAAGAATAAAGTGTACGTCAAATACACATGATAACATGTGTTCCATGAATCCATGAAACGATCCATGAATTTATGACAATTCGCTCAAAAAATAATTTTACAAAAGACAATATTTACCAAGCTGAATCATTTAACCTTTGAAATGGGTCATTTACACTGAGGTAAAACTTCATTGTGTGCAATGTGCAAGCACCTGTGGTGAAGGTAGATATAAAGATAATTAGCTTGGTGTCAAGTATAGCCGAGACGGCTATATGAAGATGGTTTAACCAGTAAACAGTGGCCAGCAATCAGTATAAGTATACTTTTATACAAATTGCAGTCTTTCAATGGAAACTCTTTCAAGGCGTTTGGCCACTCTGGCCGCTCGGAAAACTGGTATATTCTTTTAAAATACATAAGTTCGAAAGTATAAAACGAAATATTTTTATTTTTTTAACGCAAGGTAAGAAAAGGCTTTAAGAATGCTTCAAATAAATTTTAGTTCAAAATATTTTTTAAAGGCGGCGCTGCATAAATTTTCGCGCAAGCCCTCCGCACGACATGCAGGTAAGTTGCTGCAGAATTTTTTCAAACTCAACATGACTGTAGTACACAGTCATGTTGAAATTGAAAAAATTAGCTTATTCGTGAAACTTTTGACACTAGCCTCCTCGCAGCGGAAAGTGCAACCGAGAAGGTCGAAGTGGTAATGCAGAGGGTCGCCGAAGCATGCGATGTCACAATTCCACGGGAACGTGATGTCAACTTCCGACCGGCGGTACGCTGGTGGAGCGAACAAATTGGCGGCCTTCGGAGGGAGTGTCATTGAACTCGCCGCCTGGCCCAACGAGCTCGAGGCAAACGCTCGTTCCCCGATTTGGAAGAACAGCACAGGAAGGCGCGCTTGAAGCTTAAAAAGGCTATCAAGCAGAGTAAAGCTAAAAGCTGGGGCGAACTGCTCAGCGAGGTGGAAGATGCTCCCTGGGGCAGGCCGTACAAAGTGGTGATGACTCGGCTGAATAGCCAGCCAATGCCATCGCCTGCGGACAGAGCCCTGCTGGAAAAGATTGTTACACATCTGTTCCCTGAGCAACTCGAGGAGGACTACCAGCTCGAGGAGGACGTCAATGAGGACATCCCACCCATTGCTGAAGAAGAGCTTCTTACGGCGATTGCCAGGGTGGGCAACAATAAAGCCCCTGACATGGATGGGATACCGAACATCGCACTCAAGGCAGCGATCAAGTTGGCACTGGCGATATTCCTGGGCATGTACAATGCGTGTCTTAAGGAAGAAATATTCCCGCACAAGTGAAAGTGGCAGAGGCTAGTGCTCCTTTCGAAAGGGAAAAAGCCACCGGACGAACCTTCATCCTATTGTCCGCTCTGTATGCTGGATACCGCCGGAAAGATCTTCGAGCGCATAATCTATAACAGGATTGAGAAGGTCGTGGACCCTCTACTGGCGGATGGTTAGTTTGGCTTCAGAAAGGAGCGCTCTACTCTGGATGTCATTAACACATTGGTGAAGCAGGCGAAGGAGTCGACTGCGGGGAAACGATGGACAAGAGGGTTCAAGTACTGCGTAGTTGTCGCTCTCGACGTCAAAAATGCTTTCAACTCGGCGATCTGGAAGTGTATCATGGTTGCCCTCAAAACATTAGGTGTACCGTGGTACCTACGGAGAATAGTGGCGAGTTACTTATGTTATAAGGTGCTCATGTCCGACACAGAGGATGGACCGAAGACGTATAGGGTGACTGGAGGAGTTCCTCATGATCTGCTCCTATTACAATTGCCAAAAGGAGTGTCCATCGTAGCGTTCGCAGATGACACGGCGCTGATAATCATCACCAAATTCTGGGAGCAAATCACCGCACTCTTCGGCAAAGCTTTCGCCAAGATAAAGGAATGGATGTCTTCTGTTGGACTGCAGCTTGCAGCCCACAAAACAGAAGTACTCCTCGTATCCAGCGGGAAGGTGATGGGAACGGTGACGCTCAGGGTTGGAAACGCCGAAATCACATCTCAACCGTTCATTCGGTACCTGGGTGTGATTCTCGACGCGAGGCTGAACTTTAAAGAGCAAACCGAGCAGATCAGCAGAAAGGCCTCTCTGGGGGCTACTACTCTGGCGCGGCTCATGCCTAATGTCGGTAGCCCCAGACAGAAGAGGAGGAAATTGCTATCATCAGTGACGACCTCAGTGTTCACCTATGGAATACCCATATGGGCTGATGCACTGAAAATCCAGAAGTACCGCAGGTAGGTTTCAGCAATGTATCGCGTCAGCGCCTTGAGGGTAGCCAGTGCATTTCGCACTGTCTCCGAGGACGCTATCAACGTTATGGCGGGAATGCTGCCCATTGAGGTGCTCGCCGAGGAGCGTAGATCGATGTACCAGCAGAAGGGAGCTAGAAACCCCAGTTATGCAAAGACACAAGCGAGAGCAACCAGCTTCAACCAGTGGCAGACGATGTGGGATGCCTCTACCAAGGGAAGGTGGACACATCGACTAATCCCGAAGGTGGAGATATGGATGAACTGTCCACTCGGGGAGCTCAACTATTATCTCACTGAAGTGATCTCAGGACACGGCTGTTTCCGGGCATATCTCTATGAGTTTAATTATGAAGATTTCCCGAACTGCTCAGATGTGTAGCGGTCGAGGAGAACGCTGAACATGTATTGTTCCAATGTCCACGTTTCACTGCCTCCCGCGCGATAGTCGAGGATCAGCTGGAGACACGCATCACTCCGGACAACCTGGTGGAGTTGATGCTGAAGTCAGCAGACGCATGGACAGCGGTATCGGCTTATGCTGCCGCAGTAATGAAGGAGATGCGACGTGCAAAACGCGCGAGGAAGAAGCCGACACCGGAAGACCAGACAGGCATAGATGAAATAAACGACACGAACCCGTAAACCACTCATAGGATCTCGAGTGGAACGGGGGATGTAACATCGTCTGACAACACTGAAGGAAGAGCCATGGCTAAACCTCTCTCGCGATGTAATACCTAACGGTCGTCTTTTGATAAACACTCGTTTGACGCTAGTCGGTAAGATAATGTAGGCAATTATATTTTTTACATTCGAATTTGAGAAAAATGTATCTGATTTTCATACCGCTGTATCTGTGTAATAAACCCTGGTAGAATCGTACTGCGGACGAACGACGCGAAGAAACCAATTGCTCGATGTGAAACTTTGCTACGACTTAAGGTAGTTCTGTACGTACGTATGAGCCAAAAGTTTCGATATGGTTCATACGTGTTTGGCTCATACGGTTGCCCATACGATGCTATTGGTTGTACATTTTTGACAGAGTTTATACCCTCTATATGTTCCACACATTCGCACCTCATGCATAGATAGGTCTGCACTCGTATAGAGAGCGGCGCTGTAATCGTGGCAACGTCGCGATTTTCTTGCAGTCATAGCGTTGTGATTCCTACTATCCATCTTTCGCAAAAAAATGTATATAAATTTTAAAAAGCGTGAAAATGTCAACCCAAATGCGATACAAAGGAAAGATTACGAGAAAAAAGGCACTTGCTAAAAGACTGAAAGCTGTGGCAGCCATGTGTCAAGAAAATGCGGCTAAACGCAATGAGAATAATCATATCCTCAACGATCAGCAACAAAATTCGCTGTTGAAGGACGTCGGATCGTGGATCTACAACATCTTGCCGACAATTTAGATTGTATTCGCTCGTTTAGAACCTAAATCGAGAAATGCGAGCAAACCCCTATCGGTTTACGTGTTAGGTATAAGGATTGCCTACAAAAACACCCATATTCAATTGCAATTAGATCGTGAACTAAACGGTGAATCGAATTAAATTTTTGGACATCCGTCCATAAAGGTCATATCTACACCATATTTAGATTTCACCCAATTCCTAAGATTTGACTAAAACTACAGAACTACATTAAGAAGGCAAATATATCTAACCCCCTTAGCAAATCGTTGTCCAACGATTTGACCTCTACAAGTAGCAAGGAAGAACTCTCATTGTGCCTAAGGGTTATTCCTTGTACACTTGCCCACCAGCACTTTAGTGCTACATTGATTCAACTGCACATTCATCTACCGACAATCAATGAATGACTTTGCCCAAATATTTATTTGGTAACTATACACGAATCTCGATTTGTGCGAATATAAAATATCGTTCACTCAACTATCCTTTACATCTGGGACAACTTTTCCACTGATTTCATTGAATAAACGCCTCAGTTATAGGAAACAAGTATTTATAGTATATTAATACAAAGCATTGGGTTGGACCAACTGTACATCTATTGGCTGTTAAGAACAGGTATGCTCCATTAAAGTAAGCATTTCTTTACTATTGCCAAATCTTTATTTGTGACAATTCAGAGACTCAAATGAATGACTCATTAACCGTAAGAAGATATTTATTTCGCTATATTCAACTTTACCATTTGTAAATAGTTAACAAATCCTGGTACATAGAAATATATTGTCTTCTCAGTTTGATAAGAGCACCTATTTCTCTGCCTACTCGGCCCAAGTACTAACACGTCGTTCACTTCGTAACCGAAACATACACGAATTCTCCAAAGTATATTCTTTCACTTCGATATCGTATTTAGTTTAATTCATTATGTAAATGAAAATGAACATCATTGTTTTTTGTTTGTTTTGTACACAGGTGAATCAATAGCGTATATATTACAAAATTCCTGAGAATAAAATATTTTTCCTAACGGTTTTGCGGCATCGATCAAGGAAGTATTTTTATTTCCGAATAAATTACACACAAACAATAATTGTTATCTTAATATTAGTGTTTACCTTAATATAGTTTTTTTCGGTATATTTACTAATGCAGTGTCACATACGACGTTATTCTCTGATTCCTTTTTGATCAGCACACATAATTGTACACGTGCGAGAAGCAATAGAGCCAGCTAATTTTATTTTTCACCGCAACCAAGAATATAAGCGTTCGAGATACCTATCACAATGGTATTGCTTCTCACACTCCATAGACGCGTGCATTACTAGAACATAGCGAATATATACTCTTTCCTTGTCTATCAACTGCGCACAATACCTAATGCATGTATTTTCGTGTCGCGAGCCGCTACGCTATTTTTCCCTCTCTGCATGAGAGCAGTAATAAACGTTTTTGCGGCCGGAGCCTTGAGCCCTATGATAGGGATCGGCAAGACGACATGGTAGAGATCCAAAATATCCAACTTTTATTGTAGTCCAGTCAAAAGTGGCCAAAGTCGAAAATTTTTGTGATCGCTCAGTGAAACATGTATTCCTATGTTAATCGACCCGGGGAATCCGAATTTCTAGGAATTTTAACTATTAACAGTGAAAAAAAGGGTTAAAAACCGAAAAATATGCATTATTTCGAGAACGAAGAGGAAATCGCAAAAAAGTTTCGAACAAAAGTCGTAGAATGGAAGATTTTACCTTATAGGTGTATACGATTCTTTTCTCTAGCTCCAATAGTTCAGCCGTAAATTTAGAAAAACCAATTCACACCAATATTATCAACGCGCGCACGACGAAATCGCGGAGAATGAAGACCACTGGTACCTAACCGCCCCTTACTCTCTTGCCGGCGCACTGCACTTGCTTAGGCTGACAGTCTCCGAAAGTCAAATGGGTATCTTCGGCATCCTAGTATATATAGCTAAGCTGTCGGATTGTGGAGACTTTGCTACCGGCAATATTTCCGTTCGCACGAAATCCATTGGGATTGAGTTTTTCACCTGACAGCTTCCCGGCTCTTCGGCACAGACTGAACCAGAAAATGAGCGATAGGAATTCTAGAAATACCGCTGTATATGAATTTGTTAATTATGTATATCAATAAAACATTGATATACCAAAATATGAATTTTTTATTTATAAGGAGTCAAAATTAAGGCGTGACCCCAACCCTTTTTGTATTTTCCTGATCTTCAATTAGCATTTCAATTAACATTAAATTACATTTATTACCTTATCAATTTCAATAATTATGTCAATCTGTTTTTTATTTTACACACGTAATATTCTTTCTTTAGGCTTATGAAAAAATTATCTTTAAAATTAATCTATATTAGAAAGTTTTAATATTAATAATATAAATAATTCATTTATAACTTTATTTATCAGTTCATTAAATGTATGAATTTTAAATAATTGAATTATATAACATTGTAAGTTAAAACACGATTAATCTTCAAAATAAAAATAAAAATTTACTTTTAAATCTTAATAATGTTATAGTAAAGAATTAATCTTTCAAATGAATTTACAATTTAGTACTTAAATCGGACACATTACTTAAAATTTTATAGGAATTCCGTTTCCGGTGTGATTGGAGCGGGTGAGTGAGAGAAAACGGCGAAAGAAAAGTGGAGAAAAGTAAGGACGTGGGTGGTAGAGAAAAAGTGAGAGTGGTGGGACAGGTAGCAGGCAGGGAGCAGGCAAATTGAGAAGGAAAAGGAGGAAAACAAGTGGGAAAAGAGGTTAGGAAAGAAGGAATGGCGAGGGGATTAGGCTGAGGGGGAGGGGGCGAGTAGGGAAAAGGCGCGTAGAGACGAGGGAACAGTAGCGACAGAGGACAGGAAGCAGAAGGAGAAAGGGAGAAGGAGAGGTAGGCAGGTAAAACAGAGTGGTGGTTAAACGGCTCGTCGGGTAAGGAGAAGGAAGGAATGAGCGACGCGGAAAAGGGAAGGGAGGAGAGCGGAGAGGAGAGCGGTCGAGTGAGGGAGGAGGGGAGAGAGGAGGAGGAACTGGCAAGGAGAAAAGGAAGGAAGACGAACGCGGAAAGGTTGCGATTGAAAAGGAGCACGAGTGTAGGAGACATAGGCGAGCTATGGAAAAGGAAGAGAGAGCAGTTGGAAGAAGAGGAGCAGGAGGGAAAGGAAGCCTCCATGAAAAGCAGGAAATTACTGCGGTCGCCCGAAACAGGGAGACAGAAGGGGGGTAACCTGGAATATATGATAAGGGTGATGAGGGGGGAGGTCAGGAGGGATCTGGCGGAGGTCAAGGGGCAAGGAAGAAAAGTCGAGGAGGAACTAGGGAGGATGAGGGGGGAGATGAAGCAAGCCGAAGAAAGGTGGAGAAGGGAAAAAGAGGCGATGGAAAAAAGGATAAGGGAAGTGGAAGGGAGGTTGGCGAAGGTGGAAAAACAAAAGAAGGACATTGAAAAAATAGGGGAGAGATTAAGGGAACTGGAGAGTGAAGAAGGAGAGGAGGGGAAAGAGAAGATACGGAGGACAGGGGGGTGGAAGGACGGACTGAGAGGAGGGTCGAAGAAATGGAAAGGAAAATTGAGAGGAGAGAAAGAGAGGACAGACGGAGGAACTTCATAGTAAGGGGAGTAACAAAAGAGGGGACAATAAAACAGACGGTGGAAAAGTTAATGGAGAGAATGGGAGTACAAGGGCGGGTGGAGGAGGCGAGAGATATAGGGAAAGGAGTAGACCACAGAAAAGAGGTAATGATCGAGGTAAGAATAGAAGATGTAGAGGGGAAGAAACAGGTTATGAGGAAGAAGAGGGAATTATGAGGGAGAAAGGAAAGAATAGAGGATGACCTAACGTGGAAAGAAAGAAAAATGCAGTGGAGACTGAGAAGGATAGGAGAAGAGGAAGAAAGGGGGGGAAAAGAGTAAAAGTGGGATACGGGAAGGTGATAATAAAAGGGACCACGTGGTTCTGGGACGAAAGAAGAGAAAGATTGACAGATTGGAGAGGAAAGAAAGAGAAGTAGAAGGGGAGGGAGTAAGGCAGGAGTGGAGGGGCGAGGGGGGAGTAGGGAAATACCAAAAAACGAGTAGAGAAAGAGAAAGAAAAGGGAGGGAAAAGGAGGAGGAGGGAGAAGGAAGGGGGGAGCTGGAGGGTGGCATTTTGGAACGTGGCGGGCATCGCAAATAAGGACGGAGAGTTTTGGAAGGGACTGGAAGAATGGGAGATGGTGGTGATGATAGAGACCTGGGTAGAAGAAAAAGGATAGGAAAAAATAAGAGGGAAGCTGCCGAGGGGATTCACATGGACAGTACAATGGGCGAAAAAAAGGAATAGGAAGGGGAGAGCCATGGGAGGAATGATGATAGGAGTAAGGGAAGAAATGGAGGCCGAAAAGAGGGAAGGAAGGAGGGAAGAAGAGGGGCTAATGGCAGTGCAGGTGAAAGCAGGGTAGGACACATGGACGATAATTGCAGTATATGTGAATGGCGGCACGGAAAGAAAAGTGGAGAGTTTGAAAGAATGGATGAAAAGGCAAGGGGACGAAGGGAGGGTGTTAGTGGGAGGGGATTTCAACGCACGGACAGGAGCGGAGGGAGGAGGAGGGAGGGAGGACAGGGAGGAGGAAGAGGAGCGGAGGAGATCAAAGGACGGGAAAATAAACACAGAGGGAAGAAAAATAATAAAAATGATAGAGGCGACAGGGTGGGAAATTTTTAACGGTAACATAGAGAGCGACGAAGAAGGAGAATTTACATATACAGGGGGAAGAGGGGAGACGGTAATCGATTATGTGATGGGGGACAGAAAAACAAGGTAAGGGATGGAGAGCATGAGGGTAGGGGATAGAGTAGAGTCGGACCACCACCCGGTGATCGTGACGATAAAGCGAGGAAAAAGAGAAAGAAAGAATCAAAGTAAGACGGAAAGAAGGGTAGGGAGCGGGAGGTGGTCGGAAAGAATGAAGGTGGAATTCGGGAGGAGGATAGAGGAGGCAGCAGTGGGAACTGGCTAAGAAAGGCGGTGGAGAGGCTGAAGGAGAGAAAGGCGATGGGAGGCGATGGAATCCCAAATGAGGCGTGGAAATGGGGGGGGGGGGGAAGGGTGATAGAATGGGCCTGGGAAATATGTAGAAGGGTGTGGAGAGGAGAGGGTTGGCCGGAGGGCTGGAAAGAGCGGATAATAGTCCCGATAGTGAAGAAGGGGCAAGGGATAAGGGTAGAAGAGTATAGGGGGGTGACACTGATGCCCTCGATATACAAGGTATATGCAGGAGTGCTGGCGAAGAGGTTGGAAGGGGAAGCGGAGGCGATAGGGGCGGTGCTACAAAACCAGACGGGTTTTAGAAGAGGGATGGGAACGATAGACAATGTGTACGTCTTAAACCACATAATAGGAAAGCAGGTGGGGAAAAGGAAGGGAAAGCTGGTGACGCTATTCATAGATTTGAAAGCGGCCTTCGACTCAGTGGATAGAAAGGAGTTGTTGAAGGCGCTGGAGGAGAGGGGAATAAGGAAGGGAATAAGAGAAAGGATAAAGGAAATATACGAGGAGACAAGGAACATAGTGAAAGCAGGGGGGGGAGGCAGGGGAAGTCTTTTGGACTGAGAGGGGGGTAAGGCAGGGATGTACGCTGAGCCCGTTGCTCTTCAATCTTCTGACAGCGGATCTGGAAGAGGACCTTAGAAAGGGTGAATGGGGGAAGTCAAGATAGGAGATAAGAAATCATTTTCGCTGGCATACGCGGACGATATGGTGGTAGTAGCGGAAAGAGAGGAGGAGATGGAAAATATGATTAGGAGACTCGAGAGGAACTTTGAGAGGAAAAGGCTCGAGGTCAACGTGGGGAAGACGAAGGGGATGAGGTTTAGGAAAGGAGGGGGAAGGTATAAGAAAAAAGAATGGAAATGGAGGGGGGAAGGGATGGAGGAAGTGAAGGAATTCAAATACCTGGGGTACGTATTCAGAAGGAACGAGGGACAAGAGGCCCCCATAAAGGATAGGTTAAAAAAGGCGGGAACGGTTATGAGACAGGTATGGGGAATAGGGAAAAGGGAATTCGGAAAAGATGTGGGTAGAAGGGTGTGGTTGTTTGACACGCTGGTGTGGACGGTGATGGGGTACGGGGCAGAAATCTGGGGGTGGGAAGAGAGAGGAGCAATAGAAGGGGCACAGGAAAGATATCTGAGATGGGTATTGGGGCTAGATTGGAGAACACCGGGATATATGGTGAGGGAGGAAACGAAGAGGGACAAAATAAGAACCAGGGCGGGGAGGAGAGCCTGGAATTATGAGGAAAAGCTAAGAAAGGGGGGAGGGAGTGAGTGGGCAAGGAGGTGCTGGGAAGAAATAAGGGAAAGAGATAGAAGGGGGGTGCAGGAGAGATCGAATTGGGAGAAAGGCAGGGGAGTGTTTAGACAGTTCGGGGGGGGGGGGAGAGAACAGGACCAAGAAAATGAGGGGTATGGTAGGAAAGAAAAGGAGGACAGGGAGAACCAGGAAAGAGAGAGGTGGGAAAAGATAAGAGAATCGAGGTACAATAAATGGTACAAAGAAGTAAAAGCGAAAGAGATTCCAGGGTATATGAAAGCGGGATGGGGGGAAGAGAGGTACAAGAGAGTGGCGAGATTTAGGATGGGGAACGAAATGAGAGAAGGTAGATACTGGGAGGCGGAGGAAGACAGAGAGTGCAGGATGTGCGGGGAGAAGATAGAATCGTGGGAGCATGTACTGGATAGGTGTGGAGGAGGGAGCGGAGAGGAAAGAGGAATAGGGGAGAGGGTAAGGGAGATATTGGACGAGGAGGGAGAGAGAGAGGCCTGGATGAAAGGGCTGGAGGAACGGCGAAGGGAGACGGAAAGGGATAATGGAAGAAGCGAAGAAGAGGAAGGCCGGAATGAAAGAGGAATGGAGTGAAAGAGGGAAACGGAAGTCGGACCAGCGGAGAGAGGACGGAGAGGAGTAGATGTAAAGAATAGCCGGCTGTAACTAGGTTTAAGTAAAATACGGCGGAGCGGAGGAAGCGGCGGAGAGCGGGTGCGTGGCGGCGTAGGTTAAGTAGCATAAATATTATAGGTTAAGGCGTTACCCCCACTTGTAGTGCAAAAAAGGCCTTTTTCATGAATTTTTTTAAAAGTAAACTACAGAACTTTTTTAATCGATCAATATACCATCTTAAAGAACACATCTTGAAGAACTTTCAGTAATTTTTTTATTGAAAAATATTACATTGTTTAGTGGCAAATGGCCGTCAATGAAATAATGTTTTTATATACACGGTTTGCGATGACCAACATTGCGGCGAAGTGGATTATCTGAAAAAAAATGCGGATGGATTTAGTCAAATATAAGTATAAACTAGTCTTTAATCGAAGGATTTTAAAAAATATTCATTTTTCACAAAATGGCGGACAGTCAAAGTTAATGGTTCGATTTTAACGAAAAAACGGCCGTTTTTGGCTATAAAACGGCCATTTTTTTCGAAAAAAATCGAACGATTAAAGACTACATTTTTATGTATTAAATAAGCCTGCAAAATTTCAAGAAGATCGGTTCATTAGTGTTCGAGTAATCTTGGTCACCGACTTCAGAAATGCCATTTTGAGAAAAACGCGATTAAAGTTTCAATTTCAGTTTACACGAAGAAAATATTTTGTTTGTAAACTTACATAGAGTCATCTATTCCGGGCCCATACAGAAATCTTGGGCCGACGATGCCGCTTGCAAAACGGAAATTTGGTGTTGCCTTCGTAACATTCTTCCTTCACGAGTGCTCTCGGCCGCACGTCTCTCTGCCAGTGGAATCCGTGCTTCGTCCATTTTATCAGCGTATTCGTGCGCGTTGTGTCCACAGCTCACTCCGATTGAGTTCAAATAAAATAATAATGATTTTGAACCTTCGTTGAATAGTCCAACGGCAATATAAGCTGCTAAATTTACAACGATTGCTTCACTCGAGACGATTTTTGGGGTGAGTTTCCAAATAAGTTGGTTGAAGCTTTCGTTGTTATTTTGATTGAAGCCACCGACGCATCTTTCGAGTAAAGTTTCCTTACTCAGATCGTTGTCTATAGGTCTGATGGCATCCAATACATTTGATGGAAGTGGTTTGTAATCGTGTTGGAAAGCCTCGTTTCTCGCCTGAGCTCGTTGATACGAACACCACGATTCTTCACCGGTTGGACATCTCTCATGGTGTGGATCTGCATCGGTTGAACTGTAATGATCGAAGGTCGCCCATATTGCCTCATGCATATCGTAAACAGAAGCAGAATGTCGTCGAATAGCAAGTCCATAGTACACAGTGAGCTTGTCAATAAATTTTCCTGTCAGCTGTCCTTTACCACCAAGCTTTTTGTTTTTTTTTTTACTAAATTACGAAGGCGGGATCCCATACGCTTTTGGACGTGACCGATGCATTCTTTTTTTATAACTTCTACGTCGTCATAAGGATGGGAATTTATTAGCCCAGTGTACGTTTTCGAATCTCCGTCTCCAATATAGTAACGGTACAGGACATTATATTTTTCTATTGAACGCTTGAAGATTTCGATAATGGAGTCCACCTCCATTTTTCCCGACGAGCCTATCGTGATTTGCACTGCAGTTATCTTCGTGTGTTTCGTACCATTCTTCGTATTCCGCATCATTTAGCTTATGTTTCCACGATTCACACATTTTACAATACGCACTTTTTACCACAAGATCAAGTACTTTTTCACTGTAGTAGCCTATGACTGATGTGACTCCGAACAACGATGTATATCCTCGCTTCCTCCAGCATCCATCTCCGGAAACTGTTAATTGAGGAGTTGCATCGCCTTCTACATTAGGTGTATCTTCAATTTCTTCTCGCACGGTTTTTTAAAATATTACATCTGCACATGTTTTCACAGACTCATAAATACTTTTCAAAATTATTGAATATGTAGTCTCGGTAAGAAACCTTGGCATGTCCATAAGTCCGCAAAATTTTTGTGCTCCAGCCAATCCTATGCCGAGAACTCGCATGGTGAATATAAATCGACGATTTATTTCATACGAATGTTCTAAAAAAGGAGAAGATGGTATCAAATTATCTGCACATGAGTCACATTTCACAACGATTTTGAAGCCTAGTCCTCTTGCACTTGCCGTTTCAAATGTAATATTTCCATTACACGTTTTGCACTTCACTAAATTTGAAATAGCAGCAAACACAACTCAAAAGTTCAAAATCCGATATTCAATATTAGGACTTTGATTCACAGTCATATCAATATTATTTTTCAGTTTCTTCGCAGACGAGCTGAAACTTTCGGTTTCCGTTTCGGCCAGGTTGGGGTTAAAAACACCCTTCCTGTTTTTTGGTCGAGATTTCCGTAAATTATCACTGCTTCTTGTTTGTCGCGAACCTTTTTTTCGATCCATTTTTGAATGTAAAATGAATAAAAACTGTGCTTATAATATTATGAACGGCGGAATATACGTCTTATATAGTCGAACTTTCGAGCTACACTGACGAGTTTAGACCATAACAGACAACGAAAATACTTTTTTATAAATTCCAGTCTATTATATGAACTTTGTGAATGCCAGGTATACGACCCTTTTCATCGAACAATGCATTGAAGGTTAGAGGGAGGGTCGAGCGCGCCAGACGGCAGACTAGCCGGTCGTTTACACAACAGATTCTTCTCTTTCAACGCTCATATCTCAGTCAATTTTGTTCAGATCGACTTGAAATTTGCAGAACATTCTCAGATACTTATACTTCGAAAAAATGCAATAAAAAAAATCGATTTTTTCTAAATCGTAAGTGGGGGTAACCCCTTAAGAACGGATGTAAGAGAGAGGCGCGGAAGTCCTTTGTAACCCTACGGGGAGGCGAATAAAGATTACTACTACTTAAAATTTTATAACTAATATATCTTTAAATTTGCAATAATTTTTGTTAACTAAAAAATCATTCTAAAATGATTTTTTTTCTACTAATCATAATGATATTGGAATTCTTTATTTTATTTTGGGAAGATTGTCTGGTATAATAGGATCTTCATTAAGTTTATCAATTTGTATAGAATTCGGTAATCCTGGTTACTTCATTAATAATTATCAATTATATAATTCCATCATTACACGTCATGCATTCATCATATTTTTTTTTATAGTTATACCTATTATAATTGAAGGATTTGAGAATTGAATAATTCCCTTAATATTAGCAGCCCCTGATATATCATTTTCACGCATAAATTATTTGCGATTTTGACTTTGACCTCCTTCTATTAATTGATTAATTATAAGAAACCTTTTTCATTAAATTTATATCATGAAGGAATATCATTAGATATAGCCATTTTCTCTCTTATCTGGCAGGATTATCCTCAATTATAGGAGCAATTAATGTTATTACCACAATCATAAATATAAAATAATGTTATATTGTTATTTGTTAAATGTTCCAACTCATCGGTTTTTTTTCATGATTAATATTAATTACAACAACTTTATTATAATGAGCTGTTTCTGTATTAGCAGGGGTCACTTTACTTTTAACCGACCGACATTTAAATACAGTTTGTAATCCATCAGGTGTAGAAGATCCAATTCTATACCAACATTTATTTTGATGTTTTGGACATCCTGAAGTTTATATTTTAATTTTACCAGGATTTGGTTATACCATATAATTTCCCATATTTGGTTTCCCATATAATTTTTTACCAAAATGAAAAAAAAGAAACTCTTTGTTCTATTCGTACAATTTATGCAATATTAGCTATTCGATTTTTAGGATTCATTGTATGATCCCATCATATATGTACAATTAACATAGATACTCGAGCTTATTACACTTTAGCAACTATTATGATTGCAATCCCTACAGGAATTAAAGTCTTTAGATAATTAGCTACCATCCATGGATCACAAATAAAATGTAATCCTTCAAACCTTTGAAGATTAGGTTTTGTATTTTTATTTGTAATTGGAAGATCAACTGGAGTAATTCTAGGTAATTCATCAAGTGATATTACTTTACATGATAATTATTATGTAGTACCTCATTTTCATTATGTTTTATCTCTGGGAGCTGGATTTTCTATCATCGGAATTTTTATTTATCGATATCCATTAATAAACGGCCTAACATTACATAAAAAATTATTAAGTGTTCGAGTTAATTTAACTTTTTCCCCCAACGATTTTTGGGTCTAAATGGAATACCTCGACGATATCCTGATTATCCTGATTCATATATAACTTAAAATATTTTTCTTTTATAGGATCTTTAATTTCAATATTGAAAATTATATATTTTATTTTTCGAATATGAGAACGATTATCACCTCAACGATTAAATCTTTTTTCAATGTATACAATTTCTTCAATTGAATGATTAAGAATATTTTACCCCCCATTAAATCATAATTAATTCACTCTAAATTAATGAAATTTCTACCAAATTCATCATTAATATACAAGATGCTAATTCACAATTTACAGAAAAATTTAAACAATTTTATGATCATTCATTAATAATGTTGTTGCTAATTACTATTATAATTATTTATATTATTTTTTCCTCATTAATTAATTATTTGAATAATAAGTTTATTTAACTGTTACGTCCGAAGCCGTTTAGAAAAGATATATTGGGTTGGTAAGAAAGTCTTGCGACACTTTCCTTTCGATTAAAATATGTTTTCTTCTAACAAAGTTCTACAACATTCGAGAGTAGTATATTCAAGACTAGTCTAGAACCTTCCATGCCGTAGGGTATATAAGCGAGTCAGTTGTTCCGCGCAGACAGTACGAGCGAAGATGGATCATAGTGCACTTCGATCGATTGCATATTACGAATTTTTACAAGGGCGTTCTGCAAGAACCGCAGCCGCTAATATGTGTAGTGTGTTCAAGGCCAACGTATTTCATCATTCAACGATATCCCGTTGGTACCAGCGTTTCCGTTCTGGCGATACATCTTTTGAAGACAAACCTAGGTCCGGCAGGAAATCAACTGTTGACGATGAAGAACTACGAGCACTTACAAAGGCAAAGCCTAATGCGTCGTCACGGGAATTAGCTTACAAACTCGGCTGTAGCCATCCCACGATTCTCCAACATTTACAAAATCTCGGATACAGAAAAGTTGTTTCTTCTTGGATACCACACGATCTCAGCGAATCAAACAAAGCGACACGCACGTCCATCTGTCTTTCACTCCTGCAACGTCCACACAGAAAGGATTTTCTTCAAGAAATAGTCACTGGAGATGAAAGCTGGGTGCTTTATGTTAACTACACACGTAAGCGACAATGGCTACCGAAAGGAGAAAAACCAGATCCGACCCCTAAGCTGCCCCGTGAAGTGAAGAGAGTTTTACTCTGTTCTTGGTGGGATTCTGAGGGCATGCTATATTACGAACTGCTCCCATCCAACACCACGATAAATGCAAATACTTACTCTGCACAACTGCAAAAGCTGGCTGAAATTATCAAACAAAAAAGGCGTAAACGTCTCCAAGTTCGGCTTCTCCACGACAATGCTCGACCCCACGTAGCTAAGATGACACACCAATCTATTTCGCAGCTGGGATGGGAAGTTCTACCGCATCCACCGTATTCACCAGACCTAGCACCTACCGACTACCATCTGTTTCGAGCTTTAAAAAATTATTTACAGGATAAAAAATTTGATGATGTCGCGGATCTCAAAAATACACAGGTCGACTTTTTCAATTCACGACCCAAAGAATTCTGGAGTGCAGGCGTGCAAAGTCTACCAGAGCGTTGGGCACGAGTTGTAGATACAGAGGGAGCATACATTACTGAATAATTGTTTACTGTTAAAATAAAATGTTTTTATATTTTACTCATGTTGTGTGTCGCAAGACTTTCTTATCAACCCAATATATTTCTAGAGTTATAAGCGTCGAGCCGTAAACGCTTTACTCCGATTACTACCCTAATGAGTCACGAGTGCTATTCGGGATAATAATTATGTGGGAACGTTTGCTGTGAGACCCTCGAGAGATCTTGTTTCTTTTATGGATTTAGGAAATTGATAATAAAGGGGCTTCAATGTCTTAAGTCACACAATAGTTTAATATACACTCGATGAAATAATAATTTGGTACATTCCAAGTAAATTTATAATGTGATAAATACCTTTAACAATCAGGAGCGGTGTCGTCGCTTTATAATAACGTATTCTTGCTTTCGTTGAATATTTCTTTACGCACACACGCGTACTCTCACAATCTTCTAGAGATCTGGTCGCGGATTAGCAATTATTTGTACTTGAAATATTTGGTCGTTTTACCCTTTTGATTATAAAACAATATGAATTAACTTTAATAATTACGCCGAATCACACTCTTCTACAGAAGACCCGGAGTTCGGACAGCGTAACGACGCGTGAAAATTTTGGTTGAAAACTGATACATTATAATATACGTCCGATACTACTGTCGGATCACTCTCTCTACGGAAGACCTGGATTACGAACAGTGTATCGGCGTTAAAAACTTCGGCTATACTGCGCGTTTGTCGTCGAGACAAGGAGGTTTTATAAGGGCGAGATGACTTTGCCAGAAGGGCTACTCTCTTAATTTGGGCACAGAGAAGAACTATTTTTCGTCTAGTATTCGAGAGTTCGACCTCCTCTGAGAAGCAATAAAGGTTGGATATTTTGGATCTCTACCATGTCGCCTTGCCGATCTCTATCATAGGGCTTGAGGCTCCGGAAAACTTTTATTACTGCTCTCATGCAGAGCGGGAAAAAATAGCGGAGCGACTCGCTACATGAAAATACATGCATTATGTATTGTGCCCAGTTGATAAACAAGGAAAGCGTATATCTTCTCTATGGTCTGTGATGCACGCGTTTATGGTGTGTGAGAAGCAATACAATTGTGATAGGTATCTCGAACGCTTATATTTTTAGTTGCGGTGAAAAATAAAAGTAGCTGACTCTATTGCTTCTCGCACGTGTACAATTATTTGTGTGTTGATAAAAAAGAAATCAGAGAATAACGTCGAACGTGACACCTCCCCACTTAGACTAGTCATCGTCCTCGGTGACTTCAAATTTATGCATATTAAAATATGGCTGTATTGGAATATGTATAAATGGTACAAGAATCATTGACTCTAAGTTTGAAATATGGCTTCAACATCTGGTTGTAAAATTCAGGGTCGTAAGGAGTAGAGTACTAAGTTTTTCAAAGGGGATGTGGATTATGAATGCCGTTCTGATAGTGTTTCTCCATAGACTCGTCATCCTTTGTGTGGGTGACAATATATTTCGTGCGTTTCGACATCTGACGAGGGTTTTGATAGTGAGTTCGGTTATTGATCGATCGGTATTGGTTTTGTAAATTCCATCTGATGTGTATATATGTCTTCTGACAATGCTCTCCTCATGGAAGATACATCTAGACATTGCGATTGTTCAGCGGATTACAAACCGGACATATAAGAATATGTATAAACGTGTATATATATATACATATTTATGTACCTTTTTTTTGAAACCGATACTCTCCACTCGATGTTCTTGAATACGCATCGAAATATGTTGGAAACTGATTTGACATTCTGCGGTGTTTCCGGATATAAGGATCGGAACAGAGGGTAGGTGAAGGCTGCAATAGCGGAGTTGAATCCATTGGTATATAATAGAAAGTTTAAATATTCTGACTTCCAATCACGATATCATTCTTTCTTGAAATTTAATATGCGTTAATTTGCGTCCGTTACCGTTATCATTATAGTTATTAGTTAATGTCGGTAATGTATTACTAGTAGTAGTAGTTTATTCCACTTGTACAGCTTTTGCTTTTTTACATCCTCCCGACTCTCTCCTTATCTTCTAATTCTTATATCTAAATCACAATTCTTAAACTTAAACTTAACCTAACCCTAAAGGCTACGCGATATATTAACTCTGCTACGTTCTTCTCCTTTCCCTTATTCCTCGCACGTCACCTCCTCACTGTCCCCTTCCTCCCCTTCTCGGTGCTCCTCGGCTTTTGCCTTTTTTAATTTTGCGAATGCCCTAAGGTATTCGCAGAGTACCGTTCTCGGTTTTCCCCTCAGCGTATCCTTTGTCCATTGCTCCAACTCCTCGCCCACTCTCCCTCCCCTCCAATCATCCACCCCCCTCACCCAGACTTCCTTCATCCCGTTTCTCGCTGTTTCACACTTCCAGATATGTTCCAGACCTTCCTCCTCCTCCAAGCATATTTCACAGGTCCAGTTACCGAACCCTCTTTTTCCAACTTTCCCCACATTTCCGCATCTCAGTCTTGCCCACTGCTCCTTCACTTCTCCCCCCGTTTCTTTATCATTCCAATACTCCGCTCGCTCGCACCCCACCTTTATCTCCTTGTACCATGGGCAGAAGGAGGAACAATCCGCTTTAACCCAGTCTCCCTGCATGTCCTATTCCCTTTTCCTTTCTGTCCCCTCCTTTAGCCATTTCCCTATCCTTTCCCAGCTTCCTGCGCTTGACCATATCCCGTCTATCACCCTTCCATCTCCCACCTCCCCCATCGCCTTCTTCAGCTCCTTCCCCCACCTTGATGGGTGCCCATTCAGGACATTCCTCATTTCCTCTCTGAGGCAAATCTTTGGCCACCTCCCGTCTTTCATTTTCAAAATTTGGATCAAATAATCTCCCGCCCTTCTCCGTGCCTCCACTTCCACGCTCCTCCTGCCTGCTTCCAGCTTCCAGAGATAGCTGGGCGTATTTTTTACCACTCCCAGCGCCATTTTCACCAGTTTTCCCTGCAGTTTCTCTATCTCTTCCCTTCTCTTCCATCCCCAAATCTCGACTCCATATAGCGCTCCCGCTTTGACCAGTGAGTCAAACAGCTGTAGCCGTTCCTTCAAGCCATTTACCTTTGCCCTTTTCATAACCCCCCACACCGCATTCGCCGCTTTTTGAGCTCCTGCCACCAACTTTCTTATATGTACGCCCCCCGTGTTTCGCGTCGAAAACCAATACCCGAGGTATTTAAACTCGCTGACCACTTCAATCTTTTCCCCCCTGTAACTCCATTCCTCCCCTTTTTTCCTCCCGCCACCATTCCTAAACACCATGATTTTTGTCTTTTTCGCATTTACCTCCATCTTTGCTCCCTCCACAAATTTCTCCAGTCGCCCTATCATTTTCCTTAAACCTTCCGCCTCCTCCGCGAGTATCGCAATGTCATCCGCATATTTCAGTGCGTAGAACTTTACCCCACCCATAACCGTTCCTCCCACTCCTTCACTTTCCCACACGTTGTCCACGTCATCCAGCGCAATGTTAAATAGAGTTGGGCTGAGCGGGCAGCCCTGTCTCACCCCCTTTCCCGTTTCGAAGCTCTCCGTCACCCCATTCTCCGTGATCACCTGATTCCGTGTCCTCCTGTAGATTCCTCTCAACATTCTTAGCATTTTCCCCCCCACCCCCTTTTTTTGTGCTTTCTCGAACAGCATGTCCCGGTTGATCATATCGAATGCCGCCCTGAAGTCGACAAACGCTACATACAGCTTTCCTCCTTTGATTCTCAACCTATGGTTTATCAGAGAATTCAGTACGAATACATGATCCCTGGTGCCTCTTCCCGCTCGAAACCCCGCCTGGCTTTCCCTGAGTATCTCCCGTCTTTCGACCCACCCATTCACCCGCTTAGCCATGATACTCGCTAATAGTTTGTATCCAACGTCGAGTAACGATACCCCTCTGTAATTGCTCGCTACCTCCTCATCCCCCGCCTTGTGGATTGGGTATATTCTCGCTAAGTCCCACCCCTCCGGTATCTTCCCCTCGTTCCATATCCTGTTCAGTATATCTCTCAGCCCCTCTTCCCCCTTTCCCCAGATTCCCTTAATGAATTCCGCCGTTATTCCGTCCTCGCCCGCTGCTTTCTTGTTTTTCAATGCCTTTATCGCCTTTCTCAATTCTAACCTACCTATATCCTCCTCCAGTTTCGCATCCACTTCTTCCTCCCCCCCTCCTACCCTCAATTGCTCGGCTTGCCTGTCCGGGTTTCCCTCACCCCCTTTCCCCCCCAGGAGTTTTTCAAAATGTGTGACCCACTGATCCTTGGTGACACCTCCCCCCGCCCTTTTTCTTCTAATTCGAAATTTCCCGACCGCAGCCCACCACTGCTCCATGTTTTTACTTTCTCTCACGTTTTTCCATCTCTCCTCGAACCATTCCCTTTTTTTCCTGAGGCAGAGTTCCTTCATCTTTTTCCTTTCCTTCGCTAATTCGCCTTTTTCCGTTTCGCTTGAGTCACCCGTCCTCTTTCCCCTTTCCTTGCTGATAAGCAGTTTCCTGAGTGCTTCCCATAGCCGCAATTTTTGTTCCTTGCACTCCTTGTCATACCAGCTTCTTTCCGTCCCGCCCCTTCCTACCGTCTTGACCATTCCCACGTTCCCCGCCGCAGTCCAAATGGCGTTTTTCAGGGTTCCCCAGTCCCCCTTGCCTTCGTCTATTTGCCATACTTTCTCCAGTTCTTTTCCAAACTCTTCTGCCCCCTCCACCTTCCATGCCAACCTCGTCTCCTTCGCCGCGTCTTTTCCTCGCCCTTCCCCCCTCCTCCTTCTCCCCTCCCCGCCCGTGAGTTCGAATACCACTGGTAAGTGATCCGACTCCGTCCTCGGCCTTACCTCTATTTTTCTGACGATCCCCTCCTCCTCATCTTCTAGCCTGATAATTAGGTCCAGGACTGAGCATGCCCCTCCTCCTCCCACGTACGTTATTCTCCCCTCTTCGTCCCCTTTCGTTCTCCCATTTAGTACTACCAACCCTTGGCTTTCACAAAAGCCGAGGAGCTTCCTTCCCTCTGCATTTACTACCTTATCCTGTGAGCGCCTTAATCCTTCCTCCCCCCATCCCTCTCGCTGTCAATGATTCCTTGTTCCTCCCCTATTCTTGCGTTGAGATCGCCCGCAATTACGACCGCCGCCCCTTTTTTCGCCGCTTCCTCCACACACTGTCGTAGCGCCTCTTCCGCTCTCTTGAAGCCCCCGTTTATGTACGCTCCTATTATCCACAATTCCTTGCCGATACTTTCCCTCTTCATTTTGACGATCATTCCATGCTTCCACTCCACCACTCTACATTTTTCACATATATTCTTTTTAATTCCTATTAAATGCCCGCCTGCCGCTCTTCCCCTTGATTTGTCGCGTACCGCCGCTTTCGCCCACCACTTGAACGTCTTGTCCAAACATTGCGTGATCCTCTTCTCGTTTTTACTTTCCACCCATGTTTCTTGCGCCAATACGATGTCCCATTGCCCGATAAAGTCGCGCGCTTCCCACAGTTTCCCTGCCCCTGCCACGTTCCATGTTACCACTTTTGTCGTTTCGCTCGCCTCTGTTGTGCTATCGCCCCCGCTCGTTTCGAAATGGCACCCTCTCCATTTTCCCTTCCCTCTCTACCCAGTACCACCAGATCCCGTTTACGCACATTTTCAAGTATCCTAGACTTGCTATTTTCCCCTCTCGCCTCTTCAAGTTCACTTCCCTTCTTAAATATTCCGTTACTTCGACCTCTCGGGCGGTGAGGTCATCCCCTATCCACACTCCTGTACCCCTTAGCCCCCCTCTCCTTCTCATAACACTGATTTTATTCTCAATTGAGGCCAGCGTTACAACTGTGCCTGCCCCCGTACGCATGACCCTCACAATCTTTGGCGAGATTCCCGTTTTCTCCCTTATTATTTGGCCTATTTCCCGCGCCATTCTCCCCACGTTCCTACCCGTATTAATCCCCTTTACAATAATGTTGCGCTTTCTTTTCGCTCTCTCCCGCGCTTCCCAGTGCCATTCGTTCTCTCCTATTGCCTCTGGTGTTCGCTGCGTTCTGTTAATGGGTCGTCGCGCCCTCTGGCGCGTCCATCCTTCCCCCTCCGCAATTCCCTCCGTCTCCGTCTCGCTGCTTGAGCGGCTCGGCTCCCTCCTACTCGGCGGGCCCGTCTCGCGCGAAGGCGAGCGCGACCGCATCGTTTCTCCACTGCTCGCTGCCCCATCAGCTGCTCCTTTTCCTCGTCCCACAGTGCCTTGTCCTTATACCTTAGGAATCGCCATTCCTCTGCCTCCGCCAACAGTCCCTTTATTATTTCTCCCATCCTCTCGCACCTACACGGTAGCGGGGAGATTTCTTTCCGGATGTTTCCTGTCATGATTTCCCAACATTCTTTCCATCTTTCCTCCGATTTCTTCATCTCCCTCATAATCGTCGATACAACCGTATCATGCCCTCTGAGATCCGCGTCCCCTTGCTCTCTCGTCTTCGCCATTTCTTGCTCGCTTTCCTTCGACCACCGCGCTTCCCCCTCACTCTCCTCTGCCTCCACCTCGCCCAGATCGTCCTCGTCCTCGCTACACTTCACACCCGTCCCCTCCTCTTCGATGTTCTCCTCCTCCCTTCTGGCTGACATCTCACAGTAGCGCTTCCTCAACTTTGGGGGTGCCGGTGGCGTCGGTGGCGAGTGCAGCACCTTCGCTCTCACTGCTGCCACCCCACCGTCGAAGAACTCCCTAACGTCTCTGTTTCCCTCTTCTTTCTTCTTTGCGGTGGGACGCCCGCGCCTCTTCTTCACTGCTCCTTGGATACCCGACCCTGCCGTACCGACCTCCTTGTCATCCGGGTTCTCAAACTCGTCACCTAGCTGTTGCTGCTCGTCCTGGCGCTGCTGTTCCTCTTCGTTTCCGCCTGCGCTCTCCTCTTCCATCTCTTTCCACCTAACCTCACTTTTTCTCGACGCCACTAAATCTCCTCTTTTCCCTATTTCACCTCTTTTTTCCTCCTTTCCTATTATCTCCTCACGAAAACTACCACCTCACTACCTCATTCTCACCACTGGTTTCGTTTTTCTCACTACTTTCACCCACAATTTGCTCGAATATAACCGCCGGTTGTCACAACGCGTCTAGAGCCTGCTCTGTCCCAACCGGAAGTCCCGGTAATGTATTACTATGTATCATAGGTTTTTTAACGTTCTGTCTATGGTTTTCGATTTTGACAATATTTGTTTCGGCCTCGAACGACATCATGAAAGACTTAGGTTTGGTACTCCAGTATAGCAGATCTGTTCCACATTTTTGCAGCGATCGTTTCCGTGGGCATTCTTGCAGTATGTTTGAGCGCCGTCAGCGATATTGTCTTTGTTGGACAGCATCCAATGCGTCGATGGATGTGGCTTGCTTGTTGTTCGTCGACCTTAAGTTTTGTTGGAAATGATGAGGTGTCATTCAGTCGTCGTGAGGCGAGGTTTAGTCTTAGGTTCGTGGTAGAGCCGGTAATGCTGTCGATTAGTTGGTTTTCATGAGCGGGTGAAACACAATTTCCGAGTGGAAGCGAGGAGAGAATTGTAATTATTTTGTATACATTTGTTTTGTTCCTTTGGAAATCCCTTGAAAAATAAGAAAAACATGTTATTGATGCACACATACAAAAAAAATATAACATTAGTGATATTCAACTATAAAATATTAGTAAGTCACTCAAAGTAGTAAGAAAATTGTCATCGTATACAATGTTTTACTTTGTCTAAATGTTTAATTATGTGTTTCCAGTTTCTGTTTCTAGTACAGCATTATGATTGTTGAGGAGTTCAGTTATCAAATATGGTTCGGTGTAATGACAGTCGAGTTTTCCTCTTCGCGGTTCTTTTATTACGTAGGCCATATCTCCCGGGTTGAAGTTAACTTCGTGAATTTGCCTATCGTAGTACCGCTTGGAGCGATATTTGGATTTTAACAAGGATTTGGAAGCGAGTTGTCGCATTTCATCCAGTCGGGATGTAAGGTCGCACAAGTAATCGCCATAAGTTTCGATTTTCTCAGCGGAAGGAAAAGAGCTTGGGATACGGGCAGGTTTACCATATACGAGTTCGAAAGGAGTAAAATTAGTAGATTCGTGGATTGAGGTGTTATAGGAGAACATTGCGAAAGGGATGAGTTTGTCCCAGTCTTCGTATTTGTCAATGTAATGCTTAATTAATTCAGTCAAGACAATGTGGCTTCGTTCTAAAGATCCATTGGATTGGGGATGGTAACCTGAATTTGTAACGAGTTTGATTTTAAATAGTTTGGCAAGGTGGTGAAACACTTGTCCAACAAAGGATCTGCCTTGATCGCTCAGAATGATTCTGGGGGTCCCAAAATGAATTATGACGTTACGAGCTAGAGCGTCAGCAATTGTTTCAGCTTTTATATCGGGTATGGGTACTGCAATGCAGTATTTCGTCAGATTGTCCTGTATGGTGAGGATATGTCGATTTTCGTTTTGCGTTATGGGCAATGGTTCCACTGTGTCGATCGAAATTTTATCAAAGGGTTCTGCTGGCGTATCAGTAATTATCATAGGCTCGCGTGTTTTAATCCGAGTCAGTTTTTGTTCTTGACAACTGGGTCAAGTTCTCACGTATTTCGTTACTTCAGCTTTGAGGTTAGGCCAATAAAATCGTTCTCGAATACGTCGATAAGTTTTAGTTACTCCTTTATGTCCGCCTACTAAACTCTCGTGATAGTCGGAAATTATTTCGCGTCTTATTTCTTCGTCCGGTATTACAACGTTACCTTGGCAAAGGACAATAGAACAATTGCAATCGTTTAAACATTCTTCGAGTATTCCGTTATAAAAGCGTGACTGTAAATTTCCAGCATGTCTCCCGGTTTTGATATCTGTAATGATTTGATTTGATACTCGGTTATCACGTCTTTTACAGTATGGAGCACGTTTTTCAGGTCTTCTATTGAAAAAGTTTCAAAGTGTTTACTTTTCAGTACAGCACTCAAAATTTTGTTGTTGCCTTTTGACGTAACTAAGACTTGATTGCATTTACGCTTTTTCCATTTGATGTCTTGCTGGCAAATTTTATCCGATTCAATAAGCAATCGTGAAATCATAGTTGTGAACTCACAGTCGGCCGAAATAAAGTGCAAATAATTTCCTTTGTGATAGGTTAAGTTTTCATTAGTAATACTTATTTGTATTCTCTTTTCATCCTTTTCCATATTAGGGTAAAACAATGCAGGTGGAATTGTACTTGAAACCGTTTTGTTGAACCTTGTATCCGGAGGTTCGTCAATTTCCGCGTTTTCAATTTCGATTTCGCTATCACTATCTGCAGAATCGGGATTCGATATTAATTTATTGAAGTGAGGTCGTCTTGGTGAATTAGATTCGTCTTCATCGGTACTGGTTTGTATATTATTATTTATTGCGGGAGTCGATCTACCCGTGGGATGTCGAAACGTAATTGCGGATTCACCAAGGTTTGCTACTTCATCGTCAGCGTTATCGGAGTCAGTATGTTCGTCGGTTTGTGTGGCACATGTTTTATTCGCGCCTGAATTTCCGTGGGTATGATCCCACGAATATTTATCTCTATTGTCTGAATTCGGGCTTTCATTGTCATTTATTTCAACTATATTTTTATTTTTTGAGACCTTGGGTAAGTTTTCGTTTTCGGAAAGTTCGTCAGTCTGAAAGCTTTCGTCGATGTCAAAAGCAGATTTTAAAGCGTCTGTAACCCGTTTCGTCTGTCGGGATGATGGCTCGTTTGAACATACTTGTGGCAATGTCCGTTTGGGGGCAAGGCTAGGAAATACGCTGTGTCGGGCACGTGCGGTAGGAGGTGCCCTTTCAGTGTTTGAAGGGATTGCAGAGAAATGTTGTTTTTACGTGGTTCGCGAGGTTTTGATAGGTACTGCTGGCACATTGGGGGTAGTTTTACGATTTCGAACTCTTTCTCCCGTTGTTGCACCAGAAATGCTTGATTCCTCAAAAAGAGTGGGTAATGGTTTGTTTTTACTGCCCAATGGTCGGCCACGCTTAATTATTGGATTAGAAGAAGTTGCAATCCGTGGGGTTACCGTCATTGATGTTTTCTTAGCGGAAGATGAAAGTGATAATATAATCGTATCGGTGGTAACGGGATTTCGGGAAAGGGCATCGGCGTTTGAATTAAGTCGCCCTGGTTTGTATACAAATGTGTATTCGTATTCGCGTAATCTTATTTTCCAGCGGATCAATTGCTGAACTGGCAATTTTACTGAATCAATCCATCTTAACGGTTCGTGATCACTTACGAGCGTAAAGTTTCGTCCATACAAGTAATGTCTGAAATGCAATATTGCATATACCACGGCTAAACATTCCTTTTCGGTCGTTCCGTAATTTTTCTCGGCTGGATTTAATAGTCTCGACATGTATGCTTTTGGTTTATCTTCCCCGATTTTTCCTTGACTCAATACTGCACCTATTGCATAATTTAATGCGTCAGTCGTTAAAATAAAAGGTTCTTCAAAGTTCGGATATTGCAAAATTGGAGTGGAGCATAAAGCTCTTTTCAAGTAGTCGAAACTTTTCTGTTGTTCTGGTCCCCATTTAAATTCTACACCCTTTTTCAATAAATCTGTCAACGGCTTAGCTTATCCCGACAAATTCTCTATAAATCTTCTGTAATAACCCGCTAGGCCAAGGAATTGTCTGATATTCGTTACTGTCCTAGGGATCGGGAATTTATCGATCACTTCGGTCTTTTTAGGATCAGGACGAACGCTTCCGTCACTGATCACGTGTCCGAGATAGATAACTTCCGTATTAATAAATTCGCATTTATCTGGTTGTAATGAAAGATTGGCGTTACTGAGTTTAGCAAAAAGTCTGCGGACCTTTATACCGTGTTCCTCTAGGGAAGAAGCGAAAACTACAATGTCATCGAGGTAAACAAATAGTTCAGTGTCTTGTAAACCAAGTAGTACTCTGTCCATTAATCTTTGAAAAGTAGCAGGTGCGTTCTTAAGACCAAAATGCATTCTACGATACTCGTAGTGTCCGTTAGGGGTGCTAAAGGCTGTTTTCTGTCGGTCCTTGGGATCCATTTCTATTTGGTGATGTTAGGCAAAGGGTAAGCATCGCTTATTGTTTTTTCATTTAATGCGCGAAAATCGATAACCATCCTCCATTGTTTATTCCCCTTTGAATCTGGTTTCTTGGGAACAATCCATAGAGGTGAATTATACGGAGAAACCGAGTTGATAATTACATTATTTTCGAGAAGTTTCTTCACTTGTTTATTAATTTCTTCTTTACGTACCGGAGGATATCGGTATTGTCGAATTCTCACAGGTAATTCGTCCGTCGTAGGTATGCTATGTTTGATTTCTGACGTGGCCGGTAGTTTATCACCAGGCAGATAAAATAGGTGTGAAAAATCGTGTACAAGATCGAAAACGTGCTGTCGTTTTTCTGTATTGAGATGATCCAAGCCAAGAAATTCTTGAATGATTTTAATTCTTTCATCGTACGTTTCATGCATATGGGCGTCAATATCATCGTTAATGTCGTGGTCGAAAAAGTCTTCTTCACTTTCGTAATAATCGAATGGCAATATCTCTTGTGGCGGTAGCTCAATTTGTAAATCGTCTTCGTACGCATTAATTGCATACACATAGCATGTGTCATTGTTATTTGAAACAACGGCATTTCCAATAAAAACGTGATCTAATGTCGGTACTCGGGGTAGAAAACCTGTTTTCAAATCTGTTTTTAATAGTTTTATCGACACTTGGGTACGACTGCGGGCCTTGAGGTTAAGAATGGTATTGTTATTTTTCTTAGGTAACTCGATTGGTGAATGATAAATTCGAGGTTGATTTCCTTGGACTGGTTCAAAAGGAATAGGTGTAACTGGTTTTGAAGAAGTAACAAGTGCGTTTTGTTGAAAAGATATTTCTGCTTCTTCATTTTTAAGGAAATCGATCCTAACTATTCCGTCTGCGGGAATGGCAGAATTTTCATCAAGAACTTGAAATTTTTCTGGTTTTTCGAAAAGGTTATTTCAGTCGACCCTAGCGTATATATTTTATCGGGTGTTATACCTGATAGCGTAAGCGATTCGTGTGTTGCAATTATGCACCATCGTTTTAGCGATCTCAGTTTTATTATATTTATATCGGCACCAGTATGAATAAGAAAACGGCCGTAACCATTTTCGAGTCCAGGGGCCGAGCGTTCTTATTGGTGACCGTCTTTGTCCGTCGGTCCATCTAACATATCGTCTACCGTAAGGAATTTCACAGTCGAGGGACGCTGAGTTTCTGATTCGCTCGTCGACGCGTCCATTCGACGGGCGGGTTTCAAGTTTAAATTCTCGCTTAAATTAGTGCGTTGGAAAGAGGTTGTCCTCGTCTCGTCGAATTCTCCGCGAGAGTATTTTTCGTCTTTAAGAGGCTGATTTTGGTACTTAGGGTAGGAAGGTGGATAATGATTAGGAGGATAGCCCGGCCAAGGTGAATACATAGGCGGCATGTAAGGCATAGGGGGGTACGCTTGTGGTGCGTAGACGTGATTCTGGGGGAAGTTCGGAAAATTTCTGTGTAAAGGCCTTCTTATCAATGGCCGCTATTGGAATTGATCTGAATTCTTTTCGAATGTTCGATTATTTGGAGACAGAAAGTTTGGTTGGAAGTTACCTTGAAAATTGGGATTTTTATCGTTAGGATCTCTTTCTTCCCGAGGGTAAAAAGATACATGACGTGATTCTACGTTTCGAGGGCTCTGATATGATGGCTGAGTTTGGGTGAAATGTAATGAATTTGAATTTCTTGCATTCGCACCCTGCATATCTCGTTCAATACGTTGGACTACTCGAAAAGCTTCTTCTAATGTTTGTGGATCTTGAACGCTAATTGCGTATAACAGATCGTCGGATAACCCTCTTTTAAAAGATTCTAAGGCCAAACCGTCGAGCATAGGCAACATTTGATTTGATTGTTCTTCAGTAAATTTATCCTTAAGAGCAGCTATCGCACTCGTTCGCAATTGTTTCATTCTTGTGTAATAGTCAAGGACTGTTTCGTCGCGTCTTAGTCTGACAGCTTGAATTTCCGCACAATAGAAGGGGTATGATTTTTTTTGGCAAAAAATATTCTTTTAAGGCGTCCGATAGACTTAGAATCGAATTGATTTCTTTATCAGCGATTGCATCGTGAGCGGTTTCTTTCAATTTCGAACAAACGGCTTTGAAGAAGGCGTTACGTAAGCCATCAGGCACAAATGTAAGACCATTTTCCACATCTTGAATAAAAGATTTTAAAGACGTATTTTTGCCATTAAAATTTGGCACGTGAAGCAGTGCTTGTTGGAGTGCCATACATTCACCCATACTTGTTAACATTGCATCAGTGATGTTTTGATGGTGAGTGAGATTTTCAATCATTTCGACGCTTGCCATTTTTTTCTTATTATTTTTTTTCGTTTAAAAAAATATAAATGTAATTAAGGATTAGATTATTTATTTATTTGATTCATTTATTTTGCATTAATTTTTATTTTTATTTTAATTTTTAAATAAATTTCATAAATTAAAAGAAACGTTCAGCATATCCCACCGCTGTCACCAAAATTTTCTGTTACGTCCGAAACCGTTTAGAAAAGATATATATTTCTAGAGTTATAAGCGTCGAGCGGTAAACGCTTTACTCCGATTACTACCCTAATGAGTCACGAGTGCTCTTCAGGATAATAATTATGTGGAAACGTTTGCTGTGAGACCTCGACAGATCTTGTTTCTTTTATGGATTTAGGAAATTGATACTAAAGGGACTTCAATGTCTTGAGTCACACAATAGTTTAATAAACACTCGATGAAATAATAATTTGGTACATTCCAAGTAAATTTATAATGTGATAAATACCTTTGACAATCAGGAGCGGTGTCGTCGCTTTACAATAACGTATTCTTGCTTTCGTTGAATATTTCTTTAAGCACACACGCGTACTCTCACAATCTTCTAGAGATCTGGTCGCGGATTAGCAATTATTTGTACTTGAAATATTTGGTCGTTTTACCCTTTTGATTATAAAACAATATGAATTAACTTTAATAATTACGCCGAATCACACTCTTCTACAGAAGACCCGGAGTTCGGACAGCGTAACGACGCGTAAAAATCTTGATTGAGACTGCATCTTTTTTTTTATTTTTCACCGCAACCAAAAATATAAGCGTTCGAGATACCTATCACAATTGTATTGCTTCTCACACATCATAGACGCGTGCATCACAGACCATATCGAAGATATACGCTTGCCTTGTTTATTAACTGGGCACAATACCTAATGCATGTATCTTCATGTAGCGAATCGCTCCGCTATTTTTTCCCGCTCTGCATGAGAGCAGTAATAAAAGTTTTCCGGCCGAAGCCTCAAGCCCTATGATAGGGATCGGCAAGGCGACATGGTAGACATCCAAAATATCCAACCTTTATTGCTTCTCAGAGGAGGTCGAACTCTCGAATAATAGACGAAAAATAATTCTTCTCTGTGCCCAAATTAAGAGAGTAGCCCTTCTAGCGAAGTCATCTCGCCCTTATAAAAACCGCCTTGTCACGAGGACAAGCGCGCAGTGTAGCCGAAGTTTTTAACGCCGATACACTGTTCGTAATTCAGGTCTAATCCATAGAAGAGAGTGATTCGCCAGTAATATCGGACGAATATTATAATAGATCCAGTCTCATCATCCGGTGCGTTGGTCTAGTGGTTAGCGTTCTGACCAGCGGATCGGGAGGTCGCGGGCTCGGAACCCAGTCGCGTGCTTTCGTCGGGAAATGTTTTTCATCGACATTTTTCGGCAAAAGACGACTAGTTCCGTGACTGGGAAGCGAACTTGTGACCGGCTGTATCGGTATAGGTTTTTCGCAGTTTCCCTATGCCCATGGCAGGAATGTCATGGTGAATACGATACAGAGGGGGAAGTCGGCTGTGGCCGCAAGGGGGTGTAGAATGGGAAGTAGGGGAGAGTTGCGGAAATAGTTGATAGAGGGGGTATGGATGTGGAATGGGAGGTAAGAACGAAGTTGAGGCGGATTGGGGCTCGTAAAAAGGGAAAGACCCTGTACGGCTAGAAACGAACCAATAAAAAAAAAGATGCAGTCTCAATCAAGATTTTTACGCGTCGTTACGCTGTCCGAAATTCGGGTCTTCTGTTGAAGAGTGTGATTCGGCGGAATTATTAAAGTCAATTTATATTGTTCTTATAATCAAAAAGGTCAAACGACCAAATATTTCAAAGTATAAGTCATTGTTAATCCGCGACCAGATCTCCAGAAGATTGCGAGAGTACGCGTGTGTTTAAAGAAATATTCAACGAAAGCAAGAATACGTTATTGTAAAGCACCGACACAGTTTCTGATTATCAAAGGTATTTATCACATTATAAAATTTACTTGGAATGTACCAATTGATTCTTTCATCGAGTGTTTATTAAACTGTTGTGTGACTCAAGACATTGAAGTCCCTTTATTATCAAACAAGATCTCTCGTGGTTTAACAGCAAACGTTCCCACATAATTATTTTCCCAAAGACCACTCGTGACTCATTAGGGGGTAGTAATTAGAGTAAAGCGTTTACCGCTCGGCACTTATAACTCAAGAAATATATATCTTTTCCAAACGGCTTCGGACGTAACAGCACTATCACCGTTATCTTTCAAAAGTTATCAAACGTCAGCATCATCAGAAAGTAATGCGACTTTTTAAAATTGAGTGAGTTTCTATGCACTTAATTTTATGGATAAATACAATACGAATGACATTACTGAAGTAAATTCTCGTATTCTGCTCTTCCCGATGACAAAATGGAATGCTCAAGATAAAATTTTCATGATCCTGTTTTGGCATGGCAGGTATCGTAGGCCATCTGTCTAACAATCAATGTTAACGGCCACGAGCTTTGCGTGCACCTGTAAGTTTTGTTATACCAATCGGTGAGAAGGCATCAGTTTGTGATTTTAACATTTGTCCGTTTTATGATCCATCTTTTTTTTTCAAATAAGTTTTCACACACGCAAACACGCACACACACGTACGAACACACACACACACACACACACACACACACACACACACACACACACACACACACACACACACACACACACACATTCGTATGTTGAGTTTTCGAGAAAAATTTCTTGTCACAATCCGTATCGTTACAATGTTCGTCCTAGCCTGGCACGGTACACGCTAGGCGACTCTAATATTTACGGCATTTCAAGCTTTTCGGAGTCCCATAATATCAGTTTTTTAAATCCTAGAGCGTTAAAATATTTTCATTCTTTTTTTGAGGTAATTAAAACCGTATGTTCCAATAAAAGATATTGAAACTAGTCAGCACACAGCCGAATCTAGTCAGCTCGTCGCCAGGAAATAGTTAATATCGTTATATATATATTGCTTCTCTCGACTATTGCTTTTTACGAATTATCGGTATATGCATTTAAAATCGCGCACTTCTACAAGAAATCCTTAGCTAAGGGCATCGCGGTAATTTTTCTGTCCCCACGACTGATCTATCTGTATCTTTCGAAAGTGGTAATAACTATAGTGGTAATAACGATAATAGCAAATAATGTGTTTAAAACCCAGCAATCCGAGGAAATGTCAGTCAATCAGAAGGATATTGAAAGTCACACTTTTATTTGTTTCCTTGCTCCCATTTCCGGGGCAACTGAATCTACCGATCGACCGCTCATTGTTGGAACCTGGGTTAGCTATGAAGAAGTGAATGATTATTCGTACAGAGGCCGGAATTCATATGCAATGCACCGTGACGCATATACATTTGCCTATATAAGGCTGAGCAGAATTTAAAATTCACACTTTATCGTCTTTTCCCGTCTCGTACCATCAACGTTGGTAGCCTCCATGCTTGGAGGCGACCGACGCAAGTTTATCCGAGCGCGACCTTGCCGGAGTTAGTTACGCGGATACAACTATAAAAGAAACAGTAAGGCAACATTCTTCTCAAATGGAAATTTGAAAAATATATTTACCCGGATTAACGATTTAACCTGAATTGAAACAATTCCCATTGGGTGCTTCGTTGTAAACACCATAGAGTTGTCCCCAAAGTATATGACTAATTTCAATGACCTATCGATTAAGCTCGGTGAATTCGATATTTTTCAATAAAGTTTTCATTCTTGTGATAAACTCATCGAACCGGGAAGTTATCAAGTACTTGAAGTACATTTCGTGCGTTTTAATTGCGATTTTCATCCGCTCTGGTACGTACATTTGACAATAGAATTTCTCGACAAAAATACTTTTAGGTGTACGTTTGCTGGCCCACTGCATTATTTTCAAGACTGGCCCTCCTGAAGATAATCTCGTTATTCGTGCGCCTCGCAATTGGTGATAAGTATATTGAAAATGAATCTCGTGAGGTTAGAGTGAGAACATTCTTGAACAAGTATTATCAATTTCTACATAAACGACCACTCGTGAAGTCCATACAAGGAGCTTCTTGGTTTCCATCGGTTCCCAAATTACGTATCGCGCGCAGTTTTTTTATACTTACATGCCCTTCTACAGAGAAGGGCATGTTAGATCGAAAAATCTCGCGCGTAGGTTTTTCAATCTTACATGTCCTTCTCTACATAACGGCATTTAAATATGAAAAATCTACGTGCGAGACGTAATTTAGGAACCGATGACAATGATGTAGTCTCGGGAATGGGAGCGAGAAATCAAATAAAAGTGGTTCTGTGGCCAAATGTACTTCTACGTGTACGATAGATGTTGCAGACTTAGAGACGATGACGTTTCGCCGGCCGTGAAATTTTCGGATGAGAGTTTAGAACTTGAAGACATCTCCTTTCCGATGGATTTTTTAATGGATGTTTCTCATTTTAAGACGTTTACGAAGTAGAAGACATGACAACACAGCTATGGCGCATCAGAATCTTCCCACTAGAAAGCCTTCATGTAGAGAAATGTTTTTTATCGACGGTCCAACGTATGTTTCATCGATTGCATCCGTACCGCTTACTACTTTGTGCCATGAAGAAGTCCGAGTAATCCATCGAAAATACAGTCCGCCGCGGTGAGAACGCGTTGGTCGCTTATCAATGTATCGCCGCACACATGACGCCTGCTCCGTCTCAGCGATACGAAAGAAGGTGCCAGTTCAATTGAGATTTTCTGTCCATCACTGTCACGCTTCAGACGGGCACGTATCGTTTCTACGACAATACCTATGAATATAATTTATTGTTATTTATCAACTGTTTATCTATTGGTCTGTGTTTTCGAGCGGCACTAAAATGAGTAGTCTCGAAGCAAATTGATTATGGCTGATTTCTTCGGCCACATTGATCCAGAAATAGAGGACTTCTTACTAATTATACGGAATACGTGCCTATAAGCCAATTGCGATAGCCGCTGGTTTGTATTGTTGAGATAAAATGAATATTCTCATTCGAAAAACCGGTTAGTGAGATTTTCTTTACAGAGGAATCAAACTCGGAAGAAAAATACTTTGACAATCGCTTCACATGGACACGACTCTCCTAACGTCCAATAGGGTAAACATATTTTTCAATTAGAATGTCTGCTGTTAAGGCCTTAGGTCACAGTAACGGGTATAAAATCATGTGCGAATTTAACAATTATTTTCGTATGTAAAAGTGATTCACTCATAAAATTAATTACACATCTATTTAGTATGAGTATCAAGCTGTTAGATTTTTTTTTCGATGTACAAAATGGTCGATTACTAATATTTTATTTTGTTATCTTTTTTTAGGCGCTCCGCGACGTGACATTTAGCATCGACAATTTTTTACTTAGACCCAAAAACAAAAATTTTCGTCAATCTACATTATAATACCTAGAGAAATACGTACGGAATTAAAAAATATTGTTTTATTCAAAAGTTAAGAAATTAATTTTCAGTGAAAAATTTCGTTATAACTGCTCATAAACTGCTCATAAAATGTTTTCGATTAATCAGAAATTCCGTCCGTACTTCTCTGCGAAATGCACTTAGGTATATAACTTTTAAATTTGAAGTAAATCGAGTGAAAATTGCTGAAGTTATTTGTCATGCCAATGAGAAAAAAGCTGTTTCGAGAAGTTTCGAGTAGTCGGCCATTTTGTACATCGAAAAAAAAATATTTTTTTAACAGCTTTATATTCATACTAAATAGATGTGTAATTAATTTTATGAGTCAATCACTTTTTCATACGAAAAACATGTTAAATTCGCACATGTTTTTATACAAGTTACTGTGGCCTACGGCTTTAAGGTAGAACGAGCGCGTGCTCTTGATTTCTATAGATTTTGTTTAAATTTTAACCAGACATTGTTCATATCATTATGCATATTTGAGTGCAATTTCAGAACAGTCAACTATTTAGATTGGGAGATAATGGGTTTAAAATTGCAACTTTTAACCTGCAGGGTCTACATTAAAATTTAGACAGAATAATTGTCCGTAAAAAATATTTGTCCCCTATAATAAGAAAACATGTGGCAACACCGCATCGGTCCACGTATCCAATGACGTAAGTTTCCGCGGCACATTTAAATTAATATTGCAACACAATTTTTTATTTAGAAGTAATTTTTAATCGAACAAAGTTTTTAATTAGTTATGAATTAACCAACACTTTTATTTGTTAATGAACACAACATAAACAAACAAAATGTTAATATTCATAACGCAAATATTTTTTTTATGATAAAAGTTTTTAACTTTAGGAACGCGATAATTTTTTTTTTCGTAATATTGAACAATACTGCTCTGCGGTGTTGCCATGTGTCTTCTTATTATAGAGGACACATTTTTTTTACAGTGAATTATTCTGTCTTTACTGAACGTTTTTAGCAGAACTAAATAGTAAAGGCAATCCAAACTTTGTTCACCCTTTGCCTAACTAGTTTCGCTATCTAAACATATTTTTCTTCCAAAATTTATAAACACAATGGAATGGTATGAGGAATAATGTGATCTGAGATTCGGTCAATGCAAACTCTGCGATGTTAAAAGTTGCAATTTAAAAGCCTTATCTTCCAATCTTATCTATTAATCTTCCAATCTGAATAGTGAACTGCTCTGAAATTTCACTCAAACATGCATAATGATATGAACAATGTCTGGTTAAAATTTGAACAAAATCTATAGAAATAAAGGAAGCGCGCTCGTTCTACCTTCAGACGATGATTAAAAAATACATGTATTCCGAGAAACGAACAAAGCAAATATTTTAAACCGTTCAAGACATTTGCGGAACACAATGGGATTGTAAACGAGAATCGTGCTAAAACACAGTCATTGTTCATTTTAAAGCGGTCCTAATACTTGCATTTAAAAAAATACTGATGGTCGTGGTCGTTAACGTCAAGCTATTAATGTAACGTACATTACACGTTGTAAGTATCAATTGTGAGAAATAATCATTCAATAATTGCAAGCCTCTATTATTTTATCATTAATTGATTTGTGAATGTAGTTCAGGTATAGAAACTCCTTGTATGGACTTCACGAGTTGTTTATGCAGAAAGTGATAATACTTGTTCAAGAATGTTCTTACTCTAACCTCACGAGATTCATTTTCAATGTACTTACCACCAATTGCGAGGCGCTCGAATAACGAGATGATCTTCAGGACGGCCAGTCTTGAAAATAATGCAGTGGGCCAGCAAACGTACACCTAAAAGTATTTTTGTTGAGAAATTCTATTGTCGAATGTATGTACCAGAGCGAATAAAAATCGCAATTAATACGTACGAAATGTACTTCAAGTACTTGATAACTGCCCGGTTCGATGAGTTTATCACAAGAATAAAAACTTTATTAAAAAAAATGTCGAATTCACCGAGCCTAATCGATTGGTCATTGAAATTAGTTATATACATCGGGGACAACTTTACGGTGATTACAACAAAACACCCAATGGGAATTGTTTCAATTCAGGTTAAAACGATAATCCGGATAATTATATTTTTTAAATTTCCATTTGAGAAGAATGTTACCTTGCTGTTTCTTTTATAGTTGTATCCGCGTAACTAACTCCGGCAAGGTCGCGCTCGGATAAACTTGCGTCGGCCGCCTCCAAGCATGGAGGCTACCAACGTTGATGGTACGAGACGGGAAAAGACGATAAAGTGTGAATTCTAAATTCTGCTCAGCCTTATATAGGCAAATGTATATGCGTCACAATGCATTGCATATGAATTCCCGCCTCTGTGCGAATAATTATTCACTTCTTCATAGCTAGCCCAGGTTCCAACAATGAGCAGCTGCTCGGTAGATTGTCACGTACTCCGAGCGCTTATTTGAAAGAAAGTATCGTAAAAATTACTGATAATCGTTGTTAACTCTATGCATATTTCACCCAACTACATTGTCGCCTCACAACTGCAATATTCGCGAATCCTTCGAAATAGAGTTGTTTTCTTTAAGGCCTTAGGCCACAGTAACGGGTATAAAATGATGTACGAATTTAACAATTTTTTTTTCACGTGAAAAAGTGATTTACTCACAAAATTAATTACACATCCATTGAATATGAATATCCAGCTGTTAGATTTTTTTGTTTTGATGTACAAAATGAACAACTACTAATATTTTATTTTGTTATCTTTTTTTAGGCGCTTCGCGTCGTGACATTTAGCATCCACAATTTTTCACCTAGAACATAAAACAAAAATTCTCGTCAATCTACATTAGAATACCTAGAAGTACGTACGGTATTTAAAAAATATTGTTTTATTCAAAAGCTGTAGATATTTGAACTTCAGAAATGAATTTTCAGTAAAAAATGTCGTCATAACTACTCATAAACTGCTCCTAGAATGAAAAGTTTTTGATGAATCATAAATTCCGTACGTACTTCTCTGCGAAATGCAATTAGGAACATAACTTTTAAATTTGAAGTAAATCGAGTGAAAATTGTTGAAGTTATTTGTCTCGCCGATTGAAAAAAAGCCGTTTCGAGAAGTTGCAAGTAGCCGGCCATTTTGTACATCGAAAGAAAAAAAAACATTTTCTAACAGCTTGATATTCATCCTAAATAGATGTGTAATTAATTTTATGAGTGAATCACTATTTCATACGAAAAAAATGGTTAATTTCGCACATGATTTTATACCCGTTACTGTGGCCTAAGGCCTTAATTTCGAGAATGACCGCTATTTCATTTATAATATAAACGAAAATAGCCATCATTGTTCGTTTTGCTTATTACTAGTACACAGATGGGACGGTGGAATACTGATTGCAAATATCAATAAAAAAAATTGCTGCAAAAGATATTCTCTGATTGACCGAGCAATAATTTTTGTTGAAAATAATTCGACCAACCGATGATAACTTGAATATGATTAGTGGATTTCTATCGATTGTTTAGTGCACTTGGGAAACTAGCAGCACCGTTACCATGAACTTTTTTAGTTCTATACACGACAATAAGTAACAGAAATTCGCGTAAAAGCATATCAAGGGGTCTGCACTAGGGCTTGCATATTGGTCCGAACTACTCGACTATTCGAATATCCGTGATATCCGAATACGTGAAATCTGATACTTCAAATTCGGACGGTTCGAGCATCCAGGTAGTTCGAGTATTCGGACAGTTCGGGCATCCGGGTAGTTCGAGTATTCGCACAGTTTGGGCATCTGGGTAGTTCGAGTATTCGGACAGTTCGGGAATCCGGATAGTTCGAGAATTCGGATAGCTCAGATACAGGGTTGCGAAATTTGTAATGAAAAAGTAATGCATTATTCATTACTTTTTTAAAAAGTAATGAATGCAATGTAATATGTAATACAAAATGCAATGTAATATGTAATGACAAAAAAATTCATTACACATTACCTTGTAATGGGCAATGGACATTTTTTACATTACATAGTCCAATGTAATGAGTAATGGATTTTTTTTACAATACAAAATATAATGTAATGAGTAATGGAATTTGTTTAAATTACAAAATCCAATGTAATGAATAACGGAAATTGTTTACATTAAAAAGTGTAATGTGATGGATGGATGGATGGATGGATGGATGGATGGATGGATGGATGGATGGATGGATGGATGGATGGATGGATGGATGGATGGATGGATGGATGGATGGATGGATGGATGGATGGATGGATGGATGGATGGATGGATGGATGGATGGATGGATGGATGGATGGATGGATGGATGGATGGATGGATGGATGGATGGATGGATGGATGGATGGATGGATGGATGGATGGATGGATGGATGGATGGATGGATGGATGGATGGATGGATGGATGGATGGATGGATGGATGGATGGATGGATGGATGGATGGATGGATGGATGGATGGATGGATGGATGGATGGATGGATGGATGGATGGATGGATGGATGGATGGATGGATGGATGGATGGATGGATGGATGGATGGATGGATGGATGGATGGATGGATGGATGGATGGATGGATGGATGGATGGATGGATGGATGGATGGATGGATGGATGGATGGATGGATGGATGGATGGATGGATGGATGGATGGATGGATGGATGGATGGATGGATGGATGGATGGATGGATGGATGGATGGATGGATGGATGGATGGATGGATGGATGGATGGATGGATGGATGGATGGATGGATGGATGGATGGATGGATGGATGGATGGATGGATGGATGGATGGATGGATGGATGGATGGATGGATGGATGGATGGATGGATGGATGGATGGATGGATGGATGGATGGATGGATGGATGGATGGATGGATGGATGGATGGATGGATGGATGGATGGATGGATGGATGGATGGATGGATGGATGGATGGATGGATGGATGGATGGATGGATGGATGGATGGATGGATGGATGGATGGATGGATGGATGGATGGATGGATGGATGGATGGATGGATGGATGGATGGATGGATGGATGGATGGATGGATGGATGGATGGATGGATGGATGGATGGATGGATGGATGGATGGATGGATGGATGGATGGATGGATGGATGGATGGATGGATGGATGGATGGATGGATGGATGGATGGATGGATGGATGGATGGATGGATGGATGGATGGATGGATGGATGGATGGATGGATGGATGGATGGATGGATGGATGGATGGATGGATGGATGGATGGATGGATGGATGGATGGATGGATGGATGGATGGATGGATGGATGGATGGATGGATGGATGGATGGATGGATGGATGGATGGATGGATGGATGGATGGATGGATGGATGGATGGATGGATGGATGGATGGATGGATGGATGGATGGATGGATGGATGGATGGATGGATGGATGGATGGATGGATGGATGGATGGATGGATGGATGGATGGATGGATGGATGGATGGATGGATGGATGGATGGATGGATGGATGGATGGATGGATGGATGGATGGATGGATGGATGGATGGATGGATGGATGGATGGATGGATGGATGGATGGATGGATGGATGGATGGATGGATGGATGGATGGATGGATGGATGGATGGATGGATGGATGGATGGATGGATGGATGGATGGATGGATGGATGGATGGATGGATGGATGGATGGATGGATGGATGATGTATATATAGGTGGATGGATGGATGGATAGACAGATGGATCGATGGATAGATGATGTATATATAGGTGGATGGATGGATGGATAGACAGATGGATCGATGGATAGATGGATGGATTGATAGAGCGATGAATAGATGGATAGATGATGTATGTATATGTGGATGGATGGGTGGATAGATGTAAGGATGGATGGATGGATGGATAGATGGATCAATGGATAGAAAGATAGATGAATGGATGAATGGATGGATAGATGATGTATGTATGGATGAATGGATGAATGGATGGATAGATGGATGGATGTATAGATGGATGGATGAATAGATAGATAGGATGGATAGATGGATGGATGGATAGATGGATGGATGGATAGATGGATGGATGGATAGATGGATGGATGGATAGATGGATGGATGGATGGATAGATGGATGGATGGATGGATAGATGGATGGATGGATAGATGGATGAATGGATAGATGGATGGATAGATGATGTATGGATAGATGATGTATGTATAGATGGATGGATGAATGGATGGAGCGATAGATGGATGGATGGATAGATGGATGTATGGATGGATAAATGATATATGTATAGATGGCTGGATGAATAGATAGATAGGAATGAAAATTTTTCATCGATGTGTTTGTTACCTACAAATGATTCTGCATCCATCTATCCATCCATCCATCCGTCCATTTATCCATCCATCCATTCATCTATATAGTACATCCATCCATCCATCCATCCATAAATACATAATCTATCCATCCATCTATACATACATCATCTAGCCATCTATCCATCCATCCATCTATTCATCCATCCATCTATATATTCATCTACCCATCCTATCTATCTATTCATCCAGCCATCTATACATATAGCATCTATCCATCCATACATCCATCTATCCATCCATCCATCTATCGCTCCATCCATTCATCTATCCATCTATCCATCGATCCATCGATCCATCCATTCATCTATCTATCTATCCATCCACCCATCTATCCATCCATTCATCTATCTATCTATCCATTCATCCATTTATCCATCCATCCATCCATCTATCTATCTATGCATCTATCCATCTATCCATCCATCCATCCATCTATCCATCCATCCATCCATCCATCTATTCATCCTTCCATCCATCTATTCGTCTATCCATCCTATCTATCCATTCATCCATCCATCTATACATACATCATCTATCCATCCATCCATCTATCCATCCATCCATCTATCCACCCATCCATCTATCCATCCTATCTATCTATTCATCCATCCATCTATACATCCATCCATCTATCCATCCATTCATCCATTCATCCATACATACATCATCTATCCATCCATTCATCCATTCATCTATCTTTCTATCCATTGATCCATCTATCCATCCATCCAGCCATATATCTATCAATGCATCTATCCATCTATCCATTCATCTATCCATCCATCCATCCATCCTTACATCTATCCACCCATCCATCCACATATACATACATCATCTATCCATCTATTCATCGCTCTATCAATCCATCCATCTATCCATCGATCCATCTGTCTATCCATCCATCCATCCACCTATATATACATAATCTATCCATCGATACATCCATGTATCCATCGATCCATCTGTCTATCCATCCATCCATCCACCTATATATACATCTATCTATCTATCCATCCATCCATCCATCCATCCATCCATCCATCCATCCATCCATCCATCCATCCATCCATCCATCCATCCATCCATCCATCCATCCATCCATCCATCCATCCATCCATCCATCCATCCATCCATCCATCCATCCATCCATCCATCCATCCATCCATCCATCCATCCATCCATCCATCCATCCATCCATCCATCCATCCATCCATCCATCCATCCATCCATCCATCCATCCATCCATCCATCCATCCATCCATCCATCCATCCATCCATCCATCCATCCATCCATCCATCCATCCATCCATCCATCCATCCATCCATCCATCCATCCATCCATCCATCCATCCATCCATCCATCCATCCATCCATCCATCCATCCATCCATCCATCCATCCATCCATCCATCCATCCATCCATCCATCCATCCATCCATCCATCCATCCATCCATCCATCCATCCATCCATCCATCCATCCATCCATCCATCCATCCATCCATCCATCCATCCATCCATCCATCCATCCATCCATCCATCCATCCATCCATCCATCCATCCATCCATCCATCCATCCATCCATCCATCCATCCATCCATCCATCCATCCATCCATCCATCCATCCATCCATCCATCCATCCATCCATCCATCCATCCATCCATCCATCCATCCATCCATCCATCCATCCATCCATCCATCCATCCATCCATCCATCCATCCATCCATCCATCCATCCATCCATCCATCCATCCATCCATCCATCCATCCATCCATCCATCCATCCATCCATCCATCCATCCATCCATCCATCCATCCATCCATCCATCCATCCATCCATCCATCCATCCATCCATCCATCCATCCATCCATCCATCCATCCATCCATCCATCCATCCATCCATCCATCCATCCATCCATCCATCCATCCATCCATCCATCCATCCATCCATCCATCCATCCATCCATCCATCCATCCATCCATCCATCCATCCATCCATCCATCCATCCATCCATCCATCCATCCATCCATCCATCCATCCATCCATCCATCCATCCATCCATCCATCCATCCATCCATCCATCCATCCATCCATCCATCCATCCATCCATCCATCCATCCATCCATCCATCCATCCATCCATCCATCCATCCATCCATCCATCCATCCATCCATCCATCCATCCATCCATCCATCCATCCATCCATCCATCCATCCATCCATCCATCCATCCATCCATCCATCCATCCATCCATCCATCCATCCATCCATCCATCCATCCATCCATCCATCCATCCATCCATCCATCCATCCATCCATCCATCCATCCATCCATCCATCCATCCATCCATCCATCCATCCATCCATCCATCCATCCATCCATCCATCCATCCATCCATCCATCCATCCATCCATCCATCCATCCATCCATCCATCCATCCATCCATCCATCCATCCATCCATCCATCCATCCATCCATCCATCCATCCATCCATCCATCCATCCATCCATCCATCCATCCATCCATCCATCCATCTCTCTCTCTCTCTCTCTCTCTCTCTCTCTCTCTCTCTCTCTCTCTCTCTCTCTCTCTCTCTCTCTCTCTCTCTCTCTCTCTCTCAACCTGTCAACGCGAAAAAGTAATGTAAAAATTCCATTACTCATTACATTGGATTTTGTAATGTAAAAAAATTCCATTACCCATTACACTGTAATGGGTAATAAACACTCGCACTACCCGAATACTTGAACTATCCGAACAGTCTGGTCAGTTCGAATAAATGGGTATCCGAGTACTCGGACTATTCGAATTGTTCGAGTAGTTCGGATATTATTAGTATTCGAGTACTCGAACTATTCGAATAATCCGGCTGGACGGGTTTGAAGTATCGAGTTCGTCAAGACCCGGATAGTTCGGGTAGTCCGAACAGGCGAAAAAGTGGTAGCTCTAGTCTGCACGAGCTTGGGGCACAGAAATCAGGACGATTTTCAATATTTTCTTTTGTGCTGAGAGTATCAGAATGACGAGGTTGTAATTTAACACTAATTGTTTTGTCAAGTTTGTTGTTTTTTAATGGAAAATATTGAAAAGCTATGAAGTTATTATTATTTACTAACAAGCATGGCAAACGTGTACCCAAAAGTATTTTCGTCAAGAAATTCTACTGTCAAGTTTATTTATCAGAGCGAAAACAAAATATCAAAAAAGAAGTGTAAAATGTACATCGAGTACTTAAGGGATAACACCACTCTAGGATTTTGGGAAAATCGTTTTTTTTTTGTTGGCTTAAAAAATACTTTGGGGTCATAAAACGTAATATACAATTGCACGGATCGATTTGAAATTTTGATAGTAGCTTCACAATTACATTCTCTATAGGAGTACATAGCCGTTTTTTGATTAAATGTAAACTTTTTTTATAGACAATTTACTGCCTATTTTTTGGGTAAAAATCGATTTATTTCTTTCAAAGTGCGCCATTTTTTCACAATTTGATAAATCCCTACGTAGTCCCATAGCTAATAATATGTAGACTATATTTTTTTTTTCGTTTTTGTTCCAGGTCTTATACTTTACGAGAAAATCGTCCTCCCGTGAAGCTATTCGTTAAAAAACACGTTTTTCACGATGGGCTCTGTCGCTGCCATTTTGTATGAAAATGATAATAATTTTTTTTTTGTTATACTTTAATACGTGTTAAATAAACCCTCTCCGAAGAAATCTTATTCCTTTTTTCATACTCCCAAAATACATTGTCATAGTTAGGCCTGATTTTCTGCCGCTAGAGTGGTGTTATCCCTTAATGACTGTTTGGATTGATGAACTTATGACAATCCGCTCAGGAAACTAATTTATAAAAAGATCACATTCACTAGGCTGAATCAATTAAGCTTTCAAATTGGTCAACGGACATTATGGTGTTTACAATCAGCACCCGTGGTAAAGATAGATATAAAGATCATTAGCGTGTTGGCAAAGCAATAAAAATGTTACCGACACGGCTTTATTAAGATCGTCCAGCCAGCAAACTGTGTTTATTGTCAGTATACGTATACTTATATACAAATATACGATTTGTACATAATAGAGAACTTATATACAATTTCTTTATACGTATTCTTAAAAGTATACTTACATACAAGTTTTAGTCTTTCAATAGAAACTCTTTTGACGCCGGTCGAAAAGCTAACATGGGTAATTATATTTTTTAAATTCGAATTGAAGAAAAATACGTCTAATTTCCGTATCGCTGTATTTGTGTAATTAACCCTGGTACAATCGTGCTCCGGCCGATCGACGCGAAGAAACGAATCGCTCGATGTAAAACTTTTCTACGACTTGAAAAAACAAATGTATATAACTCACTATGCGAATTCTTCGCATATGAATTTCCATCTTTCAGTGAATAATTATTCACTGCTTCGTCGCTTATCAGTGTTCTAAGAATAAGCAGGGAATTCGTCCAATGTCACGTAGTCCGCGCGTTTATTTGAAAAGAATTATCGCCACAGCTAGTCATAATGGCACCTATTTCTATGCCCACTCGACCCAAGTACCAAGACTCCCTATGGTTTGTAACCTAAACATAAGTATTTCTCCAAAGTATAGTTTTTATTTTATTTTGAAAATATGTGTAATTTAATTTATAATGTAAGTGAAAATAAATATGGTTTTTTCAACTTAGTATAAAGGTGGAACAATAGCGTACCTATATATTACAAAATTCTTGAGATTAAAATATCATTTTGGACGATTTTGCGTGATCGATCAAGAAATTATTTTTATTTTCGAATAAAGCCATGTACCGACAATAAATTCGATATTATTAGCTTTCCAATCGTTTGTTCGATATATTCATTAATACAGTATCACCTTTATCATTGAAAAGTTAGCAAACGTCATCGTCATCAGGAAGTTTTTCGACCATTTAAAATTAAGAAGACGTTTTCTTCCCCATCGATTTTTCAATGAATGTTTCGAATTTTTAGACGTTTACAAAGCGGCAGGCATTAGTATTTTTTGGAGACTTCGCCGAAGCTATTCGTGTGATGCTCTCGTCATAAACGAGTGGTCCACCGCGGTCGGTCTGCAATAGGAAGCGTATAAAGCAAGCTATACAAGTACATGTCATGTTTATGGCTGATTTAGTATCCCTAGACAGACGACTAATTACGAAGAATCTAATTCAAGACGTCCCCATAACATTTTAGGGGATTAAAATCAAAGCGATTATTTTGCTACCATAAACATGATATACACTACCGGCGAAAAATTTCCGGACAAAAATTCATAAAAGTTTTGGAACGATTTTTCATACCATTTCGCCGTTAGTTGACATAAATGAATTTAATAAACGGCATTTTGAAGGGGAGGAACTCACATTCAGTCCCTTTCAAAAAAAAATTTTTTACTATTTTTTAACGACTAGTACCCTTTTTCGAAAACGACCCTTTTTCGCCTTTTTTAAAATCCTTTTCTGGTGAACCCCGTTTAAAGACAATAATTTTTTAAGCATTTCATTGACCGGAATCATGAAGGGAGAGGCTCAAGCTTTAATTTTGTTTTTTTTTACAGCTTCGTACGATTATTTTTTGTAAAGATGTTTTGATTTAAAAAAAAGAGTCAATTTGAAAAATAACGTGTAACGCGAAAACGACATAGATTCAAGGAAAACCTCAAGGTAGTAAAAAGTTGAATCGGCGTTCGTTGAGTTCGCGAGAATTTTTTCGATATTTTTAAACCTATTTTCGGTAAAAAATCGAATAATTTATATTACTGTAACGCGAGAATTACGGGGTGTGTGGTAAAATTTACGGAGAGGAAAAAATTGTATTTTTATATTTTGAATGCAAGAGAATTATTTAGGATTTTATTTTGACATTTTTTTCCCATTAAAATTTTATAGTTTTCTAGTCACGTCAATCGATTGATTTCAACCAATTATTTTGCGTTGCAAATAGAAAAATTCTATTTTTTCCTCTTTTGAAATTTTTCCACAAATCCCTTAGTTCTCGAGTTACGGTACTTGAATCGTTTGATTTTTTCCCGAAAATAGGTGAAAAAAAATTACGAAAAAAAAAATCTGACAAATTCTCGCGAACTCAACGAAAACCGATTCACCTTTTTTACTATTTGAGTATTTCCTTGAATCCTTGTCGTTCTCGCGTTACATGTTATTTTTCAAATCGTCTCTTTAAACAAAAAAATCAAATAATTTTAGAAAAAAATCGTACGAAGCTTTAAAAAAAACAGAATTTAAGCTTGAGCTTCCCCCTTAATGATTCCGGTCAAGGAAATGCATCAAAATTTTTTGTCTGCAAACGGGGTCCACCAGAAGAGGAATAAAAAAGGCGAAAAATGGTTGTTTGCGAAAAAGGGTGCTAGTCGTAAAAAAATATTTTAAAAAATTCAAATAAATGGAATGAAGGTGAATCCTCCCCTTCAAAATGCCGTTTACTAAATTAATTTATGTCAACTATCGGCGAAATGGCATAAAAAATCGTTTCGGAAGTTCTTTGAATTTTTGTCCAGAAATTTTTCGCCGGTAGTGTAGGTATCCATCGCAACAGAAGCGAAATCTAAAATTCTCACTGTAGAAACATTACCGTGTAACCTTCCCATTTTCTTTTTCGGTTATTTAAAATGTCATATAGAACAAATTGTATTCCGCAATGAAGCTACTTTTTTTGACGTTCGAAATAATGCTGTTGTTTTAGAAACGCCAGCCAGTACAAGTCATGTTCGTTCTCTAAAAGGGTTAGTGTACACACGACGTCGGTACTTTCGAAGGTAAGTGAATGCAGTTTTTTTCCTTTTCTCGTAGTTTTTTAGTTTTTCATGGCTAAAATTAATATTTTATGTAATATAATGGTGTTCCGGCTATTTTTTACGGACTTTTGTCACGTCCTGAGGGGACGTGGGCATATACCTATCGCGGTTCCCTCTTTTTAGCCTACGCCTAGCGCACGAGCTCGGGATGAGGGTGTAAAAGGGAAAGTTGCATCCAAATGTGGGAATGACGCAGTGACTCGATTGATAGATGAATTGATTTACGCAAATGATTGAGAATTCGGGGTTTATTATAATTAACCAATTTGGTTAATTCGATTAAATTAATAATACAAAAAAAATATACATAAAATATTTCGCTTACATTGATGATGCGTCGTGGATACGCTAATCTGTTTATAGTCGTCGGGTTCGGGCCTCCGCAGGCAGTTCGGGCCCTTCGGTTGCGCACGCTTGGTAACAATGATAGGTTCACGTCGACACAAATCTTTAACACGCGGGTATTAATCACGAGACGAGTTTGGAGTTAAATTACAATTTACGCAAACCAAAACAATGTAAAATTCTCGTAGTTCGCGTTATTATAAAGTATAATTTGGAAGTTAAAGTTCGCGTTCGCTTTATGGAGACATTTTTTTTGTTCCGATGAACGTTGTTGCTTGATTTTTGTTCGTACGCGATAGAGCTTGAAGGGAGATTTTTACTCAACGAATGATGATGGAACACTGTTGGGAGACTAGATCTGAACGAATGTTGATGGAACACTCTGTTGGGAGACTAGATCTGAACGACTGGTGATGGAACACTCTGTTGGGAGACTAGGTCTGAACGAGTGGTGATGGGACACTGACTCCAAGATTTTTCTATCCTAGCTTGTAGGATATTTTGGATGCTGGTATGGTGGGACAAGTTTCTCGAAAAGTGCATTTTCGTCATGCGTTAATTTTTCGATTGGTGGAAAGGATGTAGGAAATTTCCGAGTGCATATGATTGGTTGAGTAGGAAGGGGAAATATTTTTGACCACTATGATTGGGTGTAGACTATGTTGTGTGTGATCTCCATCTCGATTCTCGGAAACTAGTCCGCGTCTCGTTATCTGGAGCGTTGGAAAAATATAGGGAGGAAAAAGAGCCTTGGTCGCGTCGCCGCGCTTGCCTCAGATAGGCATTGTTGACCCAGGTGTGAGGCGCATGGGAAATACCAACGTAGTTTTATTGCCGGGTCAACTTTTCGGCATAAAGGATTTTCTTTTGGAGAATGCATATTTTTGTGGAGTAAGGATTTCGATATTTTTGTGTGTCTTCGTGTGTTGTACGTTCTTATGGCTAAGGATTTTATCATCAACTGCGTTTGACGGTTGCGTGTAGATATGGTCAAGACCGACTGTGCTCTCGGGTGGGAACTTATGCGCGACGCTCGCTTCTTATCGATATATTTCGTTTCGGCTATGGTACGCCTAATTCTAAAGAAAATATAAGAACCCGTCGAAAAATGAGAACGCCGTTATCGTGTGTATTGGTTTTCGTAGTTTTCCACGATTTCCATGAGGAATCGGGTAAGCCCGCGTTTTCGCCGGAGTGAAATAAAATAGGAGAGGAAAACGAAATAAATAGCGCTTTTTCTCGCGACGTTACACTTTTATCTCAAAAACAAAACTTTTTTTGTATTTTTGGCTTATAAGCCCGTTATTTTTCCACATTTGTATAGAAAATAAAGTTTTGCTATATTATTTCTTGCTTTCTTTAATTTCTTGCATTTTCGGTTTTTTTATTAGTCCATGCTTTTTACTGAAACAAGTTTTTTTGTTCTAACAGTTTTTGAAGATGGGTGAAAGAAGTGCATCTCAGGTTATGTACAATTTACGCGACGGTCGCCTTGACGTGTCTTACGATGAAGAAAGTTCAAATGACGCCGATGGAGAAGAAGTTCATCGAGAAAACAAAAAGACAATGTATTCTTGTGCATCGTGCGAAACGCCGGTTTGCGATGATCATCGAACGCGCTGTTGCCACAATTGCGCACTGTAAATTTTGTTTTTACTAATTATTATTAATATTTCATAATTTTTGTATTTACAACAATAAAAACTCATTTTGTGCCAAATAATTGCCGTTCCGTTTATTATGACATGCCTGGCTACGTAAAATATTCCCCACTTTCAGGTGCTCAAATAATTCAACTTTCTGGAGCCCACGCCGAAGACACCATATCCTTTTGAAAGCTTATAGTCTCAGCTACAAAAGCCTATAACCGTTTTGAAAAATGTTTGTTTATTGTAGAGTTGCGATTTTTTCAACAAAATTCAGTTTTCTCCGCTTTTTCGACTATTTTTCAATTTTTATTAACAACCGTCTTTAATTTTCGACTTTGGCAACTCCTGAGCCACATAGTAGACACTTCAAAATGTAGCCGAGAATTTTTTTCAGATTTTTTGAAATCCTAGGATACTTTAAAAACTCGACTGTTCCCTAAAAGTCCCAGTCTACAAACCGTGTCTCGACAAATATAGTGTACACACACATGCATACATTAAAAAATGAGTTTATCTCATCAGCTTGTGGATAAACAGCCGCCGGTTACTCCTTTCATTCTCGTCGGTGGAAATTCTTTGTGGCTACGTGTGCTGTCGTGCAGAATGTCAATGACTCAGATCCGTGTTGTCGAAGCGTTTGTGCATTCGAGCGTTTAAGGCCTTAGGCCGCAGTAACAGGTATAAAATCATCTGCGAATTTAACCATTTTTTTGTATGAAAAAGTGATTCACTCATAAAACTAATTATACATCTATTTAGTATGAATATCAAGCTGTTAGAATTTTTTTCCATGTACAAAATGGCCGACTACTCGAAACTTCTCGAAACAGCTTTTTTCCAATTGGCGTGACAAATAACTTCAACAATTTTCACTCGATTTACTTCAAATGTAAAAGTTATGTTCCTAATTGCATTTCGCAGAGAAGTGCCCACGGAATTTCTGATTATTCGAAAACTTTTCATTTTATGAGCACTTTATGAGCAGTTATATCGAAATTTTTCACTGAAAATTCATTTCTTAAGTTCAAATACCTACAACTTTTGAATAAAACAATATTTTTTTAATTCCGCACGTACTTCTGTAGGTATTGTAATGTAGATTGACGAAAATTTTTGTTTTTTATTCTAACTAAAAAATTGTGGATGTTAAACGTCACGCCGTGGAGCGCCTAAAAACAGATAACAAGAGAAAATATTAGTAGTCGGCCATTTTGTACATAAAAAAAATTCTAACAGCTTGATATTCATACTAAATAGATGTGTAATTCATTTTATGAGTGAATCGCTTTTTCATACGAAAAAAAAATGTTAAATTCGCACATGATTTTATACCCGTTACTGTGAGCTAAGGCCTTAATAGAAACATCCCACGTAAAGTAGTGGAAATGGATTACGGTGGTCAATGCGAGAACAGGTTACCCAGCATGTGTACCCACGTTGCTTATGGTTTGGGGGTATCTTATCGTTCCATAAAAGACTTGATCATTATCATATGCATCGTTGAATAAGTCGAAAGGGAATATTTTCACCCTCACTTGTTGCAAACCAGACTTTGCATGTTTAGTATCCGTTAAGCGAAATCCCTCCAACGCTGCGTGCTGCTTATACGATGGCTCGGCATTTGGCAATGCTAATTCCATTCGCTTTTCATTCCTTTCCCAACCAGAAGCGGCCTCCTTGGTCAAGTCTATCGGTTACTTTTTCTTGAATAACATTAAAACCTATTTATGTTTAATTGCAAACATGATGACGATCAATCTTGTTCCCGGCATAGAAATATTTTTCAATTATATTATAAGTTGGAAATTGTCCAATAAAAATTTATTTTCACACGAAATTTTATTCGCAGGAAGTTAGTAGTCTGTCGAAAACTCATTGTATTTTCGAATTGTATCGAAACTCTTCGAGAGACTCAGCCGGGAATGTATCCGCGGCGGGGGCTAGACGAAACCGCGACGAAAGTGCGTTATGCTAGCCATTTTCAGGCGGCACTTTTTGTGGCGTTTATATAAACGCAGCCTGAAACTACTTTTTGCAGCTGCAGTTACGTTGACGTCAATCGCGTCTACAATAGGGTAAAGTGACCTTATTTTGGCACCCCACCAATTTATTGACACTTCTCTCCTACCTACACAGTGGTCCTTAAAGTGCTAATAAATGGGACCTTAAAGTGCCAATAATTGGGCTTAAAGTGCCAATTATTGGCTTAAGGTAGAACGAGCGCGCGCTCTTAATTTCTATAGATTTTGTTCAAATTTTAACCAGATTTTGTGCATATCATTATGCATGTTTATGTGAAATTTCAGAACAGACGACTATTTAGTTTGGGTTTTAATATTGCAATTTCTAAGACTATAGGGTATTGACCGACAGTCTGGTCACCATAATTCGTCGTACCATTCGATTGTGTATATAAATTTTGAAAAAGAATTTTTTTTTCGATAGCAAACTTGTTAGGGAAAGCGTGAAAAAAGTTTGGATTGCCTTTACTATTCAATTTTGCTAAAAACGTTCAGTAAAGACAGAATAATTATCCGTAAAACATATTTGTCCCCTTTAATAAGAAGACATATGGCAACACTGCACAACAGTATTGTTCAATATTTCGAGAAAAAAAAATAATCGTGTTTCTGAAGTTGAAAAATTTTATCACAAAAAAAATATTTGCGTTATAAATATTAACATTTTATATTGTTCATGTTATCTTCATGATAACGATAATCATTTTTTTTCGTGCTCTACTGCTGTATTTTAATTAGACGAGAACGCCTGGCGGGGACGCTTAATCCGCTCCAAATTCGTTTCTAAGCCAGGGGTATTGTTTAGGACATTCGAAGCACGTTTGGAAATATCTGTAAGAGTTCAGAACGCGGGACGGTAGTTTGCACGAACTCGGCAAGTCACATGCGACCTCATAGGGCTCGTACTGTCGTCTTCGACATTTCCAAGGCTCGAAGGCTCCAAGGTCTCTGAGGGCAGTGGGTTTCTTCATCCACTCCAGGACCTGATGACTCGTGACGAAATATACATCCGGAAGTCGAAGAAGATCGTCCAGAAATTTCTGGAAGCAAAATCATGCGCAAAATACAGTTTTTCTTTTTCATCGAGGAGTTTATCGCATAATCTTGAACTATTGACGTTGAATAAGTTCTCGCTGTTTTCCAACAGATGGCGTTACCACCATTATCAAACTGCCAGAAATAGCCAAATTTCTGCATGTTCAAGTTTTTAATTTAAACCTCTCGTGCAATTTCACCGTGGACAGCTCACAGCTATCTATACGCAATGTCAGTTAATTCGGCCATATCCCTGACCCCACGGCCGTGCCGTCTCCTTGTCAGTCCCTACAGGTGTGGTAACATTTACAATAGATAAAGTACAGGGTCTTATTATTTTGTAAACTATCATGAAGATGAAGAATCGTCATATCGCCCGCGGCTAGATACTTAAATGTAAATATTCATATTCTAGAAAAAAAAAATAACTTTATATCAAGAAACACGGCACGAAAACTTTGAACGCGTTTTTCTCGAACCTAGTTTTTTCGACCTTGTCCGAGCGAATATTTAAAAACTTATCAACCGATTTTCAATTTCTTTAAAAACATATTTGTTATCGCAGTGACTAAGGTTGTACGTATCCGTGTTCTTGACATTTGATAATTACTATTTTTAAAGACTGCTTGAATACAGAAAAAGGGCCTTGAAAATAGAAAAAAAATGTCCAAACTATCGGCATTTTGTAAAAAAAAAAACAAAAAAAAAACGGCTACGCATAACGGTAGCTACATTTGTATAGATATCGATAAGTTGTTGACTTTTAATTTACAGATAACCTTTCATAAAGATATTGATAGGACAATGAAGATTTTTTTTTTTCGTCGTCAAATTGAGGCATATATCTCGGTTAATTTTCAAGATCTTGTCATAAAAATTGGTATAAAACTAGATTAATATATACTTCATAAAATGAGTATGATCCCGATCCTTTCATAATTAGTTATGTCTATGGAAAAAAAGCAATTATTAACGACAAAGCACCCGTTACGTAACGGAATGAGGGGGGGGGGGGGGTCCGACCAAGCGTTACGGTCCCGTTACGTGGGGGAGGGAGGGGGGATTTTGCGTTACGTAATTGGTGTACCCTGGGTAACCCTGGGGTTAGCGTAGCCCCACACTTTTTGCGATGTTTTCTCTGTGTAAGTATATAATTATTTCCATTTTTTTGTTATTTATCTTCATAAAATGAGTGTGTTATCAACAGAAATCACATTATGAACGTTTTTATACTATTCTGAATTTTTTTAAATTAGAATAAAGCCATGGGGATGAGGTCGCGAGTACGAAAGGCGGAGGAAGTCCGGAGATGCTGCACGCGGAAAACAATTAACCGTAGAACGGTAACCTGGGGTGAAAAACCACCTCAAGTGAGTTTAAATCTCGCGCCCTTTCTCCCTTCCTCACGTTTACGACTCATGACTCCAACTATAATTCAATTCCTGCTCGGAGAGTCTCCCGAGCCGTAGGCCTACGTGATTCTGCATTAAAACATGAAAACAATGAGCCCAAGTGGAACCCTTTTCGTGAAATTTTACCGGAGGTATGAATTTTTCAAAATTGGGGTCGTTTATCACCCCAGGTTACCATAATAGGTAACAAAATAAGGTTACCATTCTAGGGTTAAGAGAAACCTCAGGACAACGACTCGACTGATAGTGAATCAGACCGTGGAGAAGAATTGGAGGGTTCTAATGAAGATTCTTCAGAAGGAGAACGGGATTCTGCCCGTGACGGTGCCGACAGCGACGATGATCGCTCGAGATGATCGCACGAGAAGCGGAGAGAATAAAAATGCGTCATACATCCCAATCTGCTCTCGGCGGTATTGGGAGTAAATTTCTTTACGGAAAAAACCGATACAAATGGTCACTCGACCCTCCTGCTCCTCGCTCTCGCATTACATCTGCTCATAAGATGAATAGGCCGTGTGGCATTAGGGCCGGAGCTAGTGTAAGGATCGAAGTTGTCGCGTGGTATCTTTTGACACCTGACGAAACCTTGAATGCCGATTCCCACGTTGCCAAGATCATCGCTCGATGCAGTGCTCTCAATGCGCACCGAACTTTATTACTAAAATGTACGTTTCTTTTGTTTGCATTTATAATATCCCATGTCAAACTACATGTAGCGAGTTTTTCAGTATTATTGTGTAAACAGTTCTATAATACTGTACCTTGAGCTAAATCTATTATTTTAAAAATAATTTCATGCATAATCAGCTCAATATCCTTTATATGTTTTTTTTTTAAATAGGAAACACTCTTTTTTTACATAAAATGATTTTTTAACATTTCTTAGAACATTTATTTAGACTTGTTCCCTCAAGAAACCACGCCGAAACACATGCATTCATTTTTTAAGTGCCATGTTTACCCCTTGTGAAATTCTTCAAGAACTTCGAATTTTTTGTTTATAATTTTTTTAAGCTTGGTCCATACGATCGTTTTCAAGAATTAACGAAAAAATTGTTCAACATACGCTTACAAAAAGGGTGATGATTTTAAACATTATTTTTAGTGAGATATGCAAAAAATATTTGTCTTGCTTTGTTCAACCCATTTTTCATGGCGAAAAATTCATATTATGTTTTTCTTGCACCGCCTATTCCATTCGTCAGTTTGTTGGCAGCGTTGATTTGAAGTCCTGGGGTGTGCGTAACCCCAGTGTAGGTTATTTGTTTCGTACAGATAGTGTAGGGTCCTAGGGTTAAGGCCTTATGTACACTTGTGATGGTCGGAAAAATGGAAAAATTTTTGATTGCATATTCTTTAAGTACCATATCTCAAGAATATTCCCACCAAATTTCATAAAGATCGGAGCATTAGATTCGCAGTTATAGGTATTTCAACGCAGTTATAGGTATTTCAACGCGTTACGCTTGCCGCGTAGCAAGCGCAAGCAGCCACAAGAGAAGGAAGAATGGCTCGTAGGCAGTGTCACATCAATGTTTTTGAGGCTGTAGAGGATGCAGAAGGATTACTGTATGGGCCTGGAATCGACGACTTCATTTTAGTATGAATAAATTAACTTTAAACGTAAAAGGAGAATACTTGAATCGCAAAAGCGATTATCTCAGAATAGTCTTTTTTGAAAACACCTTTGCGGTGGATACGATTACTATTAATCTGATCCATACCAAATTAATACCACTTATTTATTATGATAAGAGCTAGGGCCGAGACGAGGGATTTTGAATTGTGTTGAAAAAAAATTGTAGCAAAAGAATCGAAAATTTAGCATATCAACAAATGAATTTTTTGTTGAAGTTATCTTCATTTTTTTAAATCAAAATTGTTATAAATCCTTCGTCTAGGCCAAAGCCAATGCAATATACTAATGAAATCTTTGTCAAATTCTGATTTCGGATGAACCGTTCTTGAGTTATCATGTCCACCGCAACTGATGCTCAAAAGAAGGTACTCGTGGAAGACAGCTGGAGATACGCCATATTGGAATATTTTTGAATAAAAAATTGTACAAGTACATGAAAATATGTACTAATCGATGTTGTTCACAGTTTTTCGATTAAGGGGTTAGGCCACTCTAGAGGCCGAAAAAGTAGGGTTTCGAGGATCGTTTTTTCAGAAAAACTACAAAATTAGTTGAGATTACAAAAAAGGGTATTTATCATACATATCAGTGACTGTATACAATAATTTTTTTGAAGCGATTTATTTCAAAATGGCGGCCGTGCAGCGTTTATCTCAAAACTGCATTTTTAAAGTGGGCGGAAACATAACTCAGACAATTTTCAACCGATTCACTTGAAATGTTGAATATATCTTGAAAAATGCATTGTCTATGGAAGTACGTAGGATTTTTTTAAATATTGCATAGTTCATTAGTTATTAACAATTATTTGACGAAATTTTTCACTTTCCAAAACTTTTCCTAAAAAATCGTCAGATAATAGTTAATAACAAATTAACTATGCAATATAAAAAAAAGCCTACGTACTTCCATAGTCCATGTATTTTTCAAGATATATTCAACATTTCAAGTGAATCGATTGACAATTGTCTGAGTTATGTTTCCGGCCAACTTAAAAAATGCAGCTTTGAGATAAGCGCTGCACAGCCGCCATTTTGAAATTAATCGCTTCAAAAAAATTACTGTACACATTCACTGATTATGTATGATAAACACCCTTTTTTGTAATCTCGATTTATTTTGTAGTTTTTCTGAAGAAAAAAAACCCAAAATCCTGTTTTTTCGGCCTTTAGAGTGACCTAAGGCCTTAACGCTTATTGTCCTGTCGAAAAAACATCACGAAAATCACGTCCCTTCGCCCGCTACAAGTGTATATAAGGCCTTAAGATGGTAACGCATCTATAAAAAAAGTACTATAAGCAAGCTTAAAATTCAGTGTATGTCGTTTGGTCGAAGTGTAAACAACATGCAGAGATTGGTTCAGACGCTTCAAAAATAGCGATTTTGATGTGTTGAATTAAAATAAAGTATTAATTACTTCATGAATACTCACATCAGACGCTAGCTGAACTTGCCGAATCATAAGAGGTTGATCAAAAAGCAGTTTCGAAACGTTTGAAAGCATTAGGAATGATTTTTTAAATTAAGCATTAATTTTTACGAAAAAAACAGCGAGAAGTTGTCCAACATTCCAATACTTTCTCTATTCGCATATATAGGTGATAGGGCATACGATAGTTGTCGTTTACTTACAGTAAAGGCAAAGAGATTGCTCTGTGTCTCGAACCAAGCCGCTCGAAAGTGGAGACCGAACGGAGCACGATTCGTGACATAATGTCTCTTAAAGTTCAGCATGAGCATCTTGTAGACTTCTTCCCCTGGCAAGTTCTGCGTACAATCTTCCACGGTCGTGCAGGTGTACTCCTATAATTTGGAGGCTCAAATATGCGGATATATTTCGTATTGCTACTCACAAGAAACATCTCTTTGGTGTCGGCCTTCAATTTTGTTAAAACACATGTATATGGGAGAGCGTGAAAAATAATCAGAAACGGTTTTTTTATGGATGAAAAGACGGCTTTAAGGCGTGAAACCAACCCATAGAGTGAAGCATATGCTTCACTCTATATTGCAAAACCAGCCCTTGACATATGTCAAGGGCTGGTTTTACAATTTCATGCGCAAGCTGTCCAGCAATTGCAGTGAAACAGAAACGAAAATTGTTGTAATGCAAAAAGACCAGAATTCGACTGCGGGTACGTCGTAGACAAAATTAATGGTTGAACCGCCCCTTTCTTCTTGTTTCTCTCACCCCACATTTAAGAGGGGTGCATAAAATTAAACGTAACGGGTAACACTTTGAGGAGGGGGGGCAAAATGAAAGTTTACGTATTTTTGCATTAACCCACGGATAGCAATCTTAAGGGGGCAAACCACATTCCATCACATTCCACGATTTTTAATGAAAATTGCGGGTTTTGGGAGAAATTATTGATGAATTCGTATTCAGGGGGTAAAAATACATCGATATCAACTTTTTTTAAACGATATAAAAAAATCCATTTTTTTCGCATCTCGGTCAGGAATAAGTAGATTCACTGAATCGTCGATCATTTCTTTTCTGTTTCGATTAAAAATCTTATCTTATCCTCGATCCCTTTTTTATCGTTTGCTCTTTAAAATGCTATTTGATTTATCGAGATTCGATAATTTTTCGATTTTTGGCACAATTTCAAAGATCATCCATTTTCGACAATGTTTTGCATACATACCTTTTGCCTCTTTTTCGGCCATTGTTCAAGTGGACTTTTCGGGAAAACTTATTGAGATATCGGGATGAACCAAGCGGCATTTTCTAAGTTTACCAAAAAATGTTTAGTACCCTCCATTAAGTTTAAGCCAATCAAATAGCACTACTCGATTGCCTTTCACTGAAATCGGTGGACTGCTTGCTGGTGAAACTGCAAAATCAACCCTTGACATTCTTGACTCTGAGGGGTGGTTTCACAATCAAGGGGTTACGTGGGTGAAAAAAATAATAAAAAATCAATGTTTAAAAATTTTTATTATCTGTCTAGAATATTCTCCCAAAGTCAATCGGAGTAAAAGTTTAGGAGAGAGAGCCTTTGGGAATTCCCCCTGTTCGGAAAGACCGGCCGGGGGCGACGCAGGATATCGCATTTTTCTCAAAACACTATATTTGAAGTCGGTGGACACGATTTCTCGAAAACTAATGCACCGATCTTATTGAAATTTCGCACACTTTATGAAAATAGCATTGACTAGTGATTGAACGAAGGTTTTTCTTCGATTTCAACTAATTTGACACGTAGTGTAAATTGTACCAAAAATTTGACTATTTTGCATATAACGGTGCCAAAAATGCAAATTTCAATTGTAAAAAAATCCTTCGTTCAATCACGAACTATACTTATCTACTAACAGAAAAAAATGTTTTTTAAATTTCAGAAAAAGCTATCATGAGTTATCCTGACCACCACGAGGGCACTTTTTTAAGGGGTCTGCGGAAATCCGGTTCCACCGGCTGAATTTCCCAAATTTTTGGATGAATTTTTAAAAAAATATTGTTGAAATGTTGCTCTTTTATGTGCTTAACATTTTGAATCAAATAATTTATACATTATATTTTTTTATTAATAGAGGAAATATACTTTTTTTGGCTTCGAAACCCACGTCACCCCTTAAGCGAGTTTTTCCGCCGATAAAAAAATACGTATCTAATATTTTTTAATGCTCTACCATATTCATGAGTTTCAATAAAATCGCAGACGGTCACTAAAGTGTCATTGCTCGTAAAATGAAAGCTTTGTGCACTACAAATATATCGTGAAAAAAAATCAATCCCTTGACAATTTGTCAGAAACAAACTGTCACACTAGAAATTGTTAAAAAAAAAAAATCATTCCAAATACGTCTACAAGCGTGTCAAAAAAGTTTCTACTGCAATTATACCAAATTTCACAAATGAAAATCGACAACCCGCAAAAATTGAATTCTAATTTTTCGTAGGTCAATATTCATTTCTTGATGCAACTTGAAACAAGTTTTCGAAGATTTTTTAGCCTGAAATTGTTGGTTAGACTTTTCAGAGCCATGTAATTTTTGAATAAATTTTCTTTTTTGTCAAATAGAATACGCTCAAGAGAATAGTTAAATGCTTTGTCTCGATGATATTTCTTATTATGTTTTTATTTTAATTCGACTATTTACGTACCCCTGCAACGAGCTCGTTGATAGGAATTTCCCACAGACCAGGATAGGCCCGCGTAGGGCATACTTGTCCCGGGGCGGAACAATCGTGCGGAGGCTTGTAGTCCAAGGTGTAAGGCCATATAGGAGGATCCGTGAATGGCACGATTATCGATGAATCGTAGACGAAACCGAACTCGGACATCATCAGAAATTGACGGTTCCAGCCCACCCGAAGGAACGGCACCCTCAAACCTTTAGTCATAAATTACAAAACGTTAATGTATTTATGAATTTATAATGAATTTTCAACGCTCGACTCCCTTTAAGGGGTTACGCCACAGTAACGGGTATAAAATCATGTGCGAATGTAACAATTTTTTTTCGTACGAAAAAGTGACTCATTTATAAAATTAATTACACATCTATTTTGTATGAATATCAAGCTGTTAGAAAATATATATATATATATTTTTTCGATATACAAAATGGCCGACTACTTGAAGCTTCTCAAAACAGTTTTTTTTCAATTGGCGTGACAAATAACTTCAACAATTTTCACTCGATTTACTTCGAATTTAAATGTTATGTTCCTAATTGCATTTCGTAAAGAAGTACACACGGAATTTCTGATCAATCGAAAACTTTTCATTTTATGAGCAGTTTATGAGCAGTTATAACGAAATTTTTCACTGAAAATTTATTTCTTAATTTGAAATACCTACAACTTTTGAATACTACAATATTTTTTGCATTCCTTACGTACTTCGCTAGGTTTTCTAATGTAGATTGACGAGAATTTTTGTTTTTTGTTGTAGGTATAAATTGTGGATGCCAAATGTCACGCCGCGAAGCGCCTAAAAAAAAGATCGAAAAAGAAAATATTAGTAGAGGGCCATTTTGTACATCGAAAAAAAAATATATATTTCTATGTATATATATATAATCACTTTTTCATACGAAAAAAATAGTTAAATTCGCACATGATTTTATACCCGTTACTGTGGCCTAACCCCTTAAGTAGGAATCTTCTTAATAAAACTTGCTTTCTTCCCCCTCCCCCCTCTCTCACATTCGTTCTCTCACTCAGTACCAATGTTCATTATTTTATTACTCTGGCACTCGAAAAATGTTTCTTGGACACTCTATATTGTTAATTTCTTTATCATTTGTAGATCCCTCATTTCTGCAACAGAAGTTTCCAAGCCATTATTGAACAGATGAAGTAATTAATGAAAAAAACCATCGGATTCTGTCCTCTATTTTTTAAATGGTTCATCGTAATTGCCCAAGAAATTCTATTTCTGAATGGACCTGACATTTGTACTTTTTTTCGATATATTGATTTTTCGCAAAATGGTGCATGTTTGAAAATAAAGTTAAATATTTAACAAAAAAAAAAACGCCATAAAATCGTCGATAAAAAAAGTAAGCCATATAAAATAAAAAATCCTACGTAGCTCCGTGGAGAAAGATGTTTCGAAGCTACTGTCAAAATTTCAAGTCGATCGGTAAAAATTTGCTCGAGTTATGTCTTCGGCGAGCTCAAAAAAGGCGCCTTGGGGCATATGCTGCGCAGCCGCCATTTTTAAATATTTTTTATTGAAAAAATTACATTTTGTACTTTTTTAGTATTGCTATAAAACCTACTTTACAGATTTTCGATTGATACTTTTATTCAGCCAAAATTAATTCCCGAAAATATGCCTATTTTTTTGTGTGCTACTGTGATTTCCCACCTTAAAAAAAAACGGTTTTTGTTCACTTAGAAATGTTTGTCCTGATGAACAATGATCAAGGAGTAAGTCGACGCGTGCCATTTTCTTTCTATCTTCGAGAACATACTGAACTTTTTTTTATAAGACGAGAAATTGAAGAAATACGTATACCTTTCACAATTTTGGTAATGTTCTATTGCATATATATATATATATATATATATATATATATATATATATATAAGTTATTTTGATTAAAATCTTCGTATGGAGGATGGTTGGTGGCCTAAAAAATACTCAAGGGAGGAAGGACGAGCAATCACAAATGGCAAACCATCGAAATGGCGAAATGAAATAAATGAAGCCATAGAAAGCGTAGATGGGGGAGAAATCTGGCACTCCATGTGGAATGGAAATATAAGGGAGCTAGACAAAAAATAGAAAGAGGCATAAAAATAAAAATCGAACAAGAATTCAATATGATTTGGACAAGATCGACGTGTCCCCATACTGCAAGGAATACAAGCATAGGAATACCGGAGTACACATGGGAAGTTATTGGGAAGACAAGACGATCAGTGGAGAAATAAAAGAACCATAGGCAAGGATAAGATGTGATGATATCGGGAGGGACGACAAAAAGGGTACACAGATCCCAAGTGTAGAATTTGCCAAGAGGCAAATGAAAATTTAAGACACATTTGCGAGTGTCCAAAAGTTAGTGGGAAACTTAATCAAGAAATAGTAAAGAAACTGGAACAATGGTTGGAAAAGAGCAGGGGGATGGAAATAGACCGTAAAATGGAGGCGCAACTGAGAAAGCAACCGGCAATAGAACTATGTGATTGCATTAGGCAATTCGAGAAACTAGAATATTAAGATAGATGTAAGATAATAAGAAAACTGATGTAAACACGTATGTAAAGGTGAAGGGAAAAGCACTAATGTAAACACCCTCAAGGCGGGATATACACTTACAACAATCGGAAAATCAATTATTTTTTTTTCCTCTAAGGTAGTAGGAGCGCGCGTTTTTGATTTCTATAGATTTCGTTCAAATTGTAACCAGACATTGTTCATATTTTTATGCACGGTTGAGTGAAATTTTAGAACAGTCGACTATTTCGATTGGGAGACAATCGGCTTTAAAATTGCAACTTTTAACACTGCAGGGTCTGCATTGAAATTTAGACAGAATAATTTTCCGTAACACATATTTCTCCCCTATAATAAGAAGACATATGGCAACACTGCATCGGTCCACGTATCCAATGACGTGAGTTTGCGTGGCAAATTAAAAATAATACCACAACACAACTTTTTATTTGGAAGTAATTTTTAATCGAACAACGTTTTTAATTAGTTGTGAATGAATGAACACTTTAACTTGATAATGAAGATAACTTAATCAACATAAAATATTTATAATGGAACTATTTTTTTATGATAAAAGTTTTCAATTTTAGGAACACGATAATTTTTTTTCTCGAAATATTGACAATACTGTTCTGCGGTGTTGCCATATGTCTTCTTATCATAGGGGGCAATAATCTTTACGAAGAATTATTCTGTCTTTACTGAATGTTTTTTAGGAAAACTGAATAGTAAAGGCAATCAAAATTTTTTTCTCTCTTTCCCTAACTAGTTTGCTATCTAAACATATTTTTTTTTCAAAATTTATAAACACAATAGAATGATACGATGGATTATGTGACCTGACTTTCGGTCAATGCAGACCCTGCAGTGTTAAGGGGTTACACCTACTTGGAATTTTTGAAAAAATCGATTTTTCGTTTTCGTCGGATTCTTATAATATAACCTTTCAAAAATATTCTCTGAAAATTTCAAGTCGGTCCTTTGAAAGTTGGGGGAGCTATAAGCGTTTACAGGTCGGACCACTTACCGCTACAGTGTTTAACGCTTCAGGTAAAAATTATAAACGCGTTTCTCTCGGAATAACTTTTTCAGAATCGGTGACCAAAAATCTCAGAAACAACTAAACCGATCTGCTCAGAATTTCACAGAGATTTTTTGTATATCAAAAGGTAGTCCTTAATCGAAGGATTTTTTTCAACGCATACTTTTTTTTTATTTCAAGGAAAATAGAGTGATTTTTTTCACCGAAATTTCGACGATCACTTTCCATCGGCGACCATTTTTCAAAAATCATTATTTTATTGAACCCTTCGATTAAAGGCTAGGTAATACGGTACAAAAACTAAATTCGTTTGGTTTTTTAATTTCACATTATTTGTTCCGGAGCAGGAGTGGTCACCGCGAAGGACCTTTTCAGCGCATCGGTCTGTGCAATTTACTGTATCTCTGTCGTTTATAAATATTTCTCAATAAAAAAATTGTCAAGGATACATGAAATGATACGCTTTACTATGAAAAAAAGTGTAAAACCTGCATCCATTTTCCAAAAAAAAGCACGAAAAAACCTCTTTTTTTCCGGCCGCGAACTAGGTGTAAATCGTAAGAGGTAAGGGAATTTTTTTTGCATTGCTCTGTATTTGAAAGCTCTGTACTTTATGGATCTGCTATCGATTCTGTGTGAGTATAATGGAATTATCGAGTTTTATTTTGGATTCTATAGTGTGCACAACTTTCAAGCGTTTTTCTGAAACTTGTCATTTTTGAAGTCGGTGTACGCTGTAACTCAAAATCTAATGCACCGATTCTTTCGAAATTTTGTACACTATTTCTACACATAAATCATCAGGTAACGCTGCCGAGTTTTTAAAATCATTATTTGTTATCTTACAATACCAAATTTGCCGATTTTTTTAGCGAAATTTGCGTTTTTGACTTCCAAGTGCTGCCGAAAATGAAAAAATCGATTAAAAAAAACATCGGCAGCGTTACCTCGAGAAACATCTCACCTAATAAACGCATTGTTTTAGATCATCCAGTGACGAGTTATACACCGCAAAACAAACTTTTTTCGAGGCGCCTGCGGAGATTTGCTGCCAACGGCTTGTTTATCAATACTTCGCAATGAAAATTTAGGAAAATATAGTTCAGATGCTGCATTATTATATGGCAATTAATTAAATAAACCAGCATTACCGCTATCGTCTAAAAAAATCTTGAAAATATGCTTTTTTCGCCGAATTAACCTTACCCCGCCCTTAAAAGTTGCAACCTTGAAACCCATTATCTGCCAATCGTCGACCTGCAAATAGTCGACTGTTTTGAAATTCCGCTCAAACATGCATAATGATATGAACAATGTCTGGTTCAAATTTGAACATAATCTATAGAATTCAAAAGCGAACTATATGCGTAGAATATTTTCCCAAAGTTTCAAAGCAAAATTTCAAAAACTTCAAACAGGGCGGGCGTTAACTTTAAACGCGTTTTTCTCAAAGCAGCATTTTCGAAATTGGCGTGCAGGATTACTCGAAAACTATTGAACCGATCAAGTTGAAACTTGGTAGAAATATTGATAATCGTGCCACCTTCTACTTGACGAGAATTGTTTTTGAAAAATTAGTAAAAAAACTACTTTTGAAATCCAATTTTTCGAGAAACTTTGCGTGAAATGTTGATTTCGTTTTGTAAATACGTGCAATTTTTTTAAATTTTCATTTGGTTCGTTTTAATTACTGTCAAATAGAAACTATACATGTTCTAACGCAAAAAATGTTTGATTTTTTTTGCAAATCAAAGTCAACCTTGCTGTTACACTTTGCCACAGCTCCGCCATTTCGATGACAAATGAATTAAACAAAATGATTTTGTATACTCAAATATACCATTAGTATACACGTACCGTTTGATACATGTGGAATAATTATTTCCTAATTTTTTAAAATCCCTCAAAATTGCTCAATTTTTTCTCGTCTAAATGTATATCCCGTTTTAAACGGGCAAGCAAGAAATAAATACTACTGATATTACCATCTTCATTGTCGTTGTTAGTATCATTAAAATAATTATTATTATTTATGACTTGTATCAGAAGAAAAACAGCACAAATGAGATGAGAATAGTTACAATTACATAAACACGTAGCCAAACTATAATACCTTAATTGAATAAATTGACATTTATTCATTCATTATTTTACATATGTATATTAGGGTGGCCCTCGATGTGGGTAAAAAAAAAATTGATCGCGCCGCCCTCCAAAACGGTTCGAAATAATAAAAAAAAATCTACGCGAAGCCCCAGCTATGTCCGTTAAGAGGAAGGCGTGCCTGTAAGCATGAACTTAAATTTAAATATCAATTTTTCTTCATGATTGGAGAAATTTCGATTTTTTAAATCTAGTTTATTTGTCAACTTTTCAACACGATATTTCTGTGGTTTAAATAAATGAATTCGTACTAAACGAACTAGTATCGATATCTTATGTGTACATTTTTCAAATATTATTTTTTTTCCGACCAATTGGATGACTTGTGCGAATAAATAATTTCTTTGTTTTCAATAAAACGAACAAGCTCGCCAAGTTTAAAATCCTGCCAAGTTTAAAATGTCCCTATGCATTTTTGCGAAAGTCATTTTTAAATACATTTTTTATCCACAGCACTGGAAGTCTGATCTCAGTGAAATATTATGTTTGTATCTCAGCACGCAAGGAATATTTCTAACAAAATTTAAAAAAAAAATAATAATTCTGGCCAATCCGAAAGTTCGATGTGAATGGTTTATCGTGGATTTATATCCTTCGTACTTAATAGATTTTTCTGACAAGATGCAAATTTAAAGTTTGATTATGATGTGATTAAAAGCGTTCGACAGCAGCTAAATCGAACTATTGTTCCAAAATAATAGGATGGTAAAACTGAACGCTCATCAAATCTAGTACGGAGGACCTTATTGTTTGATCTGTATATTGAATACCAATATACAATAGCTTCGGAAAGTAAAAAAAAATTTACAAATAAACTATATTTAAAAAATCGAAATTTCTCCAATCATGAAGAAAAATTGATATTTAAATTTAAGTTCATGCTTATAGGCACGCCTTCCTCTTAACAGACATAGCCGGGGCTTTACGTAGATTTTTTTTTTATTATTTGGAACCGTCTTGGAGGGCGGCGCGATCAATTTTTTTTACCCATATCAAGGGCGACCCTAATGTATATATTCATTATATTAATAAGACATTAATATATTTCTCTGATACCAGGTCGGTAAAAAAAATAGTTTTTTAAAAACATTAAATATTACCTTTTATATCCTCCATTCGGACGGCACTGTACTTGTTGATGATATTTGCTATTCCGACCATTTCGTCGAACCAATCTTCGATGGTGGCATTTCTCGACCACCAGTCCTTGGGTCCCCGATGTCTGTACGATGACCAAAAAAAATGTAAGATCACGTGCGCTTTTCTTTCGTTTTCGATGTTACTCCGATAATCGCTTACGTGACCGAGTGTGCGGCGATTTCGTGACCAGCGTTCCATAAAAATTGTATGTCACGATAATTCGTGTATTGATGGCTCACGTAGAAAGTTCCACGGATTGGACAACCGTTAATGTTTTTTCGTTCGTCGTTGAAGAGCTCTGCAAACGATTTTTTTAGGCGATTTTTTCCGGGCAACGTTTTAGTTAACGTTTTCTTTTACATAGGTCTTTAACCTACAGAAGGTCCCAAAGTGTTCGGAGTTTCAACTTTAGGGCTGTAGACTGCCATTAATCTTTTTGTTATCTTTTTGATAATGGTAATAATAATAGGACCTCTTATGAAAATGACGTATCGTAGTTAATGAAAACGTATTGTTCATAATTTTTTTTAAGGGGTCTTCTCACTTTAGACGCTAAAAAGGGCTATTTTCGTTAAGCGGGTACCTGAGTAAACGGCAAGAAAAAAAGGTAAACTTCGGGAATTTTTATCTCAAAAACTAATGTTTCAATTGGAGCCGGGTTTTTTTTTATTAGAAAATATGTACATTCAGGTAGGTTTAGGAATTTTTAAAAATAAATTCGTTGACTGGAAGCGATTCAAACGCGATTATTTCGAAACATAGTTTTCAAAGTCGGTGTCAGATGTATCTCGAAAACGACTTGTCCGATTTCGTCCAAATTTGGACACAATATTCTTCGATAGTTTTCCTCGTTCGCCACGTAGGATTTTTTTGAAATTTTCATTTTTGACGGAATCGCGACCGTTTTAATTTAACATTCGTTTTTCGGTCGCAAATTTCGATGATTCTGGATTGCATACACATTGCATAAAAAAGCAATGGTTCAATCAAATGAAAAACCCCTACGTGGCGAACGATAAAAACTATCGAAGAATATTGTATCCAAATTTGGACAAAATCGGACAAGCCGTTTTCGAGATACATCTGGCACCGACTTTGGAAACTATGTTTCGAGATAATCGCGTTTGAATCGCTTCCAGTCAACGAATTTATTTTAAAAAATTCCTTAACATACGTCAATGTACATATTTCCCAATAAAAAACCCGGATTCAATCGAAACATTCGTTTTTGAGATAAGAATTCCCGAAGTTTACCTGTTATTCTCGCCGTTTACTCAGGTACCTCTCCTTAATTTTTTTGATAGGTTTATATTATAGATATTGATATAAAAGTGTTACACTTAATAAATACGGTTTTGAAATGCATAACAATTTAAAAAAAATGTATTTATGTAACCCAAACAAACTTTAAACGCGTTTTTCTCGAAACACCATTTTTCGACGGCTTGTTGATAAAATCTTCGAAACTACTGAACCGATCCTTATGAAATTTTAATCACATATTCTTTACAACGATAGCTATAGCGCATATAAAGGATTCTTCGAAATTTTGATATTCACTCTTTTTTTGCCAAATCGGTGAAAAAACACCCTTTTTTTTTTTTTCAAAAAATCTCCGCCATTTTAATATTTTCGCATATATAAAAAATCGTATAATATGCGCTATATCCATTAACATACTGAATATAAAACCGTTTGATTTTTTTATTTCGGATGATCCATTTCCGAGATATCATTAACAGCGCAGACCTACAATTTTTTAGAACATTTTTTTAACTACCATTTTCGTCTATAAACAGTGACTTAAATAAATAAATAAAATTGGCTTTATGTATTTCGGAAGTGTATTTATTAAGTGTAACAGCTTTTGAATCAATATCGATAATATAATCGTATAAAAAAAAATCATGAAAATAGCCTTGTTGGCGTCTAAAGCGAGAAGATCCCGTAAAGGAGAAGTTGAAATTGAACATTTTTTCATTGCTTTCTTATCATCGTAGATCACCTAAACAGTTCCTCCTATGAAGAAGACAGTTTTTCAATACCGACTTTTTCGTTTTATCGAGGAAGTAACTATTTTTTAAAAAGTTTTTTGAGTGAAATACAATGATAAGGAAGTAACGTGTAAGTTTCTAATTTGTAAGATATTTTTTCCAAGTAAACTCGCTTAAAATATTATCATATCAGTTACTATCATACAATAGTATGCCCTATTTCTTAGGAAAACCATCGTCAGGTATATATAAATCCGAAAAAGAGCAGCATTCGTTGCGTGCAATTAGCAATTTTTAAAAATTTCCGAACCTCCTAAGTCTTTGTAGCCAAATTAAATTTCAAGAGCCCTCGATGATACTCGATGTAAATAAAATTGCGACGGATATCTTAAAATTTAAGTAAGTTTAAGCATGCACTGAATTTTTGAAATACAAAAAAATAAGCTAATACGAAGGATATAATATATTAAACGTTCGTTAAAAAATATCTATATTAGTGTCAGCTTATTTTTTTGTATAAGACAAAATCAGTTATTCTCAAAAGTAGTAGGATCTATTTTGTATTAGAAAAATTCTGTTACTATAATACGAAATTTCAATCGAATATCCTGAAATTTATTGAAGCAAACGCGAACAGGAAGTGCACTCACACAAATTCAAACCGACGCTCAGGCATTTTCTTACTAATACAATTTTCCGCCAATTTGTATAATTCTAAACATATTCTCAATACTCGAAAAAACTGGACTAAAATGAAAAATCCTCTATGGGGAAGCACAAACATAATTTTTCTGATCAACATTAATTTTCTGGGCAGGTGGCAAGAGCGGAATGCATATGCTTAACCCTTCAAGTGCACACTGGGTCGTTTTGACCCAGTGATTTTTTCGTGTAAATACGTATTTTTCAACGTATGCCCCAATTTGAACGAATGTTTTGGCATTTAATTTTCGTTTTCGTCAAAAAATAAATTTAAGGCCATAAAATATCGATAATTTACTACAAAAACGTCTGTAAAAAAAATGCATATTTACCAGAATACAACGATTTGAAAAACGCCTTAGGTCAGATTGACCCAATATGCACTTATAGGTTGGCGGCGGAGGTGTGCACTCGAAGGGTTAAATACGGCCGCCTGTAACGGCTGCCAACCCCGAATAGTCAAATTTTCGGTTACGTAACATAAATAAATTTCATCTAACAAATATGTGGAATGCATATAATTGACTGTTTAGAAATGTTATTAATCGTTTTTTGTTTATTTACACCGCGAATACGTTATAAACCATGTTGAAATGTGGCAAACGCGCAATTAAGTTCTCAGTAACTCTCTAATCACTGAGCTCAGATTAGAACGCCACATCGTGAGTGCGTAGCTGACAAAGATCCTGCGGGAGTTCCTTTTTTTTGTTCGGCGAAAATGAAAATATGGAAGGGAAAAATGCAAACCGAAAAAACAGTACAATCGACGGTTGGAGCGAGTGAAACCTGGAAAGCGGCGGAAAAAAATGTAGTTGAGCCGGAAAATGAATGCGCAGTCGAGGGACGACGCGTAATTGATTTGAAGGTTATGTCGAAACACATGCACTTGCAGCTTCTGTAAAGAATGGTTCAAAATATTTAATTACTCTTTATGAAACCGCGGTAAGAAATTTATAGCAAGGAAACAATAGTTTGTGCGTTTCAAATTTTCGCGCCTATTCAAAATGGCCGACTTGACAGCAGCGTTGCCACGTGCCATTGGGCGCTTTATCGTTTTACGCGAATCACTGAAATTTCCTGTGTAATTTTACGAATATCTCGATAACGAGACAGACAAAACGCTGTACTTTTCGTTGAAATTATTCACAAAAATCTCAAGAACTTTAACCGCCTATTTCCATTCAGTCCTCACTATTTTGATTATGTTGCGACAGTCGTATTAGAGTTCTCATGAAGCTTTTGCTATGTTGCCCGAGTATAAGAGCCTAACTTTAATAATTAATTTCTCAACAATCACGCAGACGAAGTACTTGAAATTTTACACGAAGTCGTAACATCTGTTCGCAAATATCCTCAATAAATTTCAGCAAATTCTTACTATTTCGCGAAAGCTGAGCAACCTCCTCAAATGTCGTATCATTGGAATTATTAATTCTATTCTGTCCTCTGATATTCCACATTGTTTCAAACACATTACCTAATTTTTTGGAGCCAGTAAACATAACTCGAAATATCGATCTACTCACTCGTGTAAAGATCAAAATTCTCGGCATTAACGGCATCGTCGAAAGTGATCATTATCATTTGCGGTACATCGGAGATCGATAAGTTTCCTGGTATCTTTTTTCCGTCGTTCGAGCACCAACAGTCCGGAAGTTTGCATTTCCGAGGCTCACATCGAACAGCGGAATTCGGATCGCTCTTGCCGTCTGAAATATCGTCGTCACGAAAATCGTCACAAATTCGCGTAAAAAAAGTCGCGCACGACGGGGTAAGAGTTATACGGAAGAAGAGCTGAGAAAGAAATTGTCGAAAGTGTGAAGATGGCTATCGTACCGCACCATTCTTCGTCCGAACCGTCGGGACAGTCGACACTTCCGTCGCAAAAATAATTATTCGGTAGACAGGTTCCGTCGCCGCAGGCGAGACTATCGTCCTCGCACTCGCCATTCTCCAATAATGGCTTTGGTGGTCGTTCCTCTGGAAAAAACTTTTCGAAATTTAAGTCAACTTTTCTCGCATTTTACCGCCATTCGAGTCCATGCGAGATAAAAATTTATATGTAAACAAACTATTAAAAAACAAGCTTTTATTTAATGTATTAAAAAGTAGAAAATTATTATTTGATGTATATGTATGTAATTATTTAATGGATAAAAAAGTAGAAAATTATTCATGCCAAGTCACTTATAGGTGACTATATATAAAAGCTTGGGGCGCTTAACTTTTTAAATGTTTAATAAATTTGATCAATTCAGTTTTATTAACCATAGTTAATTTGGCACACTAGTAATTGGAAAAATTATTATTACACGTTTATACTCAGTTACCGGATTTTTATTCAAGGGCTATTCTCACTTTAGACGCTAATAAAGTCTATTTGCATGAATTCTTTTGATAGGTATATATTATAGATATTGATATAAAAGTTGTTACACTTAATAAATACACTTTCGAAATACATTTAAAAAAAATATATTTATTCATGGCACTATTTATAGGCGGAAATATTATTTTAAAAAATGTCCTTAAAAATGGTGGGTTTGCGCTGTTGATAAAATCTCGGAGATCGATCATCCGAAACAAAAAATCAAACGGTTTTAGATTCAGTATGTTAATGGCTATAGCGTATATCATACGATTCTTGATTATATGAAAAAATAACTAAATAGCGGACATTTTTCGAAAAAATAAAAATAAAACGATTTTTTCACCGTTTTTGGCAAAAAATAGTAAATATCAAAATTAAAAAAAATCCTTGATATCCGCTATAGCTATAGTTGTAAAGAATATGTGGTTAAAATTTCATAAGAATCGGTTCAGTAGCTTCGAAGATTTTATCGACAAGCTGTCGAAAAACGTTGTTTCGAGGAAAACGAATTTGAAGTTTGTTTGGGTTACATAAATACATACAAAAAATGTGTTATGTATTTCGAAAGTGTATTTATCAAGTGTAACAACTTTTACATCAATATCTATAATATAAGCCTATAAAAAATTCATGAAAATAGCCTTTTTTAGCGTCTAAATGAGAAGGCCCCTTAAGAAATCTAAGGTTGTTCTGAAGTAAATTAAATACTGTTGATATGTTAACGGATTTATGTAAATTAAAGATTATATGTCTAAATTGATTATTTTCAAAAATAATCAATTTAAAAAACTAAAAGTTATTAAATAACTAAAAATTATTTTCTACTAAAAAGTAGAAAATAATATTTGTATTTTTTATTTTATTATATATTTAATATTTTTATTATTTCGATTTTTTTTAAATAAAACAATCTTTTATGTAATGTACTAAAAAGTGCAAAGCTTGTTTTTGTAAATATTTTTTTTACATATAAATTATTTTTTATTTTTTAGTCTTCAATTGATTTTACTAGTAGTTTACTAGTTTACGAGTTTGTGCGTTAGGAACACGAAATGCTTGTAAAAAGTAACAAAGACTGTAATTGGGATTGAACTTACGACAAATTGCTGCATATAAACTATTCACGTACAAACACAGCCGGCTACGAATTTGTTTGAAGGTGTTAGTGAGATTTTATATGGATGATTAGATATCGCCGATTTTACACGAAAAGTTGAAAATTTCATGGATATTTTTTTTTTAGTCCTATCATGCGTTGTCGCCTGTTAGATGCATGTTTGCAAAATTTCAGAGCTCTAAGTAGTCGGGAAGTGGGTGAAATATCGATTTTCCGTTTTGCATCTCACAGAAAGTTTACATAAAAGCTCGTAACAAAAATAGACGAAAAAAGAATAATGGTTGGTCGATGTCGATCAACATACCGGAAGTCACGTCGCAGTTGTCGACGTTGTGCTTGAAGTCGCATATCTGTCGAGATACGTCGAACAACAAGCCCTCCGAACATTTGAATTCGAAAACTTCATTGTCTGAAAATGGAAGCTCAGTAATATTGAACCGCTTCTATCGATACAGGTTTTTAACAGTTTCCCGGGGCCCTCGTGTAAATTTCATACGTATGATAAAAAGTTTTTTAATGCAGATAATTGAAACATGCAAATCAATTTAAACGAATGAAAATAATTAAGTTCTGAGTTGAAACCGAAGTTTCAAGATAAAACGCTGAATAAAGTCCGTGTTTCAGTCTTAAGGGGTTAGGCTGCTGTGGAAATTTGGAGACATCGTTTTCGCTTGAAGCAACTCAAATCGAAGAGGAAGATCCAACATATGGTGCTGGAATCGTGGATTGAAGGTAAACTTATGATTACGACTGTAGAACTGCTAGTAAAACTTTAAACGCGTTATTCTCGACATTGTGATTGTCAAAACGGTGTACACGATTTCTCGACATCGAATAAACGGATTGACTTGACACTTGATCCACTTATTCAATGTAATAGTAGTTTAGTCTCAACGGAGTTTTTCTTCTTACCATTTTTTTTCATTGGATATTAACAATAATGATGTCCTTTTTCCTTGATAAAATCAGAAATAGTACAGTCGTGCTGTATATTGGAATCGGAAAAAAATAGAAGAAGGCTAGTTTTTTGACAGGTGATTTTGTAGGTGCCGCGGGTGCTAAATCCAAGTTTTCCTAAAAATCGGGGTGTAGAGTTTTTTTTTAAGGGGATTAAGGGTTAGGGGGTAGATTAGCGCCAACGTACAACCCCTACGAGGTCGGCGCCGGGAGACAAAATGTTCCGAAAAATCCGGGCTTTATTGTTGTCCGAAGCGCCGAAGTCGTGGAAGTTCATTTTGGGGGTGAAAAAGTGGGGTGAAATTTTGAAAAATCAGTTTAAATTCGATAACTCTTTAAGAAAAATTCATAATTTTTTTTTGTTCGAACCGGAACGTTGTAGCCCTTGAAAAGACGCGTTGATCGAGATCATCCCTCTCCGACAATATATTCACCCCCAAAAAAATGTTGAAAGATAAACAACATTGTTTATTGAATAACTCAAGAACAATCGATTTTTCGGGGATGGTTTAAATGTACGAAATGTAGAGAATAATTTTCTCTACATTTTACTTTACATATTTACTTTACTTTTCTTGACATATTTTGGTTTCTATGGACCACCCTTGAATTTTGCTTTTTCCAACCCCTCTCAGGGCCTAAAATTCAAAATTAAATTCTGGGAAAACCATTGACCGAAAATAAACAGATACGAGTTTGGCGCTGTGGACAAAAATGTAGCTGATTGTTTAAGTTACAAATTGTTCCACGGCGGCGATTTCGTGCGGTCAATAGTTTTCCCAGAATTTCATTTTTTATTTTCAACCCTCGAAAGGGGTTGGCAAAAGCAAAATTTAAGGGTGGTCCATAAAAATTAAAATATAGAAAAAATGATTCTCTATATTTCGTACATTTAAAACATACCCATAAATGGATTATTTTTGAGTGATTCATTAAACGAATTTTGTTTGGTTTTCCAACCATTTTTTTGGGGGTGAAGACATTATTGGAGAGTAATTATGAAATACTGGATCGACACGTCTTTTCAAGGGCTACAGCGTTCCCCTTTGAACAAAAGTTGTATGCATTTTTCCTACAGAGTTATCGAATTACAACTGATTTTTCAGAATTTCACCCTACTTTTTCACCCTCAAAATGAACTTCCACGACTTCGTGGCTGTGGACAAAAATAAAGGCCGGATTTTTCTGAACATTTTGTCTCACGGCACCGACTTCACAGGGGTTGTAGTATGGCATCCATCCCCATTTCCCATCATCCCCTAAAAAAGAACCCCGCACCCCGATTTTTAAGCAATCTTGGATTTAGCACCCGCGGCACCTACATAATCACCTGTCAAAACCTGGCCTTTTAATTTTTTCTGCTTACGAGGTTTTTCAGCGACGGCGCTACTGTACTAGAAAAAAAATCAAAATTTTTTGTTTGATAATTAAAACACCATGATAAAAAAGCTAGGTCAAGTCTCATCCAATATCATCCAACCGGATCAACCATTTGGCGATAATCAAGTACACCGTTGAGTTCCTCACGTTCTAAAGTCCTTCACGAGATTGTTTATAACTTCTTCAATTATTACTATCTTTATAAAATTTGGTACACAAATTTGTTAATATACATATATATAAATGTTCAAACGATTTTTCCATCATCTTATTTATTCTCTCAAAATTACTTTTTTCAAATATCTCTGATTTTCGTATCATTACAGTGGCCTAACCCCTGAATGAAACATTGCACTTGATTTTTCGTTTTGCTCCCTACTTCAATTTGCATCTCTTTGTAAGTTCGGACTTAGCTAAACTCAATCTTACGTCAAGCTCATGCTCGGAATTCTGACAAACATTGATCGAAATAGAAATAGCGAGGTAAGTGTAAATACATATCAACAGTACAAACAGAATGCGTAAATGTTATTTCAGAAAAAAATCGAATATAAATGGATGATAGAAATGAATAAAATACATAATAATATAAGTGAACATCTATGTTCAATGGAAATGTCAAAATCAACTATAGTTGGCACGTTTTTGAACGTAGACTTCAATTTGGCTTCAGGTTGCACTAACAAGTTTGAACTAATTTCAAAGAAATGGTTTGGCTCTGTGCGACGCCTGCCAATAAATTCGCACTCATTGCGTCGCATTGCGTAAAATCGTAACGAGCTTACGGAAATTCCGTCCTAACACGTCAGTGTATCTTGGATTCCAAACGCTATACTTAAGAGGAAAAGTTATCGAGCAGGATTCGAGTCTACGCAAACACCTGCCTCGAACTCGATTCCCATCAGTATTCAGAAGAATGTTTCTGTAGTCAGCTATTTCAAGTTACGGATAATTGCTTTGCATAATTAAACCTGATCTAGAGTTCAGCCTCTCGTTTTTAACGATTGGCTATTATATTCGCTTCGAATAAAAAAGAATCGAGTACGAAAAGCTGAGAACCTAAATTTTCGCTTACTTATTCTTCCAATATTTCTTCATTGTGATTTGTTTGACCTTATTATGTATTTTTAATTGCAACTCACCGTACACCCCTTATTGGATGGAATTCGAAAACGATTCTGGGCTAAAAAAAATGTATTTTGATAATCGATGCCACTAAGTTACAAATAGATTATTAGTTAATTACTTTTTTTCTTTAATTTATTCAATTGCTTCAGGTTTATAAACATTTTCCAATTTTGAAAGTTAATTTGAAGGGAAATTGGAAGAATAACTAGCATATGAAGAAACCATAATACTTTTAGAACATCACGATTAATACAATACTGCACATAAATTTGCATACACACTTCCCATAGAATGATTTATCTCTTCTTATTTTCTTTTAAAAATTATTATAAATGAGTATTATTATAAGAATGATTATATTCATGAAAATTTACCTAAACATAGAAAATATTTGGCGCATTCGGGTGGTGACCAAATACTGTGGGCTGGGGTATTTGGGTTTCTGTAGAACTTGCTGTGCTCGATACAGGGCGCCTGACTCGAAGTTTCTTTTCCTCTTGCTGACGAGATTCCTGCGCACGAACGTCAAAGGAAAAAGAGTATATACACTCGCGTACACAAACTTGCAAATCTTCCATATTTTATTTTAAGCGATATTTTACAATATAAAATGCAAAATGATATTTTCTCAAATGTATTGATGTAGTTTAATAACCATTCAATGAGTGAAAAATGTATCATTTCTAAATATTTAAAACGAATTTCTTCACCATTCACAATCGAATGTATTTTATTTATTCGTATTATGTACTTGATAAATAAACTTCGTGGCGTGAGTGAATAGCTTTTAGGCTCGGCGAATTTTTCAAACTGATTTTGGATAAAGTTCCGAAAAGCTGTTACACCAGATTCGGCTGAAATTTTGCAAAGATGTTCAATTTAATATATAAAGACATGTAGTTCAGTAGAAGAGACGACAACCCAACACTTCTTAGCGTAGAATATGAGTTTTTGACTGAAGGTAGATGGTTGCATACTGAAACTAACCCCAATCAAATGTTGCCCCTCAACTCGCCCCAACCCTGAGAAATAGGGGTTGAAAACTTAAAAGTCGAAGTATCTCGATAATTAATCGCCCGATGAAAAAATGTTTCACACAAAATTTGTTTGGAGTAATAAAATACGTATAAAGTTATCTGATGTCCAATCCCATATCTTTGAAAATAGCGGCACAAAAACACGAGAGCACCATTGACCCAGACAAGGACGCAGCGATATGTCTACTCTGCTCGCACACGCATCAACCCCGAATTTTCGTTATTTTCAATGCCGCTATTTTCAAAGATAGGCCCGCTATTTTCAATTGCCGCTATTTTCAAAGATAGTGCCGCTATTTTCGAAGATAGGGGCTTGGACGTCACACCACTTTATACAAATTTTATTATTCCAAACAACTTTTGATTGAAACCTTTTTTGATCGGGCTATTAATTATCGACATACGGCGATTTTTAAGTTTTCAACCCCTATTTCTCAGGGTTGGGGCGAGTTGAGGGGCAACATTTTATTGGGGTTAATTTCAATATGCAACCATCTACCTTCAGTGGAAAATTCATAGTCCACACTAACAAGGGTTGTCGTCTCTTTTACTGGACTAATGCCCCGAAGGGATTTTTGCCACATTCCAATAGTTCACGACAAATCGAATTTTAAAGTTTATTTTTTAACCCGCACGAGTATATCTATATCGCTCGCCACGGCCGATCGATATCCCCACTCCTCTGACTTTACTGGGTGGCTAGTGTGCCGAGCTTAGCTCTGCAAGTATATCTATACTGCAGGGGTGACCCAAACAAACCCAGGCACACAAACACAAACAAACAAACCCAAACAAACAAAAAAACCTAAACAAATTCGAAACCTCGTAAACTATTGGAATGCGCTAAAAATACCTTTAGGAGATGTTTTTATATATTAAGTGGAACATTTGTCCAAAATTTCAGCCAAATCGGGTGTAACAGCTTTTCGGAACTCCACCCCTGATTTTCAACGGGGGTGGAAAACTTCGGAATAAAGAGCATTTTTGTGATTGTATCTCCATAAAACTCGCAACACACACACACACACACACACACACACACACACACACACACACACACACACACACACACACACACACACACACACACACACACACACACACACACACACACACACACACACACACACACACACACACACACTCACACACACATTTTGTGCTACAGTTTTCGAGCATTGCACACATTTTGATAAGGCCTCAGACAAAAAAGGTGCCATTGGCTTTCCCTCCATCCCAAAGTTGTCTCATCAACCTGTTGCTCATTCAAGCAATAGAATAAGGTTCCACCCCCCGTTGAAAACCTAACAATTCAATATCTCAAAAACTATTGCGAGTCGCTCAAAATCGCTTTAGGGGTTGTCTTAAGATATTAAGGCCTTAGGCCACTTCAGAGGCCGAACAAATAGGCATTTTGGGGATTTTTTTTCTTCAGAAAAACTACAAAATAAATCGAGATTACAAAAAGGGTGTTTATCATACATATCAGTGACTGTATACAATATTTTTTTTAAGCGATTAATTTTAAAATGGCGGCTGTGCAGCGTTTATCTCAAAACTGCATTTTCTAACTTAGCCGGAAACATCAGACATGACATTTTTCAACCGATTCACTTAAAATGTTGAATATATCTTGAAAAATACATTGTCTATGGAAGGACGTAGGATTTTTTTTATATTGCATAGTTCATTTGTTACTAACAATTATCTGACTTTAGAATATCTGATTTTTTTGGCAATTTTTTCACATTCCACTTTAGAAGTGTGCTATTTGGCCAAAAATCAATATATTGAAAAAATCCTACGTACTTCTATAGCAGTTATTATATATAATCGAAAAGAATTCATTCGTTCATTATAATTAAAAAATTACAGGAGCTGTTTGTCCGGCCATGCACCCTGGAAAAACGGAGACATCATCGCAAAACGCTGCACAGCCGCCATTTTGAAATTAATCGCTTCAAAAAAATTATTGTATACAGTCACTGGTATGTATGATAAACACCCTTTTTGTAATCTCGCTTTATTTTGTAGTTTTTCTGAAAAAAATCCCCAAAAAGCCTTTTTTGGCCTCTAGATTGGCGTAGGCCCTTAAAAGGAAGGTTTGTGAAAAATTTCAAGTCGATCGGGAGGGGTGGGGTGGCCCTTAACCTTTAAAAAACTTAAAAATACAATATCTGGAAAACTATTGCCAGTCACCAATAATCCCTTAAGGGGATGCCTTAAAATATTAAAAAGGAGGTTTGTGCAAAATTTCAGCTAGATCGGAGGCAGATTCCGGAACCTTATCCAAGCAATATTCCACATTGTTGTAGTGAAATGTTTTATGATTTTCTAAACTCCTACCAAGAGTATGCACAGTTCAAAATGATTATCGAACACACTGGGTTTCAAATCCACAGCTCAAAAGTTTTTGGACTGGTTGATCACGTTTCAATTCCGAAAATGATAAAATAATAACAAAAGAACGCAGTGAATTGAATTTCAAAGCGCCCAGAGTGGTCAGAGACATATACGCGCACGCAAAATCACGAAGCGGCTCGGGATTGATCGGTGAAATGGTTCGAGACACCTGAATTTTTCCGCAGGGCACTTTCTCGCGTTGCCGCCTGATTGGCGGGAAATTGCTCGTGAAAAGAGACCGCGGTAATATAATTTAAGAAAGGAAGAAATGTAATAGCCCGAAGTCCGCCTGTGCGGTATATCGAACGAGAGAAAACTCAGCTCTTGTTGTACACAGACACTCCACCGTTTTCACTTTGCGATACGTGAGGAAGTGAAACTTCCGGTGTTGCACTTGTTATTCCGCGCTGATCGATTTTTCTATCATTTTTTCGCGAGATCAAGTTCGTCATGCCGAACGTATAAAACCGTATGATGAATCATTTTTACCGCGATACAAATACGAGAAAACACGAAGGAGAAACGGAAAATGTGGTCAGACATTGCAGAAATTTCACAAACAGTAGGTCAGACTGTCAACGCCGAATTCCGAACGTGTTATCAATCGTTTAACCAAGACTAGAAATTACCATGAAATCAGGTTTTTTTTCAAAAAAATTATAATCGAAAATATTTTTTTCAAAAAAATTATTATCGAAAATATTGTTTTCAAAAAACATATTATCGAAAATATTTTTTGTTTTAAATTATTTTCAACAGAATTATTTTCAAAACATGTTTTTTCAAAAAGACTTTTCTCGAAAAAAAATTCAAAAAGGTTTTTTTTTAATTTGCTGAATTTGAATACGATTTTTAATCGTATTCCACCTTCGATTTGATTTTTGGGTGTAATTACCAGGATAAAGCACGAATAACAGAGCAAGCACCGAACCCAATATCCACGGGTCCTGCATGTCTCAAACGTGAGCCCACAGAACTCGGAGTGTCTTCGTATCGTGAGGTTCGACGAAACTTTCGAACTGACACACCTCCCACCGGATAACTTGGCCTTATACGATGAGTAGCCGGTTTTACCGCGTCAGTCTCTCTCTCTCCTCCCGCGATCGTTCTCTACCGGCTAATTTCACTTATGACGCTTATGTATACGATCGAGACACGATCTTCGAAATGTCGATCGATCTGCTAACAATCTCTGGGATTAATCCGCGATTCACCTCGCCGGAACAGCGAATGCACCGCTTTTCTCTTTTTCGTCAATCTCCTCGTTCGTTTTTAGCTCCGTCCTCTTTTGCCTCTTGCCTTTTTCAAATGTTCGCTCGGAGGAACCTAATTCACGCGGCCAATGACCGTATGACCGCGATATCAATTGCGTACACACTCGGCGAAAGCGTTTTTCCGTGACTGATCTAATAATTAACGATTTGATATATGAGTGTACACTAGGGTAGCACAAATTTGAGCTCTACTTTTTTCCTTTTTCTCACCGTCCAATTATTTACTTTGAAGAAAAAAAAAATCGCCGCGAAAACTGTGAGTGGTCAAAAAATATTTCGAGGTCGCTCAAGCCTCCCAGAAATTCAAATTTTCATTAAAAAATCATTTCTTTCGTTCACTTCTCACGCGTGAATTTTACGCTTTATAATTTTTAAATTAAGCTCAGGAAAGCTCTAGTCGGTCAATGAATATTTAGTGGTCGCTCAAGAACTTCGAAATTTCCAATAGTCGCGATTTTTTTCTCTTTTCACTCATAAATTTAACACTTTGTAAAATTTTCAAAATAATTAATTCTTTCTCTCTTTAGAAACGGATTTTGATAATTTACCTCTCACTTCTAACACGATAAAACGGGGGAGTTATAATTTTGTTTACGAACAAGAGTTTTAACGATTTCTTTTATGAGAACAAAGATGATAATTCTTGGATTAGTAGTGCGAGGTACATTTGAAATATCTGTTTCTAAAGAAAAATGATTAATTGTTTTGAACATTTTGCTAAGCGTCAAATTTATGAGTGAGAAGAGTAAAAAAAAAATTGGTGACAATTGAACATTTCGAAGCTCTTGAGCGACCACTAAACGTTCATTGACCGGTAAAGGCTTTCGCGAGGTTAATTTAAAAATTGTAAAGCGTAACATTCATGGCTGAGAAGTGAACGAAAGAAAAATCGATTTTTTAATGAAAATTCGCATTTTTGGGAGGCTTGAGCGACCTCTAAGTATTTTTTGACCGCCCGCAGATTTCGCGACGATTTTTTTTTCTTTAAGCAACATAACTGGATGGTCAGAAAAAGGAGAAAAAATAGAGCTCAAATTTGTGCCACCCTAGTGTACATTGATATTTATTTTGATCTCTACATATAATTAAGGGGTTATATACAGTCCAGGAGGCCCAAAAAAATCGATTTTTCATGAATTTTTCTTGAGAAGACCTTTGAATCTATTAACGTAAAAATTTGTACACATATTATGGTAACTTGTAACTGTATTTCAACCTTTTTTATTTGTAAAAATAATTAATTTCAAAGCTGCTATAGCTGATCTCCGGGAGCACCTCTGAAAAAAGGCGTCTGCCGTGAGCACGATATCGCTGGACTGGATCATCTAAAATGAAAAAACCAAAAATATTTCGTTAATATAATGGATTATCTTGTAATTGATCGAAGGAATAAGCAAAATAATAATTTTTGATAAAATGACGGCTTCTAAAGGAAAAATATCGATTTTTGACAAAAATTTAAGCCTTAAATTGTTTATAAAAACGGACAGAGATGGGCGCGCGGTCGGTGCGCGGGCTCGGCGGTCACCTCAGAGTGGGAGGCAGTTTGTCTGGGTTTCTGATGGTAATACAACTAAAAATCAGCCAAATATAGCCGCCTGTATCGGCCCAGGTTTTCCGCAGTTTCCGTGGGCCCTTGTGCAAATGCGATACAGTAGTGCATTAGGAAAGAGTGGCTGTGGTCAACACTCTGGGGGGGAGGGGCGCTGGAAGGAATGTAGGCAACTCTGGAAGGATTGTGAATGTCGGAAGGAATGGAAGGAATGAAGGTGGGCATGGTAAAAGGTACCTCTGAGGAGGAATATATATTGTTTATAAAATGGAAAATGTTTATCGGTGAGGAAAAACCTTCGATTCATTACTAATAAAATACTTGAAACGATTGTGTTAAAATTTGAGACTGATCGGTTCAGCCGTTTCCGAGAAATCTTGCTCACCGACTTTAAAAACACATTTAAAGAGAAAAACGCGTTTAAAGTTTCAAAGGCACTTTCGAACGCTTTGACATGTCATTACAAATGTGCGTGTAACTTCGAGAACATTCGCCGGATGGATAAGAAATTATCTGTGTGTGTACTTAATTATATGTACTTACATTACGAGAAAAAAATCGATTTTTGGTAATTTTAACTGTATACAATCCTTTAAACTGTGAGTGGTGCTTCGACCGTATTTTTTTATTTTTACGAATTTTCTTTCCAGATCGTCTATAGTGAGGAAAGCAAGTAGAACAATCGTATTTGGAAGAAAAAAATTGCCTGTACGTTTCTGCGTTTATATCCTGATAATTACTGAATGGATTTCGATAAATATTTCACAGAAACACAACTTGATGTAGGGAATATGATTTCAGCTATTGAGCATTATGCTATGTAGTTATTCGCAATTACAATAGACAAACGTACAGACAAACAAACATTACGTTCATATTAAACAAGAACGGCAACAGCAAACCAGTGGAAACAAACAGATGAACAAATCAACAAAAAAACGCACACAAATTCATGAACAATGGGGGTTTGTGGATAAGTTTCGTATTTTCTAACATTGGCTTTACAGATGATTATTTTCAGGGCGCGAGGGAGGGGGAGTAAGAAAGACACTGGGAGAGCGAGAGAGCAATTTTTATGGGTGAGAATCCCACGGACTGAGATAGTGCGAAACCTTCTCAGTGTCTTGTGTAACACTTTCCGCCAACCGTCGGAAAGTTTAAAAAACCCATAATAAAGGCGGAAGATTTGCCATCGATAGGATTTCATCGTGGGCTCGGCTGAGGGCACAGCTGATATATACAGGGTGTCTTGTAATTAATGGATAATCCTGCAACTGTCGATAGGTCAGATCATGTTCTACTATATGTTGGAATTTCAGCTTAGCAAAAGGCCCACGGTTTTCGAGATTTGGGGTTTATGTAATTAAAAAAAAATCATCTGCTTTTCGTTTATCGCGTGTCATTCTATAAATGACATGAAGTGACAATAACTAAGCAACTTTTTAAAGTAAGTGGCACGATATGCGTAGTACATTTTTTTATACTGCAGGCTATCAAAGTCAGATTTTCGAATTGGTTTGTATGAAAATTCTGCATAAGATATTTTTTCATAAAGTTTCCTTAACATTTAAGGTTAAAAAGAAGACTTTTCTAGATAAAATAAATAACCAAGAATATTTTTTTTCAACTGGGTCAAAAAAGTTATCATTTGTAGAAATGTCATGCGAAAAACCAAAAGCAGATGATTTTTTTTTTAAATAACATAGAGCCCAAAATCTCGAAAGCCGCGGGGCTTGTACTAAACTGAAATTTCAGCATATAGTATGACATGATCTGACCTATCGACAGTTGCTGGATTATCCATTCATTACAGGACACCCCACACACACACACACACACACACACACACACACACACACACACACACACACACACACACACACACACACACACACACACACACACACACACACACACACACACACACACACACGCACGCACGCACGCACGCACGCACGCACGCACACACGCACACACACGCGCGCGCGCGCGCGCACACACACACACACACACACACACACACACATACATTGCGCTGCTCCGCTGACCCTCCGTGTTGAACAACGTTGGCCTTGGCCACTTAGCTGCGTTTTTGCGAGAAATCAGTTTTGCTGCGTATCTACTTTGCTAAAGTTTAATTAGTCGGCTGGACAACTACATTGATTTTCACGAACTGATTATTCACAAAAACAAAACAAATCTACAAGGCAAGTACAAAGATCGAATCTGTTTGTTTGGAATCGAAACAAATAGTTTGATATGAAATTTCTTTTAATGAAATTAAATAAATCATTTGATATCAAATTGCGTTTAATCAAATCAAACAAATCATTAGATATCAAATTGCTTTTAATCAAACCAAACAAATCATTTGATATTTAATGGCTTTTTATAAAATGAACCAAATAATTTGATATCAAATATCTTTCAATCAAATCAAACAAATCATTCGATATCAAATTTATTTCGCGTTTCGCGCGTTTCGAGCGTTTCGCAGAAAAGAGTCACTTCAACTTGCCAATTTGCAAGTTCAAGTGTTCCTCTTTTTTTTCTTCAGTTACAACATAGCAGAACTTTTCTTGACCTCGCCCTTATTACGATGATCTACAGATGTTAAAATGATGCCGGGATTTCCTAAAAATTCAAACATCATTGCAGAATTCGTACACATATTCACAAGAGAGCTACGAAACTGTACTATCGTAAATCTGTTGTGAATGGATGGACGTTTAGGTCGTTCGAAAGTATGTTCGAAGTGCGTTGCCGTCGAATGAGAACTCATTTATAATTAACCGTTGCGCGCGTTTCTGCCTTTCGATTCTTACGAACTTCCGGTGTTAATCTTAAACTGAATGGTTTGCGCTGATGTTTCACCGAATGCGCAGTAGTTGTGTGAATTGATTTCTTTTTTTTTCACTTACAATGAAAGCTTTGTGCTCCACATTCGCGACGAAAGGATAATGGAAGTCAAATATTCGTTAATCCAGTCACCTATTTTCGACCAACGCTATTTGTCAAGAACTCGATAGAACGGCCACCAAGCCAAAATATCGTAGTTGCAAAAAAAAAAATTCAACTGCGCTTAAAGGGTCTTCTCACGTCAGACGCTAAAAAAGGCTATTTTCGTGAATTTTTTTGATACGCTTACATGATAGATATTCATATAGAAGTTTTTATACTTAATGAATACACTTTCGAAATACATTAAAAACATTTTTTTATGTGTTTATGTAACCCAAACAAAAATTTAAGCGCGTTTTTCTCGAAACAACGTTTTTCGACGGCCTGTTGATAAAATCTTCGAAACTACTGAACCGATCCTTATAAAATTTTAACCACATATTCTTTACAACTATAGCTATAGAGCATATAAAGGATTTTTTAAATTTTGATATTAATTTTTTCCCCAAAAACGGTGAAAAACACGTTTTTTTTGTTTTTTTTTCGAAAAATGTCCGCCATTTTGTTATTTTTGCATATATCAAAAATCGTATGATATGTGCTATAGCCATTAACATACTGAACCTATAACCGTTTGATTTTTTTGTTTCGGATGATCCATCTCCAAGATTTCATCAACAGCGCAGACTTAACCCTTTTTTAGGACATTTTTTTAACTACCATTTTCGTCTATAAATAGTGACTTAAATAAATATTTTTCTATTAAATGTATTTCGGAAGTGTGTTTATTAAGTGTAACAACTTTTATATCAATATCTATAGTATGAACCTATTGAAAAATTCATAAAAATAGCCTTTTTTAGCGTCTAAAGTGAGAAGACCCCTTAAACGGTAAATCAAAATACTATTATAATTTTTGAAAAAGCAAGTTTCAAAAAGTTGTCCAAAAGTCGGCTAAAAAGGTGCCAAATGTCCGCCCGGAAGTTATCTTAAAGTCAACAACCATCCAAAAAGATAACTGTTGGACACATGATAAATTATAGGTAAATTCCAAGCGGACATTTGGTACCCATTTCGACAACTAATAGACAACTATTTTGAAATTGCTACCTGGGATATTTCTCCGATACAAATTTTCCACATTTTTTGCCAGTCGTGGCTCGAATACAAAGCTTTATATTTCCCGCACCTGACATTGTTTTGACAGATCGACGTTGAAAAGCATGGAGGTTAAACTCGCCTGACTGAGTAAGAAGAGACGGAGATAGAACCAATAACCAATGTTGCCAAATATCAAACCTAGAAATACTGTCCGAATCGTTGGAATAACTATGTTTTCATATTTCTAATTAAATGTGAACATTTATCAAGCAGTTTACACATGGAAAATTTTAGTTATTACAAATGATTTTTTTGCATATGTTAGAAATATAAATTTTACAAGTCTCAAGTATGATCAGTAGCATGACTAGTGTGAAGCGATAGGATTATCTCAAGAGCATGTACAGAGTCAACATAACCTCACAAATTTACGAACCGAGTTTTCTAATAGCCGGTTGAGTTTTTTTTTCAGAAAAAGCGACGCATCACGGTGTGGAGAATTTTCTGACGCAGAGCTTGACCGATTCAGTCGAAAAAGACATTGCCAGATTCAGTGAAGGTACTAAATAATACGGAAAATTTAATCGGTGATGATAATGTTTACGGGGCAGACAAGGCGACGAAACCGGAAGCTGCTAATATTTCGAGCGTTCCCAGAACTACGCCGGGAGAGAAAATTAGGCAAAACATAGGGGGATTACTCTCGAGAAAAAGTATGAATAATAATAAGAATACCTTGCTTACGACAGCTATACCTGAGCTTCGTCGCAGTTCACGAATAGGCAAGCCCCGCGACATATTAGATTTGTAAAATCGGTAAAACGCGTAAGCGTTAGATTAATTAAGTGAGGAGGAGTTGTAATGTAGCGAAAGCTATAGAGATCGCTAGCAACTAATGGACGCGAAAGAATCGCGCGCTCAGATACAGGAGCAAGCCAACCCTACCCTCTCGGCAGAGAGTGCCTGTACTCCAAGCTGTTAACACTGTCTCTCTGATACTGAAACATCGTTATTATATAGTTAATAAAGTACGAAGTTAACGAGGTTGCACATTTATTACATCGAACACCACATTTATTTTTAGGTGGTTATTAACATTGTTAAAAAAGCAAAAACAAAAATAAAAGTTATAGAAACAAACAGCAATGCAATATACTAAGAATAAACATTAATTATAAGGAACAAAACCACACAAATTTGTTCATACCCCATCTATTCAAATGACGAAAGACCAAATAAAAATATTACAGAAGTTCGAACATACGAGAAATACAGTCTACTGAAATAATAATTCTCATTCTCCCGGGGGTTCAGGAGTGAAAAAATACTCAATCATGTTCCATTTATATCGCTCTTACAAATATTGGGTCTGTTCGTTTTGGCTACACTTTTCTACACTTCTTATGACTTCTGAGGACTTTCTATTACTATATCTATTGAAATTGTAGAAAGTGTAGCTAAACCGAACACTCTATGTTTATTTCGAAAAATTTGCGCCTTTGCACAAATTTTTTGCAAAGGCGCTTCGGACAGGAAATTTTTTGCAAAGGCGCTTTGCATAGGCTCTTCGGACCTGCGTTTGACTGGTTAACTTCTACCTAGCAGCGTTTTGGGTGGCAGAAGCCAGAACTGCTCGTTTGCCTCTCTATCATATATGCAGCCCCCTGACACTGGTAGTTAAATGCTGTTCGCAAAATGTCCTTGCCGCACTGTGGCGCTAGTAGTCGTGTGACAGGCATCCATATATATGTATGTTGCGCCGGTGTTTCGAATTTCTTACACGAATGAAAGTCTATTGATATATTTGGAATGATTTTCCTTGCTAATGATTTTCCATTTGAACACAATAAATAATGTCGCCATAACGATAATAGGCGAAAGCCACGAAAGTATCGAATCGTTCAGCTCATCGGAGTATTTAGAGCGGAAGGCTGTCACACAACAGCCAACGCTAGGTACTGGCGATTTCAAGAACTAAAATGCCGGGACAATACACGTGTTTTCGTTTATCGTATAGGAATAGCAGGCCAGTGCCAGGGGGCTGGGATCTACAGACGTTTCCTCGTTTCGAATTTTTAAATTGCCTTCTGATAGTTCGCAGAACGTTCTTTCCTAAAGTAACCCGTTATTTAACCATCAACTTGTAAATATTATAATTTTCCCGGTAAATCCGCCCACTGATGATCAGTGACAATATGAATATATCGAACGTATCGTTGCGCACGCCATTTCTAGCCCAGCGCCTCTGGATCTGCCGCAACGAACTACCGCAGTATACAGCACGGTCCCGTGGCATGCAGAAAGAAGTTGCGCGTACTGTGGCTACGCGTGGCACAACTCATTTTCGAAAAAGCGTCATTCTGCCCGAGGGATTCTCCACATAGCACGTCAATTTTGTAATTATGAACAAATGGCTATTCGCTGCTGTGATTTTTCTCGTTTGCGGGCCAATTCGTGCCACGCTGTCGCCGCCGGCGGACAAGCACAGAAAGGATAAAGGAAAATACGAAAACAAGGTAAAATTAACATTTTCACATAAATCACTCAAGGATGCTTGATCTCTTTCCAATAAGTGCCTTTTTTCGGAAATTCTTTTTTGCTGCAATTACGATAATTTATTTCGCTGCTGTAGAAAGGACCAGCGGAGCACAATGTTTCCGACCGAGGTCTGGTTGTCCGAGATGCCAAGCCTTCCGACATTCTCAAGGAATCCGGCCTCTATTACAAAGACACGAAGGAGAGACTGTTTTCTGGTGAAGTTCTCGGCTACATCACACCGGTGAGTGAAAAAACTGATCAAGCCAAATGGTTCCTTCGTTCCGTTGCTCTAGAGATACAGGGAAATGCCTTTCAAGATTTTTAAAACACGTGCGCTGTTTTTGCTACTCGCTTGGCTGTATAATTTCAAGTGTTTCGAGCTTTTTATTTCTAACGTGAATCCAATATTGTAAAAAAATAATATGAATCGAAGTCCTGAATGGGAATATGGCTTTTATGTTCAGTGGAACAACGAGGGTTTGGAAGTAGCCAAGACTTTTCATGGCAAACTCACCTCGGTTTCCCCTGTGTGGTTCACATTCCCGAACGGCAATGTGAAGAAATTCAGTCTGCCGACGCACGACGTCCAAAAAAAATGGCTCAAAGAGATCAGGGCTGCGAACAACGCCAACCACACGGTGAAGAGTAAGAATTAATGTTCACAAGCTAGTTTGCGATGCTGACTTGCATTTTTCTTTCACTTTGTATCTATTGCTTTGAAAAAATGTTTATTATTCCACGTTTTTAGATGTTTTATGATCTCAGTTGTTAAAGTTTTATGCTTGTCGCTTTGCTGTTTCCAAATCTTTCAAGAGTCTTGCGCACTGTTGTGCTTTCATGCCTGGTTTGTTGTATCACGTCTGTGATGGCTTTACAATTGTTATTTATCACGTAGCTCCGTTCTTAAGGTTCCATTGGCAAGCAAAGAACCTTTACATTTTTATCACGTCGTTTTTAGTTTTTTATTCGATTTTACGAAGTTTAATCCTGGAAACAAAAAAACAGGTCAATTTTCATGATGGGGAAGTTTGCATCATTGGAATGCAACATTTTTTTGTTGTTCATTTTTCATTCCCATATTTTTATCATTATCCAAAGCCTTTTATTGGCAAATTGAGGTTGAAAATCTTCAATAAGATTTAGTAAAAACATTTCACAGACCTCCACACTCTAAATCGGAAGAAAAAATTTAAAACAATTAATTTCTGTTGTGCTCCAATGACGCAAACTTCAATATAATCGATTTTCTATATTTATTTGATTTGATAAAGTCTCAGATTGGAAACCAAAAAACAGGTCCATTTTCTATATTTATTTGATTTCATGTCTAAGTTTGGAAACAAAAAAAATTGATTTCCAAGCTCATTTGCAAGTTCATTTTCGGTGTTTTTCTTCTTGATTTCATGTTTAAGCTTGGAAACCAAAAAACAGGTCACTTTTGATATTTTTTTCTGAGAGTATTGGGATGATGAAGTTGGGATTTTACATCCAATCAATACATAGTCGTGCCGAGTTCGAGTTATTCCATTGACAAATAGTGATAAACAATAATGTTGTATTTATTTACACTAAGTGCAGCTGCAGCTTCATGGATCATTGGTGTAGGTGGTTCTGGAAACTCAGGTGATCTGAAATTAAAAAAAAAAAAAACCAAACAAGTTGCAAAAAAAAACAATAAACGTAAAAAAAACTTTGTTCGTAACATATTGATAAACATATAAAAATTCATCAGGTCATACAATTGAAAATATTATAAACGATGCTCTGTCTAAATTTGAGGTGTAGCAGACGAATAGATTTTTAGATACGGCTTAATTTTGGTTAATAAAACTTAAGGGGATATACCAGTGTGAACGCTAAAAATTTGGGTAATTTTCGGGAATTGTTTGGAAGAAAAGTACTCAATTAAATAGTTCGGAAAATTAAGAATATATTTGGGTATATTTGACCTATATTACATAATTTTTTCACAGAAAAATATTGAGATCCAAGCGACTTATCAAAATTTCTCCACTGCGAACACGATTTCGGCCGATTGAATAGCTGAAACCGTAAAAGGAAAGAATTTCGTTAAACTGAAAGTTTCCCGTACAATGGTAAATTTCCCGTACAATGACTTAGGATTTTCGAAAAATATCAAAATCTAACAAAATGGCCCAGTTATGAAAAAAGTCTGTTTTTTGCCTATAAAATGGTCGTCTTTTTCACTGCCAAATCGTCAATTTTCATTCAATCAAAAATATCCTACGTCATTTTAGAGTACATATATTCAAGAGTACTCAGTTCAAATTTCAAGTCAATCGGATAATTTCTCTTTGAGTTACAATGTCAGCAAATTTGAAAAATTTCATTTCGAGAAAAACGCGTTTAGAGATTTAACTATCGATTTTTGCAAGATAAAATGATATTGATATAAATGATATAAATTTTTAATGATATTCTTGAAAGTATATACTGTCGAAAAAGGCAAAAAAATCGATTTTTTGAACGTGTCACACTGGTATAGTCCCTTAACCATTGCATAAAACAGCCTTTCCCAACCTTTTTTTATGGCAGAACCCTAGAACGCCCTCCCGCAGCCTCGTAGCTCAATTTTGTATCTGATCTTTATTCATGTTGTCCGCAGATCCGTTGAGACAGGCTCACGGATCCCAGGTTGGGAAATGCTGGCATAAAACATAGTATCGAGACAAACGCAAAAGAAAGAAGCATAAATTGCAGTGGGGCATTTTTTTACCGCTTTTTCCCCTAAACGTGAAAGAGAGCTGCAATTTTATTCATACACCCAATCATGTGGGGCATCCTTGGACAGAATTTTGAAAATAAAATTGTGGCTCTTCTTACTATCTTTCATTTTCATCCCCATTTGCGAAATATCATGCTTTAAAGTGAGCAATATGCATCACCCGTAGTTTTCCAACCATTACAATAACAGATTAAAGGGATATGGACAACCCGGGTTATCGTTAAGTTGACTTTGTGGAAACTCCATAAGACGACTGCACAAATAACTTTGTTGCATGTTGTTTGAAGCCACGTTAATAAAATATGAAACATCAAACAGAGACCCTTTACCTTGCCTCTAACATTACAGTATTGGAATTGCAGATTATAAAATAAAATCCAAATTACTATGCAATAAATGACAGTGGTATAACATATTACTACATATTAGTTAATTACTAAAATTATTAGTAGTTACTAAAATGATTAGTAATGACTAAAATGATTAGTAATGACTAAAATGATTAGTAATGACTATAATGATTAGTAATGACTAAAATGATTAGTAATTACCAAAATTATTAGTATTTACTAAAATTATTAGTAATCACTAAAACATTGATTCTCTAAATTATAGCACAGATACCTACGGGACCCTACTTTAGGTGCGTTTCGGAACTTTTCTCAGTTCCACGGCTATTAAGGGTATTTGCAGATCATTTTTTTGGTTTTGAATTCAAGTTCTATTCTTCCCCGTTGTCTTCCGATTTTATTCGACCGTTTTTTTTTTCAATTCTAAATACGAATTTCCCTTTATAAAAATATGTCTGCAAATCTCAATGGATTCGCAAATAAAAAAGAATTTGCAATACGACATTTCAGTTTGGCCGAGGGTGCTGTTCGAGCAATGGACACCGAGCGAAATAGTCGCCTTGAATGGGGATAATCAGAAGAAGAGTCAATTGGTTGGGGTTCTTGCGGAGACTGCAAAGGTAAGAGTTATTATGGTCATCTTGCGGATAGGGTTGCAAAAGTGAACGATTCATCCTGAGCACATTTATTTACTTCACAGTCCTTTCAATTTCGAGGCTACGTCCTCGAGATTTGGAACCAATTTGTGTTCACAGGAGTAAACATGAAAGTCGTTGTATCCCTGATAAAGTCTCTGGGTAAACGATTGAAGAGTAAAAACTTGGATGTCGTTTTAGCCATTCCACCTGCACGAGGGTACGTCGAATAACATTTATTTCTAGGCGACCGATTACCCGTTTTGAATTACCCGGAAAAAAATCTCAAGCCAAACCATTCCCATGAACAAATATCTCTGAATAAAATTGTCCTCAAACAAAATTTCTCCAGTTGGAAAAAAAACAACGGATTTTTCAAAACATTCAAAGTCAATTAGTAGACTCGGTATCAGATTTAGTTACTAAATATTTAGTTTAGATATATCAATGACACAATTAATAAAAAGCCTTCAAGCAATGATAATATTCGAATAAAAAAACGCGATGGAATATGACAACGTATATTTGCAATCCTCTTTAAATTATCATTACTCTTGTTTAAATTTAATTCAAAAGTGTGAATAATATTTTGCCGGCAAAATTTATGTATCTTTTAGTAGTAGTTTTTTATTTCTAAGTATATACCCTTGCGGGTTTTGACACAGTTACCTCCTATGTACATTGCAACCCTTCTACACGTTTCCTTCTTTTTTTGTTGCTAAAGTAAGTTAAAGTTGTTCTTTCGTCCATTTTCTCCTTCATGCTTCCTTTCTTACCATGCATTCGAAGGCTTTCACATACTCGCACAATTCTTTGATCGCTTCCCCTTTCGTTTTTTTAAATTCATTTTTCTTATTAGTCTCTCCCTTGTAGCCTCTTCGCTACTTTTCCAAACCATCTACCACTTTTTTATTAATTTTTTATTTTATTTTCCGGCATTCAAGTATGTGTTCCAAATTTTCTTCTTCCTTCCTACAGCACCGGCATGGGATTCTCCCTTTCGACCTTCTTTTCCCATATTTCCGCATCTTAAGGCTTCAGGCCACAGTAACGGGTATAAAATCATGTGCGAATTTAACCATTTTTTTCGTATGAAAAAGTGATTCACTCATAAAATTAATTACACATCTATTTAGTATGGATATCAAGCTTTTAGAAAATATATATATATTTTTTTCGATGTACAAAATGGCCGAGTACTCGAAACTTCTCGAAACAGCTTTTTCCAATTGGCGTGACAAATAACTTCAACAATTTTCACTCGATTTACTTTAAATTTAAAAGTTATGTTCCTAATTGCATTTCACAGAGAAGTGCGTACGGAATTTCTGATTAATCGGAAACTTTTCATTTTATGCGCAGTTTTATACGAAATTTTTCACTGAAAATTCATTCAAATACCTATAACTCAATTCGAATACTTGCAACTTTTGTATAAAACAATATTTTTTTTAACTCCGTAGGTACTTCTCTAAGTATTCTAATGTAGATTGACGATAATTTTTGTTTTTTGTTCTAGGTAAAAAATTGTGGATGCTCAATGTCACGCCGCGGAGCGCCTAAAAAAAGATAAAAGAAAATATTGGTAGTCGGCCATTTTGTACATCGAAAAAAATATATGTATATTTTCTAACAGCTTGATATTCATACTGAATAGATGTGTAATTTATTTTATGAGTGAATCACTTTTTCATACGAAAAAAATTGATAAATTCGCAAATGATTTTATACCCGTTACTGTGGCCTAACCCCTTAAGTACACTTTTGCGGGTAGAACATATCCGCTGGAAAATGTTATGCAGGGAAGTAGACGGCACTCAGCTTAAAAAATGTTCCCTTGTAGCGCTGACGTTTTTCTCATTCAAATAATAACCGTAAGCAATTGATATTTTAAAATACTGAAAACATTGCGTTTTTACAGACCGGAAGCACAGATCTTCTCGCAAGCTTACTTCAACGAGTTGTCGCCGCACATTAACGCCTTTTCCCTCATGACATACGACTATTCGAGTGTTCAGCGACCCGGACCGAACAGCCCTCTCGATTGGGCGAAGGAGTGCGTCCTGAAATTGGTGCCGGACGACGATGATCCTCGACGAGCCCAAATTCTCATGGGCATGAATTTCTACGGCAACAACTTTACTCCCGACGGTGGTGGGCCCATCGTCGGTTCCCAGTACTTAAAACTTCTTGAGACGTTCAAAGGAAAGATACAGTGGGATGACAGGAGCAAAGAACACTTTTTCGAGACGAAGTGAGTCCACCGGAAATCATTGAGGGACTCGTACACTTGAAATATACAACGCTAACGTCTCCCTTTTTCTTTTCTTTCCTTCAGAACATCCGTGGGCAGCGTTTACGTGTTTTATCCTACGCTCTATTCAATTAAGCACCGATTGGACCTCGCGAGGGAATTAGGCACGGGAATATCGATCTGGGAGCTCGGGCAAGGATTGAATTATTTCTACGATCTCTTTTAAGCTCCGTATGCTTAACTTTCTCTAGCCATCGAGCGAGTAATGGAAAATCGAGAATCCTTGAGTGAGGAACCCTCCAGATGTGATACTAAAGTAGTTTTACGCTAGAGCAAAGACACGTCATCCGAAAATTAAGGAGGGAGATACCTTTGGGCGAAAGAAAAATTGCCGATTTCCGTGATTTTTTAAAGGCGAGGTACCTGAGTAAACGGCGAGAAAAAAGGTAAACTTCAGGAATTTTAATTTCAAAAACTAATGTTTCGATTGGATCCGGATTTTTTAAATTGGAAAATATGTACATTGAGGTATGTATAGGAATTCTTTAAAATAAATCCGTTGACTGGGAGCGATTCAAACGCGATTATCTCGAAACATAGTTTTCAAAGTCGGTGCCAGATGTATCTCGAAAATGGCTTGTCTGATTTTGTCCAAATTTGGACACAATATTCTTCGATAGTTTTTCTCGTTCGCCATGTAGGATTTTTTTGAAATTTTCATTTTTGACGGAATTGCGACCGTTTTTAATTTAACATTCGTTTTTCGTTCACAATTTCCGGCGATTTTGGATTGCATACACATTGCATAAAAAAGCAATGGTTCAATCAAATGAAAAGCCCTTACGTGACGAACGAGAAAAACTATCGAAGAATATTGTATCCAAATTTGGACAAAATCGGACAAGCCGTTTTCGAGATATATCTGGCAACTAGATTTCGAGATAATCGCGTTTGAATCGCTTTCAGTCCACGAATTTATTTTAAAAAATTCCTAAACATACCTCAATGTGCATATTTTTCAATAAAAAAAACCCGGATCCAATCGAAACATTAGTTTTTGAGATAAAAATTGCCGAAGTTTACCTGTTTTTCTTGCCGTTTACTCAGGTACCTCCCCTTAAAAAAGAAAACATTTCTTCACCACTTTTCAGGGTCAGGGAATGTTTTATTACTACTTTAGGCTGTTGCATGGTATTTTTTTTATTAATCTTTGAAAATTGCGGTCGTATGTCACGGTCTTCTAAACGGGTCGCGGCGGATGTTGTCAGACGGCGTGACACGTAGGGTCGGTGGGATTAATCTGCAAAAAACTAACAATGATTTTTCTTCTATTAACATTCAAACGCAGAATATGAACCAAGAAAAAGTGGGAAATGTTGAAAATCGATGAAATGGAACACTTTGAAACAAAACGAAAAATAGAAACAAAAAAGGCTTTATTTTACAATGAATAATGCATTTTCTTTATTTTCAAAAACATTTAGGCTCATGTATTAGACATTGAGGTTAGAAAAATTCATGCCAAATTTCAGCAGACTCGGTCGATCAGTTTTTTAGCTATACGTCACGCCCGTTTTGAAAATGCAGTTTAGAAGACTGTGTCAAAACTCCGCCATTTTTGAAGATTAAAGAAAAAAATACGATGGTTGTTACATAATATTTTTTTTCTCTTTAATTTTCAACATGATTTTTCTCTTTTATCTTTAAGCCAAAAGTAGTAATAAAATATACCCTAAGTCTGAAAAACGGTGAAGAAAACTTTTCTTTTAAAAAAATCATGACAATCCGCAAATGTTTTCCTCGCCTAAAGGCATCTCCCCCCTTAAACAACGTATTGCGAAGACGAGAAGAAATTTATAGGGAGTCGAGCCTAATTTTTTTGGTTTCGTCAGCTCATCTATCGCAGTTTCTCAATTCTTGCAGTTTACGGGCGAAATTAATTTATCTTTTTTTAATACGAAATTTCTGGACCGCTGATAGTGTTGAAGTTTGCATCGTTGGAATTTAACGAAAATTCTTTTTTTCTTCATTTCTTAATTTTTATTACTACCTAAATTCTTTATCGTGCACGTTTAGGTTATGGATACCTTACAAGAATCTTCGAAAATGTTTCAATGACTTTTGTAGCCTGAATGTGCCAAAACCATTGGATAATACGAGAAAAAAAATATATTTTGGTTGCATTCCAAAGATGCAAACTTGAAAACCATGACCGGTGACAGTTCGCCCCTCCGCATCTTCGGCCCCTAAAGGGTCCAAAAATCCGAATAAATTTATCACGATAGCTCTTTGTCAATACTTTCAACTGAGTTTGATGGCGAATAATAATTATTTTGTAAATAACACAGATTTGTTCTATCTTGCTTTGCGCAATTCGTACGTCAACAAGAGTTGTAAATTAAATTTCTTTTTCGGTTTCCCTATTATTGAACTTATATGTCTATTGTGGCATCGTTATATTTGAAACATTTTTCTTTTGCAAGCAGAAAAAAATATTCTAATAATGACCGTGTTATTAGTAACTAATAATCGGCAATAAAGATGTGTAGATTGTTAGATTACGACCGAAAGTATAACCAGACTCAGAAGATAAAAACGCGCACGACCAGAGAAAGTTCACAAATGGAACAACGTATCGATTTGGCACTTTTTCTCTTTTCTTTTAACTCGTAGGTTTCAGAGCTCCTCCGTTCTATCCACTTTAAGGGGTTAGGCTACTGTGATGACCCGAAAAGAAGGATTAGTTGAAAAAATTAATTTTGAAGGAATAAGTGAGATTATTGGAAAATCGTTTGGCCATTGATTTGTATGTACATCAACTGAATTTCATAAAAAATATCAATAATTTAAAAAGTTATAAACAATCTCGTGTTTTCTTTTCTTAAGATAGATAATATTTGCTTAGACTTGACTTTGCTTTTGTTTCGCTATCGTGTTTCAAGCATCATTTCTTTTTATTTCTTAAATTTTTCGAGAAAAAATGACATCATTATTGTTAAAACGTCGGTCAAGACTAAACTTCTATTACACTGAATAAGTGTGCCAAATTTCAAAAACAGTTTTGAAAAAAAAAGGCTTGTAAAGTTTTACTAGCTGTTCTATCGTTGTAATCATAAGTTTACCTTCAATATGCGATTCCTGCACCAAATATTGTACCGTCCTCTTCGATTTCAACGTTCGCCATTTTCACAGTAGTCTAACCGCTTAAGGTATGAGCCTTCTTCTTGATCGATTGAAAGAAATCTCAAATATGCCCACGTTAGGCGTAGTCACTATGAAAAATAAAAGTGCCATGCATGGGATCCCCGTGCGTGAAGTACGTAGGGAAAAATACGTGTAATAATAAATCCTCAGTTGCTGACTGCGCATTCGAAAATAATCGGAAAAATCGCGTGTAGCCTAACAAGAGTCACTCTTGCGAATATACAGTACTTCGGATTATTTTAAATGATGTATGCATTTTTCAGAAGCCCCTGATTATTTTAATATTCTCAGATACCCGTAAAAACCGTTAACTTTAGAAAACCCGAAGCTGGATAATACCGGAAGATTCTAAAATAAAGATTAAATCTTGCGAATCGGTAAAACTGAAGTTACAAATTTCTGCGAAACGCTTAAGGCGTTAGGCCACAGTAACGGGTATAAAATCATGTGCGAGTTTGACCATTTTTTCGTATGAAAAACGATTCACTCATAAAATTAATTACACATCTATTTAGCATGGATATTAAGCTGTTAGAAAAAATATATATTTTTTCGATGTACGAAACGGCCGACTACTAATATTTTCTTTCATCTTTTGTTAGGCGCTCCGCGGTGTGACATTCAGCATCTACAATTTTTTACCTAAAACAAAAAACAACAATTCTCGTCAATTTACATTATAATACTGAGAGAAGGACGTACGGAATTTAAAAAAATATTGTTTTATTCAAAAGTTGTAGGTATTTGAACTTAAGAAATGAATTTTCAGTGAAAAATTTCGTTATAACTGCTCATAAACTGCTCATAAAATGAAAAGTTTTCGATTAATTAGAAATTCCGTATGTACTTCTCTACGAAATGCAATTAGGAACATAACTTTTAAATTTGAAGTAAATCGAGTGAAAACTGTTGGTTATTTGTCACGCCAATTGGAAAAAAGCTGTTTCGAGAAGTTTCGAGTAGTCGGCCATTTTACACATCGAAAAAAATTCTAACAGCTTGATATTCATACTAAATAGATATGTGATGAATTTTATGAGTGAATCACTTTTCCATACGAAAAAATGGTAAATTCGCCCATGATTGTATACCCGTTACTGTGGCCTAACGCCTTAAACAAATAATTTAATAATTCGTACGGAGTTTTTCAGCTACATTTGTTCATGCAACTATCAGCGCTGCCAATTAATCGGCAGCTGAAGCCAAGAATGAGCTTCGTCTACAATATCAACGTATCCTCATGAAGGAGCATTTGCAATTGAGTTGTTGAAAAAAAACATCGATTTTTTTGGAATTGATCTTTTGTGGTTATAAAACAGAATGTCACAAGGGTTTTTCCGTGAAATAATTCTGAAAATAATTGTTAATTGTTTTGATATCACGATAACTCAAATTGTAGTGTTGACGCGAAATGCTATTGGCGCTGGCGCTTGTGACGTCACCGTTCGAACGCGACAGAATAGGCCAGGAAGATTAGAGGCAAAGAACAGATACTACATGGAACAACACGGCTTATGGGACGATTTGGCAAGATTTCTTGGGGGAGTTTCGTAGTTACTCCCCCAACCACCTAAAGCGCTGCCTGTATCGATGTGCACGCACACATCCGCAGGCGCGCTTGGCTCCACCCAGCTCCACCTCTTCCAACGCTCGAGCCAACTACGGTTGAGGTGATTTCGCGTCTCGCTCGCTCTCTTGCAGATTCCAATGTTAACAGCAGCAACGGTCGAACGATCTAAGGCACGTGCTCGTTCTGCCGGCTTTAAATCGTTCTGTTTTCGCTCCTACTCTCTCGCTCCTTTCCATCTCACCCGTTCCATCTCTTTTTAACATGCCCTCAGCGATTTCTTCCAAGGGACGTGCTACGCGGTACAGAAATCTGTTGCTACTTTGCTTACATCTGTCAGAAATTTGACAGGCCTCGGACGGATTCGTGATTATTAATACTGAATATCAATCTAACTAGTTAATTAATCGTGTATTCGTGTATTTCGCGCTTTTCTGTTAGACTCTTTGCCCACAGAAAATTGGCTGTTTAAGTTGCTGTTTGTGAGTTGCAACATTGTTAACGATGCCATCGTGTAGCAGATGTGCGTATAATGGATGCAAAAATGTTCGTAAGACGAGTCCCAAGCTGAGCTTTCATCGTTTTCCTAACAACGACGACACGTAAATCTTTAGACAAAAATAATGTTTAAGGGGTTACGTGGGTTTTTGAGCCAAAAAGCAGATTTTCTTTATTAAAGAAAATATAATTGATAAATGATTTTATTCCAAATGATAAGCACATAAAAGAGCAACATCACAATAATATTTTTTTTAAATGTCATTAAAAAATTTGGGATAGTCAGCCGGTGCGACCTGGTTTCCGGTGGCCCCTCGGAAAAGCGGTGGACACGATTTCTCGAAAACTAATCCACCAATCTTATTGAAATGTTGCATACTTCTTCAAAATAGCATTGACTAGTGATTGAGCGAAGGTTTTTTTCGATTACAACTGATTTTACAAGACTATGCCTAGTGTAAATTGAACTATTTTGCATATAACTCTGCCGAAAATCCAAATTTCAATTCTTTTCCAAATGCTTCATTCGATTACTATTCAATGCTATTTTGAAGAAGCGTGCAAAATTTCAATAAGATCGATGTGATAGTTTTTGAGAAATCGTGTCCACCGTGTTTTTGGGGGTCATCGGACACCAGGTCCCACCGGCTGGGTTTGTGTGTTTGGGTTTGGTTGGGTTTGTTTAGATTATATAGATATACTTTGCAGGGGTAAGCGCGGCACACTAGCCACCAGTGAAGTCGGAGGAGTGGGGATATCGATCGGCCGTGGCGAGCGATATAGATTTACTCGTGCGGGCTAAAAAATAAACTTTAAAACTCGATTTCTATTGAAACGCGCCAAAAATCGCTTCAGAGGATGTCTTTATATATTAAATGGAACATCTGTGCAAAATGTCGGCCGAATCGGGTGTAATAGCTTTTCGGAAGTTTATCCCGTAACGGAAATACAAACAGTGGGGGGGGGGGGGGGGGGGACCGAATGCTTAAAGAAAATATTTAAGATAAAATTTCGTAGCCGCAATCTTTCAAGACAAAAGCAAAAACGTCTGAATATACAAAATTTGCGCAAACTTTTTTATTCCAGTTTATTGTTGGGTATAATAATTGACTGTCACTTATTTTTTACTAAGCGCCACTGTAATTTATCACTGATTCAGAGGGGCCCCTCTTGTGCCCTCCCCCCCCCCAAAATACGGCCGTCCGCGACAGAAATATCTCAACGTGATTTTAAATGATGCACTGTCTCCTACCGAACTATCATTGTGTGTCGCACACCGATACATCGCCGCGCAATCTACCGGCGGAAATACTAACTACATTTTTTCTGCCAAATATTAACACGGGCCATGGAGTTCCATGTAATATCTGTTCTTTGCTAGAGGTAAGGAGTACGAACGCCGTGTCGTCGAAACGTCCGCAAAAGTGAGGACGAGAAGGGCGGCGCTGCTCTCCTACCGCACCGAAGTAAAGTCAGCAACAAACCAGTGCCGTACGATACGCTCCCTCATATGAAGCGATAATTTGATCAAATGAATTGTAAAGGCAGTGCCGTACGATATGCAAAAAGCACCCTTTGCCACTTCATATGGAGCGACCATTTCATCAAATTAGTTGTTCAACCAGTTGGTGAAGGCAATTTCTATATAGATAGACAGAATTCTTATATATAGATTGGTTTGGAGAATACCGAAATACAGAAATTAAGTCAGTTCTTTTGTTCCGGAAGCAGTAACAAACAAAATTTATTTATAGACACAAGGAAATTTATAAGAAATTTGCATGCAGACAAAAAATTTACAGATTATCTCCATATTAACATATTGTGACACGCTATACAGATAAATAATAATAACGCGAAACAGAAATAAAGTCAGTTTTTTTTCCTCGCGGAAACCGTAACAAACAAAATTTATTTATAGACACAAGAAAATTCATAAGAAATTTAAATCCAGATAAAAGTTTTTCAAATGATCACATCTCATATTTACACATTATGATATGCTGTACAGATAAAGAATAATAACGAAATACAGATATTAAGTCAATGTTTTCTTTTTCGTTGCGGAAGCAGTAAAAACATAGACACAAGAAAATTCATAAGGATTTTGAATTCAAACAAAAGATTTACAAATTATCACACATTATGACACGCTGTACAGATAAATCGATCTTACAGTTTTTATTTTTTCCTATTGTCTTTCGTTTTTATTTTCCTTGCGTGATTATTTTCGTTGACCGATCGCGCTAGAAAATGTCCTCTCATGACGAGATAATAGTTTATCACTCTCTTCGTGAGCTCTTCGTTGTGTGCTTGGCATCCCACGTACTCTAAATTTTTCATGTCCGAAACTTTGTCGAGAACTTGATGGAGAGTATTGATTTTAGCGGATATTACAATTTAATTTGACTTTCTATGAAAATAGCAAATTGATATTTCAGCCACTCACTCACTCATTTCCCATTTTCCCGCCTCGAAAATAAACAATTTGTTTTCTTTCGAGACATGAGACCAAACGTGCAATATACGAGAAAAAAAATCGACGGGACACTTGCTCCAAATCTCGCGTTTGTGATAATTTTTATTTCAATCGGTACGATAATGGTACGATAAAACGAAATCATTCTTTTTATGAATGTAAGTACTATTTTTCTTACCTACGATTGATTGTTTTCGCCGCAGATCACTAAATATATTTTATCCCGAGACAATTTTTTTTTTACATCTAACACAATTCGCAAAATTGGTTAGCCCGAACACGCTTTATGCCAACACGGACGACGAGCGGGAATCATCGATGACACATGACGTCGGTTGTGTTCTTGTCGCTTGGTTCACTTCGGTGCGGTCATGCACTAGCGACGCACGCCGTGAAAACACTAACTACTAAAATCCACAGTTTCACGGACGCTTTTGGATCGGGATCGCCACAGGCGTTTGTACTCCTTACCTCTAGTCTTCCTGGAATAGGCTATGTATACGGCATACGCGCCGGTGTACGCGAATATAAAATTTGGTATCATTTTATATCTGAAAGCATCTCGAGCATTTTGAAAAAGTCGAAAACTAGTTTCATTTTCGTGCAACCATGTGGGAAAGTGGATTTGTGAAAGCGAATTCGAGTAATTTGCCGACCATCAGTTTTTAGGTTTGGAGAGGCTTAATAAATTGTGTCAGTTATCATCACTACGTATCATAAGCATATTGAGAAAGACGTATTGAAACAAATATATTTCACTACAGTTTATGTTATAACACGTTGACACTTTCATCTAAGTGGTCTTCACAGCGACTATAAGTGGACGATGATTTCGGGTTGACTCATCGTGCTGCATCGAACCATAGATGTCGACGTTTTACGTCATGTAATGCTCGTATTACATGAGTAGCAGTGTTGCCAGATGGTTCTCGCGGCTTCCCCCTAGACCATTGCTGGTTACCCCTAAAAATCTCTTAAATAGCCCCCACCGACCCACTGGCCTGAACGGTGCTGTAAATGAAGGGTAATTTTTGCGATCGGTCAAATGTCGTCAAATAGCTGTTATTTAAAATGCATTTCCTACTTGTACATTGAGTATTTTGTTTTGAAACTTGATTGCTGCGATCTGTGCGAATTATAGATGAAGATGAATACTTTTTTTTAATGGAAATAATTGTAGTTAGGTGAAACGTACTCGGTCGGTAAGAACATTTATCGTGGTATGGTAATGTGTCTTTGGGAGGGGATTTATTTCTTTTTGAATATTACAAGAAACCCACTTGTATATTTGTCTATATATTTGTTTATTATTACAATTTTTTACTCATTAGCCGAGTATATACTTTGGACTATTCTATAGTGTAACTTATACTTATTGATGACGGTCAATTGCAAGTCCATTTGACGTATTTTGCCCCCTGAATCCAAATTCACTATTAATTCCCCCGAAACGCTCAATTTTTATTGCAAATGTGGGAACAAATTTGCTAAAATCGATGGTCCCTCTTTGAAATTTTGCCAAAAATCGAAAAATACCCGTAGCACGATGGACGAAGCGGCATTTTAAAGCGAAAACGATAGCGAACAGAATGAGCACAGAGTGGATTCCCCATCGGATTGATACTTATCGCAATGAAGAATTCACTGATGCATGAATAGCTAAATTTCGGCCCTAATTGTCAGGAAATATATCGAGGGTTCCAACATCACTGTCATTTATATTATTACAAATATTCACAGAGCTAAAACGCTTCAACATACGAGCTGTCGGCTTAAAGTCACAGCAATCAACGCTTAGCCTGAGTCGAACGTGCATAATAGTCTCGACCATTACGACTGACATTTTGTTTCGCAGCTTGTATCGGTTGGGTTTGAATGATTGTTTTCGTTTGTTTGGGCTTACTTGTATATTTGCGTTCACTCAGAATTGGTGCACTTGTGGTTGGTTTTTTAAAACTTGTTTTGAGATAAAAAAACCTCGGAAATTTATAATCCCCTAAAAATACCCTCACGCTTCAGAATTCTCCTAACCTGGCAACGCTGATGAGTCAGTGTCGCCAGCGTGACGTCACAGAGCGCTCGGGTAAATTCGGATGTTCTCGTCGCGTTTTTGCCGAGTCGAACAGAACGACAGTTTAAAAGTGCTACATCGTTGTTAATTGTTGAACAAAAAAAAAGACAAATACTTCGCTTTAAAAACTGCACATGATCTTTACAATAAAATGAAGAAAAAAAATCATTCAATGACCTAATTGTTCCCGCAGTATCCAATCCATTGGAATTTCATCCGAATTATTATTTACTGTGTATAAAAGTTGGGTAATTATGCAGTCTGAGGACTTTTCCGAAAGACGACGAGAAATTTACTGTTTTCACCGTGAATTTGTTTATTCTGTTATATTGAGTGAAATTCCGTCGGGGGAGGCTGACACTTTTCATTAATTCCATAAGTTAGCGGGTTTTGAAGATCACGGAAACACGTGATAAAATGGGGCATTTAAAAAATATTTCGACGTGTATATTGGGGGTGGGGGATAGGGGCATTTATAAAAAGCCTTTCTAAATGCAACGCCGAAAATAAACCTCTGCGATCACGCGTCCATAAAAAGGTAGGTATAGGGTTTTGAAGTTCTCGAAAAGACGTTATAAAATAGCCTATTTTCGAACATTTTCGGAACACCTATATTGAATGTGGGGAGAGGGGATTTATAAAAGAAGCCTTCCTAAATACCCCCCTCCCCTCTGTTTTTGTGTGTTGTATGCGGAAGGCACCTGATGCGGCCACGCAGGGGGTCTTGGGGAGGGGGGTGAAGGGGCAGAGCTCCCACCCAAGACACTAAACGCAGTTTTTAAATATATTTTAAAAACGTGGGCACTTATTCCAAGCCAATACCCGTAAACAGTGTCGGGCCGATTCACGCCACCATAAGTTGGACAGGTGTTATCAAACTAAAATTGTTTCAGTACTGATTTTGACTTGGGCAATGTTTGGCCCTTGGTAGCCTGCCACTATTGGCAGCTCTGGCATCAGTACAGTGTTCATCCCATCTCTTTACAATGACGGAGCCGCACGCAATGTTACTCTTGAGCTAACTGGTGATATTTCCGCAAACGAATTCTAGTGTAAGTTCCTTTTATCATTTCGGGCGATTCAACATGTGTGAGAACAAATGAATTCTTCCCCAGCACTCGGTCGTTCCGGTAAGGACCCTCAAACAAGTGGAAAAACTTGTGCGTTACTCGGTCCATATTGCTTGATAGGTGGGGCACTCGTAACAACACCAAGTCTCCTGCATTAAGGTCCATTACAGGATGGACCCTTTGCTGTTTCTTTCGATTTTTAAGGCTTTCGAAGGAACGTTCCTTTGCAAAAAAGATTTTATGTTCATGAGATTCGTTCTGATCATCGGGAAAAGATACCATTTCACGAATTTGATTCTTGGCTCTGTGTCCAATTACATATAATGCAATTCTTATGGCACATAACCGGTGCTACAGTGTGTACTATAATTCAACAGCATTTCAATTTTCGAAACATACTTCATCGAATATCCAGAATTGAAAAAAAAATTTCGTTCCATCTGCAACGATGCAAACTTCAGTTTTATAGTAATTATACTCGCGACAATTTTGCAGCAGCGCGCAGATTGATAGACATCGATAATAATAATGATAATAGTGACGCTGATAGCGAAAATAATAAAGATGATTATTATTTTTGGTGCTGTTGATGAATGATAATTATAATATTAATGGTAATTATTATCGGTGATGAATGGCAATAATAACAATAATAATGATTATTACTGTTGATTAATGATAATAATAATGATGATTATTATTTTTGATTAATGATAATAATAATAATAATGATGATGATAACGATGATTATTATTGGTGTTAATAAATATTAGTGAAGGTTATTGTTGTTGATAGATGACAATAGCAATAATGATAACACTCTCGATCGCGTGTTGTTTCAACAGATTTCGCGATTTGCATACGAAATATCGCCGAAACGGTCCCGCATAAACTCATCAAATTTCGCAAAACAGAGTTAACGCATCTTTTTGTACGTTTTCAAAATTATTCAGGCGGTGCAATTGCCATCGATACGGACTGTATCTTTCGACGACTTTATCGTGGACTATTGTGGTCGCCACCGTTTTGTTCCGCCGTAACGGCGGAGGAATGAACGACGACCAATCGTTCGTACTTTGTTTCTTCCCTTTCGACTGTCGTCCGGCGACGTCTCTTCCAAAGTGGTGCTCAGCATGCTATCGACCGATACCGATTTTTCGACTTTCGAACACTCGCCCATATCTTCTTGATCGATAATCAGAGCGTCGTCGGATTGAGAGATGATAGGCTCTTCGATTTTCGAAAAAAATTTGCGAGAATTCTCGATCCTTCTTGCTGGTCCTTCTCGACCTTCTTGACTCCTTCTCGACCTTGCTGGAATTCTCGACCGTAGGACTGCTGGTCTTCGAGCATGGCTTTGAATTGTGTTCTGTGTCTGTAGATAAACGATTTTACGTGGGATATGTCATGATATGATGACTCGCTGTGCAACATTTTTGCAATATGTTTTACTGCATGTGGCAGAAGTAGGTAGTTGTTTCTAAATTCGTCTTGGTTTTCTCGAAGGACGGATACTATCCTGTTTGCACTGTCCGCGTATATTTGGTATTGGTGTTTAATCGTCGCGCTTGGATCGGCTCGTAGCTGCTGCAAATCGCTAAGGATATCTGCACGATGGGCACGCAGAAATATGCGAAGTTTTTCTTCTGGATTTGTTCTTAGAGCCTAATCCCAGCCACCTAAGATGTACCGCTATCAAGGTCAGTTTCATCTCTCTCGTATTTTTCTGCGGCTGGGTTGAGAATCTGTTCCACGAGTTTTTGGTAGACAGGATGCGCCGCCGTAAAGTGTACAATTGAAGACATCTTTGCTTATACGTATGATTGTCCTGTTTAGGAAGACTAGAGGTAATAAAGAGTACGACCGCCGTGTCGTCGAAGAGTCTGCAAAAGTGACCGACAACAGTCCTACGATCGAGAATTCTCGCTGAAATTTTTCCAAAATCGAAGAATCTGTCGCCTCTGAATCCTACGACACCCTGATTGTCGATCATGAAGATATGGGCGAGTGTTCGGAAGTCGAAAAATCGGTATTGGTCGATAGCATGCTGAACACCACTTTGGGAGAGAAGTTATCGCACAACAGTCGGAAAAGAAGGAACAAAGTACGAAAGATCGTTCGTCGTTCATCGTCCAGCCGTTTGTCTTTGACCAAAAGTTGTCACAACTCGAGTGCCAATTTGTCGAAAATCCTTACGAGCTCATTATCCCATGATAGAATCGTCGAAAGATACAGCCCTACGGTCGAGAATTCTCGCAAATTTTTTTCGAAAATCGAAGAGCCTGCCACCTCTCAATCTGACGACACCCTGATTATCGATCATGAAGATATGGGCAAGTGTTCGAAAGTCGAAAAATCGGTATCGGTCGATAGCATGCTGAGCACCACTTTGGAAGAGATGTCGTCGGACGAAAGTCGAAAGGGCAGGAACAAAGTACGAAATATTGGTCGTCTTTCATTGCTCCGCCGTTATAGCGGAACTAAATGGTGGCGACCACAATAGTCCATGATAAAGTCGTCGAAAGATTCAGTCCGTATCGATGGCAATTGCACTGCCCGAATAATTTTGAAGACGTACAAAAAGATGCGTAACTCTGTTCTGCGAAATTTGATGAGTTTATGCGGGAACGTTTCGGCGATATTTCGTATGCAAATCGGGAAACCTGTTGAAACAACACGCGGTCGAGAATGTTATCATTATTGCTATTGTCATCTATCAACAACAATAACCTTCACTATTATTTATTAACACCAATAATAATAATAATCATCATCATTGTAACGGATTCGTCTTAGTTACAATATTTTTATTCGCTTATTCTTCTTCTCTTTCTGTTGAGTGACAGCCCGAGGGCCTAATATACATTTCGATTTCGCAATAGGGAGTATACGACTTATGGCTCGCTTGCCTAATACATTCTTGATTTCCAAGGATCCTAGTAGGACCTGAGCGAATTACGGCTCGCGGACCTTACCATTCATTGACCGATTTTCTTATTCTCGGTCACCGAGTATTCTGTAGGAACATGGGCGACTTACGGCTCGCCGGCCTTATGATTCAATAACAAATTCACATTTATTCCTTAACGATACTTGCTCACGACGGCTCGATTTCCGATGACGCATGGCGAGATTATCTTAAATCTAATGACACTTGATGACTCTGGCCTCTCATGGCCTCTAAACTTATAACGATGATGGTACTCACGATTTTTCTCGAACGACCACTCTATTTTCTATTTAATTTATAAATGTTCTGTGACTTGCTGAGCGACGTGGAGAGATCCCCTCGATTGGGCGAGTCGATTCGATCCAACAGGGGAGCTCCGATCATCGGCGGTCGGATTAGTCGATTCGTGCCGGGCTGCTAGGCGAAACCACGCTGGGAATCGGACGATGCTATGTTGGCCGATAGGGGAGTTCCGTTGATTGCCGGTTGGGCTCGTCGATTCGTGTCGGGTTGCTGGACGAAACGGTGTTTGCGAGCGGCCGAGCCCATTCTGGCCCATGGGGAAGGTGCGATTACCGAGGCCTCTGACGATTTATCGTTGGCGAGCCTCTGTGATGAGGCGATCCCTCAAGACGGACGAGTCCATTCGGCCAATAGGGGAGGTCCCCGGATCGGAAGTGCTCTGGTAAACTCGTTTTCGAGGTTTCCTTTGGCGACTGCGTGCCTGATTCTCGCGATGGTTTTCACGTCCCCTCGTCGTCGGATCCCGGGCGGGAAGATCGGACAGGAGACGGCTTCTTCCGAGCGCTTTGCTGCGGATCTTTCGCCGCCGATCGGCGGAACCACTCGTTTTTCAACGATTATACGATCACTCAAATGCACTCATCGACCGATTCTCGTTAGACCAAATGACTCTCGGATGTGAATTGATCAAGTCTCGGATGGATCTCCCGCGACGACGGGTATCGATTTTTCCCGACTTCAGCCGCGCACAACCGTCAAGCTCGACTTTCGTGTCCTTCTCTCTCTGACTGCCGAGAGCAAGAGAGAGTCCTCTTTTTGTCTCTTACCGATGCTACCCACCATCCCCGTCACCGGAAAGCGAGCTTGGCGCTCTCTATTGGCACTTCCCAGGTGCGTGAAATTCAGAGACCGCGAGTTGGACAAAATTCGCTACAATATCCCCCTTTCATTGGGTGGCGGGTGCATCCCGATGCGTCCCTTATTCGTGTGCTCTATTCGTGTATGGAGTCTATCTCAGTTTATTCAAGGGGTCCCACGGCATCCGTCACCCAATGAACACCGACTATCCACTGTACATTGAGCGCTTATGACTAACTTTATATAATAACAACATACAGACCACTCTCACACGTTTGATTCATGATTGAGGGGGCTGAAACATTGAAACCAGATTAATATGGCAGTTAAATGGGCTGATAATAGGGACGAAGGTGGATGCGATTATATGTGCCCTTCAGGTCCGTGGCATCCTCTGGATGCACCAAGCGAAACGCATTGGCCCCGAGCTGCTGTTCAACCCTGTATGGGCCATGGTAAATATGAAAAAATTTGGAAATAACTTGGTCGTTGGCACTCGAGGCGTACGGTCTCTTTAATACCACCAAATCCCCCTCCTGAATCCGGTCAGAAACAGATCTTTGGCATGCTTGTCGTCGCATAAATACTCGGACTATTTGCTCCTTGGCCATTCTTATTTTATCCTGATGAGTTTCCTCCCCCGAGACCGGGAACTTGACTATCTGATCAATGGCGTCGTCCGGGCGGATGCCTATGTGTCATTCATACGGCGTGAATCCCGTACTAGAATGGGTAGTGACATTGAGAAGCTCCTCGATTCGAGGTACGTACCGCGCCCATCGGGCGTGGGCGTCAGAACAAAACGTTCGGAAAAACCGCCCCAATTCCCGCATAACTCGCTCCACTGGATTACTCTGCGGATGATGTATCAAACAGAATCGCGCCTCTACATTGTGTTTGGCCAGCGCTACAGACCACCGTGGCGATGTAAATTGCCGCCCATTATCCGCCAAGATAGCGTGGGGTTTACCGACCTTCGGGAAATAGCGATGCTCTAGTTTGGCCACGGCAATAATCGTGGTCGCCCTTTTTATGGGATACAATTGGACATACTTAGAGAACACGTCCAGTACTACGAATAGATACTGGACCCCAGCGGTTGACCGAGGCAACGGGCCATAGAAATCGACGGTGACAAGCTCTCCGGGCTTCTCCGCCATAACCTCTAAACCATAATTTGTGGGTTTCACGCGTTGGCATAGGTCGCAATGGCGGACGTACTGGTGCACATCGCGCCGCATCCCCTTCCAGACGAAATACGTGTGTAGATACGCCAATGCTTTCGCGGTCCCCGGATGACCCAGTAGGTCGTGAACATGTTCGAGGACTCGAGCAACCAGATTCCGCGGCATCACAACGACCCAACGCTTCTCTGGCGCAGATCTTTGGATTAGAATACTATTACGGATTTGATAAATGTCCACGAGTTCGCCAGCGTTCACCGCCTCGAACAGCCGAGCGATTTCGCCGTCTTGCATCTGAGCCGGGCCAACTGCACCCAACAGAGATTTCCATTGATCCAAGACACGCTCCTCCTGGAGGACCCCTACCGGATTAAGCATAGCGGACGAATCGGCTTCACCTATGGAGGAATCGGCTTGAACGGGCTTGGCAAACATCGGTGGTATTACTATCTGCGGCGTAATAGCCCTCTCGAACCGTCCTCGGGGGTTACGACTAAAGAAGTCCGCCATTAGGTTATCCTTCCCCGGACAATAGCTGACATCGAACGTATATTGCTGGAGGATTAGGCACCATCGCTTCAATCGGGGGGTGTGGAATTGGGTGGTGTGGAGAAACGTCAGTCGCTTGTGATCAGTAATCACCTCAAACCTCCGCCCAATCAGATACCGTCAACACTTCTCGACAGCGTACACGATCGCCAACTACTCCTTCTCTGTCGTACCATATTTCTTTTCCGCTATATTGTGGCACCGACTGACCAAAGAAATCACCCGCTGGATTTGGTTACGATCGACCTGATACAATATCCCACTAATCCCGTGGTCGGACGCGTCCGTTTGGAGCTTAAACGGAAGGGATGGATTGACGTGATATAACATGATAGCGTCGGCAAAGTTGTTTTTCAAGGCTTCAAACGCACGCGCGTGCTCTGGCGTCCACGCCCATGGCTCTTTTGCCTTAAGCAGCGTCCGAAATGGTTCAATGAACCGGGCATGTTGTACACTAAATTGCCGATAGTACGTACAAATCCCAATAAACTGCTGCAGTTGCTTCCTATTGGCGGGCTCAGCGAATCCTCGAATACTCTGCAGCTTATCCTGATCGGGACGAATCCCATCCACTGACAAAATGAATCCAAGGAACCGCACCGATATTCGACCGAAAATCGACTTATCGAGCCGAAGAGTAGAGTTATTATCCAATAGGACTGCAAACACCTGATCCAAATGAACCCGGTGTTCTTCCCATGACCTGGACGTTATTAATAAATCATCGATGTAGAGTGTCAAGAAATGGTCGAATTCCCGATTGAAAACTTGACCCAGCGCTCGAATAAAGCCACTACCCGCGGTCTTTAGACCGAACGGAATGCGACAAAACTGATACAACCTTGATCCGTACAAAAAAGCGGTATACGGACGAGAGGTTGGGTGCAACGAGATTTGCCAGTAACCATTCGCTAGGTCAGACGTGGTCATCAGGCTCACCCCGTGATATTTCTGCATTAAATCTTCGATTCGCGGCGGACATTCATTATCGGACTCAATTACGCTGTTTAGGAACCGCGCATCCAAACAGATGCGTAATCGCCCGTCCTTCTTCCGCACGATTCGTAGTGGATTGCAATAAGCGCTAGTTGAGCGTTCGATCACCCCTTGACTCAACATAATGTCGATCTCGGATTGGACGGCGTCACGCAGTGTATACGGGACCGGATACGATTTGCGCACTACCGCGCGGGGATCGGTCAATCGTATTTGGTGTTCATACTGGCCTGCTGGTGTGAATTTGACCATAAATAATTTCTTATATCGCAAAAGGGTATCCCTGAGACTGGCCTGTTGATCGAGTGAGAGACTGGGGACTTGATTAACCGTCTCCTTAACGTCGGTGAAGAAGTTGTCGTCGTCGCCTTCAACATATAACCCGCATAACCGGATTTCGCAGGGGTCTGGCTCGTCTCCCATCTCTGAAGTTTCAACCGAGCTCTTACGACAGGCTATCTGCTGAGTAGCGATATCTATTCTAGGAAACGGACTATCCGGTAAATCCCCCTCTTTCAATTTTGCAGCGCCCGTTGATACCGACGCCTCCGCTTGCCCTTCATCTATCGTCGCTTTCGGTTCTGCGTCACAGGGCATTCCGCTGTCTACGCTTGTCCCGTGATGTGATACTCCCCGTTGGGTCCCATGAGAAGCGATGTCGAGATTGTTGCCTTTCCCCGCCTGATTCTCCGTCCAGTTGATCTCATTACCGCTTGAAATCACCTGTATAACCACGAGGTCATCGAGTGTTGAAGTGAGAATTTCCTTTCGTCCCCGATGATCGAATAGGACCAAGTCCGATGGAATCGTTTTTCCTTGGATCTTCACTATACCTTCGTCATAATCTATTACGGCTCTATTATCCACTAGCCAATCATGTCCGAGGATTGCCTTGCTAGTTAAACACGGCACGACCAATAGACTGCCGTGGTCACAACCAGGTTTGATACTGGCAACTCTACGAGAGTGAAATATTTCTTTAGATATTGGAAGAACTCTGCCGAGATGCAGGTCACCTGACTACCCGTGTCCACCAAAGCAGAGATCGGGATATTGCACGTGCGCAGCAACAGGTGAGGGCATCGTCTAATCAGGGATGTACTACCACCATCAGCCTCTTTCATTACTCCCGTGGCGATGTTCTCGAAATCCTCGTACGACGGGTGTGACCCGTGAGAACGCGACGCCGGCACACCCTCTATTCGTTTAAAGCCCTAGAGGGTCCTGGGTTTTCGATCGATAAGGCCACCGATGGTGGTGGGATATTAGTCCGAGGAATTGCCCCTAACGCTGCGAACTGCAGATGATCTGCGTTCGCATCTACTCTGGCTTCTAGTGGAATTTGCTGCTCGGCCTCGCTACATGATATGCTCGGCCGAGCCTCCATTGGGACCAAACATGATACGCTCGGCGGAGGTTCAGCCGAAACGATCCCCTTATCCCCCGGGCGTGTCATTATCTGATTATTTTGGAATCCTGGTCGCGATCTGTAATTCCGATAATCGGTAGCCCCACGGCCTTGATTGCCCCGATACCCACTTACTGGTGTCGATGAGTTTGGAACGATCGAGGGATTCATTTGAGGCCCCTTTCGCATACATTCTCTTTCCTCGTTGGCCAAATCCAACAGCGACAACGAGTTAGACACGGCATTGGCGTCCCCAAGATCGGTGCTGATCATGGCCTCGCGCACCCGAAGGGGCATTCCTTGTATAATAGTATAGTGCACTTCATAGGGATCCCACGGGGGACTAAAATATCGCGACGAGGCTAATTGTTGAAAGAAAAAACTCTGCAATGAACCCATCGTCGGAACGTATCTCTTATTAATCCATTGACTCTTTATGCGCACTTGAACCGGAATCGAATAGAACTCTTCCAAGAATCGTTGGCTAAAAATGACGAAGTCTCGACACATCGCTCTATTTGCCTCAAACCAGATCTTCGCCATGCAGATCTTCGCCATGCCCGACCCTCGAGTGCATTTTCAACGACCAGCATTCTCATTTCAGGTTCTACCCTTTTGACAACCATATACCGATCCAGTCGCTCGAGGAACTCTTTAGGGTGTTGTTGTAACTCGTCTTTAAACTTGGGTATAGGGATCTCTAATTTCATGGATTGAAATCCGCGTACCAGCCCATTCAACATACCTTGATTATCATTGTTCGGGTGCGGTCTGGCTTCAGCTGCGGCTTGTAACCCTTCGATCGTCCTCTCTTGTCTTTCAATAGTGGCTCTGATATTCCGGAGCTCCGCGGCAAATTTGTTTCCGTCAGCCACCTCACGTCGAAGGTTTTCTATTTCAGCCCTCTCAATGTTCATTCGCATCCTTTCTTCATTCAGACGCTGTACCTCCTCCGCCATTCCTGTGGATTCATGTAAGTTAATTCGAATTCGATCGTTTATATTTTGGGGACAACATTTTTTCGCCCAGACTGTCGAGGCCTCCGGAGACGGTGACGCCGGAGTCCTCGTCAGATCCGGTGTAATTGGCGGGGTACGATGCATCGCTATCGCTTCAACGGCCTAAATAACCCTCACTTATGTTAATGACTGAACATGCACGAGCGAATCCGAATCTTCTTTAAACTCGTGGTATTTCTTAAATGTTATGGGACGCAGTCGACTCTAGCTCGTCGGGCCCCACGTTGGGCGCCATTTGTAACGGATTCGTCTTAGTTACAATATTTTTATTCGCTTATTCTTCTTCTCTTTCTGTTGAGTGACAGCCTGAGGGCCTAATATACATTTCGATTTCGCAATAGAGAGTATACCACTTATGGCTCGCTTGCCTAATACATTCTTGATTTCCAAGGATCCTAGTAGGACCTGAGCGAATTACGGCTCGCGGGCCTTACCATTCATTGACCGATTTTCTTATTCTCGGTCACCGAGTATTCTGTAGGAACATGGGCGACTTACGGCTCGCCGGCCTTATGATTCAATAACAAATTCACATTTATTCCTTAACGATACTTGCTCACGACGGCTCGATTTCCGATGACGCATGGCGAGATTATCTTAAATCTAATGACACTTGAGGACTCTGGCCTCTCATGGCCTCTAAACTTATAACGATGATGGTATTCATGATTTTTCTCGAACGAACACTCTATTTTCTATTTAATTTATAAATGTTCTGTGACTTGCTGAGCGACGTGGAGAGATCCCCTCGATTGGGCGAGTCGATTCGATCCAACAGGGGAGCTCCGATCATCGGCGGTCGGATTAGTCGATTCGTGCCGGGCTGCTAGGCGAAACCACGCTGGGAATCGGACGATGCTATGTTGGCCGATAGGGGAGTTCCGTTGATTGCCGGTTGGGCTCGTCGATTCGTGTCGGGTTGCTGGACGAAACGGTGTTTGCGAGCGGCCGAGCCCATTCTGGCCCATGGGGAAGGTGCGATTACCGAGGCCTCAGACGATTTATCGTTGGCGAGCCTCTGTGATGAGGCGATCCCTCAAGACGGACGAGTCCATTCGGCCAGTAGGGGAGGTCCCCGGATCGGAAGTGCTCTGGTAAACTCGTTTTCGAGGTTTCCTTTGGCGACTGCGTGCCTGATTTTCGCGATGGTTTTCACGTCCCCTCGTCGTCGGATCCCGGGCGGGAAGATCGGACAGGAGACGGCTTCTTCCGAGCGCTTTGCTGCGGATCTTTCGCCGCCGATCGGCGGAACCACTCGTTTTTCAACGATTATACGATCACTCAAATGCAGTCATGGATCTCCCGCGACGACCGGTATCGATTTTTCCCGACTTCAGCCGCGCACAACCGTCAAGCTCGACTTTCGTGTCCTTCTCTCTCTGACTGCCGGGAGCAAGAGAGAGTCCTCTTTTTGTCTCTTACCGATGCTACCCACCATCCCCATCACCGGAAAGCGAGCTTGGCGCTCTCTATTGGCCCTTCCCAGGCGCGCGAAATTCAGAGACCGCGAGTTGGACAAAATTCGCTACATCATTAATATTATTATCATTAATCAAAAATAATAATCATCATTATTGTTATCGTTTATCAACAGTAATAATCATTATTATTATTATTATTGTTGCCATTCATCACCGATAATAATTACTATTAATATTATAATTATCATTTGTTACATCCTAGCGAATGTGCCTTCTCTCGGTTATTCCCAATATCCTCATTTGCCGTTATAAGCTTATTATTATACATATATAAATTTAAGAATAAGACGCGTAACAGCGTAAAAAGGAACGTGCGTACGTTTCGCACGCATATTCAACCTACAGCGATATATATACGATAGCAGCACCGCCACAGTCATCGACTTTTCCTATCCCTCGGCTGCCAACAAGAACACGATCTCAGGCGCATATTCCAAGAAGAGCTGCCGAACGAAAAACCAACCATCAACTCGATCAGCAGAATCCAAAAACTCTACGCCGGCCCACCCGCATGGTGACCAAGAGAACCCGCGACCCTTGATTACTTCATCGTAACATAGCCTAGACGGCTCCGACGAATTTATAACTCTGACTGAAAAATAAGACATCCGGTCTCGCAGCGTAGTCCGATATACAAACTTCTCGATATGAGAAGTCACCATAGCCGTAAATGGATATAATATAAACCATGCGAATGCTTAGGTCCCTGATATCGAACTCTATATCCCATGCGCTTTTTCACCGAAAGACGGGACAAAGGTCTCCTTCTCTTCATACGCATATTAGTCAGAACCGATGTCCTGAAACAAGGTCACGCACGTAACTAACGAATCTGTAAAGTATTCACACACCATACCGCGACCAATCACGCTAATCAACCGATATCTTCACGACCAATGGTCCAATCCCTGCAGCACTAGATGACCAAAACCGCACTCTCCCTAGGGTTCCGTCTCCCACTATTAAACCCCTTCTAATTTTCATATCAAGAAAGACTTCCTTCCTGAAGTCAGTCTCCCGTCAACGACCATCACATCAAGTTCTTCTATCGAGTCCCAATCCCAATCTCCCGTCAACTTCCATCGACCCAAGTTCTTCTATCGAGTCTCAATCCCAGTCTCCCGTCAACCACCATCACATCAAGTTCTTCCGAAAATTTCCATCGAGTTCAGAGCTCAACCTTCCGTCAGCGAATTTCGAATCAAGTTCCTTTTATCTGTAACGTCGCGAGAAAAAGCGCTATCTATTTCTTTTTCCTCTCCTATTTTATTTCACTCCGGCGAAAACGCGGGCTTACCCGATTCCACATGGAAATCGTGGAAAACTACGAAAACCAATACACACGATAACGGCATTCTCATTTTTCGACGGGTTCTCATATTTTCTTTAGAATTAGGCGTACCACCGTCGAAACGAAATATATCGATAAGAAGCGAGCGTCGCATAAGTTCCCACGCGAGAGCACAGTCGGTCTTGAACATATCTACACGCAAACGTCAAACGCAGTTGATGATAAAATCCTTAGCCATAAGAACGTACAATACACGAAGACACACGAAAATATCCAAATCCTTACTCCACAAAAATATACATTCTCCAAAAGAAAATCCTTCATGCCGAAAAGTTGACCCGGCAATAAAACTACGTTGGTATTTCCCATGCGCCTCACACCTGGGTCAACAATGCCTATCTTGAGGCAAGCGCGGCGACGCGACCAAGGCCCTTTTTCCTCCCTATATTTTTCCAACGCTCCAGATAACGAGACGCGGACTAGTTTCCGAGAATCGAGATGGAGATCACGAATCATAGTCTCCAAAAATATTTCCCCTTCCTACTCGACCAATCATATGCACTCGGAAGTTTCCTACATCCTTTCCACCAATCAAAAAATTAACGCATGACGAAAATGCACTTTTCGAGAAACTTCTTCTCCCACCATCCCAGCATCCAAAATATCCTACAAGCTAGGATGGAAAAATCTTGAAGTCAGTGTTCCATCACCACTCGTTCAGATCTAGTCTCTCAACAGAGTGTTCCATCATTACTCGTTGAGTAAAAGTCTCCCAACAACTTTCATCGGAATAAGTAGAACATCTATCTCCTGACAACAAGCGCGAACTTGATCTTTGAAATTGTTCCTCATAAAAACGCGAAACTTGAACTTCCAAATTGTTCCTCATAAAAACCGCGAACTGTAAGAAATCATTTAACTGTCTTTGTTGAGTGTGTACGTATGAAACTCGCATGTGTGAAAATTTTTATCAACGTGTAATTTCAACATTGTCACGGAGCGTGCGCAACCGAGGGGTCCGACCTGTCTGCGGAGGCCCGAACCCAACCGCTGTAAACCGATTATCGTATCCACGGCGCATCATAAATGTAAGCGAACCTCTATGTATTTTCATGTTGACGGAATTAACTAAATTGGTTAATTTCAATAAATTCCAAATTGTTAATTATTTTTATAGATCAATTTATTTCTTAATCGAGTCACTGCGTCACTCCCATCTTTGCATGCACCTTTCCCTTTTTCACCCTCATCCCGAGCTATTGCGCTAGGCGTAGGCTAAAAAGAGGGAACCGCGATAAAATATATGCCCACGTCCCCTCAGGACGTGACATATCACGTTTAAGTCTTTTCTTTCAAGTTCTATAATATATATATATAGCTTCGATCCTCAGTTCGCGTAGACCATCAGAAATCTGTGTCTCACTCCGTATATCTATATAGAGCCTCAAGTGGCTCTCGCCGTACGCATATACACATACATAACTCCGCGCCGACCGAAAATCTTGTGCAAGTGTCACCAACCACTTGACCAGCGAGCGCATCAGGGTACCGACGAAGGCCCTTCGCCTTAAGAGCGTATACCGATATTTTTACGGGCGATCATACACAACTGTACGAGCGGGCACGCACACACGAACAACGAATGTAAGCGAACTGTATAATCTTTTTCTATTTTTGTATCCTGTCTCCATCAGCTAATTACTCTAATCTGACCCCTAAATTGTAATAAACCCAGAGTAAACGTTACACAAGTGTCGAATTATTCCATAATACCGAGACATCGCGTCAATTCCTTAATTTTATCTTTTCCCACGCACTGCCCCTTTTTACCCTCATCCCGTGCTATTGCGCTAGGTGTAGGTAAGAAAGAGGGAAACAAAAGTATTATGCTCGCATCCCCTCCGGATGTGACACATTCATCAACAGCAACAAAAATAATAATCATCTTTATTATTTTCGCTATCAGCGTCACCATTATCATTATCATTATCGATGTCTATCAATCTGCGCTCTGCTGCAAA
>OZ023317.1:19997666-20172666 GCA_964007375.1 Ophion obscuratus
TTTATACTGGTTTATCGCTATAATAGTCAGATCTGGGCCTATTATGGAAATCCCTACTTGTTTATCCCTATACTGGCCAAGTCTGGGCCTATTGTGGAAATCCCTACTTGTTTATCCCTATAATGGCCAAGTCGGGTCCTATTGTGGAAATCCCTACAGGTTTATCCCCATAATGGCCAAGTCGGGGCCTATTGTGGAAATCCCTACAAGTTTATCGCACTAGGGAAGCCCTGAAAGGCCCTTATTTTTATTAGGGATGCCCTATCAGTTTTCCGCACGGGTATATATATATATATGATTGGAAATCTTTTTGGACATATTTCGTCAACAATTTGTTGCGGACGAATGTGTAAAGATTGCCGGATAATTTAATCCGGCAAATATTTAGAGTGTGCAACAATTTGCTGGATTAATTTTCTTTTTGAGCACACGTGCGATTTCCCTGGAGTGGGAACTTGCGCATGGAACTCACCGTTTTCTCGCTGGAAATTCATAAGGATCTATCTCCCCCCTCTCTTTCTCTCTGTCGCGAGTGCAAGTAAAGTTTATGAGACTGTAAGACCGTGCACCGTGCCCCATTCATGTTTGATAGCCGGTACGTGTCGGAGGTGAGCGCAATAACCGAAACACATGGGAATAAATTTTATCGACGTATCCAGACGTGTCTTATGCTCACTCGTGAATATTGATACACGAGGATATAGAGAAGAGCGCAAAATACTTAAAAGAAGAAAAAAATAATGTCTTAACGACACTTCGGAACGTCGACAAACTGGTCGAACTTTCGAAAAACGACTGAGAAAAAAAATAGAAGAAAAAGAAGAAAGAACTATCGAGGAAAAAGAATACAAATTCGATGAAAAGTTTTTCCGGATCGACGAAATGATAAGAATGGGTATTTAAAAAACTTAAAAAAAAAAGAACCATCGAACAAGGTAAAACATTACGAAAGAACGTGCAAGACCGAGAGAAGGGGAAAAAAGGGGGCAATAGCTCAACAAATTGACAGATCGATCGAACGTTTCTCCCGAAAACAATCCATCGTGCAACGCTCCGTAGGAAAATATATTCGCCGTATGCTCCCGAATGTGCGAGCAATCACTCCCGTCATCACTGTGCATCACTTGAACCTCGGCGCGAACTCGCTGGTGCAGTTCTCCCCAACGTGCTCAACGCCTAATTGAATCAATCGATTGTTCATATGTCAAAGTGGCTCTCAAAAAACACACCAAAATTGTCCCCTTCCTAATAGACTTTCGGCGATAAGGTATCGCATAGAAAAAGACGGGGAAGGATCAACAACTCGCGAATTTGGAAAACATTTAATCGTTACATGCTACAAATGAATGTACATACACAGATATGCCGTATTTCGATTGTTTTATGTTTGCAAAAAATTGCTGATTTTCACGATTTTTTTTAAAGGAAAGATTTCATCCCTATTTTTGTAAGTTAGGTTATGTTTTGATTACGTTTTTGCCTGAAACATGGAATTTAAAAAAATGATTATCCTTTAAAAATGGCGGAGGTATGGGACGGTCTTCCAAACGGGTTGCGATGAACGTTGTCAGATGGCGTGACACCTAGCGTCGGCGAGTGTCTATTTTTCTAATCCGAAAAAAAACCAACCAAGATTTTTCTTTCATTAACACTCATATGCAGAATATGAACCAAGAAAGAGTGAGAAATGATGAATATCGATAAAATCGTACGCTTTGAATCGAAAAGATTACATTTTCTGAAAAGAAAATTCTGAAATCAAAATTGTCTGAAATAAAAATAATTGACAGTGAGGTTAGAAAAATGTATACCTAGTTCTATCAGAATCGGTCGATTCGTTTTTTCAGCCATACGTCACGTCAGTTTTGAAAATGCAGTTAGAAGACCGTGCCATACCTGCAACATTTTTAAAGATTAAGGGGTAAGGCCACAGTAGAATTTTCAAAAAATCGATTTTCTTCTCTCGCTAAAACGGTGTTGTATGATCATAAGAATAAGTTACTATTCGATTTATAGGAAGAACATTCTTTTTCGCCGACTTTGAGCGTACCTAATACTTTGAGGGAGACTTTGTCCTTGGAGTGCCATATTTCAGGTGTTTACATTTTATTTTTTTAAATGGAAACGAGTAAAGCTTTTCGATTGCGGTTTTTTTGCTTCTATTCATGATATACAGAACGTTAAAAAAATTATTTTTGAAAAAAAACCAAAATGTTATTTTATTTTTGAAAAAAAAACCAAAACGTTAAAAAAATTATTTTTGAAAAAAAACCAAATGGCGCGAAAACAGGTCCTCAAATCGCGGGAGGTAAACGGCTAACATCACTGCCCCCTGTTTGTTGATCTGAAACACAAATTCAAAGCATATTATCAATCTGTGACCCTTTGGTCACGGAATGACGGATGGATTTTTCGTTTAGTACAAATTTCGAAAAATGGCGACAATTTAAAAAAAATCGCATTTTCGCGTTTTTTTCGCATAAAAAGATAAATAACAAATGCAAAAATGTATCTATCGAAAAAACGATCCGTCATTCCGTGAAGACATATTTTCTGAGTATGCTCTCCAAATTTCAGGTCGATATGTTAATTACAGCGGTCAGGAGAATGTCAGGCATTTTTAAAAACGTGTTTTCGAGAAAAACGCGTTTAAAGTTTTGTAATGTGTTTACACAAATGTGTTTATAATTACCGCTAATCGGCAATGCCTGGTCCATAGAGGCATCCCTCCTCTTCTTCTAGCTGCTCATGTTGAGCCGCTAACATCTCCCGCTGGGCACAAAGGACAAAGTCTCCCTTTAACGCGTTTTTCTCGAAACAGCTTTTTCCCAATTGGCGTGACAAATAACTTCAACAATGTTCTCTCGATTTACTTCAAATTTAAAAGTTATGTTCCTAATTGCATTTCGCAGAAAAGTACGTACGGAATTTCTGATTAATCGAAAACTTTTCATTTTATATACCTACAAGTCAATTCAAGTACCTACAACTTGTGAATAAAACAATATTTTTTAAATTCCGTACGTACTTCTCTAGGTATTCTAATGTAGATTGACGGGAATTTTTGTTTTTTGTTCTAAGTCAAAAATTGTGGATGCTGAATGTCACGCCACGGAGCGCCTAAAAAAAGAAAATATTAGTAATCAGCCATTTTCTACATCGAAAAAAAATATATATACATATTTTGTAACAGCTTGATATTCATACTAAATAGATGTGTAAATAATTTTATGAGTGAATCACTTTTGCATACGAAAAAAAATTGTTAAATTCGCACATGATTTTATTCCCGTTACTGTGGCCTAACCCCTTAATAAAACAAATACCATGCAACATCAAAAGGTGGTAATAAAACATACCGTGATTCTCAAAAATTGTGAGGAAATATTACCTTTTAAATAAAAATCATGAAAACCAACAAATGTTTTCCTCCCCTAAAGTCATCTCCCCCCTTAAATCACCATAACTTTCTCGGCTTTTGAGCTAGATAATTTTTCTGTTCCCCGTTACATTCGTCTTAAAACCAGCTGGTTTTTTCTAAAAAATAAAAAACCACGCCTTTTTATTGAAAAAATCAAAGGTTACCGCGGTATCTCGTGAAGATGGTGACGAAATTTTTTTTTCGTATTACCATCGGATATCCCCGTCAGAACCACAACTTTTGTGTGCATGACTTTTTTGCACGGCCTCATTTTTTCGACTTATTTCAATGCTTTCGTTTAAATGGAACACACTGCATATACACATATATATTATATATGTTCCATAGTAAATATCTGTGTTGCGGAATCAGCTATAAATTTTTCTCCTTTTCTGTTCGGCTACTGTCGCAGCTGTTCCGAAATGTGCCTCAGATTTATGAACCCCCAGGGATCTCTTCCATCTCAATTTCAGTTGCACAAAATAAATTAAATATGCACGGAAAAGCTGCGCGAAAAAAATTCGAAAAGAAAAAACGTCCGCTCCCGTTTGCTGATTTAGTTATTCGCGTCATATGCAAATAGTTTCTCGCTTTCGACTTGACAATAATGATAACAATTATAATGCCAATGACAATAAAGATAACATAGTTTCTCGCTTTCGACTTGACAATAAAGATAACATAATACAATATAATATAACATATCGTAGTAATAATACTACGATATGTTATATTATATTGTATTATGTTATCTTTATTGTCAAGTCGAAAGCGAGAAACTATTTGCATATGACGCGAATAACTAAATCAGCAAACGGGAGCGGACGTTTTTTCTTTTCGAATTTTTTTCGCGCAGCTTTTCCGTGCACATTTAATAAATGTATAATATTATATGATTTAATTGTGGTGATAATAATAATAGTAATAATAAAAATGACACTCATAATAATAACAAAAAAAAACCTATGATTTGAGGGAATAATGGCGAGGTATTTTGTATGCATTCACGGGCAGAGAAAAAGTTATACGTTGATATGAAATATACGTTTTTTCAAATATTTAAATAATAACAATAATGATACATTATATACATGACAGAATATGGTAAAATAATATTAATAATAATAATACCAACAAAAACGTATCGCTTGCGGGAATAATGGTGAGGTACCTTTGTATATATGCAAAAGCACAACAAAATTACCACATGAAAAATTTGTTTTATCAAATATTGGAATAATGCATCATGTGTACTCAGAATAAATTCGCAAAATACAAAATACAATATTCAAAGCATCGCGATAATATCTGCGATTTGGGTTGAACGTAGAGCACGCTTCAATTTTATTAGTTTATATCGTATCTTGACTTTTCCTGCGTAAAAAAGGATTTTGATTCGAAAAAAAAGATCTCATAAAGGGGGAGATCCCCGGAAAAAAAATTCTCAGAGGTGTCTCATTCAACGTTCATACTCAATTTATGAGGCGGTCTTTCGACTCAATTTCCAGGGAACCCCTTTCGTGAGGGTCTTTTCGAGGTCAGGAAAAAAGAATAATTTTCCAGAGGGTAGGAAGCCCCGTTTTTATTCGATGCCATGCCACAGGGTGTTTCGTCTCGACTGTGACGTTAAAAAATTTCACGGATGCTGCGATATCTTTCGTTTCTATGCAAATCTTGTCAAATTTCACAGAGGCCGACGTTTCGATTGGTACGTAATAATATCGTCGATAACGATGCGGAATAAAAAACTTCTTTCCCTCATTCGTGACAAAACCTCAGCAGATAGAATGGTGAAAAAAATCTCGAACTCGGAAAACAGAAGTACATCATGCCACGTTGATCCAAAGATCTCAGCCCGTGGAATACAAAACGACAAATAATCTTGACCGTCTCGTGAATATTTCGAAATCGTGCTGAAAAGGCTGTACCTGCGAACGATATCCTCATAGTAGTATTCCCTGCCGAGTTATGAACCCTCGAATCTTGTGCTAGCAATGTACACGCTATATACGTTCAAGCAGAAAGGATTTGGACATTCACCCGGAAGTCTTCGCGGATTCCATATTTATTCGTATTCATATCGGTAGCCGTTTGCTTCATCCGCCATACATTCACGCATTTACCCATCTTTTTTGTAGTCTTCGCATCATGCCATGAGTATTCTTTCTTTAGTAGATAAATTTTATATATGTTAGGCGGTTGCGTATGATACTGCGTACTGGCAATAGATGACGTTGAGCGCACTGTTTTCTCGAATTAAAAGTTGGCAGAACATTTTATGACAGGTTCATTTTAATTGTTAAACGTCATCCATTTTAATTGTCTTTCCAGTGGCAAGTTTCCTTTCAAACGCGTCACATTTGCGGAAGTTGTGCTCTATCATTCCCTGGTAATGAAATCAACCGCTTGCATCGTTTGCTAGAGCAAGTGTATGGTGAACATGCTCCATCGTCTACAACGTGCAAAGAGTGCTTTCACCGTTTCCAAAGTCGTCATTTCCCTATGGACAACGAGGACCCTGGAAAACCAGCCAAAAGTAGACTGTCGTGTATTACGAGCTGCTGAATACGTCAGAAATCATCACTGGGGATCGTTATCGACTCCTGATGCTTTTGAGGCGAGCTCTGCACGAGAAAGCGCCGGAATGGGAGAATCCTCATGGCAAGTTGATGTTCCCGCGTAGAAATTTTGATGGGGCCCAAATCAGGGCCCGATCAGGTTTCCTGACTGCCCTGGTAGGGCACTAATAAAGCAGCCTGAAAGGGCCCTACTAGGAAATGTAACGTTGTGTCATATATCGGCCTGACCTGGTTGCCTGATCAGAAAGAAATGCATATAATATTTCAAAAATCCAACATGCAGTGAACCACTTAATTTAGAGTTCCATTACAATAATTTTGTATCATAATTCGTCATTCCCTGGCCTGCTGAAATGTTGTTGTTCGCAGAAAATATTTCGCCTATATGGGAATCGAACGTCGTACCTACCTACCCAAAGCTAGGCACGCTGCCCCTATGCTACCGAGTGCTTGTGACATCTTGGTCCCAGATATGGCATAAGAGACCAAATGAATTCCTATAATTATTTGTTGTATCACATAAATTATATCAATTAGTTAATATCAATGTGACAATTAAAGAGGTTTATCGAATAACATGCTATAGATTTTGAAACTTAACCTTACATATATATATATATATATATATATATATATATATATATTGTGGATGAAGATATTGTGGATGAATATATATATATATATCCATCATATAGGTGGATGAAGTAAAATAAATAGATTTTTTTCAAACAAAAAAAATCTATTTATTTTACTTCATCCACCTATAGCTGAGAAAGAGTTGAATTTTCGGGCTCGGCTTATAAGACTTTTTTGTAGAAAATTACTTTCTCTACAAAGTTCTCATCTGAATTTTTTTCGATATATCTAAAAGCTTAGGCGTTACAGCCGTTTGAATACATATTTTCATACAATATTCACTTGAAGTAATGATACCGCTGGAACGGTTGAATTTATGGCCATGGTTCAATGAATTTTATTGTGGAGTATCATATTTCCCATGAGAACCCACTTGGAAAATATCGCGATATCAAAATTCGCGGAGTGATAACACTAATGATGAGAAAAACATTTTTTTCAATGTTAATCAAATGGTAAACCTTCAATTTTGATTCGCGACCTCTAAATATTTTTTGACAACACCCCCCTTTCACGAAACTTCGTTTTTGGATACCAACTAAAGGTTTTCGGGCACGATGGGTCAGAAAAAATAGTTACCCTGAAACGAATCACCCTAATATATATATAACTCCCCTCTCTCTCTCTCTCTCTCTCTCTCTCTCTCTCTCTCTCTCTCTCTCTCTCTCTCTCTCTCTCTTCGCCTTACAAAGCTGCCGAAATCTTCTAACACGCATCCGAGTTGCATAACGTTTTTTGTCGTGACAGTCCGTAGCACCGTTTTTTAAATAGAATTTAGGAATGCATCGAAACTCCGAAGCTACGATGCTGTAAAATCGAAGTTTCCATGTGGATAATAAGAGGTTATGTGCATCTATCGACTGCTGAGGCAGTTATAGGGCAAGTCTATTTATGGCCTCATCAGGGAAAGCCATAGTAGGGCCTATATCAGTTCAAGCCTTGATAGGGCCCTATCGGGGAAAGCCTTAGTAGGGCCACATTAGGGACAGCCTTAGAAAAGCCCTATCATGGCAAGCCTTAGTAGGTCCTATCAGTGCAAGCCTTGGTAGGGCCCTATCGGGGAAAGCCTTAGTAGGATCTTATCAGGGACAGCCTTAGTAGGGCCACTTTAGTATAGCCTGATTTAGGGCCTAAATACTTCCGGCCCGATCGGGGCCGGATCAGGATGCCCGTAATAAGTGTTACCCGTATCACACCCCGATCGGGGCCTGATCCCCGTCAGGCTAACCCTAACAAATTTCTGCTCGGGTTGCAGCACAATGCCCGGCCACATGTTGCTCAACCGGTTAAGAAGTACTTGGTAGGAGTCAACTGGGAAACCCTACCGCACTTGCTATATTCCCCAGACATCGCTTTCTCCGATTAGCATTTATTCCGGACGATGCAGTCAGCGCCTACGCCTCGGCACTTCACCTCGAACAAAAGATTCCAATAGTAGCTCGATGACTGCATTGCCTCTAAAGAATCCGAATTCGTCCTGCGTGGAATCCGATTGTTGGCCATAAAATGGGCCAAGGTTGTGTGTTCCGATGGGCAATGCTTTGAATAAACCAGTTCGTCGATTTGCTACCGAACCACTATCATTCATTTGACTCAAAAATGAAATATTCAGCTTGCAAGCAGCTGAAGTTTTCCTCCGAACTCTTCAAACGAGCAGTATGAGACGCGACAACTCCACCATGCATAAACAAACCTCTTCAACGAATACTCAACGTGAAGCCATTTCATCAACTTGACCCATTGCCTGAATCAATGTTTCATCTTTTTTTTTTCACATGACGCGATTACCGTTTGCTCGAGCAAATGAACATCCTACGCGAAAAAATGTGATCTCACCACGAAAATGCAATTATCGAGTATCTCCTTTGTAGATCGAACCGGTTGCCCCTCTCTGAATCGACATTTTCATTCGTCGCTGAAGAATTTTACCGGAACGCGGCAAATACAATCGTCGGATGTGCGTTGAGGTCGGGACGGGTGCCTCACAGATTTCATTAAGATTCATGAAGCGGAATGCGTTCCCAGAGAGGCAAATGGATGTCTCGGTTTTCTTGTCTGCGCATCCAATGTTGTTTGGGGGCGGCGCGGATGATCCATCTCTACGTGATCTTTCGTACGATGAGTACATAGCTTGAGGAATCGCGATAAAATAAGAAGTCGAGGATCTTGGCTCGGTGAGGCGATACCTCGACATTGCAAATCGAGCTTTGCTCCGTTCAAGTCTTCACGTATTCGTGTACATATTTACTTATGTTTTCCGCATTCTTTCTCTTACTATACATGTATATATATTTATATTCAGAGAGGGAGGAAGAGACAGCGAGAGAGAGAGAGAGAGAGAGAGAGAGAGAGAGAGAGAGAGAGAGAGAGAGAGAGAGAGAGGGAGAGAGAGAGAGAGAGATGGTTTCTGAGCGAGGAATAAATGAATCTTTTTTGCTTTGTTCAACTTTTCTCTATTTATATGTGAGTGTACATACATACATACATACATACGTACATACATATATACATATATGTTCGGGATTCCGCCTCGCCTTATAAGCGGGGCGAGCTTCCCGATCGGCTCGCGCCGAGGCAGCACCTCGTGGGCGCTCTCACCTCGCCTCAGAGCGCATGCTCTGTTGGACGGGTGCCGGCCGGCACGCGAGAGCGGCCATCTTCATCTTTCTGTTTTGTTCTGACCGTGCTCTGCGACACTTCGCTGCTGGTTACGTCCAAGTTTTTTTTTAACCGCCCCGCTGTTAAACCCGCACCGCACTCATTACTCGTAATGTGAGTCAACGTGTGCATTCTGCACTCGTCACCCGCACGATTGGCGTATAAGACGCAATCGCTACCCGCCATGTCTACATCGCATTTTCGTATTTATAAGCGCACCGCGTGGCCTGGCCAAGACCGCGTGAGTCATCAAAGTTCCACTTAACCGGCCATCTCTCTCCAGTCGTGAGGTATCGCCACGAGATCAATAAAATCAGTGCGCGATCTCCGACATTGTCTACACCGCTTCGCTTTATTGTTAAAACCGCTCGATTACCCGCAACAATTCAAAAAACATTGACTCTTGACTCTTTCAATAAAAAGACAAGCGGATCCCGCGCAAACACGTCGCGTCTTCAAACAACTTTATTTACCACCGTGTGCACGATCCTTAACATCCCGGCATTAGTTCACTCATTCCGCAACAATATATATATATATATATATATATATATATATATATATATATATATATATATATATATATATATATATATATATATGGAGGCAACGTCTCTCTTGTTGCTAGGATATGCAGCGCAGTCTTTGATATTAAACATATAAATCAAAGCTACGGGATTTGTGAATAATTCTACGAAGGAACTCATTCTTCACGTACACATTACTCGTTCAAGGCTAGCCGAGTCAAATCAGTGCTTTATTCATATTTTCATTATTATAATATACCAAGAGTAAAATACTAGGATACAATAAATTGATAATGAGAATGATTTAGCTCACGTTAAACAATTAATTGACGAATTTAGATAAATACAATTTGAGTGATGTTCTTCTGCGATCAAGTAGTATTCGGAGTGCGGATTATAAAGAGAGAGAGAGAGAGCGACAGAGAGAGAGAGAGAGAGAGGGGGAGAGAAAGATATTAAATTCGATTAGATTAGGTTTATTAGTGCTGTAGGACCAAAATATCCTTTGGCACACAAGTCATATTCTTCGTGCAAAAAAAAAGAAAAAAAGATCAAGAAATAGAAAGAGAATCGACGCGAAAAATAAGGAAAATTACTCTATACAAAGACAAGCGAGAGCGAGAAAACATTGTACGTATTTTTCTCTCTCGAAGTCTTTTGAAATCGTCGACCACAAAATCGTTAAATTCGTCGTGACTATGAGGAATGCATAATCCAAACGTGCAGTGCTCATTCATAAAAGATATTTTTATCGCGTAATGGGCGTATGGGACACTACTGTGACAGGTAAAAAAAAAACAATTTTTCTTGCATTTTCTCCAAGTATACAAATTCAAGAATATGTGAAAAAATGACCGAGCTACGGACAATTTAGTGAGGGCAGGTAGCACAATGTTTTACGTGTGCTAAAACTTTATTTTTAAAGCCCCCGAATATAAGTAAAAATTTGGCTAAGATTACATTTTTTCAACACGTACTGTTTTGGGAAAAGAAAGATTTTCTCGAAAAATGGCTACGTCCCATGAGAATTATATTGATATAGATTATAAAACAATTTTACTATCATTTCTCACACCAATCATTGTCAAGTTATCAATCCGGTTGTTGGATCACATTTTTTGTAGGGAGACTTTATATTGTTCACTATTTGTTGTCACTTTATGACTTCACTATTGTTGATTTCTTTTTCATAAAAATTTACACGAAATAACTTCAATGTATGCTTAATAACATTCCGTTTTTTCCAAATTCTAAATTAACAATCTAGTAGGTATAAAAAATCAGAAAAAAGAGCTTTTTTCGACCCGCCACAGTGGTCTCCTCCCTCAACGCTTAGTACAAGCTGTACCACCTGACAGTTCGAGATATATAGCTGAAACTCTCAATACGCGATTTCTCGGAGCTTGATAATATTCAGGCCAACAAAAAAAGTCAAGCTCTGCGCCGGTGAATTTTACAGAGTCTGATGTATATCAACGTAGTCTCACCAATTTCTGAACCAATTTTCATCGTGGATTGTTAAGTTTTATAGGACGAACGAAGCGTCCTATAAAACTTAACAATCCACGATGAAAATTGATTCAGAAATTTGTGAGACTACGTTGATATACACACTTAGAAAGGGAAAAATAAGCAATATTGAGGGATTTTATAAACTAAGAAATAATTATTCTACAATTATCAAATTTTAGGTATACCTTAATAGCATATTTAAGTATACAAAACAATTTTTTTAATTAATTCATCATCAATATGACTGATTTGCAAAAAAGTTCAAACTTTTTTTCACTTACAACATGTATAGTTTCTATGTGACGGTAATTAAAATGAAGGAAATGCAAATTTAAGAAAATGGCACTCATTTACAAAAAAAATCAACATTTCTGTAAAATGTGGATTAAAAAAGTCGTTTTTTTCCAATTTTTCAAAAACAATGCTCGTCAAGTAGAAGGTACCAATATTATCAATATTTCTACCAAGTTTCAACTCAATCGGCTTAATAATTTTTTAGCAATCCTGCACGTCAATTTCAATAATGCAAATCTGAGATAAAACACGCCCGCTCCGAATCCGAGCGGTGAGGCATAGCGTTGACGGGCTGTAACGTTTGAAGTTTTTCGAATTTCGCTTTGAAACTTTAGGAAAATATTCTACATATATAGTTCTATCGTTTAAAGAACAAAAAAAAATAAATTGATCTTTTGATCGTTGTAAATGTATATCCCGCCTTAAGGGTTCTTATGTTGTGAAGAGCCGCACCGAGCTTTGCTCAAATTATTGGACAGGGTAGCGGAGAAGGAGGGGGGGGGGGTATTGTGATATCGCACCGTATTTTGTATATCGCAAGCAAGGAAATCTGTCACGCGGAGAACGCGAAATTGCCTGTCTCATCGACGATACTTCACTCCTTAGGAGGCTGATGAATACCAAGGTGAGAAGCAGAGTTCGCGTCGCGCCTGTGCAAGTATTAAGGTTCCGCTGCGCGACAAAAAATGGCCAACGTAGCGTCATTATGGCGGAAAAGTAGCGAAAAAGAAAGCATGGCAAAGCCGAGACGTTAAGAGTGCAAAGAATGTTATCTGACAGCGAAGCTCACTCCGACCCGGACGGAAAGCTTGCCTGGTACATTTTTTTACCCCATTTTTCGTACCGGTTCGATAATGTGAAGATGATAAAAAGAAAGGATTTAAGGGGCACCTAGGGATGCGAAAAAAAATGGTCAGATTTCGATTTTTTTTCTGGGAAACGAATAGTGAAAAAAATGCATATTTTAACACAATTGTACAATATTGAGAGCGTTGAAAATACAGAAAGACCACAAAAACATGGCCACCCGCAGATGAAAGATATCTCGAGAACCACTTGATGGATTGTTTCCAAGTTTACAGAAGATACGATGAGAAATATTTAAGGGGTCTTCTCACTTTAGACGCTAAAAAAGGCTATTTTCGTTACAACAATTTTCAAGGCCATTACATGTGTTAAATCTTGTAGTCTGTTTTGACACATTTCCGAGTGTGTAATTTCGGGTTTCGCTTAATGCGCATTACATTACGCATTTAAGGGGCCTTCTCACTTTAGACGCTAAAAAAGGCTGTTTTCGTTAATTTTTTGATAGGTTTATATTCTACATATAAACCGAAAACGGTGAAAAAATACGTTTTTTTTTGTTTTTTCGAAAAATGTCCGCCATTTTGTTATTTTTGCATATACCAAATATCGTATTATATGCGCTATAGCCATTAACATACTGAATCTAAAATCGGTTGATTTTTTTGTTTTGGATGAGATCATCAGCGCAGACCTACAATTTTTTTAGGAAATTTTTTTGACTGCCATTTTCGTTTATAAATAGCGACTTAAATAAATAAACAATTTCTTGTAAATGTATTTCGAAAGTGTATTTATTACGTGTAACAACTTTTATATCAATATCTATAATATTAACCTATTTTAAAAAATCATGAAAATAGCCTTTTTTAGCGTCTAAAGTGAGAATCCCTTTAAGGGGCTAGTCCACTTTGGAGTTACGAAAAAAGGTTATTTGCGTGATTTTTTGAAGATTTTTTAAAAGATATGAATATAAAAAATGTTGGGCTTGATAAATAAAATCTTGAAATACATAAAAAGAAATTTAAATTCATTTTTATTCATTTTTAAGTACAAAAATTATAGTTTAACGTAACGCCTCAAAAATAGGTGGGCTAGGTAGCTCCATCACAACTCTGTAACGGCTTGACTGAAAGAAAAAATTCAAAGTCCATTAGATTCAATATGACACCAGCTACAAAATGACCCTCGGATATAAAGTTTTATCAAAAAATAAAAAAAAATCGCAGATGAAAAACGAAAATAGTTTTTAAAAAACGCGTTTTTTCGCAGTTTTTCGCCAAAAAAAAGAGTAAAAAATCAAATTTTTAAAACCATCGAGGGTCATCTTGTTGCGAATCATGTTTACAATATGTGGTTCAAATTTCAAGAGAATCGGTTTATTAGTTTTAGAGATACGACGAGACCAGATTTTGAAAACGTTGTTTCGAGAAAAACGCGTTTGAAGTTTATACTATGAAAAACTCTTACCTGAACTCAATCGGTAATTCCTGCACCGTACAAAATCCCTTCTGATTGCTCATCATCGTCGATTTCTTCAAGTCTTGCTTGCTTTCGATTTTTTGAAATTTTCGAAATGGCCTGGCCCCTTAAGGTCGTTGACGATCTTACGTCCTCAAAATCGATCTTAATTTTTTAACGTTTACGTAAAAGTCACAACTTTTTTCAGAGATTTTGTATGCTCGAGGTTTAACTCGTCGTCACTTTGCTAAAAAAGAAGATTTGAAAAAACGACGATCGTCAAGGACTCGTATTTATTGTAAAGTTGAATAACCCATTTGGTTTTTAGATTTCAGATGGACCGTTTAAGCTGGAGAGTGTCCACCGCCAAACGTCGCGATATAAATGTCACCATGTGCCGGCGGCCATGTTGTTTTTCAATATTTTTTTTAAAGCTCCCAATATATGTACCTTTGTGTTAAAAAAAGTGTCCTTCTTTTTCATCAATCGTTAAAAAAAAACAAAAAAAAAACGGAATTTGGCAATTTTTTTTGCCACTAGGTAAATGTGGCTCCTTAATGTGGGTGGAAGATTTTCCCGGAGACTGCAAGGGGTGTGTGAACTCGACGAAGCGAGCGTTTCATCGAAAAGTTTTGCAAAGCACAGCGAGCTTATTAAATATAATTGAATTGCAGTATTCGAAGTTGACAAATCTCTTTTTCGATCGCAGCAATTGATTCCCCCCTCGCTCCTCCCGGTGAAACACGGATTTATCGTTGTACATTTATTACAGCGTCGAACCGATGATGAAATTTATCTCGTGATGAATTTACCGGCCCGCGTGCCATGGCGAAATGCACTTTGATCAATCGCGCATTTATACCGAGCGTTCGCTCGAACGTACCAGCTGTCAGTGGATTTTCATATCAAGACGCACGCAATACGGGCGCGCCGTAGTTCAATACATACCAGTCGAAGTTGCGCGATTCTCGGGAAGCCTGAATACCGGACGTTATTTTACTTTCGACGCTCTCCCGTTGGTAAATTGGACAGGAGACGATACTCGGATGGGTGACCGGTCAGCGAAGCACCGGCTTACGAATACCGAGGGTAAAGCAGTTTCACCGAGATTCCAATGTAATGGCACTGATTTTTAACTTTCCCTGTGCCTTCGTGCAGACGCGACGCAGCCGAGCATTACAAAATATTGAATCGCGGCTGGGGGAGAGCTGAGACACTGTTAAGGGGTTACCCCCACTTGCAATTTTGAAAAAATCGATTTTTTTTATCGCATTTTTTTGAAGTATAAGTATCTGAGAATATGTCCTGAAAATTTCAAGTCGATCCGAACAAAATTGACTGAGATATGAGCGTTGAAAGAGAAGAATCCGTTGTGTAAACGACCGGAAATTGAAACTTTAAACGCGTTTTTCTCAAAATGGCATTTCTGAAGTCGGTGACCAAGATTACTCAAACACTAATGAACCGATCTTCTTGAAATTTTGCAGGCTTATTTAATACATAAAAATGTGGTCTTTAATCGTTCGATTTTTTTTTCGAAAAAAATGGCCGTTTTACAGCCAAAAAACGGCCGTTTTTTTCGTTAAAATCGAACCATTAACTTTGACTGTCCGCCATTTTGTGAAAAATGCATATTTTTTAAAATCATTCGATTAAAGACTAGTTTATACTTATATTTGACTAAATCCATCCGCATTTTTTTTTTCAGATCATCCACTCCGCCGCAATGTTGGTCACCGCAAACCGTGTATATAAAAACATTATTTCATGGACGGCCATTTGCCACTAAACAATGTAATATTTTTCAATAAAAAAATTACTGAAAGTTCTTCAATATGTGTCCTTTAAGATAGTACATTGATCGATTAAAAAAGTTTTGTAGTTTTCTTTAAAAAAAATTCATGAAAAAGGCCTTTTTTTGCGCTACAAGTGGGGGTAACGCCTTAACGGGAGGGTAGGGGTTTCAGCGTGAAAAAAAACACTTTTTTGCGATTTTTTTTTCATCTATATGGAAAGAGTAAATTTATTGAAACCTTTTCTACATTGTTAAGTGTCATTTCAAGAACATTCCGCGAAATTTGTACGCGAAAATATCCACAAACAAGCCGGTGACAAAGCTTTCCCATGCGGAAATTGAGTGCGGGCTGTGATCGGGCCCCAATAATATTCCCCCAACTTTATTCGGGCCCTAAACTGGCAGCCACATGAGGGCCGTTAGCGGCCGGTCACACTTTGTCAACAAGGGCCATTAAAGGCGCAATGACCGGGGCCTTATAAGTTGCCTCAATGGCGCCTCATCAAAACCATTTTAGCGCCCTGAAAATGCCTTAACGGCGCCTCATCAAAACCATTTCAGCGCCACAAAATATCCGTATCAGTGGATATACGTGCATGTTAAATGCGTCAGGCTATATCTGTATTTTTTATGTAATTGTTCATGTGCACAGGTGTGGGCGTGAGTACATGTGTATGTATGTGTGCGCGCGTAGAAATGCGATTGCGTATTTGCATGTGAGCCTTTATGACAAACTGCCATGACAAAATTAATACAAAAAATAATGTGAGGCGAACTCTCTTCACTGCAAACATTTATTTTTGAGGAACTATCCACTATGATAACATTTTTTAGAATTGTGATAGCTTGCAACACTTAAGTTTGCAATTATAAGATTATCACATTGATTATAGTTATATAGTTATACCAGTCTTTTGCATTATTTAAATAAATATATTCTACTACACATCCATTCTATATAAAAAAAATATATGGGTCTACTGAATCACTGGAATCTATTTCCATCAAGATAAAGATCTGGAAAACAAAGACCAATTTATTTACTTATCCTACACAGTCAGATAAAGTTTATGAATGGGAAATATCAGCGAATTCTTCAGAAGAAATAATGTTCCCTATGATGAGTATTGAGCGAAAATAAGTTGCTATAAAAATGTCGAGAAAACCGGTTGGGACTGTTCACATTTATGCGCTAGCATTACTCCATGTATGAGTGAAATCATGAGTAATTGTTTGTATCTATGTAAAAGGTTTCTTTAATTTGATAAATAAATACTGTCTGATGATTTTCTGAATATTTGTGTTCATCGTTGATTTTTTATTTGCTAATGCCCTTACGCTTTTTCCCAATTTGCGTTCGATAATATTATTCGATCGCAATAATCGAATAATATTGATCGATTATTGCGATTATTGCGATCGAATAATATTATTCGATTATTGCAATTATTCAAATATCGATTTGAATAATTGAAATACCATCAACCATGTAGCCTAAGCTATTTATACTGGTTTATCGCTATAATAGTCAGATCTGGGCCTATTGTGGAAATCCCTACTTGTTTATCCCTACACTGGCCAAGTCTGGGCCTATTGTGGAAAGCCCTACAGGTTTATCCCCATAATGGCCAAGTCGGGGCCTATTGTGGAAATCCCTACAAGTTTATCCCGATAATGGCCAAGTCTGGGCCCATTGTGGAAATCCCGACTAGGGAAGCCCTGAAAGGCCCTTATTTTTATTAGGGATTCATCCCTATCAGGGATCAGTTTTCCGCACGGGTTTCCAAGAACGCCTTTGGAAAAACACGATTTGCGGTGTTCATTGTATCTCAGCTAGAAATTATCTGAAATCAAGTACTATTGAAATTTTGCCAAAGTATCATCAAATCCTCCCCCCAATGGTCTTTGATCATTTTTTTTTTCATGTCTAAATTTTTGGTGGTCATGTAAAGTGAAAAGTGCTATTTTTCACGAAAAATTCCGCCATTTTGGGGGCTGGAAAACCCCCTCAATGTAAAAAACATCTCAAACTAACCGTTGGGGGGAGGTATTTTATATGTAGAAAGTGTAGAAAGGTATTTTATATGTACCAAGTTTGAAATAAATCGGTCATATAGTTTTCAAATGGCAGTGAACACGGATTTTGAAAAAGTGGTTTCGATAAAAACGCGGCACCGGCTTGTTTGTGGATATTTTTGCGTACAAGTTTCACAGAATGTTCTTGAAATGACACTTAACAATGTACGAAAGGTTTCAATAAATTTACTCTTTCCATATAGATGAAAAGATTCGCAAAAAAGTGTTTTTTTTTCACGCCGAAACCCCTGCCCTCCCCTTAATACTAAAGTGATCGAAGTATGTCATACGAAAGAGCATCAAAATATAGCATGTGATTATAGAACATAAATAATATGCAAACAAAAGTAAATATAGACGATATGTAAAATAACGCAAATATAATTAATGTGGAAAATAATATGAATATGGAAGAATATAAATATATAAATAAATATTATAAAATTGTAGGATTGGTATGTACAATCATTTTTTCAGGTTAAAATAAAACTAATAGGATTAGAATCCCTTCTAAAACAACATGTCTTATTTTTCGGAAAGGTTGTCCGTCGGTCTGAGCGAGGTTAACCCTAAAACGGCTGACCTTTTTTTCTGACCCTTGAAAAATAAAGGTTTCTAGGATTTGTCTGCACTTTGTTTCATCTGGTTCGGTCAAGTAGAACCTAACAATGTGTTTTTTTTTAACAGACAGCGTCACGTGATAACCTTCAGCGTTAAGAGCATACATAGACCTGAGGCGGCTAAAAGTAAGGTTATGCTTAAGAATTTTTTTGTGTATAAAACTGAATTTTATTGATCAACAATGATATACATTTTGAACTGTGATAGTTTATCTGCATTGTGTAAAAATTTGGTTAAAACATTTCAAACGATGAAAAACTCACAGTCGTCTTCCTGGGACGTGTTTTAGTTGACAGCGTTTGCGGTACCAGGCGTGCCTCTGCCATTTTTTAATTGAAAAAAAATGGTTTCTTAAAGTAGATAGATAAAACTAGTACTTATGGAGCCCGAATTTTTTATTTTAATTTTTTCAGGTCACGACATTCACTGGAATAAAACAGGCAATTTTTTGTCTGAAAATTGTTGAGTACTTACGATGAAAAAAAAAACTATGCTACGTATCTCAAAAACGGCTCGGTGAGTACGAGATTATTGTGTGAAGCATAACTGTGCAAAACTTGATGCCGATCGGTCCAGTAGTTGCAGAGATATTTCTGATACAAATTTTGAAAACACTGTTTCGAGTAAAACGCGTTTCTAGTTTTGAGTGAACTTTACCCTGAAATAACTGATTTATTTTAAGCACATATATACACTAGATGGTCGAGGTGGAGGATTTAGAAGCTATGAACATTCCGTCGACCGTAGAAGACCTACACTATGGGCCTCGTATCGATGATATCATGTAAGTTGACAAATTTCATGATTTATTCATTTCCAAATCTTCAACCGCATTTTTCTCAAAACCACGTCTTTCAAATCGGTACCGAAAATTTTTCGAAAACCAATGAACCGATTGCCCTGAGGTTTTTTGTGGTTATTCCATACACCATTATCTAGCACTTGTCACAGGATTTTTTTCCCCGTTACTTAGTTTTTGTTTTATAGGCATAATAATAACTAATTTTTGGCCCAAAAATCACTATTTATGTTCAAACGTCCGGCATTTTGTCATAAATCGATATTTTCAAAATCGGCTATGACAAGTACTAGATTATAGTATCTAGTTTAATAATCTTTTTGGTTTTTTTTTTTCGATGATTTTTGAAGAAACGCCAGTGGGTACCGTATACGCAGATTTTTTTACGACGCTCCAAGGATCATACAATATCCTTGTATATTTGGATATTTTAAAACAAAGAAAATTAAACATATTTTTGAATGTATATACTTTTATATAATTAAAACCCAAATCTGAAATTTCGAATAGTTTTCCTTGAAAAAATTCACAAAAATGACCTTTTTCCGTCTCCTAGGTGTATATCTCCCTTTGAACTCACATGAAATCGTCGATTCCTGGAACATAGAATCCCACTCACTTTTCGAAACATGACCTCGCTATACCAAAGGTCACAAATACCCGAAATCCAACAGGGGCGAGAACACCCGGCTTATAGTTAAACAGATGACAAAGGCCGCGTCTGCCCGCGCCCCAGACGTTAGTCGTTGCTCACCCGGTCAGTTACAAAACGCTACAACTTCGTCATTACTGCGAATTTCCTTACGAAAATTTTTCAGGGTAGACACTCAAAGGATAGTACTTTCGAATGAGCCACCTTTTTGAAAAATGGACATTTTTTACCAACCCAGGTGTATGTAAACCCTTAATAAAACATAAGCTCTTCGTCAGATACTATATGCAAAGCAGTTCCATAATCTTCACTCGCTACCCGACTCAATCCTTTTATCTGCTGACGGACTGATTAAGCTACGTGCATGTTTTTATCAATCTATAAAACGTGTTTTTAGAAATATGTTTTAAAAAAACGTATTTTTCGTAGCCCAAAACAACCCCGAAATTGAAAGTTACACACATTTTGCGACAAATGTAAAGAGCCACACGAGACTATTGGAAATGGTTCACGAGATATTCGAAATTTCCAGCAGGGTCGAAAAAATAAATGCATTGGAAAAAATGGCCCCTACCGGAAGTACCCCGGTACCATTCGACCCAGGCTAATAGCTCGCGAATTTTGGCCGCACAGGTTACCAATCGGGTGGTCCATATGTCAAGTATCAAGAGGACGCTTCGTCGATGAGGCCACGCTGAATAAAGCATTCGCAAACGTATCGTGAACGAGGGGAAAGCTTTTGGTCAATTTCAGCTCTGCGCCACTCGATTTGTCAGTCACGTCCGGGCCAGGGAAATATTTCTCATCTAGTCGGGAACCAACGGTGGGTCGTTCTGAAAGTTTGCAACGACTTGCAATTCACCAAGCAACTCTCTCTCTCTCTCTCTCTCTCTCTCTCTCTCTCTCTCTCTCTCTCTCTCTCTCTCTCTCTCTCTCCTTTGAAAACGTTTGGAAACTCTTTTGTGCTTTCATCAATGTATTTTTTTTCTTAAGTCTAGATTGTTTGCGCATCCTTTCGAGCAGGATACTCTTAGCTTTTAGTTTCTAGTTACCGGGCTGCAGTCTGCGTACTCTTTTGCTTTTATTTTATTTTAAGCTTTTATCAATCTTATACGCTCCTATGTTATTTTATCTATTCCTTATATTAGTAATATGCTTTATTCCACTTGTATACCCTTTCGGGCTTTTACATTCTCCGTTCCTTCCCACCTTGCTTCGCTTACACTATTCTTAAACTTAGAATTAGAATGACCGATAAATTACATTTACATTTACACAAGAGTACATTAGCCCATTAACGCCCAAGAATCGCGATTTTTTCCTTCATTTTCAAGCCAGATTTGTATTACATAAAAAAAATCATAAAAAATGAAGAGACACGTTCCCTAGTATTTTCGAGGGTGCTCTTTCAGAATCTGGGGTCAAAATCGGGTTTTGTCCATTAGGAAAAAAAATATGGCGGCTTTTAAACAAAAAAAAAACAGGAAAAATCGATGACACTTTTTTGTCAACATTTTTTTTCACCTCGAAGCCGTTGAAAAGTCCGGTTTTTTTTTTCAACCATGGGTGCATAGAATAGTGACGATTGAACAATCAATTTTTTAAATTCGTCGTTGTCAACATTTTCACCCCCAAACTGGCGCTTTTCACCCCCTGAGTGACACGAAAAATTTCACGCTCGGTGTCCCAAATGAAAAGTAGTTGGATTTGGACGAAAATTGGTACTCTGAGGTTTTTGAGGTCGCTGATTACGATTCTGTTCTCAAAATTCCAAAATTCAAAATGGCCGATCCAATATGGCGGATACAAATGCAAAAGTTCATTTGAATTGGATAAAACGTGGCACTCGGGGGTTTCGAGGTCGCTGATTATGATTCTGCTCTCAAAATTCCGAAATTAAAAATGGCGGATCCAATATGGCGGACACGGCAAAAGTTCATTTGAACTGGATAAAACGTGGCACTCGGGAGTTTTCGAGGTCGCTGATTATGATTCTGCTCTCAAAATTCCGAAATTAAAAATGGCGGATCCAATATGGCGGACACAAATGCAAAAGTTCATTTGAATTGGATAAAACGTGGCACTCAGGGGTTTTCGAGTGCCACGTTTTATCCAATTCAAATAAACTTTTGCATTTGTGTCCGCCATATTGGATCCGCCATTTTTAATTTCGGAATTTTGAGAGCAGAATCATAATCAGCGACCTCGAAAACCCCTGCATGCCAAGTTTTATCCAATTCAAATGAACTTTTGCATTAGTGTCCACCATATTGGATCCGCCATTTTTAATTTCGGAATTTTGAGAGCAGAATCATAATCAGCGACCTCGAAAACCTCCGAGTGCCATGTTTTATCCAATCCAAATAACTTTTGCATTTGTGTCTGCCATATTGGATCCGCCATTTTGAATTTCGGAATTTTGAGAGCAGAATCATAATCAGCGACCTCGAAAACCCCCGAGTGCCACGTTTTATCCAATTCAAATGAACTTTTGCATTTGTGTCCGCCATATTGGATCCGCCATTTTGAATTTCGGAATTTTGAGAGCAAAATCATAATCAGCGACCCGAAAACCCCTGAGTGCCACGTTTTATCCAATTCAAATGAACGTTTGCATTTGTGTCCGCCATATTGGATCCGCCATTTTTAATTTCGGAATTTTGAGAGCAGAATCATAATCAGCGACCTCGAAAACCCCCGAGTGCTACGTTTTATCCAATTCAAATGAACTTTTGCATTTGTGTCCGCCATATTGGATCCGCCATTTTGAATTTCGGAATTTTGAGAGCAGAATCATAATCAGCGACCTCGAAAACCCCCGAGTGCCACGTTTTATCCAATTCAAATGAACTTTTGCATTTGTGTCCACCATATTGGATCGGCCATTTTGAATTTTGGAATTTTGAGAACAGAATCGTAATCAGCGACCTCAAAAACCTCCGAGTACCAATTTTCGTCTAAATCCAACTCCTTTTCATTTGGGACACCGAGCGTGAAATTTTTCGTGTCACTCAGGGGGTGAAAAGCGCCATTTTGGGGGTGAAAATGTTGACAACGACGAATTTAAAAAATTGATTGTTCAATCGTCACTATTCTATGCACCCATGGTTGAAAAAAAACCGGACTTTTCAACGGCTTCGAGGTGAAAAAAAAATTTGAAAAAAAGTGCCATCGATTTTTCCTGTTTTTTTTGTTTAAAAGCCGCCATATTTTTTTTCCTAATGGACAAAACCCGATTTTGACCTCAGATTCTGAAAGAGCACCCCCCAAAATACTAGGGAACGTATCTCTTCATTTTTTATGATTTTTTTTATATAATAAAAATCTGGCTTGAAATTGAAGGAAAAAATCGCGATTCTTGGGCGTTAATGGGTTAGGTTAAAAATCACATTTCTCCTCCCCCTTCTCTTTCAGTCGCCTCTGCCCTCCTCTTCGCTAACCTTTCAAACTGACTCACCATCTCACACATTTCTTCAATTATCTCTTTCCCCTCCAGGGCCTCGACCCATCCCGCTCGTTCACTCTGGTATTGTTTCGTCCACCTTTCAAAGCCTCTTACCACCTTCTGGTCCATTTGCAGCTTCGCGTCCTCGCATTCCCCTATGTGCTCTAACGTTTCCGCCTCCCTCTTACACACTCTACATCGCGTCTGAGAAAACCCCTTTTCCGCCTCCCTTCCCACACTCCCGCATCGCATTCTTGCCCAGATTTCCTTAATTTCTCCTCTTATATTTCGTTTCTCCCAATATTCTTCCATTCCCACCTCCTTCTTCCTATCCTGATATTCTCTACAATATCTCGAGCCCCTGATTTTTTCCCAATTCTTTTGTATCTCTTGGTCCACCATCTTTTGCAATGCTCTTCTAGCCTTTTTCTCCCACTCTGTTTTATTTCCTCTTCTTAGTGCGTCTCCTATTTGCCCCTCTCCCGCCTGATTCATTGCGTCTATTACTTCCTTTCCCCACTTAGTCGGGTTCCCATTCTGCATCTTTCTTGCTTCTTCCATCAGACATTTTTTTGGCCATCTGGCCTCGACCATTTCCAATATGTTCCCTACATATTTTGCAGCTCTTTTTTTCATTATCACGTCTATCCCCTTACACCCTGCTTCCATCTTCCATATATAGTCCGGTGTGTTCTTTCGCAACCCCATTGCCATTTTTGTGTATCTTGCTTGCATTCTCTCAATTCTTTCCCTTCTTTTCCACCCCCAGATTTCCACCCCATAAAGCAATCCGCTTCTTGCTATCGCCTCCGTTATTCTTAATCTGTCTTTCAGGTTCCCTATCCTTGCCCTTTTTGCTATCCCCCATGCTCCATTGACTGCTTTTCTTATCCTGCCTTCTATCATTCTTATATGTTTTTCGAAGGTGTTACCTGTTGAAAACCATATTCCCAGGTATTTATATTCTCTCACTACCTCCAGCCTTTTGCCGTTCATCTCCCGCTCCTTCTCTTTCTTTCGCCTACCCCCTTTCCTAAATATCACGATCTTCGTTTTTTCTATATTCACTTCTAAACTGTTTTTCGCTACGTACTTTTCCAGTTCTCTCAGCATTCCCCTTAACCCCTCTCCCGTGTCCGCTACCAGCACCACATCATCTGCAAACTTTAGTGCGTATATTTTCTCCCCTCCTATCACCGTACCCCCTTCCTTCTTGCGCTTCCATCCCTCCTCCATGTCCTCTATGTACCAGTTAAACAGTGTGGGGCTTAATGCGCATCCCTGTCTAACCCCTCTCCCTGTTCTGAACTTGCCTGTCACTCCTGCTTCTGTTATTATTTCGTTCTGCGTTTCCTTATATATTTCCTGGATCATTTTCATCAGTCTACCTTGGACTCCCGCCTTCTCCAGTTTCTTCATCATTTTCCCCCGGTGTACCGAATCAAACGCTGTCTTAAAGTCTACAAATGCTGCGTACAGTTTTCCCCCTTTCATGCTTAGGTTTTTGTTAATAAGTGCATTCAGCACAAATACGTGATCGCCTGTCCCCCTCCGTTGTCTAAACCCCGCTTGTCCTTCCGTCAACATCTCCTTCCCTTCTAATAGCTGCCTTAGCCTTTTGTTCATTATCCTCGTCAGTATTTTGTACCCCACATCCATTAGTGTTATCCCTCTATAGTTCTTAACTACCCCTGTGTCCCCTGCTTTATGTAACGGAAAAATTCTGCCTATTTCCCATCCTCTTGCCATTTTTCCCTCTTCCCACAGTCCTTTTATTATCTCCTGCAGTTCGTTCCTCCCTTCTCCAGGTAGCCCCTGGAAAAACTCCACTGCTAGCCCATCTTGTCCCGCCGCCTTTCCTCGTTTCATTCTTCTTACCGCTTCTTCTATTTCTTTTGTTTCTATTTCTCTGCTTGCCCTTTTTTCTAGCAGCCTGTTTCTCTCCTCTCTTTCACCTCCTTTTTCTGCACTTCCTCTTTCCGTATTCCCGAATTCTGAGCTTGTTGCACCCTCTAATTCGCCACTTTCTCCTCCTAGTAGTTCTCTGAAGTGTTTTGTCCATTCCTCTTCCCCTATTTTGTTGTTCCTAACTGCTTTCCTCGACTTGAAGGGTCTCAATGCCTTCCATAGTTCTGTCTGATTTGTGCTTCCATTCACAGCGTTCCATTTTTCTCCCCATCGTTTCTCCTTTTCCCTTTTCCTCATCTTCTTTAGCTCCCTTCTTGCCTCTCTCAACTTTTCTTTCTCTTCTACCCCTGTTTTTTCCAAAAAATCCTTTAGTTTCTTCCACACTAACCTCTTCTGCTCTCTTATTTCCCTGCTTGGTCTCTTCTCTCCTTCACCACTGTCTCCAACCCACCTCACCATTCCCGCTGCCCTCGCCGCTTCCCGCATCACCTCTATCAGTGTGTCCCATCTATCCCTCACCTTTCCTTTTTTCTCTTTCGTTTCCCATATATTTCGGAAGTTTTCCTCGTACACTTTTGCGTGTTCTTCTTTCCACGCTAACCTCTTCTCTGTACCCCCTCTTTTCCGTTTTGTTCTTTCTTGTTTTCCCCCTCCTTTTTGTATCTGTTCGCATCGCTCCATTGTTATGACTATTGGCAGGTGATCTGACTCTGTTCTCTGGTCTATCCTAATTTCCTTGACTATCCGTTCTGCTTGCGAGTTAATTAGTACGTAGTCTATGACGGAGCCCCCTTCTCCCTGTTCTCCAATATAAGTCAGTTCTCCTTCTCTATCCCCCTCCCATCTTCCATTTCCAACCATCATTCCATTTTTTATACAGAAGTTTATCAACCTCGTCCCCTCGCCATTTCTTGTTTTATCCTTCGATCTTCTTACGGTGCCCCCTTCCTCTCTGTCCAGTATATCTGCCTGATCTTCTCCAATCCTTGCATTAAAATCTCCGATTATTATCCCACTCTCTCCTTCTTCCTCTATCTCCTCGATTATTCTTTCCAACTCTTCCTCCAGGTCCCTTAAGGAGTAAGGCCACTGTAACGGCCCAAAAAAAAGGTTTTTTCACTAATTTTTTGCTCCCGAAATTGAAGGTATTTGAAAAAAAACTTTTAATGGTGTTATCGGGCATACATTAAACTTTATTATAAAATTTTTTTACAGTAAAAAAAAAACAAAATGGCGGTTCCACAGCTATCTTCCCGGGACATGTTTTGCTTCCAGGGCTCCGCGGCACGCAGCACCACTGGTGCACTTTTGAATCTAGAACAAACAAAAAAACCATTAATCTAGAGGGCTATAGCTAGAGAATGTCGATCGGATTTTAAAAAGTATCAATTTTTGTGGATTTGGCGTGCGTTTGAAAAAAAAAAATTGATTTTTGACGAAAAAAACGGCAAGTTTTTTGTTAATAAAAAATCAATAAATAAAGTTCTTGAAAATTCCGATCGACATTCTCAAGATAATGTAAATGTTCACATCTGGTTAAAATTTCAAGTAAAAAAAATGAAAATTGTTCGAGTTATGCTGCGTGCCATTTTGAAAAACCATGTTTCGAGAAAAACGCGTTTAAAGTTTTACGAATAGTTTTTTATTGGAAAAAATTAAAAAAAGAAGTTAAAAGGATTTAAACTATTTTTAAACTAGAGGGTTTAAACTATTTTTTAAGCCAATAAAAAAGAATCGATTTTTCAAAAAATTTACAGTGGCCTTACCCCTTAAGTTCCTGTTGTATATTGTTACTATTGTCTCTTTCTCCCGCCTATCCTTGCCTAGCTGTACCCCCTTCACAATTATTCCTCCTTCCCACTCCTTCGTTTGTCCTCCTTCTAGCAGTACTTTCCTTATTCCTACCAACTGTCCTCCTTTAGCTCTACCTTTCCTTCTTTCTCTCGTTGCTGCTTTTGTGCTCCATATGAAGTCTTTTTCTAATTTTCCTATGACTCGTTCCTCTGCCTCCTTTTCTAACCAGGTTTCCTGCCCTACTGTCACATCCATTCCTCTCAGCCATTCCCAACCCTACGCCAACTTCCATACGCCTGCGATATTCCAGCTAACTACACGTATCCTCCGATATACGGGTGTTTCCGCCAGTGTTGCTCCCTCTGCCGATTCTCCATTCTCGTTCCTCTCTGCTGCCTGAGTCGCTCGTAGTCCCCGGACGCCTCAAGTTCTCCTTTCCTCTCATTACATGTCTTCCAGCTCCCATCAACTTGCATCTTGAGGTATCCTACTCTTGTTTTCCTTCCCTCGTAGCTCATCCGTTCGGCATACTCTTCGATCCATCCTTGCACCTCTCTTTCTCTCTCTGTCCTATCGTCTTCTATTCCCATCCTTCTTCCTCTTGTTCCCTTCATTATCTTTATTTTGTTTCCCATCGATACAGTTTTAATTACTATGCCGCACTCGGTCTCCTTCCATCTCGAAAATCTTGGTTTAACTCCTGTTCTCTCCCATACCTCTTTTTCTATGTCCCAGTCCAGGCCGTTCCCCGACCTCCGCACTCCTTGTATTATTATGTTTCTTTTTTTCTCTCCTCTCTCCCGCCATTCCCTTTCCCACTCGTTCTGGTTCAGTCCTCTCGGCTTCCTTGCCGGTTCCTTTTCTATCCGGTCTTCTTTTTCCTGTCTTGTTCTCCTTCTTGTCACCTCCTTCCACTCTCCGCTCCCTGGTTCCCGCTCTTCAGTGCTGATTTGTTTCTGTGTTTCCATCTCTTTGTTCATGTTCCGCATCGCCCACGTGTTCTGGTTATCATCATATCTCCTTTCCTCTCTCCTCTCACGCTCCTGCTCCAGCTCCCTTCCTTCCCGAGTTCGCGCCGTCTTCTCCAAGTTTTCCAGCCTCTTGGTCAGCCGTTCGTTTTCTTGGACCATCTGCGCTATCAGCTCCTCTTGTTCCTCCAGCTTCCGCTTCGAACTTTCTCGTTCTTCCCTGAGCATTCTTTGTACTTCGCTCTAAGGGATCTTCCCATTTTCCTCCCCATCGCCTTCACTCTACGTTTCTTATTGTTTCATTCACCGCCGTTTTTATCATTGCTCCCGCCTTCGCCCCCCATTTCCTTTCCCATTGTGTTGCCCGTTTTTCCATACCTGACATTATTTTCTCCTCCGCTCCACTGACTATTTGTGTAGCCATGTCTTCTCGCCAGTCCTTCTCTTCCTCCTCCGTGCACCGCGTCCTCCTTTCCTCTCCTCCGCTGCTTCTCTTTTTCTTTTGGCCGCCTCCCCAGCATTCTATCAGTGAACGTGCACATTGCGTTTTCCTCTTCTTCACCCGCAGAGTTCCAACTGGTCTTCCTCTTCTTCTCTTCCCTGCCTCTGTTCTTTCTTCAGTTGTCTCTCTCTCCTCACTCCACGTTGCTTTCGGTGTTTCTGACAGCCATGTGCTCGGCTCGGCGTGAATCAGCGCCTTCGTGTTTACTTTTTCTCCCGATTCTAGAACTCGGTCGGTAACGAAGATCCCCGCTTTGCCGCTCAAGCCCCCACACCTTGGCTTCAACGGCTCGCCGCTGGTGGTGCCAGTGGTGCCTCCGTTCCCCCAAACGCTCTCGCTGCCTGGACTCCATCCATCGTCCCTGTTGTCACAAACGTTCGTTTCGACACGGGTGGCGTCCTGGTCGCCCCGTTTAAGCCTGCCACTACTGCCTTCTGCCATCTTTTCTGTATTCCAGGTTCCTCTCTAACCTCACTTCCCGGCCTACTTTTTACCACACTTGTACTTTCTCACTCCCTTTTCTCACGCTTCCTATTATCTCCCCGCGATCCTTCCACCTTCTTCCGTCCACCTTCACCTTTTCTTCCTTGCAACTCCCCTCAAATTACTCTGAACTCGGTTTTTATTTACCCCCCGTACAGCACGCGTGCTAATCCTTGCGCTACCGTACCGGCTCCTTATATTAGTATATATATAATCATATTTTGTTGCGCATGCTTAGTCTGATTAATTTAGTTATGCTTTATATTGTATGTTCGCCTTAGATGCTACCTCAAATTACCTTGCAAAATCAATTTGTATTTTTAAGTTTTTATGTAAATACTTTTCGTTATTATTATCGTGGATTATCTACACTATTTTCACTATTACTTGTACTTTTATATTATTGTTTATGTTACAACTTAGTTAACCTCTCTCTCTCTCTCTCTCTCTCTCTCTCTCTCTCTCTCTCTCTCTCTCTCTCCCCCTCTCTCTCTCTCTCTCTCTCTCTCTCTCTCTCTCTCTCCCCCTGTCTTTTTCGCACAGGGCGAGCTTCTCCATAACGTCTCCACTTCGATACCAAAGGAGCTTAGACCCCGCTACATTCGCGAGATGTTTATCAAAAACGTATATCGCCGATACGCGAAATTTCATTATTGATTGAACCGTAATTTATTCCCGGGAGAGCAATTTTAACGTGCTCTTCCTTCCTGTCAATCTGGTTTACTAGGAAAATAAATCCTTCCATTCGAACTTTACAACTTCCTCGTTTGCGTTTGAAATGGCACGTAGGTCAAACCTACCGAAAAGATTGCCCCAGGGACATGCATGGAAACGTTCGTTTTATGGGACAGTTGGTGCCATAAAGGCCGTTGGCCTCGGCAATGACGAGGGAGATCGTTGCCCCGCCGAGGTGAAATTCTATCTGCTCGGAAAATGCAGCTGACTTCGGAGAATGGAGCAATACGTAGTTGGTCATTTTACATCGTGGGGGGAACAAACTTTACTGGTCGTTTTCCGCTGGGTGGTCGGCGCACTAGCCAGTGCGTGCCAGAGTGGTCACCCATCCGAGTATTGAACGCGGCCAATGCTGCTCAAAGTGGGAGATAATATCGGTTTATCGTTATTATAATTATTGTTACCATTATTCAATGGGCTTCGTTTCGCTATTTTTTTTCTTTTGGTTACATTGGGGCAGACTACCAATTCAGCGCTCGTCAAAGGGAGAATTTTGACAATTTTTTATGGATTCACAGTTGACGGAATGGGAATTCCCTTCAGTGGACTTTACTCTAAATATCTTCGAGTATCTTTTCCAAATTCTTCATAAGATTTTGGAACAAAATGGCGGCGCCGAATCTTGACGAACCTTGTAATTTCGGAATATCAAAATTAGGAATTTTAAACCGTCGGCGCGTTGAAAATTCGGAATTTCACCTGGCCCCCATGTCAAGGTCATGCCAGCGAACGTCTACCCAGTTGATTGTAAATTATGTACAACGTATAACATTGTCTAGATAAATTTCAAATTCATTGTTATTCAAATTCAAATTCAAAATTCAAAATTGAAAATTGAAAATTGAAAATTGAAAATTGAAAATTGAAAATTGAAAATTGAAAATTGAAAATTGAAAATTCAAAATTCAAAATTCAAATTCAAAATTCAAAATTAAAATTCATTTCAAATGCATTGTCTAGACAAACTTCTCAATAAAAAAAAATTCTCGAAATAATTCGTCGATTTATTGAACATTTTGAAACATCAAAAACTTCCATAGCCGAATTATTTTTACGGTGTTCATATTTTCGGAGTTTTGGACTTTTGAGTAAAATTCTTTCGGAGTTTTGATCTTTCGGGGTAGTATTATTTCGGAGTTTCGAGCATTCTGATCATTCAAAGTTCGGAATTTCAATCGGGCCACAAATTCAGGCGTTTTCAACACAGCAATTGTGCATTATCATAAATATGACGGGTCGAAGCTGCGATCGAAAGAGGAAAAAAAAAAGACTTTCGATTCCAGAAGCTGCGGTTCCATAAATTGTATTGTTTCTCATTACGAAGATATCCAATTTACATCGAATTGCCGTGACGCGAATACATCCGAGTCAATGCGTCACTCGCCGAAATGGGAACAATGTTGAATTACCAAAACTACGTGACCACCACGGTTACCACAAGAGCACCGAGATAGTTCGACGGAGACGGAGAGGCACACTCGCTCGTTAAGTTGATCCTCGTCGTGTAGATTGAAATTTCGATCGTTAAGTATCGTTGACAATTCGCTGCATCAATTCAACCAATATATTGCCAGGGCACTGAAGTGTAAAATGATTAAGGGCTGTCACCACTGTAAACGTCTAAAATAAACTGATTTTTAGCGATTTTTTTTCTTCGTGGAAACCCAATTAAAAGGACAATAATATTCAAGGATGTTTTTAGTCATATCTTCAAGTGAACAAAAAAAAAAAATGTATGTCGAAAAATTATACTAAATGACACGTTGAATTTGGGAGCTCTGCGGCGCGCAGTATAATTGACAAAAAGTTGAATTTGGACAAATATAAAAAACTATATTTATTCACATGAGTATAGCTGGAGACATGCGAAGAGGATTTTGAAAATATCAATTTGTGTGTAATTTAAAGTAAAAATTCAATTTCCGAAAGAAAAACGGCCAACCATTTGTTAATAACTACGGTTGTTAACGACGGACCTTTGTTTTAAAGGTACGAAACTTTTCCCCGTTATTATAGGTGGCTCAAAGCATCTCTTAAGGGGTTACCCCCACTTGCGATTTTGAAAAAATCGATTTTTTTATTGCATTTTTTGAAGTATAAGTATCTGAGAATATGTCCTGAAAATTTCAAGTCGATCCGAACAAAATTGACTGAGATATGAGCGTTGAAAGAGAAGAATCCGTTGTGTAAACGACCGGCTAATTGAAACTTTAAACGCGTTTTTCGCAAAGTGGCATTTCTGAAGTCGGTGACCAAGATTACTCGAACACTAATGAACCGATCTTCTTGAAATTTTGCAGGCTTATTTAATACATAAAAATGTAGTCTTTAATCGTTCGATTTTTTTTTCGAAAAAAATGGCCGTTTTTTTTCGTTAAAATCGAACCATTAACTTTGACTGTCCGCCATTTTGTGAAAAATGAATATTTTTTAAAATCCTTCGATTAAAGACTAGTTTATACTTATATTTGACTAAATCCATCCGCATTTTTTTTCAGATGATCCACTTCGCTGCAATGTTGGTCACCGCAAACCGTGTATATAAAAATATTATTTCATTGACGGCCATTTGCCACTAAACAATGTAATATTTTTCAATAAAAAAATTACTGAAAGTTCTTCAAGATGTGTTCTTTAAGATGGTATATTGATCGATTAAAAAAGTTTTGTAGTTTTCTTTTAAAAAAATCATGAAAAAGGCCTTTTTTGCGCTACAAGTGGGGGTAAGGCCTTAAGCCAATTAAAAAAAAAAAAAATTTGAAAATTCAACTGCGGTGTACGTCTTTAATGGAGAGTGCGTGACACTCTCGATTATTGCGGCTATCGAAGTTTATCATTTTTACCACACGTCACGTGACACTTTTGTCAGGGGAGCCGAACCCTCGTCGCTTTTCGTACAAATATCACGTGAAATATTATAAATGTAAATGTCACAAAATTCGAAATGACGATTTATCCAAATACACATATGTATGTTGTATTTTCTGTTGTTGCATAATTGATTATTTTATAGTGTAGTTGTCCACTTTGTACTGTGCAATTTGCTGTAATAGCTAGAATGGAAATTTAGTTATGTCTTTTGGAAATGGATTTTGGGATCATATCGTAAGGGTTTTATAGCAAGGTTATTGTGAAAAAACGTACCGCGGGACCATATTTTTATAAAGAGGCTCAATTATACCTCAATAACGTTGTTCCATTTTCACTTTTTTCAATGAAAATTTACACGAAATAAGTTCAATGTATGCATAATAAAATACCTTTTTTTCAAACACGAAATAAATAATCTAGTAGACAAAAAAATCGGTCAAAACGACATTTTTTCGTGCCGTCACAGTGGTGTCCTCACAGCTTGTGGAAATGTTTTACATTGAGTATTCACTAGAGAGTTTTCTTTCAATCTCTATTATTTACTTTTCTCATTCTACTAATTTTTTACATGGATTAATTTTCCAATATTTTCTATATTTTCTGATAATCAATTTTCAAATACTATCAATATTTTCTAATAAATATATTTTCTCTTTGGCTCGCGTACCTCAAGTTGTATAACTATATGTCATAATGAACAACAATTGGATAAACATCAAAATAAATGAAAGAATAATTGTTTTTCTAATTACACCCCGTAGTAATTTCTAGACCTTTCCGGGGCCGCGTTGAAATTCCGAACTTTGAATGATCAGAACGCTCAAAGCTCCGAAAGAATACTACCCCGAAAGATAAAAAATCCCAAAGAATTTTACACGAAAGACCAAAACTCCGAAAATCTGAACACCGTCAAAATAATTCGGCTATGGAAGTTTTTAAAAGTTTCAAAATTTTCAAAAAATCGAGTTGTTTTAAGAATTTTTTTTATTATATGTGATTTTGCGTCAATTTTTAAATTTGTCTACACAATGTTATACGTTTTACATAATTTACAGTCAACTGTGTATAATGCAGTCAACATAAAATTCCTAATTTTGATGCTCCGAAATTATACGGTTCGTCAAGACCATGCCAGCAAAAGTCTACACAGTTGATTGTAAATGATGCAGAACGTATAACATTGTCTAGACAAATTTCAAAATTGACGTAAAATCACTCCTTAAGGGGATGTACCTGAGTAAACGGCGAGAAAAACAGGCAAACTTCGGGAATTTTTATCTCAAAAACTAATTGTTCAGTTGGGAAATACAGAAGTATAACCACTTAAGCCTTTTTCTAATTTTCTTTATTCTCGTAATTGCTGACCCGTGCGAACGCCGTGAGGACTGATTCTCGATTGATTCTTCCCTTTTTTAATGCCTACCGCGATTACCCCTTTTTGTTTATTAGTCTAGCAACGCGACATTCAACTCTAATATCTAATGAAAATATGTATGTTCGCCCTCGCGGCGTGTACACCGGCGGGCTTGAAAGAATGGTCTTTCAATAGGTACAAACTGGCGAGTAAGGTACAAGACTTGTGACTAACCAAGCATAAACGAAAAAACATGAATAACTAAATACAAATACGTAATACAATCTTTTTATAATCTAACGAGCCATCTATTCGGTCGGCAACACGCATATTTTTGACAAGGTTCGCTGGATTGTACTGCTCATAGTTTTTATAGTCACGGTACGAATAAGTCCATCCGTTCCAGGGTGGGTGTCTACTATTTTTCCGAGACGCCACTGGAGCGGTGGAGTAATATCGCGTAGTAGGACTACTGCGCCAATTTTTACGCTGTGGTTTAAATTCTCCAATTTCCATTTTGTTCGTTGCTGGAGCTGCGTGACATATTCTCGCGACCAACGATGCCAGAAATCGTGATACATTTTTAGAACTAATTGGTATCGGTTCAATCGGTTTGAAGAAGTGTCTGACACATCTTCCTCGGGAAAAGTCGTTAAAGACGTTCCCACTAGAAAGTGCCCCGGAGTCAAGACTTCGAGGTCACTTGGATCGGATGATAGGGGAAATAGAGGGCGCGAATTTAGACATGCTTCTACCTGACAGAATATTGTTGATAGTTCTTCGAAGCTTACACTTGTATCCCCTATTACCGCCTTGATGTGCGTTTTCGCTGACTTGACTGCCGCTTCCCATAGACCACCCATGTGCGGTGAGTGAGGTGGAATGAATTTCCACGCGATAAGGTCGTCTGCTGCGAATCTGGTTACCTTGTCCTGATGAGCCTTGTTCTTCAATAGTTCGGCGAATTCTTGCATTGAGTTGTTTGCTCCTACAAAGGTTGTTCCGTTGTCTGAATAAATTGTGTGGCATCGACCACGCCGAGAAATAAATCGTTTAAGCGCGTTTAAAAACGCTAACGTTGTCAAGTCAGACACGATCTCCAGATGAACTGCCTTCGTGGCTGGACACACGAACAAACATAAATATGCCTTCGTGGTCTTATTGCGTGAGACCTTGATCGTAAACGGACCAGCGTAGTCGACTCCGACGTACGAAAACGGTCGACTCGGTTTGATTCGTTCAGCCAGTAAATTTGCCATCAGTTGCGTTGGACTAGTTGGTCGTAATTTGAAGCAGGTGACACATTTTCGTAGCACACTGCGAATAGCGTTCCTTGCAGATATTATCCAATATTGTTCTCGCAATGACGCGAGTAATGCTGATGGGCCGGAATGAAGATTTCGGTGGTGATAATGAGAAATGATTAATCGTGTTAGCGGATGCTTTGTTGAAAGGATTATCGGGTATCGTTGATTGTACGACATTTCCGCGTTTTTTAGACGTCCACCCGCTCGAATGATGCCCTTATCAATGAACGGGTTGAGACTCAATAGTTTACTCTTGGAACCGACGGGACGATTGTGCTCCAATTCCTTGAGTTCGGTTGCAAAGGATTGTCGTTGGGCACGTTTCACCAAAACTTCCATTGCGTTTTGTAGCTCGGTAGGTTCCAATGCTCCAGCGCGTCGTTGTCCATGGTCGATGGTTCGACAGTTAGTCGTGAAACGAATCATCCATGCTACGACCCTGATTAATTTTCGGAGTGACGAATATTTGAGACACCAGTCATCGTTGCATTCGATTGTTGTAAACGTAATTGACATTGACTTCATTTCCGGAGGTTCGGACACCGGCGGGCTTGGCATGCTTGGCCACGACTCTTCGTCTCCCTCGAGCCATTCGGGGCCGTGCCACCAGATGCTTCTGTCGATTAATTGTTGCGGCTCGGTTCCTCGTGAAATTACATCGGCTGGATTGTACTCAGATTGAACGTACCGCCAATTCTCCGGGTTTGTGAGGTCCTGAATTTCCGTTACCCTATTGCGCACGAATTCCTTCCATCGGCATGGTTGACCCTTTATCCAGGCCAGAGTAACAGTTGAATCACACCAGTAGGTGGTGGTGTGTATTTCGACCGTGAGTGCCGGTTTCATTTTGTTGTACAAGCGAGCGAGTAGGAGAGCTCCACATAGTTCAAGACGAGGTAGGGTGACTGGCTTCAACGGAGCTACGCGAGATTTCGCGCATAAGAGTCGTACGACTGAGGTTCCCGATTTGTCTGTTGATTTCATGTAGATGCATGCCCCATAGGCGACAGTTGACGCGTCGCAGAATCCGTGTAATTCTATACTGGTGGGGAACAAACAGATCACGTGTCTTGGAATTGCTATGTCGTTTATTTTCAAGAATTGCCTTTTGTAGACTTCCCATTTAGTGTGTAGGTCTGTTGGAATAGATTCATCCCAATTCAATTGTAATTGCCACAATTGCTGCAGCAGGATTTTAGCCTTTATTGTTGCAGGCCCAATCAGCCCCAGCGGATCGAATAATTGAGCTACGAAAGCCAGAATGACTCGCTTGGTCGTTCGCTGCTCCTTTATAGTACTCGAAATCTTGTATGTTAGTTCATCATTGTCTACTTGCCAGCAGAGACCGAGTATTTTTGTGTTCTCGCCGATATTGCAGCTGGTAGATTCATTAACATCCTCTTGATCGAGTATTGATGACGAATTCGATTTCCACTTTTGTAATGGAAATCCAGCAGCATTTAGAATCTGTTGAATCTCGGCCTTTCGTTCACGCACTTCTGCGATGGTCGATCCTCCAGTTATGAGATCGTCGACGTAGAAGTCGCGCCTTATAATCTCGCTCGCTTCCGGCAGGGTTGTTGCATTTTCAATGCCTAGTTGCTGGAGACATCTTGTTGCCAAAAAGGGAGCTGATGATGTGCCGTATGTTAGCGTATTTAAACGATACGGTTTAGGAGGAACGTTTGGGTTGGTTCTCCATAGGATTCCTTGGAGATCTCGATCATCTGGGTGCACCGATATTTGACGGTACATTTTTGTAATATCCGCCGTCAATACGTACGGATGTTGTCGAAACGTGCCACGATATCGACCAATTCGCGTTGGACGACTGGCCCTACCATCAGTAGATCGTTTAGCGCCTTTCCAGATGTGGTGCGATGAGATGCATCAAATACGACTCGGAGCTTCGTGGTACTTTTGTCTTCGTTAATGACCGCATGGTGAGGTAAGTAATTCACCTTCTTAGTATTGGCACCGTCCTCAATGATGCTCATATGGTTGAGATTCTCATACTCCTCCATGAATCCGGTATATCTTTCTTTGAGAAGAGAACTCCTTGCCAATTTACGCTCTACGGATCGTAGGCGTTTTAATGCGTTGTCGTATGACTCTCCAAGTGCATTGGACTCATCACGAAGAGGCAGTCTGACCTCGAATCTCCCCGAGGGAAGTCTTGCATGAGTTTGTTGGTAATGCTCTTCGCAGGTGAGTTCTTCCTTTGATAGCTCTCGGGCCGATTGAATCTCCTCGATCTGCCAAAATCGTTTCAATTGATCCTGCAGTTCAGTGACGTTGGAGAAACCGCAGACCTCTCGGGTGGGCGTTGGTTGCCCTTTCACGTCATATGGCCCACCAATGATCCATCCTAGTTTTGTTTTTTGAATCACCGGCTGGTTCTTGCCGCTCCGAATTTGCTCCTATCAACAAATCGATGTTTCGTGGTATGTTGTATTCCGGATCCGCCATTATCACATGGGACGGAATTTTCAATGAATTTGAGTCGAAAGTTGTAAGTGGAATTTGATCTGTGATTTTTTCGAGTATCGAAAATGATAGTTCAACCGAATACCCATTGTACTTCGATTGAATGGTCAAATTGGTCGCTGTTGACACGTGCGTCACTGTCTGCGCAATTGCACCCACCGATTGTCGGATTTTTCTCAGTGGAAGTTTTAGCTGGTCGCTCAAGTCGCGAGTCATGAAGTTCGTCTGTGAACCACTGTCCAGCAGCGCTCTTGCTTCAATTTTTCGTCCCGAGCTGTTTTGTACGTACACCATGGCCGTAGATAGTAATACCTGTGATGTTGGTTTAAAGGCACAGGTTGCGATCGAGTTGGTTTCTTTCGTACTTGTCGATTGTGTCGGTTCGTTCGCGTTGTCACTATTCTTGGTTGGTTTCGTGCCCAAAGCACTCTGGTGTCGTTTCAGATAATCGGACGGATCGGCTAGATGTAATAATGAATTGTGTTTTTATCGCAATGCAGACAATTTCTTGACTTACAGACCTTTGTGGTGTGGCCCTTCTCGAGACAATTCAGACACAAATTAATGCGTTTAATTTCATTTATCCTTGTTTGCACCGGGAGATCGAGAAATTGTTTACATTGGTAGATTCTGTGATCTTCGTGACAAAAATAGCAACTGAACTGGCGAGCTGTGCTAACATGGGATGTCGAATGACCCGCCTTTTGCTTCAAATGAGATGCTGGTTGGGATTTTAAACTGATTTCTTCCTTGCCCCTTTTTTGCTGAATTGCCTCGAGAATTTGACACCTATTACTCAAAAACTCCTTGAGGTTATCGACGGTGGACCATTGCTCTGAAATTACCCTTTACTCCCACTCGCGCTTCATGAGGGAATCCAATTTATTCATAACAATCTCAATTAGCAACGTGTCCCATGAATCGACAGGTTCCCTGAGATTTTGCAACGCTCTTAAGTGCTTACACAATTCGTCGGACAATGCTCGTAGGCCGGAAGCAGATTCGCGTTGCACTTGCGGCAATTCAAACAACGCCCGCACGTGATATCGAGTGGTTAGCCGCTTGTTTTCGAAACGTTGTTTTAACAGATCTAGAGCTACCTGGTAATTGTCGCCGGTGATCGGTAGCGAGTGAATTATTTGAGCGGCTTGGTCTTTCAAAACTGATTGTAAATAATACAATTTTTGTACATTTGACAACGACTCGTCGGAATCTACGAGGGCCGTGAAGAGATCGTAGAACTGAGTCCACTTCTCATAACTGCCATCGAACTGTGGTAAAGCAATTGTCGGTATTTTTACGTTATGACGGACAAATTGGCTATTCGGTTGCAAGAGATTCGCGCGTGGTCCCCGTGCACTTGGATTCTGAGAATCGTTTGATGATGTCGCTGAACCGACCAATCGTTTTGCTCGTGAAATTGCTTCGTAAAATAGATTCTCAAATAGGCCATTTTCAGCGTTCAAATCGTCGCCTAAATGTTCGTCTTCATCAAGCATACGAAGTTTATCTTGACCTTCATTGAATTCTGTCAAAAGATTATCTGCTCGTTCTAGCCGAGTTTGCAATTCGACTAGGTCTCCCGTTTCATTTGTAAAACCATCGATAAATTGCCGAAATCGAGTCAATCTTGATTTCGTACCGGCGCGGGTACGCTTGAGCGCAGCAATATTTGCCATTTCGCCGTTTTGTTAACAATTCGTTAAACTATCCTTAATGTCGCGTGTAATTTCGCAGCATGTCTACATTTCAAGCGAAAGATTGCGAACCCGTTACGTGCGATGTAAATGCGGATGATGCAACTTCTTGAAGCTTCGAGATTCACGTAGAGCGTCGGTTGTCAGGACCGATGTTTTCCCTGGATACCTCGAATTTATGGATGCCACGCTTCATGTGGTGAGTGTATGTCCCTTCGATTACCGCCCGTCGAGTTGTCGAAGAGGTCCGATGGTATACCCTCCAAATTGATTGCTGATTCCCACCGAAAGATGAAATTCCTCGTGGAATCTTGAGGCGCCGAATGGCTCGTGGCGTGGTGATCCGTCGAAGACTCAAATCTTCAAATCTTGATTTATGTACACATTTTTATAAAGGTGCACTGTTCACCGTAAATCCGGCTCGAAGGACCATTGTTCAGTTGGGAAATACAGAAGTATAACCACTTAAGCCTTTTTCTAATTTTCTTTATTCTCGTAATTGCTGACCCGTGCGAACGCCGTGAGGACTGATTCTCGATTGATTCTTCCCTTTTTTAACGCCTACCGCGATTACCCCTTTTTGTTTATTAGTCTAGCAACGCGACATTCAACTCTAATATCTAATGAAAATATGTATGTTCGCCCTCGCGGCGTGTACACTAATGTTTCGATTGGATCCGGATTTTTTTCATTGGAAAATATGTACATTGAGGTATGTTTAGGATTTAAAAAAAAATAAACTCGTTGACTGAAAGCGATTTAAACGCGATTATCTCGAAACACAGTTTTCAAAGTCAATGCCAGATGTATCTCGAAGACGGCTTGTCCGATTTTGTCCAAATTTGGATACAATATTCTTCGATAGTTTTTCTCGTTCACCACGTAAAATTTTTTTGAAATTTTCATTTTTGACGGAATTGCGACCGTTTAAATTTAACATTCGTTTTTCCTTCGCAATTTCCGACGATTTTCTATTGCATACACATTGCATAAAAAATCAATGGTTCAATCAAATGAAAAACCCCTACGTGGCGAACGAGAAAAACTATCGAAGAATATTGTATCCAAATTTGGACAAGATTGGACAATCCGTTTTCGAGATACATCTGGCGCCAACTTTGATAACTATGTTTCGAGATAATCGCGTTTGAATCGCTTCCAGTCAACGAATTTATTTAAAAAAATTCCTAAACATTCCTCAAAGTACATGTTTTCCAATTTTTAAATCACGGATCCAATCGAACCATTAGTTTTTGAGATAAAAATTCCCAAAGTTTACCTGTTTTTCTCGCCATTTGCTCATATACCTCCCCTTAATAACAAAAAATCTTGAAATAGTTCGTCGATTGATCGAAAATTTTGAAACTTTAAAAACTCCCCTAGCCGAATTATTTCGACGGTGTTCAGATTTTCGGAGTTTTGGTCTTTCGTGTAAAATCCTTTCGGAGTTTTGATCTTTCGGGGTAGTATTCTTCCGGAGTTTCGAGCGTTCTGATCATTCGAAGTTCGGAATTTCAACCCAGCTCCACCTTTCCCTCCCGCCGATCAGTTTTGAAAAAATCACTCTACAAAAAAAAACGTTACCAAAATTATTTCTCACGGGCAGTGGCCGAACGTAACAATTTTCCCTGGCCTCGTCTCTCCGCAAGATAAGTTCGAATATTTTTCCACCGTTGTAGCTTTATCCTAACGCAAATCCCATAGAATATAATACCTTTGGGATCTTGGAAAATTGCTTCCCGCCATAATCTTGCTACCGCGCGTTTATTTCGCACGAGCAGAACGACCCAGATATATTTTGTGTGCGCGTGTGTGTGTGTGTGTGTGGAATCGTAGAGTACGACAGTCCCTCCACTCCTGTCACCGTCGTACACAGGCAGGTAAAAGCTCAGGAGCTCCGACTATTCGTCATTATCGTGGCGCAAACTTGGTTATGTGGGAAGCGAACCCATGAATACTAAAGTAGCCGATGATTAAGAAAACGCGCACGGCCCCTGATACGTCCCTTTGACGAGTTGCGTGATTCTGCGGAACGTACCTTCATTATGGATCAATCCGTGATTCGATGGGTCGAGTGCGCCGAAATTTGTGCCGACAGTGGATTATTTGTAAATTTATTGAATCCGCTTTTTTCGAGCCAGAGGCGCCTAATTATGGACGAAGATAGGGTTGCAGCGTTCTTCTGATAAAAATATGGTGCAGTTGCATACGAGGGGGGGGGGGGGTGAAAAGTTTCCGGCCTGACCAAGAGATGGTGGCACTAGGTCTAGTTTTGGAGCGGCATCCTACAGTACCATTCCTACCGAGCTTGTACAGGGTGCGCCAGAGAAACTTACTTATTTGAAAAATTCCCGCGCGGTGAGTTGGGCGGGTAGAGGGGCGAGAGGGGGCGCATCTGGAGGGGGAAGTTCCCAAGTTTGTTTCTCCCTCCAGTCAGTTGCCATCATGCTCTGGTCTAGAGAGCAGCGGGCCTTCGCAGTCGAGAGCTTCTTTTCTAACGGTCGCTCACTTGTGGCTACGCAACGTGCCTTCCGCGCTCGCTTTGAAATTCCTCCTCACAGACTCGTTCCTGGCCGTAATTCGATTCTGTCGTGGGTTAACTCATTTCGGGAGTGTGGAAGTGTCGCTAAACCCAGAAATGGACTTCAACGGACCATCAGAACTCCGGAAAATGTCGAAAGAGTGAGGCAGTCAGTTGTGCGTTCTCCCCGGCGTTCGGCTCGCAAACACGCAGCTGCTATGGGAATTTCTGACACCACTGTTCGACGAATTCTCCATGAAGACCTTCAATTTCATCCCTATAAATTGGCTGTTGTGCAAGAATTAACTGAACGCGATTTTGTTGCCCGTCAAAATGCATGTGAAATGCTGGTTGACAACCTGCCTGAAGACGCGGTCGTTTTTTTCAGTGACGAGGCTCACTTCCACATTTCCGGCTGCGTCAACAAGCAAAACATGCGTTATTGGTGTGGTGTAAATCCACGTGAGCTTCACCAGAAGCCACTTAATTGTGAGCGAGTTACTGTCTGGTGTGCGATGTCGGTAATGGGAATAATTGGTCCTTATTTTTTTGAAGAAAACGAACGCGCAGTTACCGTGAATGGAGCTCGTTACAGGAACATGATCGAGGAATTTTTTCTTCCAAGACTCGAAGAAATGAACGTTAGGAACGTGTGGTTTCAGCAAGATGGAGCCACAGCACACACAGCACGAGACTCAATGAGTTTGTTGCGACAACATTTCCCCGACCGCCTCATCTCCCTCAGAGGCGATCTCCAATGGCCGGCACGCTCTCCAGATTTGACTCCATGCGATTTCTTTTTATGGGGTTATTTGAAATCTCTGGTTTATGTCGATCGACCACGGACCATAGCACACCTCAAGAACAACATTCGCGACGCCATTGCCAACATACCGATTGATATGCTGCAAAGAGTGGATACGAATTTCAAAAATCGACTTCATCAGTGTATGCGCAATGGGGGTCGCCATTTATCCGATGTCATTTTCAAGACTGCATGAAAAAAAAATTGGGATATTGTATTCTCAAATAAATAAAAATTTTAAACAATAATTGAAGTACTTTTGTTTTTATTGACCTTTCAAATAAGTAAGTTTCTCTGGCGCACCCTGTATGTACAGTTTCAGCCCAATCGCTACGGTAGTTTGCGTTTGAGAGCACATTGCGCGAGACGCTTCCGTTGTTTTCGTAAAAATGGAAAAATTGGAAAAACGTGCTGTCATCAAATACTTCCATTTGAAAGGTTTTACACCAAAACAAATAAAATAAGAGATGGATTCAGCACTAGGAGACTCCTCCCCATCATATTCAACTATTAAGCAGTGGGTTTCTGAATTTAAAATGGGTCGTGTGAGCACCTCTGACGAGCCTCGCTCAGGACGGCCCGTTGAAGTCACAACTTCAGAGATGATTAAAAAAATCCATAAAATAGTGTTGGAAGACCGCAGGTTGAAAGTGCATGAGATAGCTGAGACCTGTAGGATGTCAGCTGAACGTGTGCGAAATATTTTGCACAACCATTTGAACATGGAAAAGCTGTGTGCAAGGTGGGTGCCGCGTTTGCTAACGGTCGACCAAAAACTGCTTCGAAAAACCATTTCTACCGACAATTTGGCGCTGTATAGACGTAATCCAAACGAATTTTTGCGTCGATTCATAACTGTTGATGAGACATGGGTCCACCACTACACTCCTTAAAATAAAGAACAGTCAAAACAGTGGATTGGAAAAGGGGAACCAACCCCAAAGAAGGCAAAAACAATTTTATCGGCAAACAAGGTTATGGCTACTGTTTTTTTGGGATGCGAGAGGAATTATATACATTGATTACCTTGAAAAGGGTAAGACTATCACTGGTCAATAATACGCAGAATTATTGCAACGTTTGAAGCACGAGGTGCAAATTAAACGACCTCATTTGGTGAAGAAAAAAGTTTTGTTTCATCACGATAACGCACCAGCGCATTCGTCGATTGTTGCCATGTCCAAAACCCATGAATTGAAGTTTGAATTGATGCCGCATCCTCCCCACTCTCCAGACATAGCCCCCAGCGACTATTACCTGTTTCCTAACCTCAAAAAATGGCTTGGGGGAAAAAGATTTAAGAGCAACGAAGAAGTTATGGAAGCTGTAAATCAGTATTTTGAGGAGCTTGACGAATCTACGTTTAAAACTGGTATAACTAAATTAGAACACCGTTATGAGAAATGTATCAGTGTTGATGGAGATTATGTTGAAAAATAAAGCAAAAAAAAATTTTAAACATCGTTTTTCTTGGTCAGGCCGGAAACTTTTCACCCCACCCTCTCATAAATACCTTAAGGGAGACTTTGTCCCGGATCGAGCAGCGGGAGATGTTAGCGGCTCAACATGAGCAGCTAGAAGAAGAGGAGGGATGCCTCTTTGGACCAGGCATTGCCGATTAGCGGTAATTATAAACACATTTGTGTAAACACATTACAAAACTTTAAACGCGTTTTTCTCGAAAACACGTTTTTAAAAATGGCTGACATTCTCCTGACCGCTGTAATTAACATATCGACCTGAAATTTGGAGAGCGTACTCAGAAAATATGTCTTCACGGAATGACGGATCGTTTTTTCGATAGATACATTTTTGCATTTATTATTTACCTTTTTATGTGAAAAAAACGCGAAAATTCGATTTTTGTTAATTGCCGCCTTTTTCCGAAATTTGTACTAAACGAAAAACCCATCCGTCATTCCATGACCACAGGGTCACAGATTGATAATATGCTTTGAATTTGTGTTTCAGATCAACAAAGAGGGGACAGTGATGTCAGCCGTTTACCTCCCGCGATTTGAGGACCTGTTTTCGCGGAGCTGCAACGGCCGCCATTTTGTTTTTTTTTTTCAATAATACATTTTTTTAACGTTCTGTATATCATGAATAAAAGCAAGAAAAAAAGCGCACTCAAAAAGCTTTACTCGTTTCCTTTAAAGAAAATAAAATGTAAACACCTGAAATATGGCACTCCAAGGACAAAGTCTCCCTTAAAAGCAAGCTCAAAAGAAGTTTTAAAAAAGCTTTAAGAGGTCAGTCGACTTTGAAAATTTCAAAAAATCGAAAGCAAGCAAGACTTGAAGAAATCGACGATGATGAGCAATCAGAAGGGATTTTGTACGGTGCAGGAATTGCCGATTGAGTTTAGCTAAGAGTTTTTCATAGTATAAACTTCAAACGCGTTTTTCTCGAAACAACGTTCTCAAAATCTAGCTCCATCGTATCTCTAAAACTGATAAACCGATTCTCTTGAAATTTGAACCACATTTTGTAAACATGATTCGCAACAAGATGATCCTCGATAGTTTAAAATTTTTTATTTTTACTCTTTTTTTTGTGAAAAACTGCGGAAAACGCGTTTTTTTAAACTTTTTTCGTTTTTCATCTGCCATTTTTTTATTTTTTGATAAAACTTTATATCCGAGGGTCTTTTTGTGTCATACTGAATCTAATGGATTTTTTTTTTTTTCAGAGAAGCCGTTGCCGAGTTGTGATGAAGCTACCTAGCCCACCTATTTTTGATGCGTTACGTTAACCTATAGTTTTTGTACTTAAAAATGAATAAAAATGAATTACATTTTTTTAAATGGATTTCAAGACTTTATTTATCAAGCCCAACAACTTTTATATTCATATCTTTTATAAAATCCTCAAAAAAATCGCGTAAATAGCCTTTTGCATGGCTCCAAAGTGGACTGGCCCCCTTAAAATGCTTAAAAAAGAGTGTGTAGTAGATTTTCTTAAATTATACGTACAAACAAATTATACAGGACGTTAGAAAGGTGCAGAGCCTTAAGGAGGTGATAGGTAACCGCGTTAAGAACATATCTAACCTAGGTTTCCTTAGTCCAAAGTCTAAGGATTTCGAGTTATGGTAAACATGATTTTTGGAAAATTTCCCCAAATTAAGTACTAACTCGTTAACCTCTTATGTTAATGTTATTTTTTTAAAAATAGCTTTCACATAAGACGTATTTTTATTGTTTGGCAAGTTTTTAATTATTCAACACGTCCCATTTAGTTAGTTGTGTGGATATAGATTATTGTATTGGTGTTTGTCGATTGAACACACATTGAGCTAAGACGCAAATAAGTTTTTAGTTACTAATTATTGTGTTTTTGAACATTATGAACGAGTTAGAACCTAATTATGGGAAATTTTCCAGTATTCATACTTATCATGATAATTCGAAATCCTTAGACTTTGGGCTAAGGTAACCTAGGCTAGATATGTTCCTAACAACGTCACCTATTACCCCCTTAAGGCTTTGCATCGACCTTCCTAACACCCTGCATGATAATATGATTATATACTAATTAATGATAAATGATATGATGATTTACAACATAAGACATATTTATATATTTGCAGCCTTCATCTGATAAAACTATGGTGCAGTTGCATATAAATAGTATTGCAAGTTTAGAATAAATAAGAGAGTGCGTAGTAGATTTTTTCAAATTAAACATACAAACAGATTACATATTAATATGATTATATAATAGTTCATAATAAATTATAGGTTAACACACAACATAAGACATATACATATACATATATACATATACATATATACATATATATATATATATATATATATATAGTTTTCGTTTTTTCGTGAGTTCCAACGCTGATGCGCCAGCCAATGTACGCCTAAGCGGTCACTGCTCCGAGTATCAGTCATGCACAATGCTGCTTAACCCGAACCACCGCCGGAGTCGAAACCGGACCACCCTTCCGCCACTGTCCGTTAAATATATATATATTTATACAAGCGTTTTCAGTTTTCAGTTTTCAGTTATTCAGTTTATAGAGCTATATAGTATCTTCGTAAAATAAGAAAACCAAACGAACTTTATTATTCTAATGTAACTTTGCAATTATCCAGCGCGATCGAACATTTGCTGTTATCCAAAGTGATCGAAAACTTTTGACCGTAGTAAATGATGATGACCATAGTTTGACTACGTAGTAAAACATATTTTTTAATGATAGCTCTAATTTATATGTATAAATTAACGCGATTAATATAACAAGTACAACGACACATTTTATTGTCAAACAACATAATAAAATAAAATAAAATGAACAATAAAACAACAATAACGAAATGAAATTAAACAATAGCTGGGTAATTCCAACATCCTACATAATATCCAATAACATTATAGTTATTAAAATAAACGATCCAATTGTACAACCCACAATAGCAGGTATTTCCAATTAAACTGATATCTCCCTCGACACGACAACTGCGTTTCGCAAGTATATTATTATTTATTAATTCCGTATTTGGGAGACATTAATTACTGGCAATGCACCTGTACAAGCGCGTCGATAAGCTGTCATACATACAGCTATAAATTTTGAGAAATGTAACCAGCGCCCATTGACATCAGAAAATTGACATACTTTCAGCGATTCCTCGCGACGCATTTTCGATCAAATTGATGCAACTAAGTTTTGCGAATGAAGGAGTTACCCCCACTTGCGATTTTGAAAAAATCGACTTTTTCTTTATTGCATTTTTTGAAGTATAAGTATCTGAGAATATGTCCTGAAAATTTCTAATATGTGATGAAAATTTCTGATATGAGCGTTGAAAGAGAAGAATCCGTTGTGTAAACGACCGGAAATTGAAACTTTAAACGCGTTTTTTTCAAAATGGCATTTCTGAAGTCGGTGCCCAAGATTACTCGAACACTAATGAACCGATCTTCTTGAAATTTTGCCGGCTTATTTAATACATAAAAATGTAGTCTTCAATCGTTCGATTTTTTTGTTCGAAAAAATGGCCGTTTTTATAGCCAAAAAACGGCCGTTTTTTTCGTTAAAATCGAACCATTAACTTTGACTGTCCGCTATTTTGTGAAAAATGAATATTGTTTAAAATCCTTCGATTAAAGACTAGTTTATACTTATATTTGACTAAATCCATCCGCATTTTTTTTTCAGATGATCCACTTCGCCGCAATGTTGGTCATCGCGAACCGTGTATATAAAAACATTATTTCATTGACGGCCATTTGCCACTAAACAATGTAATATTTTTCAATAAAAAAATTACTGAAAGTTCGTCAAGATGTGTTCTTTAAGATGGTATATTGATCGATTAAAAAAGTTTTGTAGTTTTCTTCAAAAAAATTCATGAAAAAGGCCTTTTTTGCGCTACAAGTGGGGGTAACGCGTTAACCCGTAGGCTCGATCGGACTCAACGTCGGCACGTACGTCTTGGCAGATTAATTACTCCACTCGCGTTTAGTGGGACATGATGATCTTTCGGCAATTGAAAGCGAACGTTTATTAATCCATCTCGGAGGGGAACTGATAAGAGGCGAGTGCAAGGGGATTAATGATTGATACGGGAGAGGTTGTTTAACGCGCGATTAGGACTGAATCAGTCGACAGATAACGCAAATCGAATGCTCTTTCTCTCTCTCTCTCCCCCCCTCTCTCTCTCTCTCCCCCTCTCTCTCTCTCCCCCCCCCTCTCTCTCTCTCTGGAATTAATAAAGTTGACTGCGAGGGGAGTACACAATGTACGACGAATACCGAGGTGGGTGGGGAATGGATAGTTGACGAGTCACTTTGGTCATTCATTCGCATATGTACCACAGTTACGTCCGTCTCTCAGGCACGTGAAAATCCTCTCGCCGAAGCTGATTGTGCCATTTGGGTGTTACTCTGTTGAATTGCGGTGCTTCGATTTACAAAAGAAAATTTAGTGCTTTTTTTAAATACACAGCTATTGGGAAAATGTTCGATTAATGGGGTGAGTTTTTCAAAATATTTTTTAATATGTTTATAAAAAAAAAACATGTATAAAAATATACATGTTTTAATGTTTAATATATTTTAATATATTTAATATATTTAATATATTTAATGTAATTAATATATTTTGTTGAAATATATTTCCATGTTTTACGTGTGTATAAAATAATGGTAGAAAATGGCGTTTGGGTAGCTCGTTCTCCTAATGGGGAAAATTACATTTTATTCATACGTGGGTGTGTGGGTGTTTTGAGTAAAATGGCCTCCACTTTAACGTATTCTAATGGCATTAAACAATATTTGCGAGTTAGAAAGGTTTAATGCGCCATTCGAAACATTATTTTTGGTTTTAACGAGCTTTCGAGGATTTTTCAAAACAATTTGTAATACCGAGTTGTTGAACACGACTTTTTTTTACTGCAAGCCATTAAGCAGTTTTGTTTTTAAGACTGCCAAAAAAAATGAGTATCGAAAAATTTCTTTGGTATTACGATGGCTTTTCCGATACTGATTTCTTTGGGAATTCTCAATAGTTATTTATTAATAAAGGAATTATTAATTCCTTTAATAATATTTTTCATAGTACTGATTGAATCATAACATTCATTTCTTTAGAATTCTCAATGAAATTTAACTTTATTACGATACATTTTCCGATACTAATTATTTTTTGGCATTCTTAAAAATAGAAAAGCATCACGACTTGCGGTAAGCGGAATTTTACTTCTGTCAATTTTGGGCGAAACGGACGCAATTGATTATTCAATTGGGAAATATCATTTCAGCATTATAACAATAATACTGAAGCGATATGTAAAAAATAATTAATCAATTACACCCATCTCCGGTGAGATTGACGGATGGTACATTTTTTACTGCAGGCCGTTGTGCAATTTAATAGTTGCGAATTCAAAAAAGTAATCAGCACCGAAAAATCTATTGTAATAAGAAAACATTTTATTGCGAAATAATTATTAAAAATTACAAAATCATCATTTCTCAATGATATTTATGATTTAATGATTAATATGAAAAATGTTAAAAAAGGAATTTATAATTATTTTATTATCAATCAAATCGAGTTTAATTTGAGAAACTTTTTTAACAAGTTTTTTCCAAAATGCTATTTTTTCTCTTACATCTACGTCAACTTATTTCCCACTCTACAGACTTTTTCCCTTGTCACAATCTAACATGTCTCTTTTTTTATTAGTTGAATCTTCCCTCCTATCCCTATCTCCTCCTCCTTCCTCCTCGTTCTGCACACTTCCTCTATTTCCCTAAAATACTCTCATATCCCTTTCTGTACCTTTCCGCTCAACATATTTATATATATATATATAGTTTTATTTGCATAACTTGGCATACAAGTTTTTTACAAACTATTTCCTTATATATTGTTCCTTATTTCTAACTTAAGTCTACAATTCTATCCTGCACCTGCACTTCTCTTTCTTTTTACCTCTACTACTTATCACTAACGCCTCCGTCCTCCTCCTTACTCTTTTTTGCGCACAATACCTCTATTTCTCTAAAATAACGGCAGATTCCAACATCTATTTTTCCGCCTAATCTTGCCCACAATTCTTTGTCCCTACCCTTCACCCCTTCCTCCTTCCAATACTTCCACGGGCTTTCCTCGTTCTCCACCAAATATTTATACATGCTATTGTACGATGATTTTTTAATTTTTTCTTCTTCTTCCTCCAATAGTTTCTTTTTTAGGTTTTCTAATCCTTCTCCAATCTTTTTTTCTATTGTTCTCTCTTCTTTCTTCTCCCTTATCATCATTATTATTTCCTCTATGCCCATTTCCCTTAATACTTTTTTCAAATCCTTTCCCCACTTCGACGGTGCACCATTCGCTATCGCCCTCATCTCCTTTCTTACACATATTTTTGGCCATCTCTCGTCCTCCATCTTTAGCACCTCCTTGATATACCTCAGCACGCGTTCTCTGATTACATATTCTATAGTGGGTACACCAAGCTCCCTCCTCCATATATAATTTGGGGTCTCTCTGTTTACCCCCAACGCCATTTTACAGTACCTTCTCTGTATTTTTTTGATCACTTCTATTTCCCCTACTCCCCAAATCTTTACCCCATACATCACCCCTGCTTTTACGATCGTTTCCATCAAGTAGATCCGCTCCTCCATGATATCCCTTCCCGCTCTCTTCCATATTCCCCATACCCTATTCATGGCTTTTTGCGCTTTCCCCGCCGTTTTTCTGCCATGTGTCCAACTTGAGTTTTTCTCCGTGAACCAGTATCCTAAATATTTAAACTCATTCACTATTTGAATCTTTTCCCCTTTAATCCCCCATTCTTCATTCTTTTTACCTCTTTCCCCATTCCCAAATATCATTATTTTAGTTTTCCTAGCATTTATTTCCATTTTGTTACTTTCCGCCCATTTTTCTAAGTCCCTCAGTGTGCTGCTTAAACCTTCCCCTGTATGCGCTATTGCCGCCACGTCATCAGCATATTTTATGGCAAAAATTTTTTCCTTCCCCACTACTGCTCCTCCCTCATTTCTCCTCACCCACATATCCTCCAAATCGTCAACGTATATATCAAATAAGACCGCACTTAGTGCACACCCCTGCCTTACTCCCTTCCCCGTCCTAAAACTCTCCGTGATTATTCCATTCGCTTGCACTTCTGCCCTTGTGTCCTTGTAAATTACCTTTATCATATCTAGCATTCTTCCCTCTATTCCTTTCCCTCTTAATTTTTTAATCATTCTTTCCCTGCTCACCCGATCAAATGCTGCCTTGAAATCTATAAACGCCACATATCGTTTACCGCCCTTCACTTTTAGTTGATTGTTTATTACCGCGTTTAACGTGAATATTTGATCCCTCGTTCCTCTACCTCTCCTGAACCCTGCCTGACTCTCCTTTAATTTTTTGTTTCTCTCTATCCATTTGTTCAGTCTCTCTGTCATCATTTTTGTCAATAATTTGTAACCTACATCTAATAGTGAGACCCCCCGATAATTTTCTGCCTTATCCCTCTCTCCATCTTTATTTATTGGGACTATCCTCGCGGTTTCCCACCCCTTTTCCATTGTTCCTTCTAGCCACATTTTATTTAAGACCTCTTTCAACTCCTCCTTTTCTTCCCTTGGTAAAGCCTTTAAAAATTCGACGCTAATTCCGTCCTCCCCCGCCGCCTTACCGTTTTTCATTTTTTTTCAGTGCCCCTTCCATTTCTTGCAACCTGATCGGCTCATAAAATTCCTTTTTTTCTTTTCTTTGCTCGTCATATATTTCTGTCTCTTCTCTCTCCCATACCCCCTCCTCATTTTCCTTTTCTTGATCGTTTTTTCCATTGAGCAATCTTTCAAAGTGCTCCTTCCATTCTTTCTTAGTTATTTTGCTCCCATTCGCTCCTCTCCCATTATTCCTGAATTTATTAATCGCTTTCCACCATTTCGATAGGTCCTTTGCCTTTCCAACCTCCTCCCAAATTTTGCTCCGCCATTCCTCTTTTGCCCCTCTATATACCTTTTTCAATTTCTTTCTATCGTCCACCAACTCTTGTTTTTTGTCCACGCTTCGTTGTTTTGTGAACGCTTTTAATTTTTCCCACACTGCCTTCCTTTGCTTCTTACATTCGTTATTGAACCACTTCAGGAGCCTTTTTTCTCTCCTTGTTTTTTTGCCCTTCCTTCTTAGCCCCGCCTTTTCTGCCACCCTCACAATTTTTTCTTTCACCCCCTCCCAACTCTCCCTCCCTTTTTCCATTTTCGTCTCTTTTTGCATTTCTTCCATGAACCTCTCTGCTTTTTCTTCAACCCACCATAGTCTTTCGCTATCCTGTGTCTCCTTCTCTTCCCCCTCTTCATCCTTTCCCTTATTCTCCTCCCATGCCACACATATTGGCAAGTGATCCGATTCTATTCTTTCCACTACTTCCATCCATTTGAATTCATCTCTTTCTCCCCTGTCTAATATCATTATGTAGTCTATGACCGATCCACAACATTCTTTATCCCCCCCTACGAATGTTACTTTACCCTCCCTATCACCTTTCACTCTTCCATTCATCACCTTTAAACTTAAATCCTCGCATAAGTTTAACATTCTTCTTCCCTCCGTATTCAGTATTTTGTCCTGAGATTTCCTTGTTTCAGCTCCATCCCCTTCCGCACCCCCCTCATTTATTGCTTGCATCCCCCCTATCCTTGCGTTCATGTCGCCCACAATCATTACTCGCTCCTTTTCCTTTGCCTCTTCAATTATTGCCTCTCTCAGCTTTTTTTCTAACTTTTGCACCCCGATGTTATTATATACCGAAATTATTGAGGTTTTTTCCTTCGTTATATGATTGTTCATTATTAAACCAAATTCCCATTCCCTTATTTCCCAGTCCTCTGCCCAATGCTTTTTTATCCCAACCGCCTGTCCTCCTTTTGCTCTTCCCTTTTTTATCCCTACTTCCTTGTGAGCCGCTTTGAACGCCCATTTAAATTTGTCACTCATTTTCAACCTCACGTTCTCCTCATCCTTCTTTTCAACCCACGTTTCTTGTAAAATTACCAAATCCGCTTTTTCTAAAAATCCCCACGCTTCTCCTATTTTAAATATCCCCGCTATATTCCATAATATTATATTAAACTCGCCCCCTCCCTCTACTTCTTTTTTCTCTCTTTGCTGGTCTTCTCTCTTCTTTCTTCCATTTTCTGCCAGTCCGCATCCTTCAATATCGTCCTCCCCGCTCGTTCCGAAATGTCTGCCGCCAACCATCATCGCCTCCCATCCTTTCGATGTCTCCCTTCCGCTCGTTCCACCTCCACCATGCTCCTTCCAGCCATATTTTCATGTACTTCACCTCAGCTTGTTTTCCGTATTTCCTCTCGTGTTTCGCTACATCTCGCAACCATTTCTGTACTTCTTTCTCCCTCTTGGTCAGGTCGTCGTTGATCCATATATCAGTTCCCCACAGCTCCTTGCTTTTTCTGAGTATTTCTATCTTGTCGGTCCAGTTTTTATACTTCACTACCACCGATCCATTTCCAGAAAACTTCGTCGTTGTCTTTCTCCTTATATTCGTGTTGCATCTTTCGTCTACCTTCGCCAACACCTTATCTTTCTCATATCCCGCCTCCGCGTAGAAAGAAACATTTATGTTGTTTCTTCTGTTTTCCCTCTTCATTCTTTCCTCTCTCCACTCCCGGTCACTAATCGCCACGGGCTTCCTCCGCAAGATGTTCTCCCGCTTTTCTCTCTCATCCTCCTTTGTAACGTTATTATTTTCCTCCGACCTTTTTCTTCCTGTCCTCCCATTTCTTACTACTCTCCAACCTTCTTCCGATACCTCTCTTTCACATTCATCCTCCTCCTGACTCCTCTACCTCTCTCCGTGTCCTCCATTTCCAGACATTGTTTCCGTCCTTACGATTTCCTCTCTCACTCTTTTGGCTGCCACTTTTGCTCTTCCTCCGCCATATGCCTCGTTTTCGAAACCCTTCTTCACCGGTTCTTTCTTTTCCTTTCCTTCGAGCTTATTTATCACGTTCATTAAGATTTTTCGCGCCTCCCCCCACCGCATCCTGTCCTGCTCTGCTTGTCTCTTCAGCATTTCGACCTCTTTTTTATATGTATCAATCTCCCGACGCCTTTCCGCACATTCCTCACATTGATCCTCTCCATCTGCCTCACACTCTTCCTTTATTCTTTGTAACTCCTCCTTCCACCACTGCTTCATCCTTCTCTCCGATTCCGCCACGCTGTTTCTCATCGTATGTTTCATCCGTATCTCGGCCTCCCTTATTCTCTTCATCCACGTGTACACACAATCATTGTTGTCAATCTCCTTTTCACCCTCGCACCATGTTTCATTGTCACCTTCCTCCTCATCCCCTTCGTCTTCTTCCCCTTCTTTCTTCTCTCTTCCGTTATCCTCCATTTCCTCTTTTCCTCCGATCTCTTCTGCCTCCTCCCCGCTGTCTTCTCCATTGCCGCTGTTCTTATGCTTTTTCAGCGGCGGTGACGCCACATCACCCCCTGCCCCCGCCTCTCGTGTCGTCGTAAAAAACTCCGACATCGCGACTCGTCTCCTTCTTCTTTGGTCGTCCACGCTTTCTTTTCTCCCCCTCCGTTGTTGCAGCGATTCCTTCCACTCTCACGGCGCTTCTGCTCCCTTTCTCCTGCCACGTTTCCGCTCTCATCGTTCCCTCTCTCCCCGCCCCCCTTCTCTGGCCTAACCTCTTCTTCACAATCCCCGACTTTATTTCCCCCTAACTCTCCCATTTCACTATTTTCCACTGAGCCCATTATCACCTCAATTTCCACTGATTCCCCCTTCACTCCTCCACTACTTACCTGGCTTTTTTCTCTTCTCCTTTCACCCAAACTATCTGATTATTCACGTCCGATTTCACAACGCGTGCGTTTGCTACTCGTGCTCAACCGGAAGTCTCCAACATATTTATAATTTCTTCCTATTATTCCATTATAAATGAAATATGAAATATCACTTCATAATTATAATAATAATACTTCTAATAATCACATCATAATGATGATACTAAAGCGATTGTTCCAATGCTGAAACATTATCATTATAATGCTGAAGCGACATTTCTGAAGAAAAAAAAACAATTAATTGCCCCTATATCGAGTAAAATTGACGTAAGTCAATTTTCAATTTTTATTTAAAAAAATCGTAATCGTCTAAAATGCATTCCTCATCGTGTCCAAAGTCCACGCTAATGTTTCGAAAAAATCTGCGACACGGAAAACATTCTTTGGATCGATACAAAAATTCATAAAATTGTACGACTCAGTTTTATTTTTCCTCGACTGGAACAGTGATGCATGAAAACGTGTAGATATATCACGTAGAAACGCCAGGTCAACACTAGATATCTCATTTCTGTGTGCCTCAAGCGAGCCCGCTTTTCATCCGTTTCCTCATAATACATGTTCGGAGCTTTTTTGAATATTGCACAGGGAAGCTTTTCCTACAAGGAGGAGGTAAACTACGAGACTTCTCGACATACATGTCCGTGTGACAGAAAAAGGAAGCGAAAAAGAAAGTCAGAGAACGATTTTGGAATAGACGAGAGAAGCATGTGACTATTTGCGAGATGTATGTGAGCTCCGGTTTCTCGTTATGTTGAAAAGTTCTTCATAATATGCAGGGTTAAAACTTCGAATGAAATACCCATCCCTCGAAGTCAAAATCAATTCATATTTAATAAAAATATACGCAAAAAAATGTTCAAAGGGAATAAGGCGGGGGCGTGAAGAGGGGAGGGATCCATACATATGGAACAGTAAAAAGTAAAAATAATTAAAAAAAAACAAAGGCCATAGTCGGGTAAGTAGGGAAAAATTGCCCCCGCATTTTCTCCAGCGAAATTAGGACTATATTCTGACGTATAAAAAAACACATTTTCTGAAAAATTCATTCCCGTCAACGCAATGGGTTTGGAAAAAGGAATTTAAAAAAATTCCGGAAACGCTGTAGTGGATCGATTCGATTTTTTTTTGGTACTTGTTACGATCAAACGTGTTACGGAATAAAATTATAGAACATCTTGCGAAAGGTTAAGGTTTAAAAAAAATAATGTGCCTTGTTTTATTTTTTTTTACTATAATCCACTTGGGGTACAATAACGAAATTTTTTTCATATAATCTTTGGGCACCTTATTAGATTATATAATTTTTTCAAAATGATCGCCTTGGTAAGCCACAGTGAGAAAAAAAGAAATGGACTTTATTGATATATTTTAGTTATATAGATATATAACTAAAATTGAACGATTAAACGAACTTACCTGTAAGTGAAGTTCTATCGTAATTGTATGAAGCGCCTCTTCCGAAGAGATCACCTAGTAGTACCCTCACTTCATGTCATTATCACCACATCTTCATAGCCAACTAGAGACTTTTTCTCTGTTACCATGACGACCGAGCGTTGAGGCATAATCTTCATTTCTTCAAATCCCTGCCGTAATCTTTAAAGGGCTAAGATAATAGATCTACGGGATTATTGGGTGGGAGGTGATCTCTTCGGAAGAGGCGCTTCATACAATTACGATAGAACTTCACTTACAGGTAAGTTCGTTTAATCGTTCAATTGTATTTTGCGCCTCTTCCTCGAGATCACCTAGTAGATGTTGACAGCTTTATTACGGCAGGAAAGACGTCTTCAATATGAACAATGAACTTTATTCTTTGGTAATTATAATAAATCACCTGGTCACTTTTATAACGTTAAGATGGATCGTGAGAAAACATCCCTTTCTTCCGTTAATCTTAAATTGTAAAATTTTGCGAACGTTAAGGAGGATTCAGTCCATCCTGCTGTTCTTTTAATGGTGTCTATATTGACTCCGCTACGCATGGCTGCCGATGTCGACGCATGCCGCGTGCTGTATGGTGTGAATATATTCGTATTACTACCACTCAAGTCTAATACTGTCTTCACTCAGCGACTCAAGGTCTAAGTAGAAACTGAATTAAATGGTTTTTTCCACGAGATGAAAAGAGTTGACACGGAATCCCGTATCTTCTTTGTACGTTCCATGTATAACTCTAATATAGATGCGACGCAAATACTCTTGTTCGGTGGATAGAATGGAACTATCAGCGTCGGTTGACTTCGTCCTGGCCCCGAAGTTTTTATTCTTGCCGAAATCTTGATTTCAATGTATTTATCAGTTTTCCTGATATCTTGTAAATTTATTACTGAAAAGGTCTGGAATCTATGTCCTATTGTTAAAGCGAGTAACGTTATGAGTTTTTGCGAGAGCTCTTTTAAGCTCAATTCTTCCTTAGGGTTTCCTTTGGAAAAATAATCGATGACGATTTTTGGGTCCCACGTGACATCATATTTTGGTTTAGGTGGACGTTTCTTCGCGATACCTCTACAAAATTTCTTTATTCTGTGGTCCTGACCAATTTCAGGTCCCATAATAAATGCAAGTGCTGATCGAAAACTATTGATTGTGCCATATGAGGCTCCGTTGTTGAACTCTTTCGTTAGAAAACTTAAAATTTGGTTAATCGATCCATTACAGATATGGATACCTCTTGATTGACAGAAGAACCACCATTTCTTATATGCTGTCCCATATTGTTGTAACGAGGCCTCGCTCAAGGACGAAATTGCTGTATCTAACGCCTCTTCTGGGATTTCTTTTGCGGTGAAAGCTTCCCGGATAATCTGGCGGCAACCAGGGAAAGGCGTTTCCACAATGGGTGCGGATCCCTATTTGATGACGTCAATAATTTACTATTTGGTTTTAAATATATCGGGTCCGATTCTATCATCGACATAAATAGCGGAAACCATGGTTGGGAAGGCCATTGGGGCACAACCATCACCCCTCGGGATTTTTCCGATCGAATCTTTTTTTAAACTCTCAGAATCATAGAAAATGGTGGGAATGCGTAGAAGTCATATGGTCGCCAATCAATCGTAAATGCATCTACCGCCACTGAGTACGGGTCTCTTTTCCATGAAACGTATTGTTCGCATTTTGTATTTGCCCTGCTAGCGAATAGATCAATTTCAGGTACTCCAAAGTTTGTACATATTTTGTTAAATGCTTCATTGGAAATACCGAACTCTGTTTCTTTTTCAAGTATTCTTGATTCGAAATCCGCGGATTTGTTATCGACCGAGCGAATATATGAAGCAAAAATCCATATGTTTCTTTCCTCACACCATAACCAGATATCTTTAGCGAGATTACTGAGTTTCCTGTAGCGGGTGCCTCCCATTCGGTTGATGTATGCAATCGCGGTGGTATTGTCAATTCTTAACAATATGTTATCATCGCGTAACTCTTGTGCAAAGCATTTCAAACTGAAGAAGGCAGCTAAGAGTTCTAGATAGTTGATGTGTTCATCGCGATCTTTTTCACACCAGTGTCCATGGGCTCGTTCGCCTTTACAGTGTGCGCCCCAACCTGACTGAGAGGCATCCGAGAATATTTCGATTTTGTAATTATCTGTTACGATTGGATTAATTGCTACCATGATATTCGTTCTCCACCAAGCTAAGTCTTCTTTAATATTATCTGACAAAATTATTTTCCGGTCGAAATCATTTTGGTTGTCCCGTAACGCAACAATCTTTTCCCTTTCCAAGTCCTTCAAGTGCACCCACCCATATTTCACTTCTCGGCAACACGCACCCAGAATACCGATAAAAGTTGCAAATTCTCGAATTGTACACGATCGGATCTTTCCAAACTTATTAATTTCGGCTAGAACACGAAGCCTTTTAACATTCGGGAGTTCTACTACCTTCCGTTTGGAATCGAGTTGAAAGCCAAGGTAAATCCTGGTCCTTGATGGATCCGATTGGCTTTTTTCTTCATTGATAAGAAAGCCTAATTTCTGTAATAGTGAGCGAGTTGCCTCCAAATTGATCCGGCAATCGTGGTACGAATTGGCGATTAAAAGTAGATCGTCCAAATAAATTATAGAAACGTAACCCATTTCTCGTAACTTCGTAACTACCGCTCTCATAATTTTCGTGAATATATAGGGTGCTATATTCAAACCGAATGGCAAGCAACAAAATTCAAAAATCTTTTCTTCGAAGCAGAAGCGCAAGAATTTTCTATATGTTGGTTTAATCGGAACGACGTAATAGGCATCTTTTAGATCTAGAGTGGCCATATAAGCATCGCGAAATAACAAATTTTGAGCCGTTCGAATATCTTCTAATTTGAAATGCCTCGTTTGAATTGATCTATTGAGATCTTTTAGGTTTAATATTAGGCGACTGGAGCCGTCCGGCTTCGGGATCAAAAAAATTCGAGATATAAATTGTCCTTGACATGGTCGGCATCTCTTTATCGCTCCTTTTTCTAGTAATTTATTGATATTATCTGAGATCTGTTTCTTCTCTGATTCCGACCAATGAGGATCTTTGGGTATCGATCTTTGGTAAGGGTGGTCTCTGAAGGGCAATGATACACCCGATATCCAACTCAAAATCATCGGATCAGAAGTAATTTCTGTCCATTTCTCTTGAAAGTACTTTAGGCAACCGGCCAAGGTACTTACAGAATCTAGTATCGTTTCCTCCGAGAATGATAATCGCGTTTCGGTTCCGACTTCCGAAAGCCCGAATTCCGCAGGTTCGATGTTCTCTTTGGTCCGTCCGTCATCATTGACCGGGACTTGAACGCTTGGTGACGGTGCGGACCCTTCGAGTTTTTTGTCGGTCTGTTGAACGGTGGTTTCGGTGGCGCCTTGCCTAAATCTTTCGAAGCACGCTCTAAACTCTTGGCCGTCTTCAAGCTTTCTTCAAGCTGATTCCCGAATAGCCATTCGTCGAATACCGTAGCATTCATACCGACTCATGGAGGGATGCTTTAACTTCTGGATTTAACTTCGGTGGGTTAATATTCGTAAAATTTTTGGGTGAGTTGTATTTTTTCAGGAGGGAGCCGATTTCATCTTTTGGCAGCCCAACCCGAAAGAGATCTTCCCATCTCAAACCAATTTCCTCTGCCAAAGGTTCACCAAGGGGTTTTTCGGCTGCCACCCGTTATCCCAAAACCTCGAGAATTCTTCCATCGAGATTGTCTGTTGCTGGTTGAGCTGTTAAATCTTTTTGATTAGTCACTATCACCGGCGATCCTTGATCACAGTGACCTTCTGCGCAAGGCGGCTCTCTAACGGAGGGGTTTGTCACTGCCGGAGTTCCTTCTCGAACGATTGGAGAATATCTCTCTTCGTGATCGCTCGTGTCCTCTGACGAAGGCGATGATCCTCTGGAACTGGGGGCCCGTAATCGATCTGCATTTTTGTATCACAAAACAGATCGAATTTTTGTACTCGGGCAAACTCTTGTAAGCCGTTTCCGAAATTCCATTGCCCCAGACCTGATCTGGTACGTGCGGGCCTAACCCGCACGTACGTGCGGGCCTGACCCGCACGTATGGCATATTTCCTGATATATTGGTAATTGATCTAATCAATTCACGAATGGCTGGGAATACAGAAAACGTCACAGCCTGGCTGCGGTGTCTGCGTGGACCGTTTTCCTTTTCGAGGTCTGTAAAAAAAACCGCACCTTCACTTACCTTGATTTAAAAAACTCAACATCCGTGATTGATTCTCGATCTGTCTTTCTAATCGTTTGAAGCGCTTTTTCCAACGGTCTTCTTTTTTCTCCATCGAACACGAGCGACGTCTTTCTCTCTTCCCCATAATTTATTTCTTCTTTTCTTTTCTTTTCCTTCAAATGCGTGTGGTTTGAAAGACACAAAGATAAGGAATGAAGATTATGCCTCAACGCTCGGTCGTCATGGCAACAGAGAAAAAGTCTCTAGTTGGCTATAAAGATGTGGTGATAATGACATGAAGTGAGGGTACTACTAGGTGATCTCGAGGAAGAGGCGCAAAATACAATATATCAATAAAGTGTGTTTCTTTTTTTTTCACAATGGCGTACCAAACCGATCATTTTGAAAAAATGGTATAATCTAATAAGGTGCTCAAAGATTATATGAGAAAATTTTCGCTATTATACCCCAAGTGGATTGTAGTAAAAAATAATAAAACAAGGAACATTTTTTTTTTTCAAACCTTAATCTTTCGCAAGATGTTCTATAATTTTATTTCGTAACACGTTTGATCGGAACAAGTAACAAGAAAAAAACCAAATCGATCCACTGTACCGTTTCCGGAAATTTTTTTTTTATATTTACAAAAAATTCATTTTTTTAAAACCATTGCGTTGACGGGCATGACATTTTCAGAAAATTTGTTTTTTTTATACCTCAGTATATACTCGAAATTTCGCTGGAAAAAATGCGGGGGCAATTTTTCCCTACTTACCCGACTATGGCCTTTGTTTTTTTTAAATTATTTTTACTTTACCCGGCTATGGCCTTTGAAAAAAAATACAATACGTATACAAATACACCGCAAAAATATAAAAATGGAAATAAGGTGGGGACGTAAAAAGGAAAAACAAATAGAAAATAAAATAAACGAATTTGAAAGAAATACAATAAATATACAAAAAAAATACACAAAAAAGTGTTAGAATGGAATAAGGTAGGAACGTAAAAACGAAAAGTAAAATAAACAACAAATGCGAAACTATCTAATAAAAATAATAGTTAAAAACAATTATATATTTACATACGCATGCAAATACAAATGAATAAATAAATACATATATGGATATGGATATCACATTATAATTACTACCACCTGCACCATTTTTTATTCACTACGAGAGACCATCGAATTTCAAAGCTGCAAATTTAACTACCAAGCCGATCGTTTTCCTGAGCAATAATCAATCAATCAATTGTCTCCTCAACCATACAATTAGATCCTCAGAGTGATAAACTGCAATCAAGTGAATTTAAAAAAAAACGGGATACGTCGAAGCGTACGAGATTGTCTTACAAAGCTTTCTACCTGCGAGGGCGATAGCCCTTATTGAGATAAAAATTGCGTTGCAGGCATCACAGCGCCGTACATTGCGATACAATCGGAGTTATCCTTCCTGCATAGCACGATTGCAATCTCGACGGTTGTTACACACAAACCGCGAGATGCACCGTCCACGTGTGCTCCAGGGTAGAAAAAAAACAGATACATTTTCTCTCCGGTGCTCCCGCTTCTTTCTTATCGCCGTTCTCCGGGGTGCAATTAACATTTCAATCTGGAAATCCAATTTCTTCCGGTGCGGTAATAATGGTTTTGTTCCTCCTCTTTGGACGAAGCAACGGTACCTAAGCTAATAATTTACGTGGATTCGCCACGAAGCCGAAATTATTTTTGTGAATCATTTATTGTTCTTGTGGTATAGCTAGGTACGTTTTGCTAATGATAATTTTGTGCTCCGTGATTGATCACCGTATTATTATTAACAATATAACGCGAAAACTTCATTTTAGTTAAAAAAAATAATCATGACAACAACAGCAACAAGTAAAAGAATCGTGATGTTCATAATCGTAAGAAATAAAATATCATAATAATTATTTAAAAAATTATACTTATGAGCATTATCACTATTATTTATTTTGCAAAATAATAAATCAGAAGTTCAAAAAATAACAAATTAGGGTGGGAGTAAAAATGTCGAATGACCAAATATAGAACGACAAAGATTTCGAAACGACAGAATTATGAACTCTCAAAATAACGAAGGTTAAATCATTCGAAATTTTATCTTTCGACTGATAAAAAAATCGAATGTCTATAAATCGAACCATTATTTATTGGAGAGGTAATTTATTCGAAAACGAATATTCAGATTGTCTGCAATTCGGAACATAAAAATACAGAATCGAAAAATGTAGAACACCCATATCTCCGAAACAGAAAATAGTGAGTGCCTAATATGCGTAATACCGTCTATGTCGAAAAGCAATATATCGAAACGCAAAATGTCGATGGTCCGAAATGTCGAACACCGAAAGGTCGAACGGCCAAAATGGCGAACGTGGTGGGGCTCGTCACGTGGGATGACTGTCTTACGATATTTTAGCCTACAGACCGCCAGCGCCATCTCGCAGCTTCACTCTGAGGCGCAAGTGACGTATTGCTCGATTCGCCATTCGGGCCGTTCTACATTTTGCCCCTCCGCGATTTCAACCACTCGACTTTTCGGCCGTTCGCTTTAATGATTTTCTGCATTGTGAACCATCGCCATTTTTTTAATTCGGAGAATTGTCGTCTCGAATTATTTGGTGTTATGCATACAGGCCCATCGATTTTATGTTTTTCGATATTTTATTAAATCTGATTTCTGTTTTTCGCTACATATCAACTTCCGAGATGTTCATTTTCGCAATTGTTATTTTCGACTTCACAGACTCTAGTAAGATTGATCTATCTATATTCGAACATTCGTCATTCTCGAATTCGACATTTTGGCCCATCTACATATCGATCGTTCGACATTTGTCCCCCCACCCAACAAATTAGTAGAAATAGTAATGTCAATACTAATAGTATTGATAAATATAGATAATAAGTTATAGTTGTATAGATACTGAATATAAATGGTAAATGTTGGGTACATGAATAATAAATATGAATAAATATAATAAAATAAATAATAAATATAAGACCGTAGGTTCTAGGTTTGATCCCATGTGTAGGCAAAATATTTTCTTCGAAGTAAATCATTTCAGCAAGTCAGGGCATGACGAATTATAATAATGAATATAATGAATTATTTGTAATTATGTAAATAATAAATTTGAAAGATATAAATTGTAATTTTAATTATTCTCATTACTAATATACTATTTTTTTGCACATCCACAAAGATTTGAAATTGAATGTTTATAATTAGAATCAAAATCAACAAAATGTCATGAAAATCATCAAAATAATAAAACGTACTAAGACCATCATTATGATTATTGTTATGCAGAATGATAATTCAGAAGTTCAATAAATAACGAATTAGTATTAATAACAATAATAACAATGAATAAACCGGTGCGATGGTCTAGTGGTTAGCGTGCTCGCCACTAAACCAGCGGACCGGGAGGTCGCCGGTTCGAATCCCGGTCGCGTACATTTCGTCGTGAAATGTTTTTCTTCGGCATTTCGCGGCGAAATAAGACTAGTTCCACGACCGGGTGGCGAACTCGATGACCGGGCTGTATTGGTATAGGTTTTCCGCAGTTTCCCTATACCCATGACAGAAAATGTCATGATGAATATAATACGGAGGGGGAAGTCGGCTGCGGCCGCAAGAGGGGGGGACAGAGAGAAAGATGGAGAAAAAAGGAGTAAACAGTAGAGGGAAAGAACGGTCATAATGTGGGGAAGAATAGGTAACAAACGCGAAAAGCGTGTACCTAAGGAAAAAACCAATAAAAAAAATAATAACAATGAATATAAATAATAAATTGTAATTATATAAATGATGAATAAAAATAATAAATTTTACCTACACGAATAATAAATTCCAATAACAAATTGAATGATAAATATAAATGATAAATCATAATTATAGTTGTTCTCATGACTGATATAAAAAATTTTCGGACACCACAGAGATCGAGAATAACGAGTCCATTTCGAGTATTACGAAGGATTTGCGTAAAAAGTGAAGCAATCGAGCGAAGTAACGTGAAATTCAATTATCCAATTGCGTTGCTGTGAAAGTCCCGTTTTTTTTCTTCTCGCGGTTCTTTCGTATCTTCCACAAGAATAAGAAAAACACAGTATCCCCGCACAGTACTGCGAGGCAAAAAAGCCGTGAACTTGAGACATTAATGCGACGATAAAAATGTTTACTCCACCGAAGTTTGTGGCTGTAGAGCTAAACGTTTAGGGCTGCCCATTGTGGGTCGTAGATACTTTCGATGGCAAAAAAAACGTTTGTCAGAAGGGATTGCGTTTTATTTACGATTATCGCGTCGATAGAAACGCTCAACTGTCGTTTTTTGCGGTTGGTCTCCCCCGCCTGCCCGGCCGCGCATGACGGTTGTTTTTTTTGTATCTTTTTTGCAATTAATCTGACAAGGTATAGTAGTCGATGATGCTTGCAGCGAGCGGTGCTGTGGCTCGTGTGAAAGGCGCACCGAGTGAATTATACCCGTTCGCAAGGCCACTCGATGGAAAGCGCCTCGACCAAGCACGTGCGGACTGTTCTTTCCACACCATGTGGAACGGGCACGTGTGTATCAGCTCGCGTAGAAAATAAAAATACAAATAATGAAAATAACATTTATTAATACGTGATGCAACATGCGCACGATCTCGCGATTGAAGCGAGATAATTAACCGATAGAAATGATAATTTCCACGGCGGAAATCATTTAGACGCTCTTCGAATGCTGGCGCTCGATCGCGAAGGACTTGATCACTTCATTTTCACTAAATAGCCTGTTTTTTTTATTTCTTAAATGCAAATCGTTGTACATGTGTTCATATACAGGGTGTTAGGAAGGTTGATGCAAAACCTTAAGGGGGTGATAGGTCATCTCGTTAGGAACATATCTAACCTAGGTTACCTTACTCCAAAGCCTAAGAATTTTGAGTTATGGTAAGTGTGATTTTTGGAAAATTTCCAAAATTTCCAAAATTTTGATTTTTGGGGAAAAAAATTGAAAATGATGATTTTTGGAAAAAAAGTCAAAAATATCATTAACATAAGAGGTAAACGAGTAAGTACCTAATTTTGGGAAATTTTCCAAAAATTATCCTTAAAATGATAACTCGAAATCCTTAAACTTTGGACTACGGTAACCTAGGTTAGATATTTTCCTAACAAGATAACCTATCACCTATTAAGGCTTTGCATCGACCTTCCTAACACCCTGTATATACAGGGTGTCCTGTAATTAGAGGATAATCCTGCAACTGTCCATAGGTCAGATCACGTACTACTGCTGGAATTTCAGTTTAGTAAAAGTCCCACGGTTCTCGAGATTTTGGGCTTTATGTCGTTTTTTGAAAACAATTATCTACTTTTGGTTTTTCGCATGACATTTCTACAAATGATATGAATCGATAACAACTGAGCCACTTTTTAAAGTAATTGGCACGATATGCGAAGTACATTTTTTTACACCCAGGCTATCAAAGTCCGATGTTCGAATTGATTTTTATGAAAATTCTGCATAAGATCTTTTTTCATAAAGTTTCCTTAACATTTGAAGTGTAAAAGTAGACTTTTCTAGATAAAACAAATAAACAAGAGTATTTTTTAAAACACAGGGTCAAAAAAGTTATCATTTGCAGAAATGGCATGTAGAAAACCAAAAGCAGATGATTTTTTTTTTTCAAAAAATAACATAAAGCCCGAAATCCCGAAAACCATGGCACTTCTACCAAACTGAAATTCCAGCATATAGTAGAACATGATCTGACCTATGGACAGTTGCAGTATTATCCATTAATTACAGGACACCCTGTGTACACACATATATATATATATATATATATATATATATATATATATATATATATATATATATATATATGTTTGTACGGAGAATACATATTGGTACGATTATTTTTAATGTATATATTTAACAATGGCAATGTAACAGGTTTATGATTTATAATTAATAAGAATATTACCGTAGGTAGATTGAATCAAAATAAAGTTGTTCTTGTTAAAGGCACAGTAACATCGATAATTAATTAATCATTTATTTAAGGAGTTTAGGGACCCTGCAAACTTTGAAGAAATGCATTCGTGCACTTTTGACACGTCACTGCTCAACGTGTTATGTATATACAGTGGCGTGCAAAAGGTTCGGGCAAACCTTTTTTCTCTCAGTTATTCGGTAAAATATTTAATGCCTGAACCTCTTCATCATTTCAAATATTTGAGGGAGCTGTGATATGCATAACAGCGTGGTATATTATTTGTTTGTATAGTGTATGGTTTGTGTACAGCGTCGAACGCGTTCGGCCAGTGTGCAAAAATATTGGGCTGCTGTATCACCTTCTCCAGCCGCACGGCTTTTGCTTACGTTTTCTTCCGCGCTTTCTTTCGCGTTAGTTCGAAACATAAAGAACCATGAAAAAATCAGTTCTATTTCTGCCGCAATGGCGAAACACACAAAAATTGAGGTCCGCGAAGTTGTGTTAAAACTATTTGAAAAAGGAAAGAGTTCTCGTGATATTGCAAATGCCCTATCTATTGTGAAAGTGACAGTAAACCGTATTATTGCAAAGTATAAATCAACAAATTCGTTGTGTGATCAAAGTCGAAGCGGTAGACCACGAAAAACTTCAAAACGCGTGGACAAAATCATTAAAAGAAAGTGCGTCATAGATCCGCGAAAAACTGCAGCAATAATTTCGCGCGAATTACGAAGTGAAAAACTTGCTGATATCAGTCGGAGTACGGTATCCCGACGTCTGAAGGCTGTGGGATTGATTGGGCGAGTCGGTGTAAAGAAACCACTCATTAGCACAAAGAATAAGAAGGCTAGATTGAATTTTGCCAAGAAATATCAACATTGGACAGTATCGAATTGGCGGAAAGTTCTTTTTTCCGGTTTCGGAAGTGATGGTCGCAAGTACGCAAGACGTCCAGCAGATATCAGATACAATGTACGATATCAAATTCCAACTGTAAATCACGGTGGCGGAAATGTTAAGGTGTGGGGAGAGTTTTCTGTTAACGGTATTGGTCCGCTAATAGAAATGCAAGGCAATATGGACGCTATAAAGTATCGAGATATATAGCAAAACCATACGCTCCCATTTGCAAAGAAAAATATGCCTACTGGGTGGATATTTCAACACGACAATGATCCCAAATATGCTTCGCGTCTTGTGAAGAATTTCCTTGAAAGCCGAAAAGTGCGCCTTCTCGATTGGCCCTCGTAGTCACCGGATTTAAATCCGATAGAACATTTGTGGCAAGAGCTCGAGGTTCGCGTTGGAATGAAAAATCACTCCAACAAGACGGAGTTATGGGATTATCTGTAATATGAGTGGGAAAAGATTCTACAAGATCACATCTCGCAATGTATGAAAAATTTCATCATTTCATCAAAAAAATGTCAACTTCTAAATTCATATATATATATATATATATATATATATATATATATATATATATATATATATATATATATATTAGACTGATTCAAAAAAAAAAAATTATTTTTTTTCCTTCGGGATTCTCGTGCTATTGTTGGGCACTAATAAAAGAAAATTTCTCTAAAAAGATGGACGCAGTCACTCAATTTTTAGAGGTGGCTATCTCGACTTTTTTGTATTTGAATTTTTTTTAACGAACGTATTGCATTTAAGCATAGTCACGGCTTCGGTTTCCGGATAAAAATCACATCCAGCAGCTATTTCGTAACAAAAATAAACTCTAACAATTTGAAAAGATTGCAATATTCACAATTTAAATCCAGGTAGATCAATAATGGCGTCTATACTACTCTCTTTATTCATGTAGATTTATTTATACGCATTAACATTTCGCACTTTTTACGAAAAATTAAATTATAAGCTTTTATTCATAAATCGTATATTTACATTTTCAAAATGCTACACTTATATTATCTTCAAACTCATTTATATTTCTTCCCACCCACTGTACATAAAATCGCGCATACCACTGCACAAGTCACTGCGCATCCGTGGCGCCATTTTGTATTGGCGCAGCGCATTTGTAAGTGGTGTTGTTTTTTTTTCAATGTGGCTCAAGTAAAGACAATTTTAAACAATGGCTCGGAAAAACGAAGACAACATAATTTGGCTAATTGGCAAGGAAATTCCGAAAATAAGTACCCGTCATTTACCGTCAAATCGGAAAGTTTTCAGTTTGTTCTTTTACAAACATAAGAGAGAAAAACTGACCATACGTCGAAGTGCACACGAAACAATGAAAGAAGTTTTCGAACAATGGAAATGTGCTGAAATTCCAAGGCGTAGATTGAATAACGCAATCGTGAAATTAATAAAACTCCATCTACTCTGGAAACAACTTTTAAAAAATCGGGTTAAAAAGAAGACAACATAATTTGGCTAATCGGCAAGGAAATTCCGAAAATAAGTACCCGTCATTTACCGTCAAATCGGAAAGTTTTCAGTTTGTTCTTTTACAAACATAAGAGAGAAAAACTGACCATACGTCGAAGTGCACACGAAACAATGAAAGAAGTTTTCGAACAATGGAAATGTGCTGAAATTCCAAGGCGTAGATTGAATAACGCAATCGTGAAATTAATAAAACTCCATCTAGTCTGGAAACAACTTTTAAAAAATCGGGTTAAAAAGAATTTGCCCTCACAAATATCGAAGGAGCGTAAATTTAAGAGAGATTTGGACAAACTGTTCAACGTTGCACATTTTCGTTCTGCCCAAAATGTTAACGAACTTGAGCGGTTATTTTTGCTATCACACGTTTCGATTATTTCTCCATTGTGACGGCAACTTCTTTTAAACCCGATTTTTAAAAAGTTTTTTCCAGACTAGATGGAGTTTTATTAATTTCAAGATTGCGTTATTCAATCGACGTGTTGGAATTTCAGCACATTTCCATTGTTCGAAAACTTCATTCATCGTTTCGTGTGCACTTCGACGTATGGTTAGTTTTTCTCTGTTATGTTTGTAAAAGAACAAACTCAAAACTTTCCGATTTTACGGTAAATGACGGGTACTTATTTTCGGAATTTCCTTGCCGATTAGCCAAATTGTCTTGTCTTCATTTTTCCGAGCCATTGTTTAAAATTATCTTTAATTGAGTCACATTGAAAAAAAACAACACCACGATGCGCGATGTTATGCACAGTGGCTGGGAAGAAATATAAATGCGTTTGAAGATAATATAAGTGTAGCATTTTGAAAATGTAAATACATGATTTATGAATAAAAGCTTATAATTTATTTTTTGTAAAAAGTGCAAAATGTTAATGCGTATAAATAAATCTACATGAATAAAGAGAGTAGTATAGACGCCATTATTGATCTACCTGGATTTGAATTGTGAATATTGCAATCTTTTCAAATTGTTAGAGTTTATTTTTGTTACGAAATAGCTGCTGGATGTGATTTTTATCCGTAACCCGAAGCCGTGACCATGCTTAAATGCAATACGTTCGTTAAAAAAAATTCAAATACAAAAAAGTCGAGATAGCCACCTCTAAAAATTGAGTGACCGCGCCCATCTTTTTAGAGAAATTTTCTTTTATTAGTGCCCAACAATAGTACGAGAATCCCGAAGGAAAAAAAAATAATTTTTTTTTTTGAATCAGTCTAATACATATATATGAATTTAGAAATTGAATTTTTTCATACATTTACACTTTTTTAAGACTTTGGAAGCTCACGATACATTTTCTTAAAACCAATTGTATCAAATAATGATTTATTTATAATAAGCATACATTGCAAAAATTGCAAACACACACACACACACACACACACACACACACACACACACACACACACACACACACACACACACACACACATATATATATATATATAATGAAACATCGCGTGAAGGCGTTCAAGAGCCTTTTCGCCTAATTCCTTTTCAATTTGCAATATCCAAGCTGCATAAGCTCCGGATATAGAACATCTTGTTCAACCTGTAAAATACATCATTTTCATCGAGAGCATTGGATCAAACAATCCGACAACGCTGCAAAGTGAAGTTATCAACGTAAAAAAAGGAAAAAAAATAAAGAACCGTTCTCCCGTCTAGAGTATTTTGACAGAATAATATAATAAGAATCGACGTTCAGCCTGACCTAGGTGTGAATTCTCGGGGAAAAAACCGCACTGACAACATCGCCGTCTAATAGGATTTTGCGTCGAAGCACATGGGGCGCCGACGTGTCAAAATGACTCTTTTGAAATTCTGCAAGCTCCGCATGGCCCTGTACAATTGGGGGCGCGAATACCTCGGAGCTTGACAAAAAAATGTGTACCGTGCGCGATGATAAAATAGGCGTCAGCATAAGAAAAAACAAAAAACAAAATCAAGAGGTGGAAACAATCTCGAAATACTCGCATTTTTTCGTCGTCCCCGTTGTTCACGTTGAAAAAGTCGGTGACGCGAAAAAGCTCGAGCGCTCTTGTATAAACGTTCCACGTTGTCCTAAGGGCCAACGGGCTGACGTTGACGCTTCTAACGTTGCTCTGCTGAGCTCTCGGACCCGTGTATATTTATTCTCCAGCCTTGGCATTGTTGCAACAGGTCCTGTGTTCCTGAACAAATGAACTCGCGTGCACGAATCACAAATTGGAAGGACGCTGTACGGCAGGTCCTGTCGCGATAAAAATCGAATGTCTATATATATTAGGGAGGCACAATTTCGAGCTCTTTTTTCCCATCTTCTCACCACCAATTATCTTCTTTGAAGCAAAAAAAAAAATGGTCACGGAAGCTGCGACCGGTCACATAATATTTAGAGGTCGCTCAATCCTTCCAAAAATTAAAATTTTTATTGAAAAATCGATTTTTTTTTGTCCACTTCTCGCCCATGAATTTCACGCTTTGTAATTGAAAATTAAGGGGTGTTTTCACTTTTGACGTTAAAAAAGGCTATTTTCATGAATTTTTATGATAGGTTTATATAATAGATATTGATATAAAAATTGTTAACACTTAATAAATACACTGTCGAAATACATAAAAATATTTTTTTTATTTATAAGTCACTATTTATAGACGAAAATGGTAGTGCAAAAATGTCCCGAAAAAAATTGTTGGTCTGCGCTGTTGATGAAATCTCGGAGATGGATTATCCGAAACATAAAAATCAAACGATTTTAGATTCAGTATGTTAATGGCTATAGCGCATGTCATGCGATTTTTTATGTATGGAAAAATAACAAAATGGTGGATATTTTTCGAAAACAAAAAAAAACGTGTTTTTTCACCGTTTTTGGCAAACAAAATAGTAAAAATTAAAAAAAATCTTTGATATGCGCTATAGTTATAGTTGTAAATAATATGTGGTCAAAATTTCATAACAAACACATACATCTAAAAAAAATGTATTTCGAAAGTGTATTTATTGAGTGTAACAATTTTTATATCAATATCTATAATATACACGTAGCAAAATTTTCTTGAAAAAAGCCTTTTTTAGCCTCTAAAGCGAGCAGACCCTTTAACCTTGCGAAAACTCTAGCCGGCAAATCAATATTTAGTGGTCGCAGAATTTTCAAAACAGTTAATCCTTTTTTGTAGAAACAGATTTTTCAAATTTACCTCACACTTCTAACCCAAGAATTATAATCTTTGTTCTCATAAAATAATTATTTACAGCTCTCTATCTGTCCGTAAACAAAATTATAGTTCGTTTTATTGGGTTAGAAGTGTGAGGTAGATATGAAAAATCCGGGTCTGAAGAAAAAAGGATTAATTGTTTTGAAAATTTGTACAAAGCGTCAAATTTATGAGTGAAAACAGGAAATAAAAATGTGCGAAAATTAGAATTTTTGAAGCTCTTGAGCGACCACTAAAGATTTATTGGCCGGCTGGAGCTTTCGCGAGGTTATTTTTTAAATTATGAAGCGTAAAAATCATGAGTGAGAAGTGCACGGAAAAGAATCGATTCTTTGATGGAAATTTGAAGTTTTGGAAGGCTTCAGCGACCTTTAAATATTTTTCGACGGCTTGCCGTTTTCGCGACAATTTTTTTTTCTTCAAAGAAAATAATTGGGTAATGAGGGAAAGGAAAAAAAATACACCCCGAAATCGGCCCACACTAATATATATATATATACACACACACAGGGTGAACATTTTAATTTACAATTTTTCAACCGAATAAAAAATATGATATTTAATGGTTTTTCAAATCGTTTTCGAAAAAAATATAGTGGATTTTTGTGATGAGTAGTATATGCCAGAAAAAAATGAGCACTCCGGGAAAAAAATCAGTCTTTCATTTTGAGTGCAAGAGAATGAAGATAATTAAATTACGAATGCGAAAAACTTCTGAAACAAATTTAAAGGGAATTGAATTCCATTCATCCACGTCTTAATATATTTTTTTTCCTACTGACAGGATGCACGAAAAAAGTTTTCCACGAGTGTTTCCTATTCGGAATTTAGTTATGTTCATTCGGCTGTACGAAAAATGGAATTAAATTTTTTTCCGGCAAGAACTACTCATCACAGAAATACGCTATATTTTTTACATAAAATATATTATATTATATAACATTTTATGTACAGTATTATATAATATTATAAATAAAAAATCATATTTTTGTCCATCGCAAAATCCCGGCGCATAACCTTTAAAAAGTACCTGGTTATTTTATTCTTGTCACACATATATATGTACACGTGTCGAAAGACATTCCGTAGCAATTTTGGCGAGCCATATAATGGATCGGTTAGTTTCCATAATAAATCGAAACTCTGACGGAGTACCGGATATTTCGAAAGGGTCACTTCCTTTTTTTTTTCATTTTTGTTTTCATCGTCATCGTGGCGTCGTGGTGCTGGCCGCTCGTGTGGCACGAGATGCATCCGACGAATAAATATGCCAATATATGATCAAGCCAATCCAGGCCCGCGATGCACTTTGGAAATTCGATTATACGTTGTTGTCATAGAATTAATTTACGTTTCGTTCCAAGCGAAATGTGGTTTTTTTTCGTTCGTATCTGATAGAAGCTTAAATTAATATCGTTTCGTTGACGTATCGAAATTTGCAGCACGTTCATTAATACGATATCGTGATTGCAATTGCAATTATCATAAAGGTGCACATTGTCATTTCAATTATTGTCATGATTATTGCTATCGTTGTTACTATTCTTGTCTTTATTGGTTGCTTGTTGCTATTATTATTAATATTATTATTATATATTAATAGACATTGTTAAAATATGATAATAGCGATGGAGCATTATTGTGTATATAGTGATTAAAATCCGAATCGATTGTTCGATCAAAACGACAACGGAAGGGTCTGAAACGTCAGATCAAAAAAAAAATTTAAGTATTTCGGACTGCTGAAAAAACGTTGATATCTAATCGAATTGGACACGACGGAACTAAAATATATTGCACTCGTTCGCGTTTGAGGTCAAACATTGGGAGCTGCAAACGATGTATCACGAACCGTCTCTCTAACGCAACAGCCACGTTGCCTTAATTTATACTGTCGCACTGCAAGCCCTATGTAGATGGGTGAATTGAATCACCGCAGCGAGTTCACTCTGTCTCCCTAGCTATGGATGCGGACAGCCGTCAGTGATTTGTGCACCGCTAAGAGACAGGAGTACCACGCTTCCTTTTTTTCCATCCGTTCTTTTGCTATCGTGAATCGGAGTCGGAAAAACAATTTACACCTGGAAATAAATTGGAATTAGTTTTTTTAGGATATACTGCGTGGGATGAGAAAAGCGAATGCGAGCATTCTTTGCAATTTAATTCGGGGCTGAGGAGCGAAAAAATTAAATGTTTCCCTATTTTGGAATATATTTGTGGTAGAGGAAAATATTTTGGCAGATTTTTCGTTGGAAAATTATGAGGATATTTTTATAACATTTACATTTTTATTGTACAATGGTTTTTTGGAGTAACTCAGGTATTGTTCAAGTATTGTACAATTTATAGACAATATTGTTTATACATTTTATGCTTTATTTATTTATAGTACTATTTACTTAATAAATACTTATTTATAACACTATTCACGTTATCTGATTTATGTACTTTGCAATTTAAATAATGTGCATAAATTATTAGCATGTTCGACATGCAAATTGAGACCCGAATAAATTGGACCAAACGATGGATTCGTCCCTAAGTTCTTTCGTCCGTTATTTAGCACCGAAATGGTGATGTAGATCCTCACTAAGTTTTCTTGGTGGCTAGCATTCAGAAAAAATTGGAAATATTCATTGGGTTCGGGTCACATATCAGTGGGCGTACTAGAAATGTGTTTTTCCCCAATTTCGATCCCCTTCTCCCTCCCCTCTCTCTCTCTCCCTCCCTCTCTCTCTCTCTCTCTCTCTCTTTAGATCCCGATCTCCCTTTCTAGACCTGGATCGATGAGGCTGTGTGCCAAGTAAAAGCAAAAAGTTTTTCTCCAATAACCTCGCTCCGGCAATTCTTGACAAAAAATGATTAATTGTAGCATGATCCACCGGATAAGACACTCAAGGTCTAGCAGATCTATACATTTATGTGTGCATATATATATATATATATATATATATATATATATATATATATAAATGAGCCGCCAAGCGCAACAAAGATTTTTTGAAACTTTTATAGTGCCGTAAGGTGTGGGAGTTCCGAGTTGGAGAACGAGTTGTGGAAAAACTCGTCGGCGGCCAGTGACTACGAGACTCGGCCAACTGTTACATATATCCATTGCGATAAATTCTTCAGGTGACACATACAGACACACACTGCTTGGATCGTTAAGGTGGGTGTCAACGTTGACATAAAGTTACTCGGCTCGTTCTCTCTGACTTTTACGATCCGGGTAATCTTCGAATTACATCGTAGATGACGTAAGGAATCTTCATTTCTCGTGCATCGAGTTTGCTGCGCGCGGATATTCACGAACGAGGAAAAGTTGCAATCCGAGTAGAAATCGAGAAGAAGCGCGATGATTTCTTGGGAATCAAAGACCACGAGGAAAACGACGTTGAAGTTTTAGTTGGAATACGGTAGCTGATGGAGACTCGTAATCCGTGACAACCATGCGTAGTGGAAGATTTGCATCCTGTTCCGATTGTTGGTGATTCGAATGACGTGCCAGTTTTTGTTCGAAAACAGCATATCTAGTCAAAAAGTTAGCGGACATTTGCCGTGTCGACGGAAGTGGAGTTTTCCTTGGACAGGAAGAAGGTTAGTGCCGTTGGTACGAGGCTCGCAAGATGTCTAGTGGTAAAGGTGACAAAGCTGGTCAGCTCATCAACGTTCGGAGCGGAGGCACGAGATTTGAGCCATCGGAAAGATGGCGTATAATGAAAAATATACTCATGATCGGGCTGGCGTTCATGGTACAGTTCACTGCGTTTATGGGAGCCAGCAATCTTCAGAGCTCGATCAACGCCGACGAGTCATTGGGCACTTTCACTCTTGCAGCGATTTACGGCAGTCTTATCTTCAGTAATATTTTCCTCCCGGTACTAATCATAAGGTAATACTGTTTCTCAGTGTCTACTAAATGTACTTAATTTTTTCTGAATCTATCGATTTGTTCACGAACACATCGATCACAACGGATAAGGTGGAGATTAATTCACGGATTTGCACGATAATTGTAGGGGTGTCTCGAATGTGGTGTATAATATTCACAGGGTGGGTAGATCGCAAAATACCAAGAAGAAAAGTCCTTTTGCGTTTTTCTCTGCGACGCATCGTTGCTTAGAAATTTATTCATTGGTGGTAGCCAATACATTGCGCCGGTCCCACTACGCTCGAGCCTATCCCGTGCGAGAAGGGGTGTGGCACGCGCTTGCACTGCGCGATCGAAGCGGCTGATTGGCTGCAACTGATCCATTGTTATCTGAGCAACGGTGCATCGGAGAAAAAAATGGATAGGGACTTTTCTCCCCAGAATTTCGCGATCTAGCGAACCGCCAACGGTCTGTTGCGTGTTTCGTATTTTAGTCAGTATGATCATTGTTTTTACAGCTTCAGATGGAAAAATCGCCTCTGGTTGTTTCAGTTGGCTCGGATGCAAATGGACGATATCACTGACGTTTATTGCCTACATGCCTTTCATAGCCGCTCAGTTTTATCCCAAGTTTTACACGATGATACCGGCTGGATTAGCGGTTGGTCTTGGTGGGGGACCGCTCTGGTGTGCCAAGTGCACTTATCTCACGGTCGTGTCCGAGGCCTATGCGACCGTTTCCGATCTCGGTGCTGACGTTCTCGTCACGCGATTCTTCGGTCTGTTTTTCATGTTCTATCAGATGGCACAAGTCTGGGGAAACCTCATCTCGTCGGCTGGTAAGTTTTCCCCCTTGAATAAATGGGCTTTCGATAACCTTTCGACATGATTTCCGCGAAGTATTATATTCATATCTTCGCACGTACATTGAACGGGAAAAAAATCATAAACTAACGGAAACTACATCTTAACCACGACACAACGTAGATTTTCCATCACGTCGATCCTGTTGTTGCGACACACCCTCTCGATGATAAATGACTCTGAAATTATAACGTCACATTAATATTAATTCCAAGCACTGCGCAATATTTGTGACTAATGTCTGCTCGCAGGAGGTACAATTTCATTGCTAAAGGATCTTTTGTATTTCGAATGCTGCAAACTCGGCGACATGAGACCGAAAATTCAAAAACCCACTTTCTACGATTGCGTTTGGACTCTGTGCAATCACAACACCCCGACATTGATACTAAGCTTTTCAGAATTAAAGCCATCGTTTCGATCAAACTTCAAGTCCTGGCAATGGCTGCCGGAAACCTTTTCGATTCGCAGCCAACTGCCACCGTTCAATCGACAAAGTTACCGAGCCATTGAAGTCCCATGATGCCTGTTGTTACAGTTCTGTCGTATGGTTTGGACATTGCTCCGGCCAATGTGACTCTGAACAGCACGATCGTGGCTGAGGTGTGCGGCGCCAATTTCTGCGGCGTCACAGCCAGCGAGACGGAAAATCCAAACTTACAGCCACCCTCACCGGAAAGGATTCACCTCATATCAGGAATATATTTGGCCTGTATGGTGTTGGCCTGTCTGATCGTCGCGTTCGGTGTTGATTCCTTGTCGAGGTGAGTGCACAGGGAAATACAGTCATTATAATAATAGACGCCTTCAACGTCTATCCACGAAGCAACGCATTGTCCCTTTGCTGGCGGTGCACCAGTTCCGTTGGCAAAGACAATACGTGCACCAGGACGATAGTTGCGTTTCCTATCGAGCATTCACGCCAAGACGACACTCCCAAGGCGACTTGTCGTTCTATTGGTATGCTCACGAGGAGTGTATCGTTATCCTTCGGCTCCGTGCAATTTCAGTCGCTCACTATTCCTGCTGATAAGTCCCACAGATCTCATCTGTTCTCTACTCCATCTTCCGGTTGTTGTTGTTCGAGTAAGGCCACGTAGTATTCTAATCCGTACCACACACTTCTACCTATAGCACCAATCCTCCCATGCGATCCAGCCAACGAAACATTTCCCGACCGGAGCATGCCCAGGTGATTATGTAATAAACGTGATAACATCGCGCTACTCCGTGTGGATCGATTGATGTAATGCCTTGGCGTAGTTCAGTCTCCGAACGTGAAGTGCACATTTGAAACGTAATAAGCCACTGCGCGTGAGGAATGAAGGACGAAGGTGGAGAAATTGAAATAAATGGAAAGAAAGAGACAGAGGAACTTTATGTCACATTGAAAAATATAAGAACAGATGGAAGACATGCTCACCGATGAACGGTGACTTCACGAGATGTTAATTGCGATCGGTTGTTTTTTTTTCGTCCTAGATATGACAGAGGAAGAACAGGATCCGCTACAGGACGAACGGGCCTTAAGCTCTTGGCTGTCACCGTGAAATTGTTGAAGGAGAAAGCTCAACTTCTCATTTTGCCTATAACAATGTTTATTGGAGCGGAACAGGCGTTTCTGTTCGCCGACTACAATGCAGTAACTATCTAGATACATATGTACATCATACACACACCTACACATGCCTTATGCGATGAGGCATTCGAGAAAAAATGCTCCCATTGCCATTACATTTGTCTACCAAAGAACCGAGCTTTTCGTTCGAATGATCATACGCATGTGTCGGATACATGCTTGCAGTCTCGTTCCTTTTATGCTTATGACATTCCGCACGAAACAGATATATACCTACCTGCACACGATACTTATGCATACATATATGGGGAAAGGACATTTCGAACCGGTTATGGCTATGCTATGTTGGCCGCAGTGCATTAGGCTACTTCGAGGACGGTTACTGAATTCTGTTGAAAGCAATCCTTGATGGTGGGAACAGGTGCTTGAAGGAAGCTTTATATGAATATGCTTGTATGTATCTGGAGGTGGTTTCGAACGGGTGGGAGTCGAAATATCGATGGATCAATATTCGGATGGGCTGAAATATCGAATTAAAAAATGTCGAATGTTTGAATATAGATAGATCAATGTTCGGAGGGTTTAAATAGTCGTAAATAAAAATTCCGAATACGAATATCTCGAAGTTGAAATGTAGCGAAAAAGAAAAACCGGTTTTAAAAATATTGAGAGACATAATATCGAATTGCTTATATAAATAACACCAAATAATTCGAGAAGACGAATCTTCGAATTGTAAATATAGCGACGGGTCAAAAAACAGAAAGCATTAAAATGAACGGCCAAAAAGTCGAGTGGTTAAAATAGCGAAGGGTCAAAATGTCGAATGGCCCGGATGGCGAAAACTTGTGATCGAGGCAGATAGCGTTAGCGGTCGGCCGGGACGGCATCCAAACCATGTTCGCCATTTTGGCATTCGCCATTTCGGACCATCGATATTTTGCGTCTCGATATATTGCTTTTCGCTATAGGCGGTATTACGAATATTAGATACTCGCTTTTTTCTGTTTCGGAGATATGAATGTTATAGATTGTTCCAATCTATATTCGTATGTCTCAAATTGCAGACGATCTGAATATACGTTTTCAGATAAATGAGCTCTCGAATAAATGATGCTTTGCTTTATAATCATTCGATTTTTTCTTCGATCGAAACATAACATTTCGAATAATTAAACCTTCGTTATTTTGAGAGTTCATAATTCTGTCGTTTCGAAATATTTGTCGATCTATATTTGGTCCTTCGGTATTTGGATCCCCACCCTTTCGAACACATGAGGGTTCACATGATGTTGGATATAAGGACAACAGGCTGCGACGAGGACGTTCCTCAAAGTCGATTTTTATGAGCTATGAGGACGGCCCTCAAAGTCCACTTTTACGAGCTATGAGGACGGTCCTCAAAGTCCTCAATGGGTTATGAGGACGTCACTTCTCCGGCGCTGAGGACATTCTTCGAAATCACCTCTGCCTGTATGGATAGCTACTCAAAAAGATACAACCATAAATGTTTTCAGTCCTTCGTTTCATGCGCCTGGGGGATCAGCAACATTGGCTACGTCATGATATGCTACGGCGTGGCGAATGCAATAGCTGCTCTGACGACCGGATCTGTCGTCAAAGTGACCGGAAGGATTCCCGTCATGATCTTCGCGTTCCTCTTACACGTGATAATAATAATAACACTTTTGTTTTGGAGACCGAGCCCCGAACAGGGCTTGATATTCTTCGTGATGTCCGGCTTGTGGGGTATCTGCGATGCTGTCTGGCTCGTTCAAGTTAATGGTGAGTGCCCCAACCAACGAGCGCAACCGCGGTAACACGCAAAACTTTATCAATTTGTGATCAGTCTGCGGGTCAGCGCGAGGTGGGGCTGCAATGGAAACAAGCTTTGAGAAAGTAGAAACGGCAGTGTGTATCGTGAAAAGGATAAAACTGTGTACATCCAAATAGCTGAAAACGCCCCGGGACATCTGGAATTGGCAAAATTTTCCTCGGTGGCAATGTTTTTTTCTATTTGAAAATACGATGGAGAATGATTCGATCTATATGGGTATAAAGTTCTCGCTACGGTCGGTCGATAAGCTTGAATTCTCTGCGAGTAGAATTCGCGATGATTTTGAATTCCGTGGCTGTGTAGAATCATCAGTTAGTAATGCAGCATCCCTGCGTTTTGCTCTCCCTGCCTTACTAACGTGGGCTACGAGCCCACTGGCGGTCCCTACCTTACCAACAGCTGATCAGAGACTACCGTACCTGCAGTCGATAAAACACACAGATAATGCATGTCGAGAAGATTTTATTGGGGATCCCGTTTAGGTGCAATCTTATTCGGGTTTTACCGACGGAGTCGAGCTCCCTCGATAACAAGTCGATAAGCCAGGTCTCGCGCTTATCAACAGTAGATAAGTCAACGATGTTTCCGCGTCTTCTCGCGAACGGAGCTTTCAACTTTGAAATCAAATGTTTGATTGACAAAATCTTAGTCGATATTTTGGGATAACGACAAGCGTTGGAACACTCAACACTTTTCCGATTTCTGCTTTGTTTCTAACGATTCAAGAACCGGACAAAAAATTCTCAAAAAATCCTTTTTCTTTTTAACAGTCCTGTTTTCACCGTATTTTCAGCTCTCAGCGGTATATTGTTCCCCGGAATGGAAGAAGCGGCCTATTCGAACTTTCGGCTGTGGGAAGCCACCGGTTCGGTCGTGGCTTACGCCTACAGTCCCTATCTCTGCACGTACCTCAAGCTCTACATATTATTGGGCCTGCTCTGTCTCGGGCTCCTGGGTTACGGAATAATCGAGTCGACCGGACGAATAAAGAGGGCCGTGGGCGAAAAGTCCGATTTCGAGCTTGTCGCGTCACGTGACGTGTCTCCTCAATAACCGCTACATCGAGTGATTCTCCTAAAAGTAATTTGAGAAATGTGAGCTCGTCTATATATAAAAAAAAAAAAGAAAACAGAGTGATAAACCAGCGAGTCATTGAACGAAACACCGATTCTTGTAGGATTTGTACCACAATATAAGTTTTTTTTTATTTTTATTCTTGTGGACACCTACTGGATTTTACACAGGTATTCGGCTTAACGGCTAGGTTCTTATATTTCTTGTTGTTTTTTTTCTTTCATTCGTTATTTTTTTTTCATTTTTTTTTCTTTTTTTTTCATTAAATACGTAGCGTAATGTTACATAGTTACTAGGCGCTAACATTCAATCTAGAACTACAGCAGCTTATTCCTAATTGTATACTTGTGTGCTGAATCTTTCCGATCGCCGTAAAACGATCGTGTCTTCTTTTGTTTCCTTTTACCGTCTCGTGGTCGATCGCGTTCAGTCTACAAGCTCGACGAATGGTCGAGGCGTAACTTGCAAAGGAAAAAGAAAGAAACGAAAAAAAAAGATCATCGAGACAAACGATCTCTTTTTTTATGCTCTCGTTGTGAGAATCTCTTTTTCTTTATGCTCTCGTTGTGACAATCTCTTCCTCTCCACATGTTCTTTAATCCTTTTGATTTCTTACACATTTGTTTTCCATCTCTCTCTCTCTCTCTCTCTCTCTCTCTCTCTCTCTCTCTCTCTCTCTCTCTCTCTCTCTCTCTCTCTCTCTCTCTCTCTCTCTCTCTCTCTCTCTCTCTCTCTCTCTCTCTCTCTCTCTTTCGTCCTCACTCCCTACCGTTCTTCCTTCGTAGCGTCATTAAATTGCTGATTGTATCGTGAATACTACCTCAACTCGGGCGACGTATTTACACTCCAAATTTTCGCGGTTAAGTTAGTTATTACATTTTTATAAAACGTAGTAGGAACCTTGGTTTCGCTGGGCAATGTTTCCGAAGCAGTTTCCTCTCTGCGTTTTCTTTTTTGTTCGTTCTTTTTTTTTTTATTCGTTATTTACTATCATTTTGTGTTTCTTTCGGAAGATGATGGATATATATATTATGCCTGTGTACGTGTATGAACTATATATGTATGTTGTGGACCTATGCGTACAATAACGATTTGTCTGGCTGTCGCGTAACGGATAATTTCGATAAATGTATGAATATAAATACCTGTGTGGGTGTGTGTATTGTATGTTCAGGATTGAAATGCTTGTATTGCCGTCAGTCATTTGATAATTTAGTTGGTAACTGCCACGAAACATTAGCCCGTGGATCTATCTTCCTTAGAAATATGACACTCACGAATACGATTCACATGTTTTATTTTATTTTTTCGCTTGCTTGTGTAATTAATTTTATTTCTGTTTATAATACTCACGTTGATATTCTCATAATAAACCACTAGATACATACGTACATACCTACAGATGCATATATATATATATATATATATATATATATATATATATATATATATGCAGGGTAATTCATTAAAAGTTTCTCACTCAAAAACACCTACAAATATTGATTTTCAACGAAAAATCCAGAAACAAAGTTTGAATGGCTCGTCAATGCCATATTTGTCGCTCCAGTTCTTTTTTCCGATTAGAGGTATCCACATGATTTCAAGGTGACCTCCACTTTTTTAAAAGGAAATCCCTTTTTTATTGGCCACAAATGCCGAGCACAAAATAACAAAACTAACGACCTACAATGTCATGACCTTGGGATGACTTTGAAACACCAAAAAATTTGCAAAACGGCAATCAAAGCAAGACCAGCAAAAAAGCGGTGGTTTCAAACGCCCATGAGGTTTTTATTGATCGACATCTTCAAAAATTTGTCCATTAACCGCGAGATATTTTACGATACAATTTCCGAATTTCCGCAAAAAACTTGCGGAAAAATCCGCAAGTTTTTTTAATGTTACTATTTCATTGACATTTGTCGTAAACTCGCAATTTTTTTGGCATTTCAATGTCATTCCAAGGTGAGTGATGTATTAGAAGTCATTGAATTTGTTTTTTGTGCCCTACATCTGCGGCCAATAAAAAAAGTGATTTATTTTTTTTAATGGTAGTGACCTCGAAATATTATTGATACCTCCACTTGAAAAAAAAACTAGGGATATCAAAATGTAGACATTGACAAATCATTCAAATTTTGTCCGTGACTTTTTCGTCTAAAGTCAATATTTGTAGGTGTTTTCACGTGATTAACTTCTAGAAGCACCCTGTATATATATATATATATATATGCATGTATGTATGTGCGTGCGTGTGTGTGTATATATATAATTGTCACGAAGAAAATACGCATGATCTCTACAATTTGTTCTTTATTTCTCCTTTTTTAAAATTTCTCTCGTTCACTTCCTCCCCTCTCTCTCTCTCTCTTTCTCGCTCTATTTCATAACAAAATTTAATAACCGGAATATCTCTGTACAAACATTTTTTTTCGCTTTTTTTCATTATCAAAAGGAGAAGCTTCTTCTCGACACGATTTGGATCAAAATTTTGAATTTTGAATATCTTTACTCCTCTCTCTCTCTCTCTCTCTCTCTCTCTCTTTCTCTCTCCCTCTCTCTTTCTGTCTCTCCCTCTCTCGTCCATAATTTATAATACAAACTCTATGTTATTTTCAATTATTTTCCATTCACGCCGCGAACACCTTTATTCTCAACTTAGTTGTGGGAGAGAATACATCTCCGTGTCACGCGCGAGCAGTATATAGCCCGAGTATCTTAATTCTCAACCATGTAAATTCTCTTTGCACGAGTCTCTAGCTATTTTATAGCTATCGTGTGTGTGTGTGTGTTATTTTTTAAAAATTAATATTAAAAGATACCTGAATATTACAATGTGTGAGTTGTTTATTTTTTCGTCTTCCTTTTTGGATTCATATATACAGGCTGCTCCCACTGATGCCATATTTTTTCGTCAGTTATTTTTTTTTCGTTTCTCTTAGATACCGGAGCCATTCATTTTTCTCCCCTTCTTTCCTTGTGTTCCCCTCTTTGTAGCATAGTTCGACACATGAAGCTCAAATTTACGGGCTTTGCGAATACAGGTATTACGACGTTTTTTTTTGTTTTTTTTTGTAATTTTTTTTTTTTTTTCGTGTGAGGTTGTCTGTGTTTTTTGTTGTTCACTTCAAATGGGTAAATTTATTAGTATAGTATGCGAGGCTACGTGCGAATTTCTAGAGAGTACGAGGATACCCTTGGCCCACCCTCGATCCAGTTCCACCTCTTGGCCCTACCCCCCTCCACCAGACACCGTCCCATTTCCCGAAATATTTTTTAAACGAGCTATAATGTTCTGAATGTACATATGCGGAAAAAATTTAATAAAATTTGAAAATAAATTCAATGCCGAATAGTGAAAAATATATATAGATATACATATTTATATATATATATATATGATTTACTATGGATTATTAAGTTAATTATTGATATTCATTATAATTTCAATTATTCGTTTTTCTAAGATCAGGAATAATTTTCTTCGAGTTGTCGACAAAAGAAAAATGTTTGGTCTAGTTATCCCGAAAATAATTAATTTTTTCGTCTCTCTATCTTCCTTCTTAGCAGTGTCTTCTTCGTTAGAATCGTCGTCCAAGGTGGCAGATATTACGTGCAGTTTTGAGAGCCAGGGAAAAACAAAAAAACGTGTCCACATTCGTTACTTTCACAGTAAAAGTTATTGCATTTTTACTCACTACTCAATTTCACGGATGCTTAAATATCTGTTTGTTCGTTTTTATTTTGTTCCATTATTATTTTTTAATCTAGAGAGTCGTTTGAGCCTGGAGACGAAATCATTTCGGATCACGTACGATTTCGTGCATGTGTGTGTGTGTGTGTGTGTGTGTGTGTGCACTGTTTATTCGATATTCGTATTATTTTTTTGTTCCGTTTCGTTTTATTCGTCATCACTGCGCTATCACTTATCACTGGTACGGACGATTGCGCACTTTACCACCGATATCGACGAACGATCGCGACGTATCGAACACATTGTCGCTACGAGTCCATTGTCCGTCGATTTTTTTTTCTCTCGCGTCGTCCGCGAGTCTCTTCTTCATTTCCGGTTTAACTTTTTTTCTTCCGCCACCTCTTTTCTCTCTCTCTCTTGAATATATATAAGCATAAGTGGATATACCGATCACGAGTAGTAATATCGACTTTAATACTATTTACAGATAATACACGCGTATACGTTTTTGATCACAATGTGCGTGGTGAGCGTCGTGTTGTTTTGTTTATTCATTTATCATTAATCCTTTCAATTAATGTTTTTAATTCATTTTTTTTTCTTTTCAACGTGTATACGAGTGTCTTTCCTTTGTGTGTAGGTGTGTGTGTGTGGGTGTATGTACATCTCTCGATATTCGTCGTTTCCGTGCGGACGGCCTTTGGACACAGCGCGCGAAAGCGATCACCTTAGATTTGAAAAGAAAAAAATCCTTTCACCTCCTTCCATTGTTTGTTTGGGTTCGATGTTTCTCCAGAGGCGACAGGGATCGAGCGAGTGTTTCCATGGAAAAGCACGAACGAAAAATGGCGAAAAAGTCGAGGAAACGAAAACGCGTTGATGCGTTTTCGTAAAAAAAAGGGGGTGACTTCCGGGCAAGGGTGAAGAGGCAGGGGGTGGGGTCCAGCGAGGACGAATATTCGTCAAACGCTGATTCTTGTGACGGGTTCGAAGATTGTCGTTAGCTACACTTTTGCGCTAGACTCGATGACGCGACGGAGGGGCTCGTACATATTACATTATTGAATATTTCGTAAAAAGAGCATTGTCCGATTCGTTCTTGTCTTCTCTTCGATCCGCGTCCCACGATACATCCGATTTATATCGTTGCTCCTCATACTCCCGTTATGACTTTATCACTTTGCCCGTGTTCTTGAGCGCTTGCCGCTTGTTGCAAAACCAAATCCTTATCACCTCGCGCTCGTAGCCCAACTGTTGCGCCAATACCGTTATCTCGTTTCCTGCAATTCGGCAAATTGAAAGAAAACAAATTGTTCGTTAAATAAAAATTAAGATTAGGTGCAGTTCACGACTTGGGCGTTTTTCGTTTTCTGTAAATGTGTTGTAATGTGTTTATTTTCGAATTGTTTTTTTTTTGTGTATACAAATGTGCGTGTAGGAAAATTACTGGAGATCGATTTTTTTACAGTTGACATTGGTCGATATATAAAGGGTGTTGGGAAGGTCGATGCAAAGCCTTGAGGCAGGATATACATTTACAACGGCAAAAAAAATATTCCTTTTTTTTGAGGCCTTAGGTTACTCTAAAGGCCGAAAAGTTGGCTTTTTGGGGATTATTTTTCTTCAGAAAAACTACAAAATAAATCGAGATTACAAAAAAGGGTGTTTATCATAAATATTAGTGACTGTATACAAAAAATTTTTTTAAGCGATTAATTTCAAAATGGCGGCTGTGCAGCGTTTATCTCAAAACGGCATTTTTTTCGGTTGGCCGGAAACACAACTCAGACAATTTTCAACCGATTCACTTGAAATGTTGAATATACGTTGAAATATACATTGTCTATGGAGGTACGTAGGATTTTATTTTTATTTTGCATAATTCATTTGTTATTAACAATTATTTGACGATTTTAGGGAAATCTTTCACTTTCTAAAAATTTGCCTAAAAAATCGTCAGATAATTGTTAATAACAAAGGAACTATGCAATGTAAAAAAAATCCTACGTACTTCCATAGACAATATATTTTTGTATGTAATACACGTCAAGCCAAGACGCAAAGAAGTTTTGAGTTACCAATTATTGTCTATTTGAACATTATGAACGAGTTAGTACCTAATTCTGGGAAATTTTCGAAAAACCATACTCACCATGATAACTCAAAATCCTTAGACCTTGGACTAACAAGGAAAGGTTGCGAAGTCGATCTCTCCGATTTCGATGAACTTTGGCATGCTTGTAGAATGGGTAAAAATAGGCGACACGTATTTTTTTTATATCTGCGGAACCCGATTTTGAAGGGGTGACTCGCACCCTCGAAAATGGGGGTGTTTTTCGTCGATAACGGAACGTAAGATATCGTTCTCATCACCAACGTATAGTACACGAAAAAATAAGCATTGTTGCAATTTGAAATTTTTTCCTATCTCGTGCCGTTAAAACGTTATCGACGAAAAAATAAAAACACACCAATCTTCGAGGGTGCGTTTCAACCCTTAAAAATCTAATTTTGCCCATTCTATAACCATGCCAAATTTAATCGAAATCGGAGAGATCGACCTCGCAACCTTTCCTCGTAAGGTAACCTAGGTTGGATATGTTCCTAACGACGTGACCTATCACCCACTCAAGGCTTTGCATCGGCCTTCCTAACACTTTGTATAATAGAAATATGATAGGGGAATTTGCATATATCTATTAATAATAAAAATCTGTATATATATACACACATGTTCGTATATAATTCTATATTTATATAACATACATACGGAATATACAAGTTTAAGATGCTGAAGTTTGCATCGTCGGAATGCAACGAAAATTCTTCATGATTTTCTTCATTGATTTATTTTTACTATTACCTAATATCTTTTTTTGCTGGTTGGGTTATAGATTTATCGTGAGGATCCTTGAAAATATTTCGCTAATTTTCGTAGTCTGAATGTGCCAAAAAAATCGGCAATATGAAGAAAATATATTTACGTTGCAGTCCAACGATGCAAACTTTAATACCATAAAAGATGTTTGTATATATATATATATATATATATATCTATGTATGTATGTATATATGATATGTATGTATTTTTTTCAATATAAAAATAATTTAAACTTCGCTATTATGTATTTATAATACACAAATATTTAGTAATAAAGAAGTTCAATATATGATTACAAATATTCATATATTTGAAATGTATTTTTGTACATATATGTATGTGTGTGTGTCAAAATTACCAGTGATGTGTAATTTTAACCATCGATATATCCATATACATACACGCATAGATATGTACGTGGATGATTATACTTTTTATCAATAACTATATCCACATATGCAAAATTTGCCGTCATTTATATACACTTTGCAAAAAAATTTAGGGAGCAAGAAAAAAATCCAAATTTTTGGGGGATTTTCAACAGGGATTACAAACAGGGATTTTCAACAAACAGGGATTACAAACAGGGATTTTCAACAGGGATTACAAAAATGGTCGTACAGCAAAAAAAAAAAAAAAGCAAATTGTAGCTCTAAGTGTCTAGTTTTCGGATCTGAGTTTGAAAATTTTTTTTTGAAAATATTTTCCGAGTAATCACAAGAAAACCACCGAAAAAAAAATGTTCGAAATTTTTTTGGTTTTTTTTTTAATCTACGGACGTGGAAATTTTTTTTTCGACTTAACCTCTATATGGACCGTATAGCTTGTTTATTCAGCTTTAATTTGGTTTTTTAAAAATCTCGATACGAGCGTTTCTCGCTGAGATATCGGTGTTTGAATGGAAAAAGATCATTTTGTCTTTGATTACCAATATCTCAGCAACCAATGATCGCACAGAAATTTTGAGGTTGGTTTCAAAAACTTCAATAAATTCTCTACAAGGATTGGCAATTGAATTTTGAAAAAAAAATTTTTTTTCAATCATTACATGAATTTGAAAAAGCGACCAAAAAAGGGCTTATTGTGGTTTTTTGGAAAATCAAGCGCCCAATCAAAAATATCGCGGAAACCACTAATGTTAAGTATGCCTTTTACTGTTCAATATACCCACAAAAACGCTACGAAGTTTCAATTTAATCCAGCCAACCGTTTTTTTTTCCCACTTAATCGAATTTTTGAAAAAATTAAAGGAGCAAGAATTTCGCTCTGAAAATGTCATAATTTTTATCAAAAGTGAAAAAAAAAAAAATTTCTTTTTTCTCTCAATTCTGTATTAGTGACTTGGAAAAATTTTGAAAAAAAAAAAAATCGAAAATTTTTGAAAAAAAAATTCCAAAATTTTTGAAAAAAAAAATTTTTAAGAAAAGTTTTGAGAAAAACTGTTTTTTTTAGACACTGTTTTTTTAGACACTGTTTTTTCAATCATTACATGAATTTGAAAAAGCGATCAAAAAAGGGCTTTTTGTGGTTTTTTGGAAAATCAAGCGCCCAATCAAAAATATTGCGGAAACCACTAATGTTAAGTGTGCCTTTTACTGTTCAATATACCCACAAAAACCCTACGAAGTTTCAATTTAATCCAGCCAACCGTTTTTTTTCCCACTTGATCGTATTTTTGAAAAAATTAAAGGAGCAAGATTTTCGCTCTGAAAATGTCATAATTTTTATCAAAAGTGAAAAAAAAAAAAAAATTTCATTTTTCTCTCAATTCTGTATTAGTGACTTGGAAAATTTTTGAAAAAAAAAAAAAAATCGAAAATTTTTGAAAAAAAAATTCCAAAATTTTTGAAAAAAAAAATTTTTAAGAAAAGTTTTGAGAAAAACTGTTTTTAAGAAAAGTTTTGAGAAAAACTGTTTTTTTTTAGACACTGTTTTTTCAATCATTACATGAATTTGAAAAAGCGACCAAAAAAGGGCTTTTTGTGGTTTTTTGGAAAATCAAGCGCCCAATCAAAAATATTGCGGAAACCACTAATGTTAAGTGTGCCTTTTACTGTTCAATATACCCACAAAAACCCTACGAAGTTTCAATTTAATCCAGCCAACCGTTTTTTTTTCCCACTTGATCGAATTTTCGAAAAAATTAAAGGAGCAAGAATTTCGCTCTGAAAATGTCATAATTTTTATCAAAAATGAAAAAAAAAAAAAATTTCATTTTTCTCTCAATTCCGTATTAGTGACTTGGAAAATTTAAGAAAAAAAAAAATCGAAAATTTTTGAAAAAAAAATTCCAAAATTTTTGAAAAAAATTTTTATTTATTTTTTTATTTTTTTTTCAATTGGCTCTAAATTAAAGAAATGTAGCGACTCACTTTCTCACCGATTTTCCTCTTCCGCACTTTAATTTTCCTAGTCACAAATTAATTGAATAAATTAAAAGTTGATACCCCCAAGGCAAGTCGAATATTCGTTCTACGAATATTGGGACAATAATTTTTTTGTGCGAATTTAAACAGTGTCTAAAAAAAAACAGTTTTTCTTAAAACTTTTCTTAAAAATTTTTTTTTTTCAAAAATTTTGGAATTTTTTTTTCAAAAATTTTCGATTTTTTTTTTTTTCAAAAATTTTCCAAGTCACTAATACAGAATTGAGAGAAAAATGAAATTTTTTTTTTTTTTTCATTTTTGATAAAAATTATGACATTTTCGGAGCGAAATTCTTGCTCCTTTAATTTTTTCAAAAATTCGATCAAGTGGGAAAAAAAACGGTTGGCTGGATTAAATTGAAACTTCGTAGGGTTTTTGTGGGTATATTGAACAGTAAAAGGCACACTTAACATTAGTGGTTTCCGCAATATTTTTGATTGGGCGCTTGATTTTCCAAAAAACCACAATAAGCCCTTTTTTGGTCGCTTTTTCAAATTCATGTAATGATTGAAAAAAATTTCTTTTTTGCAAAATTCAATTACCAATCCTTGTAGAGAATTTATTCAAGTTTTTGAAACCAACCGTAAAATTTCTGTGCGATCATTGGTTGCTGAGATATTGGTAATCAAAGACAAAATGATCTTTTTCCATTCAAACACCGATATCTCAGCGAGAAATGCTCGTATCGAGATTTTAAAAAAACCAATTTAAAGCTGAATAAACAAGCTATCCGGTCCATATAGAGGTTAAGTCGAAAAAAAAATTTCCACGTCCGTAGATTAAAAAAAAAACCAAAAAAATTTCGAACATTTTTTTTCGGTGGTTTTCTTATGATTACTCGAAAAATATTTTCAAAAAAAATTTTTCAAACTCAGATCCGAAAACTAGACACTTAGAGCTACAATTTGCTTTTTTTTTTGCTGTACGACCATTTTTGTATGAGTTACAGCCTGTTGAAAATCCCCCAAAAATTTGGATTTTTTTCTTGCTCCCTAAATTTTTTTGCAAAGTGTATATATATATGTGTGTGTGTGTGTGTGTGTGTGTGTGTGTGTATGTGTGACGGCAAATTTTGCATATGTGGATATAGTTATTGATAAAAAGTATAATTATCTATGAACATATCTATGCGCATATGTATATGTATATAAGTGTTCATATATAATTCTTTATTTTAATAATAGACACATAGACAAAAGTTTCCGAACACTTCAGAAAAATGCAAAACCTTCGATCACCGGACAACTAATGTTAAAAAAATATAGTTAATTTCATTTATCATTTTACGAATATATTATGTAGCTCTGTATAATGAATTATATTATTTTAATATAATTTTGCAATTGTCCAAAGTGATCCAAGTTCTGCAATTATCTGGTGTCTGGAAACTTTCAGCCGGTAATGTATATGTAGGTATTTTTCAATATAAAAATCATTTAATCTTTGCTATTATGCATTTATAATGTATAAGTATTTATTGATAATGAACTTTACAAAAAAATATTTGTATACACGTTCATGTATATTTTTATATTTATATAAAATACACATGGAAAATAGAAGTGGTGTGTATATGTGTGTGTGTGCATGTGCGGATGCTGATATATTTATATGTATGCACAAAGCCAAAGAAGGAGATTCATTAATATGCATAGCTTACCAGATGGATGAGTATTCGTGTCGAAGTGAGCGTTCAACAATTCCAAGGCATGGGGTGTGAATGACGTCCGCCGTTTTCGTTTTTTGCTCGGCTCGACACCAATAAATTCCGTAAGATGATTAGCGCCACTCTTGTACCTGCAATCAAGGACACTACTCTCACTCAAATTCTGGCGACTTCTCCCCACACACTCGACACTTGCTGAATTGTACGTGGCGACACCCAGAGGAGAAAGTAATAACAAGAAAAAAAAAAGATTTCACAAAGTGATCGATGCATTTTTTTATGCGGGGGAGGTTGTGAAATAGGGATTGAAAAAGGACAACCAAGTGGGAGAAAGTCGGTGAATGGGGAAAAAGTGCTATAGTGAAATTGTTTGTCAGTCAGTTCCGAGGGGGTGCGGCGGGGAGGTTTCACAGGGATGATTTGGGCGAACTGTAAATTTATGTTTTTAATTTAGCCCCGGCGAATGACCAACCGTCGGCTAGCGCGAGGATAAAAAAAAACATACCGAACAAACGAAAATGCCGGCCAGCGAAAATTAGCATGGACGTGGAGGTGAGTGGAGAGTGGGGGCGACGAAGGGTGAGGGAGGGCGAAGGAAGAGGTTGTACATTTTGTTGGAATTGGGAAAGCAATATGCTAATGCGATCGTGAGATTCACTGGGAGTACGGGGTTAAATGGGATAAAGCCCCGAAAGCGGGCTGATTTCGGAAAACGTGAGAATGGAACGGCGAAGTAGGAAAGGGAGAAGAGTGAGAGAAGTTGGAGAAGGGCAGGCGGGGAGGGGGGACGCAATGTGTCCTAGGATGAAAACAATGGGAGGATGAAGAGAATGGTGGAAGAAGGTACGCGAGAATGAATCAAGAATCGAGGGAGGAGCAGCAAGGAAGGCAGAGGAACCGGAAGTTGAAGAAGAACCGGAAGAAGAGACTGAGACGATGAAGACGAGAAGAAGAACGCCCGAAAGAAAGACGAGGAGAGAGATTGAAAGGAGAAGGAAAAGAGAGGGATAGAACAAGAGGAGGAAGTACATGGTGGAGAAAGACGGAAGGAGCGAGAGGAGAGGAGGAAGAACAAAGGGAGGAGAACCCCAAAAGAAGAGGAAATAAGGAAGCAACGAAAGAGGCAGGAGAGAAAACAGAAGCAGACGAAGAAGGAAAGAAGGATAAAAAAGAAAAGAAAAGGACGAAGGGAGAGTGGCGAAGGAGAAAGCGGACGAAAAGAGCCAGAAGGATCGGAAAGAGAAAAAAGTGGGGAACGAGAAAGCGCGGGTTTCCAACAGAGACGTCAACAGAGAAGAACGAAACGAGGAAAGATAAAGAGACACGGGTGGAGATAAAAGTTAGAAAAATGAAAAAAAAAGAAGAAGACGAGGGCAACAAAAAGGTTAAGGGGCAGGATGATAAACACTTTGGATCCGAAACGAAAAAGCACAGAAACGTAGAGTAGAAGAGAACCCCGAGAAGAGGAAAACGATGGGGAAAGAGAAGGCAGCAAAAACTATCTGGCGACTGGCGCAGTAAGCCCCCAAAAGGTGACTTTGGGACGATGATGGAGAACCAATATGAAGAACCATTAGGACCAGCATGAAGAACCATTGGGACATGAAGAACTATTGGGGCCAACCCGAAAAACGATTGGGACCAACATGAAGAACCAATGGGGATGACACAAAGAACCATTGGGACCAATATGAAAAATCATTGAGACCAACATGAAGAAACATTGGGACCAACATGAATAATCATTGGAACCAACATGAAGAATCATTGGAACCAACATGAAGAATATCTATTGGGACTAACCTGTAGAACCATTGGGACCAACATGAAGACCCATTGGGACCAACATGAAGAATCATTGGGACCAACATGAAGATCTATTGGGACCAACATGAAGATCTATTGGGACCAACGTGAAGAACCATTGGGACCAACGTGAAGAATCATTGGGACCAACATGAAGAACCATTGGGACCAACATGAAGAATCATTGGGACTAACATGAAAATCTATTGGGATCAACCTGTAGAACCATTGGGACCAACATGAAGAATCATTGGAACCAACATGAAGAAACATTGGGACGAACTTGAAGATCTATTGGGACCAACATGTAGAACCATTGGGACTAACATGAAGTATCATTGGAACCAACATGAAGAACCATTGGGACCAACATGAAGAACCATCGGAACCAACATGAAGAACCATTGGGACCAACATGAAGAACCATTGGGACCAACATGAAGAATAATTGGGACCAACATGAAGATCTATTGGGACCAACATGTAGAATCATTGGGACCAACGTGAAGAAACATTGAGACCAACGTGAAGAATCATTGGGACCAATATGAAGAACCATTGGGACCAACATTAAGAATCATTGGGACCAATATAAAGATCTATTGAGACCAGCCTGTAGAACCATTGGGACCAACACGAAGAACTATTGGGACCAACACGAAGAATCATTGGGACCAACATGAAGAACCATTGGGACCAACATGAAGAACCATTGGGACCAACATGAAGAATCATTGGGACCAACATGAAGATCTATTCGGACTAACCTGACGAATCATTGGGACCAACGCCAAGAACCAAAAAACGGTTTAGAAAAGACAAAGAACACGAAAAGAAGGACGCAGAACAAGACAGAGCTAGCAAAGAATCTCGCGAACAAAGAAGACTGGGACGCCTGACCCAAAACGATGGAAAATACCCGAAGAAATTCGGGAGGCAATTCACAAAAAAGACTGGAGTCGCAACAAAAAGGTGACCCCAGGAAGAAATCAAACTTGGTATCATTGGAACGAAATTAATTATTGATAAACAGCTAAAATATATTTTGGCAGATCTACGACAATCTCTCAAGAATTTTTCAAATTACTCACAGTTCCAACAATCTCAATCCACAGGATAACCAAATTGGTAGAATAACAGGAATATGGAGAAAAAAATATAAACGAGAATTTACATTGCGCTCCAACGAACTTCAGGACCCTTCCGCAGGGGAGGAGATCTGGAAGGAGCATAAGTGCATGGGCAAGAAGGTGCCAGCGGCGACGCATTGGGAGAGTATGCAACATCTACGAGAAGCGCGCAGGCTGAGTTGGGGAAACGCAAGCCAGAGGGAAAGACGGAGGGGCGGGGAGGGTACATCAGAAACCTGATTTTAATTAGTCCACAGTTTAATTACTCGGCAGATAAATCGTGCACGTGCACCGCATAAACAAGCCGCTTTCATTTTTCCATCCGCCGTGTTGGTAGCCGGTATGTCCGGGCTTCGCGACGCCGACGCCGCCGACGCTCATATACATCTTGGAACGCAAAAGAGAGCGGCATAGTGGAGAAGGAGGACGAAGGGGGTTCGGCACCGCCGCACTCGCAGTTTTACGCTTTGGGAATGCGGCATGGATAATCGGTTGGTGTTCTCTGCAGAATGCTTTGGCGATCTAGCTATGCGGATAGAATCGAGCCACGCTCCAATGCCCTGATGTACTGCGATGAAAAGTCGCCTTCGTCTCCTCCTCCCCCGCCGCCGCGAACAACGACAAAAAGGCATTCGAACAAAACGCTTGTTTCCGGATCTGACAATCGCCACGGTATCAGATTGAGATGAAATGCCGGATGCTGGGTAATTTTAACGCCGAGAGACTCTTGCTGTAGTCTTTTGATTGGGATCATTGTGGAAGTAGATCCAAATATGTGATTTCTTTGAAGAAACAAACTCGATTGCTTGATTTCATTGCCAAATTTCACGGGAATAGGTGTTTTTTTTTGAAGAGACACAATCTTTCGATTTCTTTGCTGGAATGATCCCAAAGATACGATTTTTTTACGAACGTAATTACACCTCTTGATTCCTTTGCCGAAACATACCCAAACACTTGATTTGTTTATTGAAAGAAAGATAATGCATCGATTTCTTTGTCGAAATAAATTGAAGCAAATGATTTCTTTTCCTGGAACAACCATAATTCCTTGATTTTTTTTCCATATCATACCCAGACGCATGATTTTGTTTCAACGAAAAAGTCACCATTTCTTGATTTCTTTACCGAAACACATGATTTCTTTATTAGAACAAACACAATCCCTTGATGTATTTTCCAAATCGAACCCAAACACATGATCTTCTTTATTGGAAGGAACACAAACCCTTGATTTCTTTGTCGAAATAAACGCAAACGCATGATTTTTGCTCTGGAACAATCACACTTCCTTGATTTTTTCCACATCAAACCCAAACATGATTCTTTTTTCAACGAAAGAAATACCATTACTTGATTTCTTTGCCGAAACATACCGGAACACATGATTTATTTATTGAAAGAAACACAATCTCTTGATTTCTTTGTCAAATAGACCCAGTCACGTGATTTTGTTTCAATAAAGGGATCACCATTTCCTGATTTTTTGCCGAAACATACCCAAGCACATGATTTCTGTATTAAAAGAAACACAATCCCTTGATTTATTTTCCAAATCAAACCCAAATACATGATTTCTTTATTGAAAGGAACAGAATCCCTTGATTTCTTTGTCGAATTACACCCAAACACATGATTCTTTTTTCAACGAAAGAAATTTCTTGATTTTTTTCCAGATCCAACGCAAACACATGATTTTTTTTATCAATGGAAGGAACACCATTTCTTGATTCCTTCGCAGAATCAAATCCAAACACGTTATTTCTTTATGAAAAGAAGTACAATCCCTTGATTTCTTTGTGGAAATAAACCCAAGCAGATGATTTTTTTTCCTGAACAACCACTATTCCTTGATTTCTTTTCCAAATCAAACCTCAACATATGATTTTCTATAGTGCTGAAGTTTGCATCGTTGGAATGCAACGAAAATCCTCCCTTTTTTTATTTTCCTATGCTTATTATTATCTAAACGATTCCCTTGCAGTTTTAAATTATTGATCCCAAATAAGCACATTCAAAAATACTTTGGTGATATTTGAAGCCTAAAAGTGCCAAAAAAATTGGCCAATACGAGAAAAAAAAATCGTTGCGTTCCAACGATGTAAATTGTTCAATACCACTGATTTTCTTTGAAACGGAAGAAATACCATCTCTTGATTTCTTCGCAGAATCAAATCGGAACTCGTGATTTCTTCATGGAAACAAAAGGGAGTCGCTTTATTTCTTTGTAGAAACACAGTCAACCACAAAGCTTGTCTTTTTCACATTCCCTTAAAGTGATGTGAACCATATGTAGGTGCGAGAGAGATAGCAATTGACGCGCTGATGGCAGAGACAGAGAGAGAGAAAGAGAGAGAGAGAGAGAGAGAGAGAGAGAGAGAGAGAGAGAGAGAGAGAGAGAGAGAGAGAGAGAGAGAGAGAGAGAGAGAGAGAGAGAGAGAACGTTTGTCACATCACGTTGACGAAAGTAATACAATTTTCAGCCAAGTTTAAAGTAATAGGGCTCTTGAGGGACGCGATTTCCTGATGAATGTTGAAGAGCCCAGATTTTTTCCCGACCCAGATGTGTTCGATGATGTTCCAGTTCGAAGTTCGGATACCGCTACATCGTTTTCGAGGTGCAAAAGAAACAATGCTCCGGCAATGGTGCTGTAGCCAAGTGAAATAAGCCGAGTCACTTGAAATTCGTTAGCAATGAATTTATCGCTCAGTCGATCGAACTGATGAGCTCGACCGGCGCGACTGATCGTTAAAAACCGAATGCGAAAAGACCGTCGGAGTTTGAGTCAATGAACCCGATTGTTTTTTTTTTCATCCGCAAACTTTTGTAGACACGACAATAACGAGATGAGAGTTTCGTTCTGCCGAAAAGTATGGATAGCGAATTATGTTTGCAACTCACTACGCTACACTACCACCCGAATTATTCAATTTTCATTACCTTATTTTTCTATTTACACCGCCAACTTGAAATGCAGCCGCATTGTCAATAATTTAGTGCGGCACGAGCATTGATTTAGTTGGTTGTTACACAATGGTGGTTCAATTTATATTTATGATTGGGTAGTTTAATTTAGTTTGTGTTCAATATTATTTTATAATTTACCCCTTCCCGATTATTAAATTACTCGGCTTGCTTTTTTATTTTTGGATACAATTTCATAAAATATTTGTCTTTTCCATATTGTATGATAATAAACCTGTATGTTTGTTGATAATAACATTGTGTACGTTTTTAGTGATTTATTTATTTTTATATTCTTGCGAATGTTTTTTTTACGGAATTTCATAATGTATTTCCATTTTTATATTGAATTTTTTAAATATATGTGTATTTATAATAAAATTATATATATATATATATATATATATATATATATATATATATATATACACACACATGTGTGTGTGTGTGTTGATGTTCATGTTCAACTCTGTCAAAGTTTTCTAAAGCGGATCAAATGTAGCCGACTCACATTCGATCAAGCCTAAAGCAAAACGCTGCCTTTTATGTCGAAACGACGGATAATCGGCTGCAAACAAAATCTTCCACCCTCATACACCCCTTACTTTTCTACCACCGATCTTTCGTCAGAAAAAAGCTATTTAAGGGGCTATACCAGTGTGACACTTAAAAAAAATCGATTTTTTTGCCTGTTTCGTCAGTTTATACTTTCAAGAATATGAGATGAGATTTTTATACTTTCGAGAATATGAAATGAGATTTTTCAAATTGGCTGACATTGTAACTCAAAGAGCAACTATCCGATTATCTTGAAACTTGAACTAAGTACTCTTGAATATATTTACTCTACAATGACGTAGAATATTATTGATTCGATGAAAATTGACGATTTGGCATTGATAAAAACGACCATTTTATAGACAAGAAAACAGACTTTTTTTCATAACTACGCCATTTTGTTAGATTTTCATATTTTTCGAAAATCCAACGTCATTGTACAGAAAATACCTACCAGTTTAATGAATTTTTTTCCTTTTTCGGTTTCAGCTACTCAATCGGCCGGAATCATGTCAGCAGTGGAGGGACTATTTTGCGCCTCCGAAGGCAGCGCATAAGTAGCTTGGATCTCAATATTTTTCTATGAAAAAATTATGTATTATAGGTCAAATATAGCCAATAATATTCTTAATTTTCCGAAACATTTACTTGAGTACCTTTCTTCCAAAACATTCGCGAAGATCATCCAAATTTTCAGCGTTCACGCTAGTATAGCCTCTTAAGAAAACAAAGATTTTCGCCACTTCAGAGGAACCGCCCGTCAAGGATTCGTATCTCTCTTGAGTAACGATCATTCAGCGATAATATGTTCGAAAAACGAACCGAGAAAAATCTAGACATTGACAGACCGCGAATCTTTGCGGTTCTTCGTTGCGTATCGTTCCGAGCTGCGCGTTCAATCGAATTCCCGCAATTTTTTAGATCGTATAGAATACGGCTACTTTCCTCTCGCTAATTAACATTCTCGCGCCCCCCCCTCCCCCATATCTCTCTCCCGTATTTATTAGATGCCCGATTCCGCAAATTAATCAGGTAGATTCAATTAGCGTATTACCAATTAGCGGGCACGCGCTTTCGCACGCTCTCGCAGCGTTCGTTCGTGTACGCGTATGCACGGTGGCAGCGCATATGCTGCCCTCTGGGGTATGGCCGAGATCCTGTTGGATGATTACGGATTAATCGGGCAAACGAAATACGATAAGGGTGTTTGTAGCCATTGCCGATCGCGATGACGTTCCCTCACCTCTCTCTCTCTCTCTCTCTCTCTCTCTCTCTCTCTCTCTCTCTCTCTCTCTCTCTCTCTGTCTCTCTCTCTCCCTGTCCTCTCCTCCAACCACCAGCAGTTCCCTCCCGCTCCTCTCTTCGCCACCGTGCCACAGATCGACTTCGCGCCCCGTGGCATCGACAGTTTGCTCAATGAAATTATCCCGTACGTGTATCGTGTAGATGAGGATCGGCCCATACGGGCGTACGACACGATGGATGTCGTTGATGTTGACCTCTCGATGCGTGAACAGCTTTTAACGCTGTTTACGCGCTATCGAGGACACTTCAACACGGCAATCTCCCACAAATTACGCATAGAGGGCTTGTTACCCACTACACGACTAGCGAAAGATATTCAAACACTTGCCAGAGTGACGAGGCTCACCCAGACGTGTCTCCAATGCCTACTCCGGTCATTTGTACTCTTCGAGCGGCTTTTTGTTTGGGTTTGATTACGCGTTACGCGAGGAAAGTCAACTGGCCACAATGGGAACGCTAAATGACCATCGCAACCAGCTGCCACAGTGAGGCGATTGATCCAGACATGTCTTCAATGTTTGTTACCGTCATTTGTAGTGTACCGGTGGTTTTTGGTTTAGGCTTGCTTGTCACGCGGGAGAAGTCATCTTGATGCCCTTACGGGACCACCAAATGACATTGGCAACCAACTGGCAAGCTGATACGCTAGACACAAAGCTGTCTTCGCTGCTAATTCCGGTTATTTGTACTCTGGGGTGGTTTTTTTGTTTCGGTTTGCTTGATACGCGAGAGAAGTCAACTTTGGACTGCAATTGGACCACCAAAAGACATTCGCAACCAGCTGCCAAGCTGACGAGTTGCATCCAGACATGCGTTCAATGCTAATCCCGGGCATTGGTACTCTTTTTTGTTTGGGTTTGCTAGACACGCGAGTTGACTTGCAACCATAATTGGACGACATAAAGACATTCCCAACTAGCTGCCAAGCTGACGTGCTTCATCCACACACGTCTTTGATGCTCATTCCTACTCTTCCGGTGGTTTTCCTTTTTCAGAATACCCCAGTTTCATTGCGACTGATTTGCCGTATTTCGAAATTTCAGGTTTCATAATGTGGATTCTGGTAGGACGAAGGGATTTCCGGAAAGAGCAGGTATTTTTTCCGGGGCAGTGGGGAATTCTCGTCTTTTAGGATTGGAGCGTGCAAATTATGACAATTGAGCCAACGATGATAATAAACTCACCTCTCTTCAGCCTCTTTCATCCACCTTGCGAGGACCGGTTTGATCTTCTGTGCACTCTTCGGCGTGATGTCCAATTTCTCGAACCTAGAGTCAAGAACGAACACTGTGTTCCTCATCGTTTCACATGAGAATCCGCTCGATTCCATCGAGCCCTGGTCTCATCGCTCGAGTCTCACGATCGAACATCGTTCATAATAATAATATCAATAATAATAATAATAATAATAAATAAGAAACTAAGTGAAAGGAGCACTAAGAGTCATGCATTCGAATCGGTAAACAGGACATTGACAATGCGTGCATGCGTGTAGGTCTATGGTGATAACGCGTCATGATGTTGCCAACGCAGGTGTCGCGAAGTAGCACAAAACTTTATTCCCCGACAAAAAACACTAAAAAATCCCTCAACGGTCGGATTAACATCATTGTACTTTTCGATAGACAGACAAAGTGTGACGTACGCGGGTCACCTCGAACAATTGTTAAATCATCATTGGAGACGTTCGAGGGAGAGTACGAGTCTTACGCGTGTTGGCGACACCATGCCTAAGCTTGCCAATGCCCTGGCTCGATGATAAAAATTATACATAATACTTGTATGCATATAGATATATATTTATATATGCGTATATATAGATATATAAGGATATAGAGATATAGAAAAATATTAGAGAGTAATAGAGACATTAGAATGATAATGTTAATGTCGAAAGTGCTCCTCGTCATTCGAAACGCGAAGGATATTAGAAACCAGTCACGTGGCACTGCAGCTATACCCAAATTCGGCAAAAACTAGCGAAGATATTGGTCATCAGGTTGCAATGGCGTACGAAGAGGATATTTTGGTCATTGAAAATCGTAAGTGAAAATGCTCATAAGGGGTTGGTGGGTGCGAATGAAAATAATGTTCGTGAAAATGAAAAAAATCAAGGATCGAAGGAGCCCGAAAGTCCTGCGTGAACTTCACGCCTCGCGTTCATCGCTTTTGCCATTATCGATGCAATTCTTCGTACGCACACTCGAAATAGCGTAGAATCATTTTGCTCTCAACGAACGATCGGTATCGACGAGAATGGGCCGATTTTGATTTGTTATTTTTTTTCGCGTTCTTGGGTATAACTGCAGGGATTTGAGTTAAATGGTTTTTTTGTTTGTTTGTTTCGATTTAAAAGTTGTATTTTTAGATAAAAAAAAAATTAAGTAGCATGAGAGGTGAACGTACATAGCTTGCTGCTGAGAGGCAATCTGCGTGGCAGCGTACATCTGGGTAGCCAGGGCACTGGGGAACAATCACCAATGCTTAAGTTAGTCGAAACGATAAGAATCCGACTCGTCTTGTGTCGTTCTTGTGACAGCTCATTCACCGGGGCACGTATTTTTGATACTTTTTTTTTCCAAAATTCGATCACTATCGAGAAGATCATTCAGGCAACGAGTGTCTGCGTGGACACCAAAAGTAAGAACATTGCCCCAGTGAATGCAGTCGCGATAGCAATTTTATTTTTCGTTTCCCGAATCCTTTGACACACAAATTGACATCAAGTGTTTCCAAAACTTCTCCACCTCGCCATTCATTGACGGTTGAAAACGCGAATTGAAATAATGGAATTGGAAACAAACGAAGCAGCGTCTAATTGCCGTTGATGCTGGAAGTTACGCGAGAAAACGCGTTGAAAGCATTTTCTTTGATTCGTATGATTCCGCGACAATTAGACATTTCTTTGCGACACTTGTTCTCGCGATGATCCGACTTTGGTGATTTATAAATTGCACGCTTCGACGCGTGCAGTGTTTCGTGTAATTTCGCAGTAAAAACGAGAAACAGGATGACGGGGGATCAAATTTTCGGATGATGAAAGACCGCGAAATACAGCTATTAATCTGCCGTTTACACTTGTCGGCGTAGGTCGCGATTGTTCATTTTTTGGTCAAATAATTAATCAGGATAATCGCAAAGAAGTGTCACGGTTCTTCGACCTGTCAAACCGAACGTTCTCTCTGTCTCGCGATTTTCAGTGACCTGGCGCGGCGAACCTACGATCAGGTTCATCGCGCTTGATTTCACTGATTCGCGAGTATCAAATACCTTCGTACAATGCCCTTGAAGACGATCGCGTCGCTCACCTGCATATTGCGCTTTGACTGTAGGCGGGGCCCTCGGTGATACTGAGGGCTTGTCCGACCTGCGTTTGCGTCAGGCCCATCGACAATCTGCGCTGCTTGAACGTTTTGGCGAACTCTTTGATCTGGTCTAGATTGATGTGGTCAACAACGTTGTTCGTTGCTTCATTGATGGTCGGTTGGTCTGCAACGACAGTTGGACAAGCCTTCCGTTACTAAATGTGCAAGTATACTTGATATCTCGTTCCAAGACACAGCGAGGACTTCACTGCTGGTTCATTTTGAATCTCAATATTATGATCACAGCCGGACTGCCCGGAAGAATCTATCATTATCGCGAATGAAATTCTGTAGCGTGTTATTAAGCGCGCTCAATTGAGGATAAAGTTGTACTTACTTGACGAATCACTGAGCAAATCGTCTTCCTCGTCTTTTGGACTGTGAACGCCGCTTGGGGACGTTTTGAGCCCGCTTCCACCGCCAGATCCATGAGTCGTTGTGATAGTGATTTCTCCGTTGCTGGCGGCGAGTCTATTGAGGGCGGACGCGGCTGATCCAACGGGACCGTTCATCGGTGACGACTGGTCCGGCCTTTCTCTGTGAAGCTTGTCCGACGACTGCTCCGATACAATTGCAAAAGAAAAGAAGCCGTTCGAAAGTCCGATTACATCTCGTTACGATCCAAAGGTTATCGCTATCTGGCAATTATGTATTCGAGGATGTCCGCAGTTGGAGTATAAGCGGATACGGAGCGGTATCGGGGAAAACGGTCTCTCGATGAAGCCGAGATACCGTCCAATCTAATTCGCCCTCCAGAAACAAGGTGGACGGAGGAATTATGGACGGCAACACTGGCCAAGACTCTTCTTTAACGAGATTACGCTTGTGCGATGAAGAATTATCAACTTTGACTCGAGCAGACGCGGGGAAAGATAATTGCCCAATGTTGTGTGGCTGCGTTGTATCCCTCCTATCCAATTCCGGATTGACTAAATTCGAACTAAAACGCTGCGCTCGGAATCCCCCGATATTCACGATCCTCGGAGTGTCACGGACCGACTTGTTTCGTCTTTTCAGATGATCGCGTAACATCGTTAGACTCACTTACCGCGTAGTGATTCATGTGCGAGCTGTGCCGATGGCTATGCTGATGCATGGAGGTCGTTAGAAGAGGTTGCTGCGATGCTTGGGCTGCTTGAACCGCTTGGGCCGCCTGGGCCTGGGCCACTTGAGCTGCCTGCAAAAGTTGCGGCTGCATGGCGTTCAAGAGCTGCTGGCTCGCCGAGCTGTTGCCCAGAAGATGCGGCAAAGCTGCGTGACTCAGTCCAAGACCAGACGCGAGATTTGGACTCGTTGGAACTGCGATTGTGCAAAGAGTCATCAACATCATGAATAACTGCACCCTGAATCGGGACAGCGATGATTCCCGCTCGCCTCTTACCATTGTTCGTTGATACGTTCATCATGGTTTGTGGTGCTGCAATCGATTGAAGATTCGCCAGTGTCGTCGACACAACTTGACCATTGCTAAGGGCCAGATTCACCATCTGATTGTTCGTCACATGGCTCACCGGAATGGTAAGTATAGTTTGCGTCGCGATCCCTAAAAGTGAAAGATCAAAAATTGAAGGAGGTCATGGTTAGGCTTGGTTTGGGTAATCGTTGCTTTGGATTGCGCCGAGAGTGCAGCCTGGTTGCACACGATTGGCCGGCAAGTGTATGACGAGGCTTCTATCAAGTGCCCTTATACCTTGCTCGCCCTGTCTATATCGAGGGCCCCTGTATAACGTTCGCATTTCGTTGATCCGGGTATACGCAGTGAAGTTATCAGAGTCTCATAGAGGGATTATTAAGCAACCCATAGGGCAGGTTACGTAGGGAGGCCAGCGTAGTTGGCAAACTATTATCGTCGTCTTCCATAGTACGGCGCAGAGTGCGCTTGGTCCTGCCATGAACTGGGCTCTCTACTCCATCTCTCTCTCTCTCTCTCTCTCTCTCTCTCTCTCTCTCTCACTCCCTCTCTCTCTCTCTCTGTCTCTCTTACTCTCTCTATCTCCAGACTGGGCTGGCCTTACCGAGAAGGACTGAGCTGCCTAATCATACTTAGAATAGTTTCGGGATTACCTCCCAGCTCCTCTAATCTGATTAACTCGCCTACACGCGCTTAATATGATTACTGATCTTGAGTACCTGTGTATGTACCTAATAGCTTGGCTAAGCAAATCCCGTGTTCCGAACAGCCATAAAAGTTTCACGTACTGAGGTAAGCTAGATAATAAACGGATTACGATGTTTAGATTTATACGCATACGTAAATGAGTTGATGGCGAAACAGACGTGAATCTCACCTACCTACAGCCCCCTCGTCTCAATGGATACCATGCGCGATAAGATTCTACACTCGGAATGAAGGAAACGTCTTGCTTATCGCGCATGGTCTTCTCCACCGGTGCAATCTTAATCTTAATTCGACCGAAACACCCCGCAAACGAACGTGCCCCCACGTTCTATCTCGTACCTTCTCAGCTGGTGCATTCCCCGCTGCTATCCTTATGTCCGTCGACTACTCGTTAGTTTACAAACACTGGGGGGGGGGGGGGGGGGGGTAACTTCTATTCGTTTAGATCGAGTGGCTTTCGAGTTTCCGATTTTATTATCCATACATCTAATAAAATCGTAACAAAGTCGTGGCTGTACATGCTTACCAATAATAGAGAAGTCAAAACAGCAGTTTTTGCAGTTTTTGACCGTTTGTTTGTATGTGCACGCATCACGCAAAAACTGCTCGACGAATTTGATTAAAACTTGGGATGGAGATAGCGTACAGCCCGGATTAACACGCAGGATACTGTTTATTCAGATTCGTTACGAAATTAAAGCTTAATATGCATTTCTTAACGTTTTATTGGAGCATCTTTTATGGTACAATGATTCGATAATAGATGGCACTACGGATATTTTATATCGCATCGTGGTTTTGTTTCATCCAAAAGGATAGAAAGAGCGTCTACATGCAGGCACTTATATTCTTTCGTAAGTGATCAGGTTATTAGACAAATGAGTTGTGTAAAAATCATTGAACACTTTGCGATCACTTTGGATTCGGAGATTTTGATTTGCGGTTTTGGTTGTGATAGGGAACCTAACCTAACGTAACCATGAAGTCCACGCGGACGAAGTCGTGGGCACAGTTAGTATATACATATGTGTGTGTGTGTGTGTGTGTGTGTGTGTGTGTGTGTGTGTGTGTGTGTGTGTGTGCGTGCGTGCGTGCGCGCGCGCGCGCGCGCGCGCGTGTGTGTGTGTGTGTGTGTGTGTGTGTGTGTGTGTGTGTGTGTGTGTGTGTGTGTGTGTGTGTGTGTGTGTGTGAAAGGTGGCAATCGATATAGTAACTATCGAACCCTTAAAGTCAGACCCGCTGTGGCTGGAAACGAAGAGAACAGGCGGATGCGACGACAGCATCTAATGTGAATAGGAGAAGAGCGTAGAGGGTTACTCGGCCGGAGGGCGAATGGACGTACTAAAGGGCCGAATGCCCCCAAAAGGGATACTAGAACCCAGCATGGGTGTATGTGAGAAGGAGATTGGCCAAACATATACCACGAGGAAAAGCAGAGAGAGAGAGAGAGAGAGAGTGAGAGAGAGAGCCAGAAGGGTCTCTTGGCAAAAGGGGGTTGGTAGTGAGACGTTAATTATACATTGAAATTAGTTGCAGAGTTTGCGAGCGCTTTCTCTCCCTGTCCGCCCCTCAGCGTGGCCTGCGCGGAGCCCTAGAACCACACTAAGTATGGACGTGGTGATTCGCGGAGTATCCTGGTCCGAATCGGTCAGACATAGTCGCCACGGCTAGATAGCCCGAGGCCTCTCCCACCAGCGTCGATATTATACATCGGCGAAAACTCAATCGAGTGGTGTTCTACTGATGTGTAATTGTCATTAAAACTAGGGATCCCTGGCTATTCCCATTGGGTGATCATCGCGTAAGTATAGGTGATGAAGGCTTTTACCAAATGATTATTCTCTGATTCCATCGGAAACTAGCATTTGCCTGCGACCCCACTTGTGTGTATGTCAGACTTTGTTCGTCTGTATGCTGGCAATGTACTTTAGGGTCATGTCGTATCGAGGATTATGCATCAAGGCTATTAGGAACAAGTTTTGTATATTTTCGAAAAACAACATGTTTTCTGGATACGGTGAACGAAAAATGACTTGGCCTGATCAAATTCGTCATGGGGGCTGCCAATGATTTGATTGTTGACAAGGATAGAATGTTACCTACGGAAAAACCAGCCTACAGACAGATGACTACAAATTCAGTGAGTACACCGTCAATGCCTTTGCCTGCGTTCTCTCAGCTGACAAGGGTGTTCGATATCGTTGCGATTCGATGGCTGGGAACTTACCTTGCGACGTTGGTATCAGTAGCTGAGCACCCTGAATTCCCTGGACTAGTTGACCCGACGTGAGTATGAACTGTGGCATCGCAACGGGTTGGGGTTGCGAGAGTAACTGTGGTAACGTCGCCATCGGGGCTGAACTCGGAGGTAGTAGATGCGGCACTGTTGTCGTGCTGGACGCGGTCGGCAACGTTCCTGCTGTTGATGAAAAGTCACAACGCTGTAGCTCCTTCATGACAACATACTTTACGTGCATGGATCAACTGACGGAAGACCTACCGGACGAGCTGACTGTGAGATTGAGCGGAGTGTTGATCAATTGGCTGTTTGTCAAGCCCGCCGACATGCTCTGAAGTTCTGCCGCCAATGAGGCCACCTGCGGCAGATTCTGAAGGTTCGCCAGATTCTGGAGATTCTGCAGGGTCACCATGCTCGCCACTGGGAATTTCATTGGGAAAAAAAATCGGTCAACGGCTTGGCGAATTGACGTAGACTTCCCTAACTGGGTACTCTTGTTATTTGAACATCGATTAGGCACTTGGTTGGGATACCTAATCGAGTATCGAGCCAATATTGGATACTTGGTCAGGTTGTCGAATGGCTGATATGGAATTGTCATTTTGTTCTCTCTTTTCGTTGTTTCTCTTGGGTCTTTTGGGATTCTCAATTGCACGTTGCAGACTTACTGGTACCGTTGAAATGAGCTTGGGCCTCAGCTGCTCGTTTCGCGTGTGACATGTTCTCCGGTGAGACGCTTCGCCTCTGCTTTCGCGAGTTCTTTCCAGCCTCGAGCAGCATGCGATGCTCGTGCATCGCGCCCGAGGCTGGCTCCGGGCTACCGACGCTGCTCCTGTCGCTGTCCTGAAAGCACAACAAGAAAAGACTCCTGTCAGTAATTATCGCCACGGACGGATTATTTGTTCTATTGGTTTTTCGTATGGCCTTGAGGCCTCGAAAGATCGTGTCTACTCGTTTCCCAATGCGCTTATGCATCGAATTTGGACAAGGGTGCAGGTCAACTCTGGACAACGTTTGTCCTTGGAGCGTCTACATTTTCACCGAGTTTCCCTAGTGTTCACCATCGGAAATTCGGTAAAAGCAAGTGCTCGGCCGGTCGCCCGTGCGAGTATTGGAACAGGCCAACGCAACTTGACTATACGGGGACACTGACCGCACGTCCACTAATGTCCATATAAAAGACAAAAATTTGTAAGAGGATCGATTATTTGCGATTGGTAATCGCAGTATAATTGGCATGATGGTATGCACCAGCTAAACTTAGAGATGAAAGGTTTCTTACTCGGGAGAGACGTACGCTGGATTATAATAAATCGATAGGGCACACCTATAGGCATACAAATACACTTCGGTACAGCACGTTTTACTGGAATGCCTTACCAGGCTCTGTCTCTCTGCTTCTCTCTCTCTCACGCTCCCTCACCCGCTCTTCGACGATCCATTGAAGCTATACGGGCGGTAATGTTACCGGTACCAATGCCACTTTGCATAATGGAATGGAAATATGCAGCAGGACGTGTATCGCCATACTTAGATACATATTAAGCGTTTTAGAGTTTCCCTTTGTGGTGAACCCGACGACGAAAGGATTCATTGTGAAAGCTCAGCAATGTCCACCCATATATATATATATATATATATATATATATATATATATATATATATAAACACACACACACACACACACAGATAGATGGACACACGAAGGTTAAAAATCGAGATCTTAGGTTTTTCTCCAAACTGCACCAGGCAGCAGAAACAAAATCAAAGTCATCCGGTTGTCGATTTTTGCTCATGTCTTCACGCGGCTGGAGCTCACTTCCGCAACAGCATGATATCACAATAGTGATGCAAAAATGTGCACAAAAGCTAATAAGATTTACGTCAAAATCGTACAACGTGCTCGCTAACATAATTTTTGCCGTAGCAACTTCAAAAATATTGTTTCCCAACTCGACTTTGCCTCGTCAGGTCGAAAATGTTTTGCTTCGAGATAGGATATGTATCAAGCCTCTGTCGATCTCCAACGAATGAACAACTTTGCGTTCTTATCAGCAAAGTAGTTGATCGGGTGCCTACATGTATCGGCCAGTCTCGTGGCAGTTGCCCCTCAGCTTGATGGGGAAAAGTATCACTTCGCTCCCTTCACCCGCTGCCCCTTGTCGGCCCGCAACCCCTTGGTATCCACCCGCGGATATAAAGCGCGGTCAATAGCTAACGAACGAAAATCGCCTTCCACGCAGCGAGGAACCGGAGATGCAGAGGCGGGGCTGGTAATTTTTTTCGCCTTTTTTTTTCTTCTTTTTACGGATTTTTTTTCGCTTTCGCTGCCCAGCGCGAATTCGCAAACGACGGAAGCCCGGCGCGAGCATCGATATGGGTGGTGCATATTAAATGGACGAGGCAAGTGGGATTAAGCCACCAGCGAAACGTATGAGCGCTCAGCGTTTTACTTGCAAAAGTGTGCGCCGCGGGTGACGTAGTAAGCCGCAAAAATGTATGTTTACGAGACAGAGAGAGGGATATAGGGAGAAAGAGAGAGAGAGAAAGGGAGAGAGAGAGAGAGAGAGAGAGAGAATGATAGCTGAAAAAAAGGACTCAAAGCAACGGCGAATTCGGTCGTATTCATAAAAATAAATGCTTCCGCAAGTTTTTTTATAGCGACCAGCTCGCGAAATCGCGGGATACTTTTTTTCGAACACAGCGGTAATGCAAGCGCATACAATATTTATATGCAAATTTTTTTTCCATTGACTTTGATGCGGAAAGCGCATTAGCTGTTTCATCGTCCGATTTGAAATTCAACAATGCGATACATTCAACAATTTATCATTATATGGGAATTTACTGACCGCCTACAAAAAAATGCATATTGCTTATCGTTGCGTAGCATGGAATAAATAATTATGTGTGCGTAGATATGTATGTATATGTGTGTGTGTGTGTGTGTGTGTATATATATATATATATATATATATATATATATATTTATGAGAGGTATAAAGTATCGCGAGGGATCAAACGGAAATGATTAGTCAGACGCCCGCTGTCCTCCGTGCAATTCAATGAAATCGAATTTGAGAATCTCTAGTGCAGATCATCAACGCATGTATCGCTATTGTGTATATACGATAATACTAAATGTATATATATATATATATATACACACACACACACATATATATATATATATATGAATATATATATTTTTGTATATACGTATAGATATATATACAAATAGTTAGAGTAACGCGTTGGTCGCCATATTAAACCAACCGGCTATTTACTCGATCGTCGGAGTAAACTATGCTCGTGGAGATCGCAGCGCAATATCAATTTCGAAGCGGCGGCGCGCTGGTTCCCGGCAAAAACCACGCTCGCTTATACGCATGCCAATATAAATGCAGACGTTAATGTGCTCGCACACGCGAGAGCGCAAGCTCTCGTCGTTCCATACGTTACCAAACGATTATAATATTATAAATTTACTCGAAAATCAACGGACGTTCGTTTGTGCAAAAAAAAGGCAAGAAAAAACAGCGTCGAGTGAGAACAAAAAAAAATAAAAGCCCCGAGCCTCGGAGCGCACTCGGGTAATTTCGCTAATGTGAAAAACGAAACAAACGTCCCGCGCGATGGCAAGCGACGAAGATGAAGGGGTCATACGCGATGGGATAGAGGGATGGATAATTTGCATGCAGAGGTGTATATCTCGAAAATGGTTCACTCTTGCATGTAGCATTTCTGGGTTATTTGATAGGGGAAAACATCTGAAACCCGTTCACCGGATCGTGACCAGTAGCTCTGTGTATAGGGGAAGATGATTGAGATGAAATTCAACTTCGAGGACATTTCTCGAAGGAGCCTGTTGGGCCCATACTCAATGTCATCTAAATCCCAATGTCTTCAAAATAACTTTCGCCAAAATGTAACAGGTTTAGTTATTCTATGATCATTTCAATAATCAAAATTTATGATTATTTAAAAAAAAAAAAAAGTCTCTTAAAAAATAGAAGGATCGTCCTCAAAACAGCCGGAGGTGCTGCACATCAATGTAACGTAGATATGATGGGTTCAAAATGTCCTTCCTCCATATGTATATATATATACATATATATACGTATATATACACACACACACACACACACACATATATATATATATATATATATATATATATATATATATATATATATATATATATATATATATATATAGATATAGATATATGGTCCTGCTCATATATATATATATGAGCAGGACAGCTCTGGAAGGATCTTCCAAGTCTCAAGGGTAATAAGTGCACTTTCCCACGTGTTTGTTTGCACATTACAAAGAGTGGGAGAAAGCGTAAAAAATCCAAGTTTTTTACAATAAAGTAATTTAACGATTTGAGTTATGGGCAATTTCTGTACGGCAAACGTGCGAGATTCCGGCAGCCGTTGGTCCCGCACCACCCATTGATTAGTATTAATGACTTAGCTGCACTCATTTTGCCCGAATAAAAGTAATTGGATTTGGCTTCGAACCCCGTGGCGCGTCAGACTAAGGGGGCGATACGGCGCGGAGGGGGAGGGGGGATGTGGGATTGGTCTCAATGCGCGTTGTTGTTCGCGGGGGTGAGGACGAGGGATTGAAAACGAAAAAACGAGAGCTCGCGGAAAGAGTGCACCCCACTGGTCTCCCAGAGAGCGAGAGAGAGAGAGAGACGGAGGGAGACATGGCGTATGTGTAAAAATCCATTAATATCCGTTTGTGCTTAATTAACGATAGCCGGGTATAGCGGAGGCAAAACAGCGCATGAGGCTCTCACGGTCTTTGGACTAATGGCCACGCCATACCCGAATCGTTGATACGTATTTTTATAGCCGTACGTATGTGATGTACTTGTGTATACACTAGCCCCCGCAATTTTCCGTTTTTTCTTCCATTTTTCGTTTTTTTCTTATATTTTTTGTTTTTTTTTAATTCTATTTTTTGTTTTTTTAATCCCTTTTTTCGTTTTTCTTTCTCCGCGTTTTTGTTTTTTTTTCACGATTTTTCATTTTTTTCTTCCATTTTTTTTACGATTACTTCTTTTTAAAACAGAGAAAGAAGGGGCGTGGGGGTTACCATTCGATTGATTGATTCGTAATGTATTCCTAGTCTTGGCTTACTCAGATATCTTATCGTCATTTAAGCTCATATCGTCACGTTTGAGCTTCTCATCGTGTACGATCCTTTCCCCTTAAGGATGCTTCCTTAAGGCTTCCCGGAGTTGATACATCGAAAAGCTCAAGTTCGGGGTAAACATTAAAAAAAAATTCATGTAATGGGGAATATAATTAAATCATTTGCGAATTGAGGTTAGCATAACTTGTACATGAAATACGAAATAAGGAGAGGAAGGACCGAAGGATGAGAGCGAGTGAGAGAGTGATTGATTTATTGGTTCGATTTTTTTTACTTCGGTTAAAAAAAATATAATGAAACCATTGTTTGAATTTAAATGAAAAGTTTAGTTCGAGATATTTGAGATCAATAAGAATTGTTTATCCAGTAAAGCAAGCGATGCTAATTTCAAGAGGTTTTTTATTAACTGGCGTTTTGCAAAAAAACTGTTAGAGTTGTGGTGGCTTGCGACGAAGAGAAAAGCCGTGAGGATAAACGAGATTATTTATTGAAAGAGAACAATGTTAATTTATATGTGAAAACGTGATCGTAAGTGACTCGGCGTTATGCAAGAGACGATCGTGCCAACATAATGGCGTTACAACGCGCGAGCGTCGGCGAGTCGAGAGGGCGCCCGAGTGGCGCGACAGCAGCGCTCTCCCCAAGAGTGGCGCGACGGCAGCGCTCTCCCCAAAGAGTGGACTTCGTACTCGAAGGGCGCGGATAATTTGAATATCCAACACTCCCCCTTAATCCGTGTCCGAGAAATCCTCCCTTGGATGCAGTCCCAAGCCAGACACACATCTCGAATGCTTATCACCCGAGAGAGGTTTGGTGAGGATATCAGCGGTCATATCTTCGGTCGGAAGGTAGCGTATCGCCAAGATACCATCGTCTACCGCCTGACGCACAAAGTGGTGGCGGATGTCAATGTGCTTCGATCTCGAGTGATGCACAGGGTTGTTCGCCAGCGCTCCGGCGCAGCGGTTGTCGTTGAAAACCACGACGCCCGTGAAATCGGCGCAACGTAGCTCCCGCAGGAAGCTGGTCAGGTACTTGGCCTCCTTGGCGGCCTCCGCTATGGCCATGTACTCGGCCTCCGTCGAACTCAAGGCGACGGTTTTCTGCTTACGTGATTCCCACGTAACGGCTCCCCCGCAGATCGTGAAGACACATCCGGTGTAAGAACGTCTGTCGATGACGCAGTTCCCCCAGTCCGCGTCTACGAAGCCTCGCAGCGGATCATCGCTGTTGTTGTAGACCAATTCCAGATCCAAAGTCTTTTGTAGGTATCGGAGCACCCTTTTTGCGGCGATCCAGTGTTCCTTTCCGAAACATGAGTTGAATTGACTAAGGGCACTTACGGCGTGCGCGATGTCCGGTCGTGTACCGGTGGCGGCGTACATTAACGCCCCGATCAACTCACGATACGGGTAATTGGTCGACTCATCGCGTTCTGTTGTTTCGCCCTTCGTCAGCTTAGAACCGAGGGCAACAGGAGTGTTCACCGGCTTGCAGTCACCCATCCCGAAGCGCTTCAGCACTTCCGTGATGTACCCCCTTTGGGATAAGGTCGCCTCTCCGTTCTCGCTTCGAATTTCGATACCCAAACAGTACTTGGCGATGCCCAGATCTCTTACCACAAACCTTTTTGCTAGCGTCTTCTTGATTCGGTCATCCAGGGCAACATCGTTTGAGACTATCAATATGTCGTCAACATATACGAGTAGAAAAGCGCGCACGTGGCTGTGTACGTACACGCAAGGGTCACCGGCAGTCGGCGTGAAGCCGATGCCGCGCAGCACCTTGTCTAATTCTATGTGCCACTGTCGACCAGCCTGGCGAAGACCGTAGAGTGCCTTATTCAGCCTGCATACTGCATTCGGCTCTCTAACCTTTCGAAGCAAAGCTCGGGCTCGATTGCGGATCGTATCGTCCTTTTCTTCGCGTACAATCCTCTCAAGTACATCCTGCAGCGAATTCGGTAGCTCCATGTAGACGTCGGTATCGATCTTCCCGTTCAAATACGCGGTTTCGATATCGAGTTGAGATATCCTCAGTTTCCATTTCACGGACAACGCCACCAACAATCTCAGCGAGCTGATACGAGCCACAGGGGCGTGAGTGTCGAAGTACTCGATGCCTGGCCGCTGCGAGTACCCTTTCGCGACGACTCTCGCCTTTCGCCGATCCAAGGTCCCGTCGGCACCGTATTTATTCCTTAATACAGTTCGGCATTTGATTACCCTTACCCCTTGCGGTTTTTCAACGACATCGAAGGTATCGTTGCGAATGAGGCTGTTCATCTCGGAGTAGATAGCGTCGACCCACTCATCTTTGTCGGGTCCCGACATGGCCTCCGCGTACGGCACCTCGGTGACGTTCAACGCGACGTTCTCCTCCTCGGAATCCGCAAGCTCGTCATCTCGCGATTCTTGTGGATCTTCGCTCTCGCTTGACGCCTCGACAGTCGGAGGCGGATGGTACTGCTTCGCCGGACGGCCGCGTTTGCCTGTTAAAATCTTTCGCGGCCTGCCGCGACCGTGTTTCGCTTTGCCGCCAGCCCCCGTAGACGCGTTGCGCGCGAGCCGTCCTGAATTTGGCTCGGTGCTCGTCGAGTCCACGACCGACTCCACGTTCGGTACGATGTCGTGACCAATCTCGACCGCTTGGACTGGCGCATCGTCGCACCGATCATCGGCGATCGACGTCGGGTCGTCCGAATCGTTCGGACTCGGATGGCTATTGGTATCGTCCATTCCGAGCCCTTCCATGAACCTCACGTCGCGAGTGGTGTGGATTCGTCGATCGGCGGGTACCCATACTCGATAGCCTCGGCAAACTTCTGAAAAACCAACGACTATACCTTGAATTCCTTTCGGGGACAATTTATCCCTGTTCGGAGATTTGTCCAACACGAAAACTTTCGTTCCGAATTTTCGCAGGTAACTCAGGTCGGGCCTCTTTCCAGTCCACAACTCGTACGGAGTCTTGACGTTCAAGAGCTTCGTGGGACATCTATTGCGGACGTGATTCGCCGTCGCAACGGCCTCAGCCCAGAAGGATTTTGGAAGCCCCGAATCCATCAGCAGACATCGAGCGGACTCCATGAGGGTCCTGTTCTTTCGTTCGGCGACACCGTTCTGTTCGGGTGTGTACGTGGTGGTTAGACGGCGCCGGATCCCGGCCTTCAATAATATTTCGTCCATCGTCGCGTTGCAGAACTCAGTTCCGTTGTCGGACTGAATTGCCTTGATTCGCCTTCCGGTTTGCGTCTCGGCGTAGCTCCGGAATTCCAAAAACCGGGCTGTTACGTCTGACTTCCTCTTAAGAAAGTAGACGGCGGTCCATCGGCTGTAGTCGTCCGTGAACGTCAGAAAGTATCGCGCGCCGCCCTGCGACTCAGTTCGCGTCGGCCCGCAGACGTCGGCATGGATGACTTCAAGCAATTCCGTTGACCTTCCCTTGCGACTCTCGAACGGCAGCTTTGTGAGCTTTCCACGAGCACACGTGTCGCAGGAGCGAAGTCGCTCGTCGCTTTCGAATGTCAAGCCCGACACCATGTCGTTTCGACGCATGAATGACATGTCTCCCCAATTTAGGTGACCTAGTCGTCGATGCCATTCCATCGCGACGCTCGGTGTAGTCGTGGACACGTTGCACGCCGCGTCGTTTGCAATGCGTAAGAAGTATAAGTCGCCTTCCCGATCGGCGACTGCGCGCGTATTGCCGTTTGCGTCTCTGATATACGCGTGATCTCCTACGAACAGAACGCTATACCTCTTGTCGATAATCTTCGATACGGACATGAGGTTTGTTCGTAGATCCGGTACCAGTAACGCATCCGTGAGCGTAATCTCCTTGGTCTCCCCTCTGTTCGAGGACCATATACTCACGTCACCCTTGGCGGTTGCTCGGGCCGTCGTTTCATTCGCCAGTTTCACACCTGATTGCGTTTTGTGTGCGTTCGCGAAGAGTCGAGGATCGTTACACAGGTGGGAAGTGCATCCACTATCGAGGCACCATCTCGCACTCGCAGCTTGATGTTTCGCTCCGGAGACGGAGCCGGAGGCGGAGACGCTCTTCGCCTCACATGCGTAGAAGACGTCGTTGGCGACGTTCGCATTTGGAATGTCCCTTTTCCTCTTATAACAATCGGCTGCCCTGTGACCTCGTTTTTTACAATGAAAGCATTTCATGTTTTGTACGTTGGAAGGATTTTTGTTACCTCGTTTGCCGCCATCCGTGGCGTCCCTTGACGTCTTTGGCAGATGCTTCGAATACAAGGCGTTGGTATTCGCCTCGGTGTTCCTTAGAGCCTTACTGTCGTGTTCTTCGATTATTTTGATCATGAGCGCGTCGATGTTAGGCAGATTGTCGCGCGATTTGATCGCGCAGCAAAAGTTTTCGAAGTTCGATGGCAGGCTATGCAGGAGCATTATCGACAACAAGTCGCCGTTGATTTCGATCTCCATGGCGCTTAATTTGTCGACGATATCCAGGAATCGCGGCATATAATCGCGTACGTCGTCCCCATCGCGCATTTTCATTGTTAGCAACTGTTCCAGGAGTGCTGCTTTTCGCATGGGTCCTTGAGAGGCGTAAACGGATTTTAATTTATCCCATACCTCCTTCGACGTGTCACAATTGCGGATGTGCTTCAGTTCGCTTGGACTGATGGCTAGTATCAGATCGCTCTTAGCTCTGCGATCCTGGACGATCCAGTTATTCAACCCAGCTTGCAACGCATCGCGCGCGTCTCCTTGTCCGATGACCACGGGCCTCGGAACGTCGCCATTAACGTGCGACCACGTATCGCTTTTCGTCAGGAGCGCTTCCACTTGAATCACCCATGTGTCGTAATTGTTCTCCGTAGAAGTTCGATGCGAGTCGAGTTTACGACGTTACTCGCCATCGTCACCAGTTATTCACACCTTTTAACAATGTTGTATTCGCTCTCGCGTCGTTTCGGTTTCCCGCGCGGTCGAGCTCTCTTTCACAAAAATGTTTCGCACACTTTTCGCGTTTTCGTCGGCAACGCGAGGCCTGGGCCCATAACCTGTTAGAGTTGTGGTGGATTGCGACGAAGAGAAAAGCCGTGAGGATAAACGAGATTATTTATTGAAAGAGAACAATGTTAATTTATATGTGAAAACGTGATCGTAAGTGACTCGGCGTTATGCAAGAGACGATCGTGCCAACATAATGGCGTTACAACGCGCGAGCGTCGGCGAGTCGAGAGGGCGCCCGAGTGGCGCGACAGCAGCGCTCTCCCCAAGAGTGGCGCGACGGCAGCGCTCTCCCCAAAGAGTGGACTTCGTACTCGAAGGGCGCGGATAATTTGAATATCCAACAAAAACTTTTTCTCAGGTTTAAAAAGTCTATTATACTTCGGTTGAACAATGACGCAACGAAAAAACAACAAAAATAACATGAATAATAATAGTAGATATGATACTGCTAATGCATAAACAAAGTAAAAATAGTAATAACAATGAAAACAATAGAGATAATCCGGATAATAATAAAGATAATGAAATGAAAAGAAAACTAATTATAAATAGCAAAACAAATCATTCTTGGTTTTGTTGTGATAATATAATTAATGTCATAAATAATATCATATATTATTACAAGGATAGAGAGAGAGAAAGAGGGAGAGAGTCTATATAGAAAGAATAGGAGTTATTATAATACTGTGAATAAATAAAATAACAATAATATTAATCAAAATAATCATGAAAATAATCCAACTATTAATAAAGAGGGTTCCGATCCCCCTCCGATCGAGCTAAAGTTTTGCACAAGGTTTCCTTTTAATATTTTAAGACGACCCCTAAAGGGATTTTTAGTGACCCGCAAAAGTTTTCGAGATATTGAGTAAATTTTTTTTAACGCCCGCCGCCGACTCATCTATATCTGCTACGTCTCCGTTCATACCTATATATGTTATCGCGCTCGTCGTTTTGTCCAAACAAAAATAGTCCAACAAACCCAAAGAAACCCGTACCCAAACCAAAAAACTATTGCGCGTTGCTGAAAATTCCTTCAGGGGTTATTTTGAAATATTGAAAGGAAGGTTTGTGCAAAATTTTAGTTCGATCGTTAGATGCAAAAAAAAATCTTTCTTGTTTTTTGTTGTAATAATATAATTGCAATAATATTTGTTATTTGTAATAATATTTCTTGTAACAATAGTTGTTGTAATAATATAATTAATATCGTAATCAATATAACAATAATAATTATTACTCTATTATATAATTATTATTACTATGCTCTTATTATTAGAGAGAGAGAGAGAGAGAGTCTATCTAAAAAGTTGGAACCATTACATTTCCCCAGGGAATCAAAGAACTAGGAAAAAGTTAGCAAAGATCCTAAGGACAAAATGAATAGAAGGGTCGTGAAATATAGTTAACAAATCCCGCAACTATGACGTGGAGGCAGTAAAACTCTTGGTTATCAGTAAAGTGACGAGTGATGTCCGCAACTATTTCCTTCTCTTCCTTTGTCTCTCTCTGTCGCTTTCTCCCCTCCCCCTCCTCTTTCATTTCCTCGCTCTCCATCTCCATATACAATCTCCTTAGTCTCGAACGCTTCGTAAAGCTACGACGTAGTTTTCCCCATAAGGGTAATTAGTGTACAGAAAAGGAGTAAAAGACGAGGAGGGCTAGAAAGGGTTGAGGCTCATCTAGGGGCTGAAGAAACGCAGAAGAGGTTGAGGAAGGTGTGGATGAACGGAACAGGGTGGTGGCTCATCCAGCAAGGACCCGTCTACTTTACTCCTCAACCGTCTCTCACCAACTTCCTTTGCCATTTAAACCCCTCCCCCTCCCTCACGCTCCAGCATCCCTGCCACATCGTCCCACACCTTATTTATATGCAAATGAGCTTCATTTCGCGATATTAATGTTCCAGCCGGTTCTGCGCGTGTCTCGGTCGTTTCTGCGGACGCGAAGTCCTCGCGACGAGGGAAAACGCAAGGGTTGCTCTCGAGGCGAAGGGTTGGCGCGTCCTTGCACTCTTGGCTCACAACACACTGGCGAAACCCTCGTCGGCCATATGCTTACGGTCTCATCCTACTCGTTCCTTTTTGCCTTCTTTTTTTTTACCTTTCCTCCAATCCTCCCTTTCGTCACCCCGCTTGTGTACACGCGCAAAGGGGCAGTGAAAATCTTCAAACAGCACACTTCCGCCCCTCCCCTGGTCGCGGCGAACTTATGCATACGTTACAAGCGGGAGCGGACAGGAAGAGTCTGCAAGGAGACCCTCGCGAAAAGTCTGACGTAAATGGTGAGGCTACGGATGGGGATGGAGCGATGGCAATACAGGGTGTACCAGAACTGAATGCGTTCTCTGTAATGGGGGATTGGGGGTGAAATTCTGAGTCGATTGATATAAGCATGGGTGGGTCTCAGACCAAACCCTGAATTACTGTGAATTTTTAAGGGTGGGCCAATCAAGTGCGCCAATGAGAATCAGCCCAATGAGAATCAGCACAATAATATCCGTGGATCTATACAGGGTGTCCCAGAACTGCATGCGTTACTGAGAATGGGGGGTTGGGGGTTAAATTCTGAGTCGATTGATATAAGCATGTGTGGGTCTCAGATCAACGCCTGAATTATTATTAATTTTTAAAGACGGGCGCATCTGATTGACCCGCCTTTAAAAATTCATAATAATTCAGGGGTTGATCTGAGACCCACACATGCTTATATCAATCGATTCAGAATTACACCCCCAACCCCCCATTCCAAGTAACGCATTGAGTTCTGGGACACCTTGTATATGTCCACGAATGTTTTTGCGCTCATTTTCATCGCAGCAATCGGAGGTGAGTTTGCAATATTATATAAACAAAAGTTATTTTCTTAACAGTGTTATAGGTCAAAAGTTTTCGATCACTTTGGGTAATTGCAAAAAGTTCTATAATCTTATATAATCGAAAGCTTTCTATAATATAATCGAGCACTTTTAATACAATAGAGATTTCTATAATAATCTCTATGATATTATATAATAAAAAGCTATTCACAATCAATATTACAGGTCAAAAGTTTTCGATCACTTTGGATAATTTCAAAATTTTCTATCTCTACGGATAATTGTAAAATTACATCAGAATAATATAATTCATTTTATAGAACTGTATAATATTTTCCTGAAATAACAATGAGATGAGTTATATTATTCTGGTGTAATTTTGCAACCATCTAAAGTGACAAAAAATTTTACAATTATCAAACGCGATGGCAAACTTTTGACCGGCACTGTATATGTTACAATCAAAACTTATTTTCAGCTTACACGCGTTTTCCCTAGTGAAAACTCGTTATTAGTGAAGGCCTTTGTGACAACTGATTTTACTTTGATTAATTAATATTGGTTTTTAGTATTTAATTATTATTTCAATTTATTTATGTATTTATAATTTTTTATTGTTTTACTATTTTCAATAATTAAGGATTTATTTGGTAACATTGGTAATGACATATTCATTAATGTCAATTGAATTAATTCATTTTAATAACTTAATTCATTTTAATAACAGCAAATTAATTCAAACAAATATGAATGTTAGTTACAACTTGTGTCAACTAGGAAGAAGTAGTTCTGACGAAATGAGTAAGTTCACACCGTTTATAAATAAGATCGAAGATTGTTTTTTTTTGTTTCTAAACATGAATTCTAATGTTCACTAGGTAAAACTAGTTTCAACAAAGGCGTTCAGTCAGAACTAGTTTTTCACTACGAAAACCTAGTTGTAACAAAGGCGTTCAGTCACAACTAGTTTTCATGAACAAGGAACATCACTTAAGTGCCCGCTTTCAATTTTGTTGAAACTCACATATGTGATGAAGCAATGAAAACCATTAGACAAGCATTTTTTCATTGGCTGAAAAACGGTTTTAAGAGGGGACGCCACCCCTCAAAGTAAAGCGTATCGAGGGATGATTTAGCAGTTTCTCCCACCTGCAGTCCACCGATCTGAATGAAACAAAACACGAAATTCTACTAATGTAAAGCGATGAAAGATCCACTATGAAAGTGTTGAAAAAAAATTGAATTAACGGGTGGCACGCCTTTTTTTGAGGGGTGGTTTCTCCCCTTAAAACTGTTTTTCCACCGATAAAAAAAATACGTGTCTAATAGTTTTCAGCGCTTTATCACATATATGAGTTTCAACTAAATCGAAGGCGGACACTTAAGTGATGTTCCTCGTAAGTTTTTAAAATGGAAACAGGCTTTAACTGTAACATATATACGCATGCAGTGACGCGTGAAAACGATTGAGTACTCACTGAAATTCACGTTTAAGGGGTCTGCATAAGCTTACATTTTAAAAAAATATGATTTCTTGCATACTTTTATAGTCTAGGGTCTTGACTGTAATGTGCAAGAAACATTTTGTAAGAATTTCTAAAATCCACCCAGTTACGACGATTTTTGTTGAAGGGCAAGACAGCCCACTGCGTTATGGCGAACCGTCTCACTGCGATCTACCCTTCTTTTTTTTGCATTTTTCTCGAAAATACTTTCATGAAACGGTGTAAGTTGTATCTTAAGGGGTTACCCCCACTTGCGATTTTGAAAAAATCGATTTTTTTCATTGCATTTTTTTGAAGTATAAGTATCTGAGAATATGTCCTGAAAATTTCAAGTCGATCCGAACAAAATTGACTGAGATATGAGCGTTGAAAGAGAAGAATCCGTTGTGTAGACGACTGGAAATTGAAACTTCAAACGCGTTTTTTCTCAAAATGGCATTTCTGAAGTCGGTGACCAAGATTACTCGAACACTAATCAACCGATCTTCTTTAAATTTTGCAGGCTTATTTAATACATAAAAATGTAGTCTTTAATCGTTCGATTTTTTTTTTCGAAAAAAATGGCCATTTAATAGCCAAAAACGGTCGTTTTTTTCGTTAAAATCGAACCATTAACTTTGACTGTCCGCCATTTTGTGAAAAATGAATATTTTTTAAAATCCTTCGATTAAAGACTAGTTTATACTTATATTTGACTAAATCCATCCGCATTTTTTTTTCAGATGATCCACTTCGCCGCAATGTTGGTCACCGCAAACCGTGTATATAAAAACATTATTTCATTGACGGCCATTTGCCACTAAACAATGTAATATTTTTCAATAAAAAAATTACTGAAAGTTCTTCAAGATGTGTTCTTTAAGATGGTATATTGATCGATTAAAAAAGTTTTGTAGTTTTCTTTAAAAAAATTCATGAAAAAGGCCTTTTTGCGCTACAAGTGGGGGTAACGCCTTAAAATCTACATGTCTGATTAACTTCAAATTCGGACAGAGGATAGTTCATAACATTTCAAATTTGGACAAAGCATAGTTCATAGTGTAACCAGATTGATTGATTGATTGAAATTTTTCCACTTGTTAATGAAAAATGGTTGAATACGTTTTTGCTTAAAAAACGAATTCTTTTGTCTGCACCTTGCCATTTTCGTAATTTCCAAAATTTCAAAAATACTATCCAGTCGTACGAAAGTTTTACTATTATACTAGCAGTACATTTTTTATTTCGAATTTCCTTCATTGCCATAACCGCCTGCACCAATTGGCGATACAGCGACGGCGTACACTTCGTATAAATAATACCTTCGTTGTTTATCGATATTTTTCAACAACAAAAAAACTCAAGTTTGACAAAACTATGCACTAATTATGTGTAAAATCCCCACCTTATCATCCCAATACTCTCATCACAAAAAATAATCAAAAGTTGACTTGTTTTTTTTTGTCCCCAAGCTACGTTTTCCTGGCCGACGTAACTTGCAACTGGTCGAAGGGTAGATTGCGCAATTCGACTCCACACACACATGACTTTGTCGCTTTCTTCACGCGCGTCTGCAGTTTTTCCATCACCGACGAAGTGGAGCATGTTTATTGATCTTTCGACTAATTTGTACGAAAATTATTCATAGATGCGTATATTTTGGCTAGGCCGTTTTTCCTGCCGATTGAAATAATAGCATCATCCCGTGCCTTTCTCCAAGCATCGGTATTGCAGAGGAGAAGAATTAAAAGTTATGAGCGCTCGCGGACAACGGAATGATAACGTAATATATGCGAGACTCGCGGGCGCGCGGAAAGACTTCATTACGAATCCGAGTAATGCGCGGCGCGAGAAGTGTACGAGGGTAAAACGTCTGTTTCGTTGGAGATCTGCATTTAATGTACATTAAAATGAATGACCATCCTCTCTCTCTCTCTCTCTCCTCCCTTCCCCTCAATCTTCCTCTCCCTCAGCCTCTCTTTTTCTCTCGATTCATTGTGAATGCGAAACGGCCACCCGCGACGTTGGTTTGAGTCTCGCGTTGAGAAAATCGTCCCGCGCGCGATTATAATCAAGTCTCTTCACCCCTTCCACCCGCCCTCACGGCCCTTCAACCCTTGCGCGTTTGTAGCTGGGGGAGATCTTACTTGTAAATATTTTTATCCCCATTGTACTTTGGTATCTTCGTTTCGTTTGAATATGTGCTTTGCCGGGAGATGAAAATAATGAACATTCGATGTTGACAACGAAACATACAGATGATTATTATATGTTGCATGCAATATATATACACGTGTACACTTTTCAAATTAAAAGTCCCCAATAGACATGATGACAAGTCCTTAGATTCCCGATAAAGCGCCATGGCTGACGTTTGAGGGAGGCGTTAACGTTATCTATTGTAATTAGGTTTACAATGACAAGTTTTATTCCAAACAAGTCACATATACCGGAACTGACGCTCCAGTATTTTCTGGCAAAGAGATCGGCCGTTAGCATCGTTTGCTAGAGGCTGTGGATGCCGAAATAATGAACATTCGATGATGACAACGAGAAACATGCAAATAATTATTATATGTTGCATGCAATATATATATATATATATATATATATATATATATATATATATATATATCCACGTGTACACTTTTCAAATTAAAAGTCTCCAATAGACATGATGACAAGTCCTTAGATTCCCGATAAAGCGCCATAGCTGACATTTGGGGGAAGAGTTAACGTTATCTATAGTAATTACGTTTACAATGACAAGTTTCCTTCTAAACAAGTCACATATACCGGTACTGACACTCCAGTATTTTCTGGCAAAGAGATCGGCCGTTAGCATCGTTTGCTAGAGGAGGTGTATGCCGAACAATCTTCGTCGAGTAGAACGTGCAAAGAGTGCTTTCACCGCTACCAAAGTCATCATTTCACTATGGACAACCAGGACCGCGAAAAAACCAGCCAAAAGGCTGCTGAATCCGTCGGAGCCCATCACTGGGGATCGTTATTAACAGCAATTGGTGCGCTTGAAGCGAGCTCTGCACGAGAAGACGACCAAATGGGAGAACCGTCATGACAAGTTGATTTTGCAGCATAATAACGCCAGGCTGCATATTGCTCAACCAGTTAAGAAGTACTTGGAAGGAGTCAACTGGGAAATCCTTCCCCACCCGTCCATATTCCCTAGACATCGCTTTCTCCCATTACCATTTGTTCCGGTCGATGCAGTCAGCACTTCAACCTCGTACGAGGGAGACCAAAAATGGCTGGATGACTGCGATGCCCTCAGAAGAAGCCGAATTCTTCCTGCGTGAAATCCGATTACTGGCTCAAAGATGGGCCAAAGTTGTCTTCTCCGATGAGCGATACTTTGAATAAACCAGCTCGTCGATTTGCTACCGAAGCTTTTCTTTCGCTCGAAAATGGTCGGTTTCACGCGCAACCACCTAGTACATATATACATGTGTCTGAAGTAATCAGTGTCATCAATATTATCTTTCGGCCATCATTGTAATATCGCGTACCAACTCGAGTCTCTCGCAATCGATCGCCAAAGGAGCTTTATCGATATTACGAAGCGGCAGCTTTATCGCCACGTTTGCCCTATGCACCATTACCCATTAATCAATTAAAACATAATGACAATACGATCGTACACGCAGTTAGGTAATCATCGTTACTTTACGGTCCATCTGTTTTTATTCTACGACTGCGAATCCCGACTCGATCGTACGCGAGACGAGTGCGCGATCGACAATAGCATATGGCAATCGTCCGCTGTCATGCGCGCACACACACCGGGTGAGCCACTAAAAATTCGATACTCCTAAACCAGCGTAGAAACGATTTTTAGCCGCTAAAAGCAGAGACAAAGTTTGAAGGCTGTGAAAAGATGTACACTTTCGACGCTTCAATTTTGTTTGTCCAGTATTTGAACTTCGAAGAGACGTTAAACTCATTTCCACGTTAAGCTTACACCTTTGGGGACTCACTATTTATGGGGTTGAAGTTTGCATCGTTGGAATGCAACGAAAATTCTTGCTAATTTCTTATGTTCATCACTATGCAAAATTGCTTTTCGCCGTTTTGTTGCAGATCGCTAAATTAGGATCCTAAAAAATGTTTTCGAAATTTTCGTAGCTTAGATCTGCTAAAGGAAATTAGTGAAATTAAAAAAAATCGTTTTCGTTGCAGTCCAGCGAAGGAAACTTCAACATCATCACTATTTTCGGAACTACTCTTTCACTTTTCTTTGAAGAGAAAGCTACTTGTCTGGACTTTGGGGGTGACTTTTACATATCAATGAAATAAAAATAAGGCGCAAATTAATTCAATAAAATAAAACATTCATTGTAAATTAATTAAAGTATTGCCGGAAATGGTACCATATTATTGATCAAACCAAGTGTTCAAAATGTTTAGCATGGACCTCAAAATGTCTTCATACGTTTTCGAAGGGTGCGGTCCTTTGGACCGTGTCGGGTACGAGTGTCTAATTTCTAGAGACTCACGCTGTACATGTCCGTGCAATACAGTGAGACCGGCTGTCCTCGCTGTCAATTGGACAAATTGATTGAGCCACATAAAACAAGCCGTGTTTGTACGAACCGCGTTGCTCATTTGATACGACAGTTTTGCATAACGCACTGCTCTTCGGCGTTACGACATGATTTTTTTTTATTTTGTCATCGATGCTCCAATGCAGGTGATTGGGTGGAGAAAAGCTGTTGGCTGAAGACCTCAGGGACTCCTCATGAAGTCGCGATTTTTCCAAATCTTTAGAATTAAAGTTCTTTAGAATGAAGTTCTTCCGCTTCGAGAGAGCGCTTTGCCGATATATGTTGAAGTATACTGATTAAGACCGAAGCCTGAATTGGAAGGTCGGAAAAATCGTTTTATTATCGCTTAAATCGATAGATAAACTATCCAAGAATATATTCACAAAGTTACTGGGGCCAATCGTGAATATTTTCGAAGATACAAGACCAAAAGCAGAGGAGCGATTGATATTTGATATTGATATTTTCTACTATTAAAAAATTTGTAGCGTGTTTTCTACAGTTTTTATTTTCACGATTTTTCCAAATTGGCGGGCGTGATAGCGAAAAAACTAAACGACCTATTGAATCAAACCAGAGTTTATTTTCTTCAGTATAAAAATCTCTTTTAAGTAAATTGAAAACGCCGTTGAAAAAGTTTTTTTAAATAAATTTTATAGCATGGTAAAGTGTTTTTTCAATCACATTTTTTTTCAAGCCTGAGAAGAAGTAATAATTTCACGGTTTTTTCAGCTTTTTTAAAATTCACCCAGAAGAAAATATATGACAATTAAACATTTTATTGTTTTTTTTTGTTCCAGTTAAGGGGTTAGGCCACAGTGGAATTTTCAACAAATCAATTTTTCTGCTAAAACGGTGCTCTATCATCATAAGAATAAGTTACTGTTCGATTTATAGCAAAAACGTTTTTTTTTTTCACCGACTTTAAACGTATAACGTAATACCGTATAACCTCTGGCACGGCCAGGCATATGTAAAACTTTAAACGCGTTTTTCTCGAAACAGCTTCATTCCAATTGGCAAATAACTTCAACAATTATCACTCGATTTACTTCAAATTTAAAAGTTATGTTCCTAATTGCAGTTCGCAGAGAAGTACGTACAGAACTTGTGATTAATCGAAAAATTTTCATTTTATGAGCAGTTTTATACGAAATGACTACCTACAACTATTGAACAAAGCAATATTTCTAGGTATTCTAATGTAGGTTGACGAGAATTTTTGTTTTTTGTTCTAGGTAAATACTTATCGACGCTAAATTTCACAACGCGAAGCGGCTAAAAAAAGATAACAAAAGAAAATATTAGTAGTGGGCCATTTTGTACATCGAAAAAAAAAATTTCAACACCTTGATATTCATACTAATAGATGTGTAATTAATTTTATGAGTGAATCGCTTTTTTCATTCGAAAAAAATTGTTAAATTCGCACACAATTTTATACTCGTCACTGTGGTCTAACCCCTTAAGAATTACGAGCTGCATCTTTCCCGCCGATTGGGGACTGTAGTGGCAAGCGGCACCTGGAATAGGCTGATCAAAGCTGCAGTCATTTATTCCCAGGCCAGTTCGAAAAAAACTCTCCTTGACGACACCTCGTCACGTGTCTTCTCGCCTCTCTCCTTCCCGGCCGTGATATCCACTTATCTCTGCCCGCGCGCCCCCGTCGGCCCACGGTGCGACCAAACACATAAATGTCCTCACCCGGATGGCCTTTTAAAAGTTGCCTGATGCGTTTATACGTATACTACCGCGGCTCGCGTGCGCATCCCCTTAAACCCGTAGAATTCAGCTTAAAGCCGTCCTAACCCCCGCAAGCTTGTTTGTCAAGCGAGAGGGAGAGGAAGAGAGAGAGAGAGAGAGAGAGAGAGAGAGAGCCAGTGAGAAAAAGCCAGTCCGGTAGGGTCGAAGGGGTTGAAAAGCTCGCGGGGCAAAGAGGCCGGGATTCGTGTACGTGTATCCACGAGTCAGCTCCAAGGGTTCAGACCGACTCCGCGGGTGCGCGAGTGGACATCCAGGGGGTGCGGAATCTGACGGGGGTGGCATGGGGTGAAACTGTACAGGAAGATCGGGTGCGGCAAGGGCCGATGGGGGAAGGTTTGGCTGGCCGATGTATGAATATACATGACCTTACCGCCAACCCTTACACCACAACGGAGCTCTGCTTACATTATTGTATATCTAATTCCGCGGATGGTTCTCAAAGTCTCGCCGAACAGATCTGCAAGGACGAACGCACGATATAGACGTATACATTTACAAACATATATGTATACACAGGCCTAAAGGTGATTTTGAAGACATTCGACTTGAAGGCCCCTCCTCGTGATAGCTAATTGTCCCCAAACGATACCCAAACCACCTCATGGTCCTCAAAATCAGCTTCACATAGAAGTATATTCGTACAAAGGACATTCAAAGGACCGTTCAGGCCCCAAAATCGACGATTCATTGGGGGAAAAGTTGATGAACGACCTCAGAACAGATATCCTGGTGGCCAATGTGACACAGATATATTAGGCTCTGAATGTCATTCCTCCATATACGTGGTGTGTACCTATGCACATGTCTACTTGGTACAGTACCCATGCAGAAATTTGTCGGGGAGTCCCCCGATCCCACCACATGCCTATAGGGATTTGTTGGGGGGAATTGCACATGGAGAGTCCTCATTGGGATCCAATTGGATTCTGAACAGCTCCCCGATGAACGCCGGTTCATAATTCTTACCACGCTCGAATCGAAAATTTGTGAAACGTCACGAGAAAGAACTCGGCGTATTGAGACATAATCAGCACGCTTCATGAGCGTTTACGTGTATCGGAATATTTCAAAGTAGAGTAAAAAAACGTTAAAAAACGAATCGATTTCTAAGATATACTTTTTGAAGCGATTTATACTTTTTGAAAACCTACTCATTTTGTATATATATATATATATTTTTCATTTAGGTTCATTTAGATTCGATTCGACGTACAGAATGCGACGGGATCTATCAATAATCGTATGGAATTTTGTTCTATAATGTGGGAATCCTTCAGAATTCAAATTGGATCCGTGCATTGAAAAGGGGAATCTCGAATAGAATCCAATGTACGAGCGTGACGTTTCCGTATAGGGATCCAATGCGACGGCTCATTGGATTTCTATTAGGAAGTGGAAACGAGTATGGGAATCCAATTGGATTTCTGCGGCAACTACTGCACTGGGTGGGGGAACGAGGCACGATGAGGGAGCTTGTGACTCTCTGAGACAATTTCTACGACAGATCCGAAACGTTCTGACAACCTCTGCCAAGAGCATACGACATTATGCAAGCAGTCTACATATTATACATTCGGACTGGGATTCAATTAAGTTCGGTTAGACCATCCTCCTCGCCTGCTCCTCCGTCGCATATCCACCCTCGCAACGTTTCTCCCTTGCTGTGCCACGCTGGATACTCTCTTCTCTGCACCCCGTCGAGGTGTTCCGAAACATGTCGCACTCTCGCGGTATACTTCTCTCTCTCTCTCTCTCTCTCTCTCTGCCTAGCCTATCTTATTCTCCATCGGAGGGAAGGCCGTTACGGACTCTTAAGGGTTGCCAGAGTCAGTTTATATGCAGAAAATACAAGAGGTTCGTGTAACGACGATACCGCCGAATACCATCACTCACGCGGCCGAGAACTGCAGTGTATGCAAAAAATGGAAAAATGATATTCATTGGGTACTCGTTTGGGGATCAAGCTACTCGTTTGGCGAGTCTAGTATGGAAGAAAAGAGGAAAGGAAATAGTTGGCAATGATTCGTAACGTGTAAAATTAAAAAAAAAAAATTTATTTTTTTTCAAAACGTAAATTGGTGAAAATGATCCTATAGAGATGACTTAAAAAAGCAATTGGAACGTTGAACTTTCGAATTATCGAATTTTTCATAAAAACTTTATATAGTTGGCAATGATTTGAAACGTATAAAAATAGAAAAAATTCCTTCAGTTTTTTTTAACTTTGTAACTTCATGAAAAAATGATCCTATAGAGATGACAAAAAAAAGTATTTGGAAAGATGAAGTTTCCAATTTTCATAAATTTTTTTTTTCAAGATTTTTTTCAGTTGGCCATGATTCGTAGCGTGCAATAATCAAACAAAAAAATTTGAGTTTTTTTCAAAACGCTGTAACTTCGTGAAAAATGATGATATGAAGATGGTGAAAAAAGCATTTGGAAGTTTGAAGTTTCGAATTTTTCATCAGAACTTTTTTTTTCAGCCATGGCGACTGCGCGATCAGGAGAAATATCGCTCAATAAAAATGATCGAATTTTTGTTCGACTTTACACGTGTCCCTGCGCTCGGAAAATGTTTTCCTGACTCTCGTAAGTAAACTTCATCGTTTAGCTTCAATTTGGTTTTAGAATGATCTCTGTACGATAATTCGTCGCTGAGATATCGGTCGTTGAATGAAAGAACGTACTTTGATCATCGATATCGCATGACCTAATGGTCGTACAGTATTATTTATTAAATAATACTGTAATAAAATAAATAATAAGAAAGTATATAGAAAATAAATAATAAGCAAATATTATTACGAAAAAAAGTATTTAAAAAACGACTTCTTCTGTTTTAAATATTTTCCCCATAAGTTTATACAAATTATAATTTTGATGAGCTTCTCAATGTAGATATCCGCTAAAAAAAATACTTGCTTTAACTGATTTCGTCAGTGGAAGCTGCCAAAGAATTATTTATTCAATCAACCAACGAATACTCGGAATAATTAAATATTTTAGTATTCCATGTCAATGTTTCTTCGGCCACCTGTAAATTAACAATTTTGATAATCCAAGTGATTTATTTTCCCCAGTATATATACATTCAATCATTTATTTATTTTAAATGATAAAAAATTACATTTTGTATGCAAATATTGTACAACTTGTTCATATTATTATAGTTTGGTATGTATTATTCTATGTATTCTTTTATACAATATTCATATATTAATATGTAGATATAAAATCGATATATAACAAATTATTAAAAAATTATATTTTCTACAAAAGTAATATACAGAAAGAAAGAGGCAAATTCATTTTCCTAATGCAATTCCACGATAAAAAGGCTAGAAAGGCGAGGGCGAATTAAAAACACTCGGGTTCGACGTTAATAGGGCACAATGAGAAACTACCGCGAAGTCGCACACACGGACCACGAGTATGCGAGTGACACCATTTGGACAAAAGAAAAGTGTGAAGGAAGGTGGACACAAAGGGAGAAACAATGAAAAAGCTCTCGGGCCCGAGACATGAGCCCCTCGGCTGAGGGAGAAAGAGAGAGAGAGAGAGAGAGAGAGAGAGAGAGAGAGAGAGAGAGAGAGAGAGAGAGAGAGAGAGAAGAGTACTGGCCACGTTATTACACTAGAGCGAGCACAGGTAAGAGATTAAGGGGCCGAGGGAGAAGGGAAATGCTATTCGAGAAGTCGCCGTTCTGCATGCACGAAAAAAATTACGCAAAAAAAGAGAGAAAAATACTAAATGACCCGGGCGTGGCGCGAAACTTGCATAATGACTCTCGTACAAGAGGGAATGACGTCGAGCGCGGTCAAGGACCATTGTGAATTTTTTTTTTTTTTTCGACCAACCCAATGAATATAATGCTGGCGTGAAAAGAATCGTAGAACCTGCAGGGGTGTGGAAAAAATTATTGCACAAAGGCTCTACGCACCAACGTACAAATAAATATAAAAAAAGAGATATATTTTATCATGGCTACCCATTCGTAAATCATCACATGCATAACGAACCCCGAGATATCGATACAAAATAATTTTTTTTAAAACCCTACCCACCCACGCGTCTAGAGTCAATTAAGAATAACGTCATTAATTCGCAAATTACGTAATCGCAAATGAGAAATTATTTACCAACGATACGTAGGGGAAATAAATATTGTTGCTTGACGCCGATGGAATATTTTCGATAATATTTATCCTTTTTTATCCCTGGTATATTATTATTGAAATTTGCATCAAGCGCGCATACTATATGCATCCGTAATGAAAAAAAAAATGAAAAAAAAAAATACGTCGACGGGATAGGAGATCGAGTATAAAATTAATACGGTGCCTGGGGATGAAGTATATTTGCACCGTAAGGGGGATGAGATAGAGGGTCACCGTTGTGATTGAGATTTGGCGTATGAATGCAGACTCGTATTGCACGGACTCGTTCGACGAATACAGATTCACGGATTAATGGCTATATATTATGGACAGGATATATATATATATACACACACACACGAATACAGTATAATATAATAATATATATTATAATTTTAATATATTTCTATTATAATATATGTATGTATATATTATAATATATATTATACTGTAATAATATATAATATATACGAATTATATATACGTATATAAATATAAATGTGTGTGTGTGTGTTTGTGTGTGTGTGTGTGTGTGTGCGTGTGTGTACACATACTCATTTACATACACCCACATAATTAATCGTATATACGTACGTAGGAGGAGTCAGGGCAAGATGATAACGCTAAGGTCATATTCAAATAAAACAATACATTTATGAGTCAGTCAACTTTAATTATTTTTTAAACTAATGAACATTTATTAATCTTTTAATTTTGGAAGCAAAAAAAACAGTCGTTCCGATTTGTGCCATACAATATACATTGCTATTAATATTATTAATATTGTTATTAAACCTGTATTTTTTCCATCTCACCCCGTATGCGGGGCTAGATGAAACAGCGCTGCGATAAAGATGGGACAGGAATTATTGGCATCTTGCGCATATAAAAGTAATTTCATTCTCGATACCATCAATGTGATAAGCCAATCTTCTAAGTTCTGTACGATTAGTCCGAATAATCTTGCTTCCATGTCATTTTGATCATTTCTAACAAGGAACATCCCTCGGGAGACACCCTTCGATTTTGTTTACATTTGGATATGTTATAAAATACCGAAAAGTAAGCGATACGTATTTTTTTTATCGTCGGAAAAACGGTTTTACGGGCTGAAACGCACCGTCAAAAATGAGGATGTCTTTCGTTTTTCGTCGATAACGTTTGAACGGTACGAGATATTAAAAAAATTCAAATTGCTACAATGTTTATTTTTTTGTGCACTATATATATTGGAGATGAGAACGATAATGTTATCGACGAAAAACGAAAAACACCCCTATTTTCGAGGGCTCGTTTCACCCCTTAAAACCGTTTTTGCGCCGATAAAAAAAATACGTATCGCTTACTTTTCAGTGCTTTATGACATATCCAAATTTCAACAAAATCGAAGGGTGTCACCTGAGGGATGTTCCTTGTAAGTTCTTTTTCTTCCCCTCGTAGAAAGACCGGTTAAGGAGGAACCAAATGCTGTACTGTTCCATTTCACCCTTTCTAACGTAAATAGTGGTGCGTTGTAAAATAGTCCGGGCTTGCGATAGCTTGTATTCATCTTGCCCCATTCGACGTTTAACGAATTAACAAAAAATCACGCAATAACCTTGAACATTTATGACCAACCGCCGGAGTCGAAATTCTCAGCCTATTGTGCCCCTCCATTGTGCCTCCATGTGGCGGCCAATGGTAGAACTTCTAGCAGTAAACCGACTCAAGTGCGGCTGACATAGGATCAAAGACCTTCAAAATAGGCTGAAAATGTCGACTCGGGTGGACCCCACGAGCCTCACACAGCAATCGATGACCTTAAGCTGCTTTATTTACAAATGGAGCCATAAAAGTAATGCTTCCCGCAAATTGCGTTTCGTTGGCACACAAGTCGACACATTTGGGGTTGAAAAAGGCTATGTTGTTTACACGTCGCCGAAATGAGAAGTACGGAAAACTAAAGCCTAATAATGATGCTTCAACATGAAAATGGTTAGGTTATGGTCCGATGCGATTTAATACTGGTAACGCCCTCTCTTGTAAATCCTTTGAAACTTACTTGTACCCCTAATGGGTGATTGCATATGAAACTGGCAATTTTTGAGTGAAAGAAAAGATGGTGATTCGGTAGGAAATCGACAAACTGGTTTATTCAAAGTATCGCCCATCGAAACAGACAACTTTGGCCCATCTTTCATCCAGCAATCGGATTCCACGCAGGAAGAATTCGGCTTCTTCAGAGGGCATCACAGATGTTCAGCCATTTTTGGACTCCCTCGTACGAGGTGAAGTGCTGAGCCGCAAGCGTTGACTGCATCGACCGGAACAAATGGCAATGGGAGTAAGCGATGTCTGGGGAATATGGGCGGGTGGGGTAGGATTTCCCAGTTGACTCATACCGAGCACTTCTTAACCGGTTGAGCATCATACGGCCTGGCGATGTCGTGCTGCAAAATCAACTTGTCATGGCAATTCTCTCATTTTGACCTCTTCTCGTGCAGAGCTCCCTGCGAACGCATCAGTTGCAGTCGATAACGATCCCTAGTGATGGTGTCCAACGCTTTCAGCAGCTCGTAATACACGACTGCCCTCCTTTGGGATGGTTTTCCACGGTCCTTGTTGTCCATAGTGAAATGACGACTTTCGAAGCGGCGAAAGCACTCTTTGCAGGTTGTTCTCGATGGAGCATGCTCGGCATACACGTCCTCCAACAAACGATGCTTTTCAGCAGCCGATTTCATATGCAACCACCTTACATATATATATATAGACATGAGAAATATGATAAGGGAGGGCAAGTGCAAAACCTCGTCACGTTACCGTGGGCATCTCGTCCGACAATTTTACTCGACAGAAGCTTTTGACGCCGCGGTTTTAACCACCCACGTACCATTCTCCCATACCGCGTACTCAGCACTGATATACTCTTACAAATTCGTGTATTCCTGTATCCGTGTAAGCTCTATAGCTACGATGGAGCGTCCATGCGTATGGAGTTTCCGAGGGTGAAAGACGCGCAAAGTTCGAGTCACTCGGCAAATCGCGAGATTCAACTCACCGCGATTAATGTATATGGTAATAGCATACGCGGACCTGGGTGCGTGCGTGTGTGTGTGTGGGGGGGGGGGGGGGGGGGGTGAGAGTGAGTGTATCACCCTCACGTACGGGAAGAGTTGACACAATGAGTGTACCTGTAGGGCGTATATATATGGTGATAAGCCGCGCGTAGATTCCGGTACGCATGGGGATGATGCAGTACATACCTGCTTGGTCCTCGCGTCGCGGCTTCGTTAATAGCCACGATGGTTGAGTATACGCGACCACGTATAATGCCATAGTATTTTGAGGGTGTACGGAGGCGCATAGTATATGCATATATATATATATATATATATATATATATATATATATATATATATATATATATATATATATATATATATATATATATATATATATATATATATATATACAGGGTGGCGCTAAAAGTCACGTCATCAATACCTATCCGAATCACCTCCGTGTATGTTCTACAATATTTTTAAGTTTTCGAAAAAAATCATCATTTTTCATGTTTTCCTGTGGCAGAGGTTTTTATTGGATTTCTCTCTTATCCTCAGATACTTTCCTCTGAGAAGCTTTTAGAAGCGAGTCATTTGGACTAGTATGAGTATTGTTTTTTAATCATCTACACTCGAGTGACTGGTTCTATCGAATTAAAATGCTCGATTAATCTTTTGATAAAAATGCCCAGCATTTACGCTAGTGTTCAGTTGGTAATTTATTTATTGATTAAAACTGCACTTCTTAACGATAACAGGAGTAAAAAAAATTGCGCGGGAAGTACGGAGACAAACGAGTAAAATGAAAAAAAAAAATGCTTTTTCAAGGTTCTAGAAATTTTATTTCTCGATTTTATGCCATCAGTGATTAATGGTCAAATAATGGAAGAAAGGACTTCTATTAGACTAAATGACTCTTGATTATTTTGAAAGTAAAGTAACCAAAATGTGACGTCCAAGAGGAAAGTCGGGATCCTTCATATCAATCCCCGTTCGAATCATCCCCATGTATGTTGTACAATCTTTTTGAGTATTCGAGAAACGAACATTTGTTTTCGAGTTTTCCTGTAGTGTAAGTTTGTGTACTATTTATTTTTTGTGCATGTACTTTCCTCTTAGTAGCTTTTGAAAGCAATAGAAAATCATTTAGACTATTGTATATAAAGATTTTTAAATTATCTGTACTTTAGTGATTTATCTCTTAAATTGAACTTCGCGATGGAACTTTTGATGAAAACCCACGGCATTTACATTCGTGTTAAGTGAGTCATTTATTTTTTGCTCAACACTGCAGCACATAACGACGAGACGGTTGAAGAAAATCGCGAGGGCGTACAACAGTTATCGAGATAAAGCGATTTTTTAATTTTTTTCCCTAAAAAGTCTAGTTAGAAATAAGCAATTTTCGGTCTTTCTTTAAAAACGAAAAAAAAACACTTTTCTATTTTTCTCTGAAAACTAAAAAGCATTTTTCTATTTTTTCTCTTTCGCGTATGTACTTTCCTTGCGATTACTTTTACTCGGTTCAACATAAAGGCTTTGATGAAAAGTTTTAACAAATAGGTTTGAGAGGATCAGCCACCAGATTTCGGGTGAAAAAAAATTACTTATTCTACTTCAAATTTTTCTCAATCGATTTTAAAAACGTCTAACAATTAGAGAAAAGTACACATCCATAAAAGACAAAAAACCTATTCTTTGGGAAAACCCGAAAAAAAATTTTTTTCTGGAAAACAAAAAATATTGTAGGGCCATACACGAATTAAGGTGATTCTGATAGGTATTGATACGAGGTATCTAGATTTTCCATCCAGACGCCACTTTTTGAGCCACCCTGTATGTGTATATATATATGTATATGTATATGTGTATGTATGTGTATATATATATATATATATATATATGTATGTATGTATGTATGTATATATATATCTATATGTACAGGTTTTCGTCGGAACGCCAGACGACTGTTGTTTGACATTCGGACAGGCGACGTATATAACTACCGGACGGCAATAAGGTTAATTGAAATACGTCAAGTAGCCACTATGGGTGGTGGTGCATTGGGGAATACTTTGAGGGTTGTTGGTACAGAGTATCGGAGCATCAGTTGCACGAACGACACCCCTCGGTCTACCCACTGTTCCTAAATGTTGTAGAATTTTGGCTCCCTTATATATGTGTGTGTGTGTGTGTGTGTGTGTGTGTGTGTGTGTGTGTGTGTGTCTGTGTGTGTGTGTGTGTGTGTGTGTGTGTGTGTGTGTGTGTGTGTGTGTGTGTGTGTGTGTGTGTGTGTGTGTGTGTGTGTGTGTGTATGGCTATATGCAGGGAAGGGTGGTTTTCAAGACAATGGACTTCGAGGACTGTCTTCACAGAGGTCTACTGTCCACGTACTCAATATTCGGTAAACCCAATGTCATCAAAATTACCTTTGGATAAATGTGGGCAGATTCGCATTAAGGTCATTTTGAGGACCCTCTTGTGGCGGAAATCAACGATTCATTGGAAGAAACGTTGGGGTCTGTCCTCGAAACAGCGGGGTGTGCTGATAACTAATATTGTACTGACAACGTCAGAGAGAAGAGAGAGAGAGAGAGAGAGAGAGAGAGAGAGAGAGAGAGAGAGAGAGAGAGAGAGAGAGAGAGAGAGAGAGGAAGGGAGGAAGAGAGTGATGCATATATATATATATACACACCTATACGTAGTTTCACGTTGAATGATGAAGTTACTCGATGCGACGCAAAACAATCTCCAATACCGGATCCATCCCACTTGGTATGCCCTACCGGTTGACATAGGAAACATTGATACCGAGTACGCGACTTGGAAAAGCACAGCACGTGTCGGACCTCGATATAAAACATTCGACCCTATCAGTCATTTGGAACCTTTTTGTGGAGTAGGCGAGTGATCTATGGTACTTAATTGTGTGCTTTGATTCGACAGCCGGTGAGCTTGTTGCGTTTGTGTGGGAGAGGGCTGATGATGTTAAAGATTTTACATCACTGTCTCTCTTTTTCTCTATCTCTCTCTCATCTTTATTCATTGTTTTAAATCAAGATTGTTTCGAATTTCTTTTTTTTTTTCATTAGCATTCTGTAACGCTTGTGATGAAACTCACTGCGAGGTCTCCGAAAAAAAAAGAAAGTGATACACGCGACTCCAGGTCGCGTGCCTTTCCTGGAGTCTTCTGATCACGGAGTAGTGACGACGAGAGTACATCACAGATAGGGAAAGACAGAGAAAGGTAGAAAGGAGAGAGAGAGAGAGAGAGAGAGAGAGAGAGAGAGAGAGAGAGAGAGAGAAAGAGAGAGAGAGAGACTGATTGATTGATTGATAGATACAGTTTATTATACCCCAGTAAAACTATCGGGGAAATGGATGTGCAATTTCAAACATAACATTCCGATAGAATACAAAATGATCAAGAAAAGAGAGAAAAATAATAGTAGTAATAGTAAGAATAGGTCTTCAGAAAAAGAAACTATTAGAATGAGATAACAAATGTAACTTAATAAGACTAAATAAGAAAGAGTGAGAGAGAGGAGGTGGTATATGGAGAGAGATAGAGAGAGAGAGAGAGAGAGGGAGAGAGATAGATATTGAGGGAGAGCTTGATAAATATAATACCGCTAGATAGGAGTGAGCACTTGATGGCTCGCTTGCTAACTCGCTCGATCGCGACACTTAATTCAATTCAATTGCGATACAGTTCAATAATTCGATTAATTAAAAATATCCGAGCAAATATACACACACCCACAAACAATGTCTGTTATATATAGATATGTGTGTGTGTGTGTGTGTGTGTGTGTGTGTGTGTGTGTGTGTGTGTGTGTGTGTGTGTGTGTGTGTGTGTGAGTGTGTGTGTGTGTGTGTGTCTGTGTGTGTGTGTGTCTGTTTTTATGCCGATGTGCGAGGGAGAAAGAGAAAGAGACAGAGACAGAGAGTATGAGAGAGAGAGAGAGAGCGGCAATGGGAAAGGGCTTGAGAGAAATGGAGAAATATTTTGAGAGCTTCTGAAGTTTGGTTGACTAGTATATATAGACACCCACACACGCACATATACGTGTGTGTGTGTGTGTGCGCGCGTGCGTGCGTGCGTGCGTGTGTGCGCGCGCGCGCGCGCGTGTGTGTGTGTGTGTGTGTGTGTGTGTGGGATCGTATGTATGTGTTTATAGGGTTATACGGAATTAGCTGATAACTGAAACGTACCTTTCGATATCCTAGCGTCATCTGTGATTACTTGATTATGAGTTTCGAGTGAGCGACGTCTCCCCCACCCTCTCTCTCTCTCTCTCTCTCTCTCTCTCTCTCTCTCTCCTCCCTATCATTCTTCTCCTCCATACTCTTGCCGCCTTCGCAAAGTCTCTCCTTCCCTCTGATTATTAGCCATTTTCAAACCCTCATCTCTTCTCGCGCATGTACACACAACGACCGAATCTCAAAAGAGAGAAAAATATAGACGGGTGTCCCCGCCCTCTTCCCTGCCTCATCGGCAGTACCGGCGTACTCGAGCGCGCTCTGTACCGTGCCCTCTTAAAAATCCTATTAACCTCGAGCGCTAATAGCGAAATTGCGATGATGCACTCGCATACGAGACGCGGCATTTGTGTTTTTTTTATTGCTGTCTTTGTGTATTTGTCAATTTTTATTTTCGGATCAACGATTGCTGCACACAGTTCGATCGGTCCTGATTTGACGAATCTTTCGCGCGCTTCGATCGACCACGTCTCGCATTGACACATTTTCGAAGGTTTTTTTTTAATTTTTGTCGAGTGTCATCCTCGCTCAGGAATCCTCGAGCTCGTGGAAACCCGTGGGTGCTCAACGAACGATAATCAGCGACAATTTCGCGCGAGAGATGCCGTTCGTTTTTTTTTTGTTCGGAATAGGAGCCTTCTAATTGAGGCTCGATTTTTTTTTTAGAAAATTAACGAGACGGATCGGAACGTCTTGTTTCGAACGTCATTTTTGTGATAGTTTTTTTTTCGTTGCGTTTTTTTCGTCTTTTCGCTGCTCGATTAATCTCGTCTTCGGTCAGTTGACGAGAACAACGTCTCGTAAATGTTTGCGAAATAGAGCGAGAGAGCGAATTGTCGAGGCGAAAAATAATACCGATCTTTTGCACGTTTTCGCGAGCTTTTACGATCCCATCGCGATCGCAGGAGGGCACAGGGAAACTGTAAGAAAGCCGCGCCGCTGGACGCTCAAAAGGCTAATTTCATGAATCTTTTGATAGGTTTATATTATAGATATTGATATAATAGTTGTTACACTTCATAAATACACTTTTGAAATACGTAAAAACAATTTTTTGATGTATTTATGTAGGCAAAACAACCTTTAAACGCGTTTTTCTCGGAACAACATTTTCCGGCGGCTTGTTGATAAAATCTTTGAAACTACTGAACCGATCCTCATGAAATTTTAACCAAATATTATTTACAACTATAGTTATAGCGCATATTAAGGATTTTAAAAAAATGTTATATTTTTTTTACCAATTTACTATAAATTTACTATTTTTTTTGCCAAAAATGGTGAAAGAAACGTTTTTTGTGTTGTTTTTTTTTTCGAAAAATGTCCGCCATTTTGTTATTTTTCTATATATCAAAAATAGTATTATGCGATATAGCCATTAACATACTGAATCTAAAACCGTTTGATTTTTTTTTGTTTCGGATGATCCATCTCCGAAATTTCATCAACAGCGAAGACCTACAATTTTTTAGGACATTTCTCTAACTACCATTTTCGTCCGTAAATGATGACTTAAATAAATCAATAAAAAAATTCAACGTATTTCGAAAGTGTATTCATTAAGGTGTTATACGCAGTTGCAAGGCCAAAAAAGTCGTTTTTTCAGGAATTTTTTCTGGAAAAGGATTTCATTTGGGCAAAACGAAAAGTATTAGGCAGTGCAGTGACATCTTTTAGCTTTAGATTGGCATTTTTTATTTTCAAAAATATTCATCAACATTGCTCCTGTAGGATGTCTCCTGGAGGTCCGCGAAAAAAAAAGTGTCCGGCGGTGAGCAAAGTATCTCCAGTTTGGATTACGTAAAATGAAAAAACCAAAAAGATCATTTTAGGGGATAGATGAATCCAGGTACTGATCGAAGGAATAGTCGAAATTTTAATTTTTGACAAAATGGTGGCTCCGGACAGAAACAATTTCGATTTTTGACCAAATTTTTTCGTTCAATCGTTGAAAAAAAATAGAAATAATTATCGGAAATCTTATTCCTTCGATCGATACCTGAAGAATATATCTGACGAGGTTGTGTTAAAATTGCAGACAGATCGGTTGAGCCGTTTTTCAGAAATCCTGCTCACCGACTTTGAAAACACCGTTTTGAGAAAAAAAACGCGTTTGAAGTTGCTCGGACGCTCGGAGACGTGCTCCGCGGGTCCTTACAAATATGTGTGTATTTCCGACAATATTCCCGGGATGGAATAAATATTTTCAGGGAATATACTCACATATTTGTACATGCCGAAAATGGAATAAAAAAATCGATTTTTTAAAACTTCTAACTGTGTATAACCCGTTGAGTGTAACAACTTTTATATCAATATCTATAACATAAACCTATCGAAAAAAAATCACGAAAATAGCCTTTTTTAGCGCCTAAAGTGAGAAGACCCCTTCAACTCTAGATGTCAATTCAGGACCTACGAACAAACGTCAAGCTCATTGACACATCGAATAATAAATCCCATCTCTGAGCGCGCACGTCCCGTGGTGGTTAAGGTATTCCTTTCGCGGAGGGCCGTATTTTGTGGGGGCATAAGCAGGGCCTTCTGAATCGTCGGTAAATTACAATTGCGCTGAATAAAAAAAAAATGTTACAATGGATTATTATACACAACGATAACCTAGAATAAAAAATTTCGCGCAAATTTAGTAGATTGAGACATTTTTACATTTATTTGAAACGTCACGGCTACGAAAATTCGTCTGCTAGTCACATTTTTCCAAGTTTTAACATTAATATTTTCTTTAAACGTACGGTGACCCTCTGTTTTTATTGTCGTTACGGAATCTTTAGACTTTTTTTTACACCTGTGAGCAGTTTATATTAGGCGTCTAGAGTTATTTGGTGTACAAATTATTAAATACCAATGTGGCCAGCGTGATATGTCCATAAAGCGCTGTATTAATGAGACGATTTTTAGGGCCGTAATTTTTCGTTAAAGGTTCGGTAACTTAGCTTGAAATTTTACCAGTATACTGGGATGTATTTTTACTTCATTATAGACGAAAATCAGTTAAGGGGTTGCCCCCACTTGAGATTTTGAAAAAATCGATTTTTTTTATTGCATTTTTTTCGAAGTATAAGTATCTAAGAATATGTCCTGAAAATTTCAAGTCGATCCGAACAAAATTGACTGAGATATGAGCGTTGAAAGAGAAGAACAAACTTTAAACGCGTTTTTTCTCAAAATGGCATTTCTGAAGTCGGTGACCAAGATTACTCGAACACTAATGAACCGATCTTCTTGAAATTTTGCAGGCTTATTTAATACATAAAAATGTAGTCTTTAATCGTTCGATTTTTTTTCCTAAAAAAAATGGCCGTTTTATAGCCAAAAAACGGCCGTTTTTTTCGTTAAAATCGAACCATTAACTTTGACTGTCCGCCATTTTGTGAAAAATGAATATTTTTTTTAAATCCTTCGATTAAAGACTAGTTTATACTTATATTTGACTAAATCCATCCGCATTTTTTTTTTCAGATGATCCACTTCGTCGCAATGTTGGTCACCGCAAACCGTGTATATAAAAACATTATTTCATTGACGGCCATTTGCCACTAAACAATGTGACATTTTTCATGGAAAAAATTACTGAAAGTTCTTCAAGATGTGTTCTTTAAGATGGTATATTGATCGATTAAAAAAGTTTTGTAGTTTTCTTTGAAAAAATTCATGAAAAAGGCCTTTTTTTGCGCTACAAGTGGGGGTAACGCCGTAAGTGTAAAATATTTGGGTTCGTGAAAGGAATACTTTAAAATTGCGAACCAAACGCATTGCACTTGAACAACAACAACAAAAAAACATATCTCGGAAAAAACGAAAGAGAAAAATTACGAAGCGTGCGCGCAACCGCAGAAATGTGCGGGATCGCGTATTCTATCTTCGTTGCGGTGATATTATAATAGCTCCCTTTTTTACCTCTCCCTTATATCCTCGTGTAAGCTGTCGTAGCTATGTATGTATGTGTGTATGTGAGAAAGAAAGAGAGAGAGAGAGAGAGAGAGAGAGAGAGAGAGAGAGAGAGAGAGAGAGAGAGAGAGAGAGAGAGAGAGAGAGAGAGATACAGAAAGAGAGAGAAAGAGAGAGAAGTAGCTCTCTCGTGCGCGAGAGGCTCTCGGGGTATCGCGGTGATAATAATGAACGCGTTAATTAAACCAGCTGATTTATGCGCCTTTCAGATTGTAATTGCTCGCCAGGCGCGAGCTTGAACGCCCGATTCTATACTATATACTCTTTTCCTTTCTCTCTCTCTCTCTCTCTCTCTCTCTCTCTCTTTCTCTCCTTCTCGTCATCTTTCTCCCGGCTCTCCATCGTCGCTTATACAGAAAGCCAATCGAGCAAAAGCCGCGAGCCAGGTTGACCGCGCGCGCGGAAGAAACTAAAGCGCGGACCCCAGAACGAAACGAGAAAATGTAGTAGAGAAGATTGAGAGAAATTCACCGTAATAATGCGCCTTTATGTGTCATTTATTATTATCATCGTTCATCGAACATGGATAAGATCGATTAATCGTTTAATCGCCGACCGTTTTTATTGCGCGGCTCTCCATGCGGTCGTACACAACGGCGTTGCGACGCAAACGTCCCGACCAACCTCGGACACCGACAGCGAATAGTAAACAATTGAGACAGAAATTTGGACGGGGCCAATACTTGGATGGGTGACCGCCTCGAGTACCGAGCGGGCCGGAAGTTCAACGGAGTGAAAGATGGTGACCGCTACCGATAGATCAGTGAGAATATAGTAGTAGCTGACGTCGGTTCACAGGTTCTCTGCAGTTTCCCTGTGCCCTCCTGCCCTCCCGCTGGGCCGGCCACTGAGAAATTCCAATGATTCGCGCGGTAGACGTGATAGGGACGAAGTCGCTAAAACCGGAAACGCGTACGGAGATACTTGGAAACGAACGTTAATGAGAAAGAGATTGTTAATATTGAAACAGATTACTGAAAAAATATTATGAATTTTTGGAGAAAAAAATTAGTAAGATTGAGAGAAAATATGATGAATATTATTGAGAAAAGGAGGAGTAGGATTGAGAAGATTATTAATAAATATTCTTAAGGAAAAGAGTATTTAAATTTAAAAGATTATCGATGAATTTCATTGAGAACACGATTTATTTAATTTAAATACGATTTAATTAACATTTATTTAGAGAACACGATTTATTAACATTTAGAGAACACGATTTATTTAATTTATTTTAATTTAAAAAGTTATTAATGAATATTGTCACGAAAAAGATTATTAAGGAATAGGATTGAGAAAAGGATAATTGAGGTTGAAGAGATCATTCATTGATACTATTAAGATAAGGATGGTTAAGATTAAGACAAGTATTTAAACTATTATTGGTGAATATTGTTAAAACAAAGATTATTTAAATTGAGACGATTATTGATGAATGTTATTAAAATCACAATTATTAACATTAAGAAGATTATTAAGATTAAGGAGATCGTTAATGAAATTTATTGGAAAAAAGTTTATTCACATTCGAAAGATCATTCATGAATAATGTTGAGATAAAGAGTATTCAAATTAAGACGATTATTGATATATTTTATTAAGAACAAGATTATCAATGAATATTGTCACGAACAAGATTATTAAGATAAAAAAATAGTATTAATATATATCATTCAGAAAATATAATTGCGCTTTATGAAATTATTAATTACTGTTATTGAGATAAAGGCGATTAAGATTAAGACAATTATTTAAAGGGACACTGGTATATAAAATGATGATGAATATTATTAAAGTAAAGATTATTACGATCAAAAAGATTAATCATGAACATTATTGAGAGAAAGATTATTAATGAATATTATTAAGAAAAATGTTATTAACTTTTCGAAAATAATCAATAAATAATATTAAGAAAAGTATATATAAGATTAAAAGGATTATTAATGGATATTATTAAGAAAAAAATGGTGAAGATGAAAAACATTATAAATAAACAATAATTCACAAAATTAAAGTATAAAGAAATATCATTAACAAATAAAAATATTAAACCGATAGAAATTGATCGCCACAAATTCGAGTGATGTTCTCCGCAGCGACGAATCCTCTCACTTTTTCTCCCGCTTTTTCTTCACCCCTTATTAGTCCACTCGGAATGTACAGAAATTCGACCGACTTTAATTCTCGGAGGCCAGGACGTCGCCAATTTTTTTTGTAGGTTCTTTAGGTTACCATGAATGTACCCTAAAGTTTCTCTCATAAAAAATTGTGTTCTGCGAGCACCAGAGTGTGTTCAAAAATAAAAACTCGGTTTCTCAATATCTTTTTTTGGTATTGTTTTTTATCGAAAAACGCTTCGTACAAAAGTTGTTCAGAATGATGTCACCTATAAAATATGTCCGATAAGAAAATCACGTAGGATTGTTAGTTTAACGGCAAATCAACGGTGAACGAAGAAGAACAAAACTTGCATCTACTTTGTTTATTAATAAACTAAGTGTTTTCAAACTCAATAAACATCTGGAAGAATTTATCCCCAAAAGATATCTTAAATTTTATCCCATTAGGCGCAACCGCTTGTAGCCCTGCATCCACAATGCGTTTCGGGAAAACTTTGCTTGCTACGTAAAACGATAAGCCTCTATTGCGCGTTACTTTCGACGACTGCCACATTCAATTTGCCGCGCGACTCTCGGCGGTTTCGCTTGTACCGGGGTGTCATGTCTTTTTCGGAAAGACGCTAATTAGCGGTATTCATTTTACACAAAGCTTCCTAATTGCTCAGATCACTGTATATATATATATACGTACACACACACACACACACACACACACACACACACACACACACACACACACACACACATATATATATATGTGTGTGTGTGTACGTATATATGTATATGTATACATATATAAGTATAAATGTACAAGTTCAGCGAGCAAGCAGACTTGGCGCTCGGGTCTGTCGTTGAACGGAAATTGTTATGTCTTTTCGTCGTGGCGATGATTACAAATGTGATAGCTTCGCGGTGAAGTGGAAATAGTCTGGCAACCGGAAGTTGGAATGGAAAAGCGGTTTCTATAAAAATCTACATATATTTGGGGTACTTCGATGAACTGGATATTGTTCGATCGACCTGTCGTTCGTTATATTAGCGTGACAAGTGGCTATTTACAGTTATTATGAGGAAAAGAAGGCATAGCTGTCCAGATATATAGAGATATATACATATATATATATATATCTACAACTACTATACTGCATAAGTTACTCTTGTTGCCTGCCCAGAATTTCGGTGTACATCTGCACTCAAACACATACATACACACAAGTGTATATATATATATGTATTTATACACACAAATATATTTAGTCACGGTACGGCCAATAGTTATTCCTCCGACTCAGTTAGCAGTCGCATTAATTAATTATAATTAAGTTTTCGTTGACGTGGCAATGAAAGGATAGTGAGAGGGAAGGTGAGAAGGGGGTCCTACAGGGTCTGTTATATATATATATATATATATATATATATATATATATATATATATATGCACACACGTCTGTGTTTCTATACAAATACAGATATATAAGGGAGTTATCTACGCGACTCGCATTTTGAGTATTACCGATATTATGCAGATTCGTCCAAGCCTCTGCTACACTTCTCACGCTCTACGAGCCTTTCTGCCGCCCTTATACCGTTTTCCATGTCTCTCTCCCGCTCTCTTTCTCCCTCTACGTATATATATATGGGGTATTTCAGCTCAAGTCAGACAACTATTTCCCGCACCATCGTTGATTATAGATTTCCATAGTAAAAAACCTCACCCCTGTTGCCAATAAAACACCCGATTTTTTTCAATTTTTTCCCGCACCCCTACCTTTCTGCAACCGCAAAAAATCGAAAAGTCCACTCGGGTAGTTTTTCAATTTTGACAAACTTAGATACGTTTTAGACCTGTTTTGTGCATTTTTCACCAAAGCTCAATTTGTGCTTCCGATATTTATGATTTTTAAATAAAAAAAACTACCCTCCTGACTCTCGAACTGTCTAAGGGTCATTGACAAAGTCGAAATTTCACCGAAAAAAATAGTCAATTTTGGAAGCACAAGTTGAGCGTTGGTGAAAAATGCACAAAACAGGTCTGAAACATAGCTATACTTTATCAGAATTTGAAAAACGGTCCGAGTGAACTTTTCGGTTTTTTTTCAGCCGCAGGAAGACAAGGGGTGAGGGAAATAACAAAAATGAAGAGATTGTTTGACACCAGGGGTGATGTTTTTCACTATAGAAATTTGTAATGAACGATGGTGGGGAAAATAGTTGTCTGAGGTTACCTGGACTAGCCTCTCTATATATATATATATATATGTGTGTGTGTGTGTGTGTGTATGTATGTATGTATATATGTATATATATATTTAGCGCCTCCGCCCGCGGCTTCGCTTGCGCAGACGTGCGTCGAATGCTCCTTGATGAAATCCGCTCCTGAAACGTTTCATTACGGAACACCCGTTGAGCATTGATACTCAGTTTCAAGCGAATCTGACCAGACATTTCTTTTACCATACAAACTTTGTTACCCCCTTTCCCCCTTAAGTGTTGAATTTCCAAAAACGCTTAAATTTCATTAATTGTGTCTAGGAGCAGTTATACAAAGTTTCAAGTAAATTTGACCCCTTTTTTTCGTGGTAACTTTGCCACCCCCTATCGTCTAGAGGTTAAATTTATTTAAAAAAAAACGCTAAAATACGTTTTTCATTAATTGTGTCGAAGAGCATTAATACTATTAACATTTCAGGTAAATTTTCTGACCAGATTTTTTTTATTTTCCATACAAATTTTGCCACCCCTTTTCCTCCTTAGGGGTTGAATTTCTAAAAACGCTGAAATACGTGTTTCAGTAATTGTGTCAAGAAGCACGAATACCAAATTTCAAATAAATCCGACCAGATTTTGTTGTATTTCCATACAAACTTGGCCACCCATTCTCTCCCCTTAAGAGTTAAATTTAAAAAAAACGCCAAAATTCGTGATTCATTAATCGTGTCACAGAGCATCCACACCAACTTTCAAGTAAATTTGACCATAAAATATTATTTCCCATACAAACTTTGTCACCTCCTTTCACCCTCTTAGGGGATGAATTTTGAAAAATTCCTTCTTAAACGATGCATCCAATATAAAATCAACCCCCTGTATATAAATATAAGGAGAGAGGGATATATAACCCCCTGTATATAAATATAAGGAGAGAGGGATATATAACCCCCTGTATATAAATATAAATATAATATATTGCTCTCTCTCTCTCCCTCTCTCTCTCTCTCCTCCCGCCTACGGACTAACCCCTCGACACTTGCCGACTCGCAGAATCGTCGAGTGCAAATTATTTACTTATTTACGGCTCGTAAGCAGACAGTCTTACACGAATATTCTTCGCCAGTTCCGCAGCTTCTCGAGGCAAAAATCCGTCATCGAGATAAACATAATTATATGTTTAAAAATAGAAGAAAAGCTCTCGCTCTTTTCTCGTGCAATAATTGACAATCATTGATTCAAATTAGTGAAAAAAATTGCGATTCTCGTAGTATGACCCGAACCGCCCTGTAGAGAGGGGGGGAGAGAGAGGGGGGGAGGGGAGAGAGAGAGAGAGAGAGAGAGGGGACGACGCTCACGAGACATAAGCCCGTCTTTCAACATCTTCACGTGTCAAGATACGTAAGAAGCTGTTAATCTTCGGTAATAAACTGTATTTTCATTATAATACCGCATGAATATGCAACGACGATAATGGCCTTAATATCCTCTCACGGGCGTGCATCTTCCTGTGCTTTACGAGCTGAGCCTCCCTTCTGCCTGAATTTTCAGACGCCTTTGCGTACTCCGAGCTAGTGGATTTCCCCACTGTACTCGCGTACATAGGCACACATGTGTTCATATATCACAACGATTGGTCGTACGTCTATATGGGGAAGTTGACTTTGAAGACATTTGAATTCGAGGACCGGCCTCGTAGTAGCCAATTGTACCTCGACCCAACTTTATGGAAGCCCCAATGTTCTTGAAATTACCTTTGGATTGATGCAAGCATATTGATGGGAAAGTTATATCAAGGACCGCCGAGGAGCAAGGATCAAAGATTTGTTTTGATACAAATCTAAGGACTATCGTCGAAACGGAAAGATATGTTGATAGCCAATATTACGTATATGTAACTGGTTTGAAATGGTCTTGCCCATATACAGGATGGGCCGAAAAGTGGAGTCTAAAAGGAATAATTAAGATGTATCGTATTGTTGTTATACTTTCTTTTTCTACGGTCCATTTAGTTTTCGAGAAAGAAAGCTTTAATATTTGTATTTTTTTATTTTCCTGAGCTATGGGTTTTTATTTTATTTTTTGAGTATGCGACTTTTAGAAGTTTTTAAAAGCTATTAGGAGTCATTCAGATTGGTACAAGGATTTTTTATCTGACCTATTTAACGTTTAATCAACTTAAGGCGTTACCCTCACTTGTAGCGCAAAAAAGGCCTTTTTCATGAATTTTTTTAAAGAAAACAACAAAACTTTTTTAATCGATCAATATATCATCTTAAAGAACACATCTTGAAGAACTTTCAGTAATTTTTTTATTGAAAAATATTACATCGTTTAGTGGCAAATGGCCGTCAATGAAATAATGTTTTTATATACACGGTTTGCGGTGACCAACATTGCGGCGAAGTGGATCATCTGAAAAAAAAATGCGGATGGATTTAGTCAAATATAAGTATAAACTAGTCTTTAATCGAAGGATTTTAAAAAAATATTCATTTTTCACAAAATGGCGGACAGTTAAAGTTAATGGTTCGATTTTAACGAAAAAATCGAACGATTAAAGACTACATTTTTATGTACTAAATAAGCCTGCGAAATTTCAAGAAGATCGGTTCATTAGTGTTCGAGTAATCTTGGTCACCGACTTCAGAAATGCCATTTTGAGAAAAACGCGTTTAAAGTTTCAATTTCCGGTCGTTTACACAACGGATTCTTCTCTTTCAACGCTCATATCTCAGTCAATTTTGTTCGGATCGACTTGAAATTTTCAGGACATATTCTCAGATACTTATACGTCAAAAAAATGCAATAAAAAAAATCGATTTTTTCAAAATCGCAAGTGGGGGTAACCCCTTAACTGTCGATCAAAATCTGAGGCATTCACGTTAGTGTTCAGTTGGTAATTTTTTTTTTATTGCTCAGCAGTGCACTTTATAAAGAAAAATCGCGAGGAAAGGACATGCACAGAAGGGAAAAATGAAAAAATGGTTTTCTCTCGAAAAGTGAAAAAGATCGTGTAACGTATATGGGGGTTATTCGGATAGATGCGAGCTTTCGCGATTTTTTCTTTAGACGTCACTTTTCGGACCGCCCTGTATACAGAGCAAATGTTTTTTTGCTTACGCTCCCGTGAAAGGGTTGTAGGACATGTTTTCCGCTATCGAGTAACCCAGTAACGCTTCATGCAAAAAGTGAACCATCTTTGAGATATTATTTGTATTATTTTTTGGAAGTGTGGGGTAGGCGATTTTTATAATTGAGGAAAAAAAAGTATTTTATGGAATCAATTTTTTTCATTATTTGTATTCGTTTGAGGACACAGTAACGAAGAATTATCAACAATAAAATAAGAATAATTATTAGACTTGCTGAGTTTTGGACCCTTAATTCAGGGGCCGGTTGAAATTTCGAACTTTGAATGATCAGAATGCTCAAAACTCCGAAAGAATATTAGCCCGAAAGATCAAAACTCCGAAAAAATTTTACCCGGAAGACCAAAACTCCAAAAGTCTGAACATCCTCATAATAATTCGTCTATGTTATTTAATATAGTTATGTTGATATAATATCAGTCAAAATATTCGGTTTTAAAAGCTTCAACATTTTTAATAAATCGACGAATTATTTCAAGATTTTTTTTATTTTTTATTAAGAAATTATTTTACGTCAATTTTTTAATTTGTCTAGGCAATTTTATACGTCAATTACAGACAACTGGGTAGACTTTCGCTGGCATAATTTTGACGAACCTTGTAATTTCGGAATATTAAAATGAGGAATTTTGAATCGGCGGCGCATTCAAAGTTCGGAATTTCAACCCGGCCCTCATGTCAAGATCATGCCAGCGAAAGTCTACACAGTTGACTGTAAATGATGTAAAACGTGTAGCATTGTCTAGACAAATATAAAAATTGAAGCAAAATCACTTCTTAATAAAAAAAAAATTTGAAACAATTCGTCGATTTATTGAAAATTTTGAAACTTTCAAAACTTCCAGAGCCGAATCATTTTGACGGTGTTAAGATTTTCAGAGTTTTGGTCTTTCGTGTAAAATTCCTTCGGGGTACAGCTCTTTCGGAGTTTTAAGCGTTCTGACCATTCAAAGTTCGGACCTTCAACCCGGCCTCATCTTGAATTTCGGACCATTAAAATTTGGAATTCTAAACCGTCGAGGCATTCAAATTTCGGAATTTCGGCCCTCCTCATTCGAAAATGTTTGCAGATTATTTTTATTCTATTGTTGATAATTATTTGTCACTGTGTCCTCAAACTACGAATAATTTTAAAAAATTGATTCCTTACGACAGTTTTTTTCAATTATTTTTTTAAGTTGCCTAGCCCTTGCTTTAGAAAAATAATAATATTAAAATCGCGAAAATGGTTCTGCTTTGCATAAAGCTGGGTTATTTGATAGCCCAAATTCAAAAATGTTTGCGGATTATTATTATTTTATGCTTGATCATTATTTGTTGCTGAATCCTCAAATTACGAATAATGAACAAGTTCGATTCCATACAACAGTTTTTTTTTCAATTAATTTTAAAAGTTGCCTACCCCTGATTTTAGAAAAAAATAATAAAAATAATAATATCTCGAAAATGATTCACTTTTGCAGAAAGCATTACTGGTTTATTTGTTGGCGGAAAACATGTCCTACAACCCTTTCACGGGATCGTGACCAATAACAAGTAGTCCTGTGTACACCTGTTCAGTCATAGCCGCCTCGGACCTAAGGTAGATCGGGCTATTATTCAGTTCATCGAGACAATATTATTCATCTCCTAAACAGACTAGATCAATAAGGATGCGCCTATCATAAGGTACTCCAGCTTCTACCGTCAGAAACATCATCCTCGGGAACATGCATATACCCATATGCATTTTCATCCAAATATAGAATAAATTACAGCATCGTTTTCGAGTGAACTGAACTGACCTGAATTTTCGATTTTCCCAGCTTAACTGGTAGCAATTGTACTATTTTAACAATTTACAGCAGCATTGTTTCGCCTCTATTAAAAACGCTAAATATTCAAGCGTTTCGATAAGATATTTATGGAAGAGTCGATATGAATAGTTGTGGTTGGGTCCGACCGATTTTTAAACCGAATTTCTACGAATAATTATATTATCATCACTATTTAATGTTTATCGATATAAATTATGGGATTATTATTCATATCAATATAATAAGGCCTATATGCAGAGAATGATGTAACGAGAGAATAATAAAACGGTGATTTGTTAGGAATAATAAAAAGACAGATTATTTGAGGTACATCGAGATAATGATGGTCAGGTTTTTTCTTATTTTTCAATTAATTTCAGGGGAGGGCATATATTAATATCCCGTGCGGAAAGCTGATAAGGCATCCCTAATAAAAATAAGGGCCTTTCAGGGTTTCCCTAGTGCTTTCCCTAGTAGGGATTTCCACAATGGGCCCAGACTCGGCCATTACCGGGATAAACTTGTAGGGATTTCCACAATAAGCCCCGACTTGGCCATTATAGGGATAAACCTGTAGGGATTTCCACAATAGGCCCAAACTTGGCCAGTATAGGGATAAACAAGTAGGGATTTTCACAATAGGCCCAGATCTGACTATTATAGCGATAAACCAGTATAAATAGCTGAGGCTACATGGTTAATGGTATTTCAATTATTCAAATCGATTATATACATCGATCGAATAATATTATCGAACGCAAATTGGGAAAAAGCGTAAGGGCATTAGCAAATAAAAAATCAACGATGAACACAAATATTCAGACAAACATCAGACGGTATTCATTTATCAAATTAAAGAAATCTTTTACATAGATATAAACAATTACTCACGGTTTCACTCATACACGGAGTAATGCTAGCGCATAAGTGTGAACAGTCCCAACTGGTTTTCTCGACATTTTTATAGCAACTAAGTTCCGCTCAATACTCATCATAGGGAAAAGTATTTCTTCTGAAGACTTCCCTCTTACTTCCCATTCATAAACTTTATCTGACTGTGTAGGATAAGTAAATAAATTGGTCTTTGTTTTCCAGATCTTTCCCTCAATGGAAATAGATTCTAGTGATTCAGCAGACTCATATATTTTTTTTAATTTCTATTACACATCCATTCCTTAGAATGGATGTGTAGTAGAATATATTTGTTTAAATAATGCAAAAGACTGGCAGGGGGGGCGCAGGATGCGTTAAGTCTCATCGAGATGACTTATCTACGTGGACCTTGCAGAAAAACAAGTGAATTCCGTGGTGTATTTTTTCCCCGTGATATATTGATATTTTTCCGTGATATATTAATGATTGAGAATTACATATTCAATTGCTCAATAATTTCCTAATTAAAACTAAGATAATATTACTTTTATTGGAGTCATTATAATTTCAAACTTAAGTGTTACAAGCTATCACAATTCTAAAAAATGTTATTGTAGTGGATAGTTCCACAAAGATAAATGTTTGCTGTGAAAAGAGTTCGCCTCATATTATTTTTCATATTAATTTTGTCATGGCAGTTTGTCATAAGGGCTCACATGCAAATACGCAATCACATTTCTACGCGCGCACACATACATACACATGTACACACGCCCACACCTATGCACATGAACAATTCCATAAAAGCAAATACAGATATACCATGACGCATTTAACATACACGTATATCCACTGATACGGATATTTTATGGCGCTGAAATGGTTTTGATGAGGCGCCGTTGAGGCATTTTGAGGGCGCTGAAATGGTTTTGATGAGGCGCCATTGAGGCAACTTATAAGGCCCCGGTCGTTGCGCCTTTAATGGCCCTTGTTGACAAAGTGTGACCGGCCGCTCACGGCCCTCATGTGGCTTCCAGATTAGGGCCCGAATAAAGTTAGGGGAATATTATTGGGGCCCGATCACAGCCCCATCTCAATTTCCGCACGGGATGAGCTTTAATTTGCAACAAAGTATTTATAAGAATTCGAAAAATTGACCAAGTTATAGATTTTTAGAATTAATAGAGTTATTAGACTTTTGTAAAGGGTCAGTCGCCCACTGCGATTTATTTATTTTTCTTTTGCGTTTTTCTCGAGACTGTTTTATGAAATGGTGTATCTCAACACTTATTAGTCTGATTCACTTGAAATTTGGACAGAGCTTAGTTTATAACATTTTCTATCGTGTGACCGGATGATTTTCTTTGCTGTCTATCCATTTCTTAGTAACAAACAATCAAAGTCGGTTTTTCGTTAAAAGTTGAACTTTTTTCAGAATTTAATTTTCAGAATTTCAAAAGAGCAGCCGGTCATACGAAATTTTATTCGACTCTTAGTATACTAGTATACTTTTAGTATACTAGTATACTTTTAGTATACTGGTATACTATAAACTTTCAGTATACTAGTATCGGTTCAAAAATTTGTGAGGTTATGGTGACTTTTTGAATGCCAATAATTACGCTTTAAAATAAGATCAAAAGTATTTCGTTCGGAATATTCTTTCGAGGACTTTTCCTCCCCATTTGGCGCCAATTTTGTTGCGACCTGTCAAAAAAAGAACTAGCCGAGCATATAAAAATAAATGATCATGCTCAATAAAGACTGCTTAATAAACATACCAAATGTCACCATTCTATGTTTAATATTTTTCGCATGACAAATTGGTGAAAAATCGAACATTTTTTGGCCCACCAAAGTAGAAATCTCCCTCAACCATCTATGAGAAAACTCGGTTCAAAAATTTGTGAGGTTATGTTGACTTTCTACATGCCAATAATTACACTTTAAGGGCGGGGTAAAGTATTTTAATTTTTTTTTTCATTTTTTAAAATTTTTTTAAATGAATGCATAATGTATCAAGAATATTGTGTTAAAATTTCAAGTCAATCGGAGTAAAATTGACGAAGTTATGAGTATTTGAGCGTCTATTGCTCTATGCCGTTCTCTTCTCTTCTGCGTTTTTCAAATCGTTTTTCTGAGACTTGTCATATTTGAAGTCCGTGTGCACGATAACTCAAAATCTACTGGACCAATCGCTTTGAAATTTTGCACAGTACTTCTTCACATAATTCACCAGGTATTGTCGAGAGCTTTTTTGTTTTTTTTTTAATAATTACTAATTTTTCAACAACAAATTAGCCGATTTTTTAGCGAAAATCGGGTTTTTGGCTCCCAAGTGCTACGAAAAATCGAAAAATCGAAAAAAAAAAATCCTCCCGTCATTACCTCGAGAAACATCTCCTTCAACAAATGCATTTTGATATTTTTGTTTCAAATGATTCTGTTGCGAGTTATGGTGCACACCGCAAACCAACTTTTTTTCGAGGCGCCTCCGGGGTTTAATTTTCACTCGCTCAATTTTGAATATTTTGCAATGCAAACTTAGGAGAATGTTGTTCAAATGTTACTTTATTATATGTAAATTTTTCAATAAACGAACACTATTCGTTACGCCAAAAAAAATCTTAAAAACATGCCTTTTTTCGCCGAATTAACTTTACCCCGCCGTTAAAATAACATCGAAAATATTTCGTTCGGAATATTCTTCCCTGCGGACTTTTCCTCCCCATTTGGCGCCAATTTTGTTGCGACCTGTCAAAAATCGAAACAAAATAGAATCTATGAGAAAACTCGGTTCAAAAATTTGTGAGGTTATGTTGACTTTTTACATGCCAATAATTACACTTTAAAATAACATCAAAAATATTTCGTTCGGAATATTCTTCCCTGCGGACTTTTCCTCCCCATTTGGCGCCAATTTTGTTGCGACCTGTCAAAAATCGAAACAAGGCGAGCACATAAGAATAAATGGTATCTCCGTATCACTATACGATGCACACGCGTTTCTAGTCCCCCCCCCCCACCTCTCTATGTAAAGCACCCGTCTCCAGCAGCCCATCTCGTTTCCTGACCTTAATGCTAGTTAATGTAAGCAACGGCCGACGAAGGAATAATAGTGGGCCCCATACACACCATGGCACGGCCGCCATTCATTTATCTTAGTTTATTGCCAACTGCGGAGCCAACAAACACGATTGGAATACGCAACGATGCGCCATTAACCTCTCGGTCCGTTCGTCCTTCCCTGTACGGAGACTGAGCTTAACCGGAGGGTGGTATGTGTCCATTCTCCCTCGCGCTTTCTCCCTTCGAGTCAGCTCGATCGGCATCACGGGGCTTGGAGGGCTAGTGATGCTAAACGGCGAACGAGCCCACGGTGGGCTTGCAGTATCGACGCGGAGATATCCGGAAAATGGTCCTGGCAAAGTAGGGTAGCGATGCTTTGGACAGGTAGGGAGGCCGAGGGGGTTGCCGATGGAACTTCCGGCGGAAATACAAGTCAATGTACGTTCATGCATCGCCAGCTCATCAGCTATTTATATGAAACACTCGCGAAGTCTTCCTCGATTACTGTCTATCATTATCGACGGCCCATCGATAAGCGTCCGGACAAGTCTAATTTGGCAGCGCTAATTTTGTACCATGCGAGCCCATATTTTATCGAGCCCGGCGCTCCGGGGAACCGATAAGTCTCAGGAGTAAGCTCTAATTCCGAAAAATTTGATTTTTTATTGTGTTATCGTTTTATTTTTATTACTATCACTATTTTTTATAGTTTTATTTCCGGGTCTTGAAGGATCATCACAGTGTAAAATTTTCAAAAAATAGATTTTTTTTTGTTGCATTATCCGATAGCATAGACGGGTATAAACATACTGTTTAATTCTTAGGCGAAATTCGAATTATTGTGGTTGGCGTGGACGGACGCGTTTTTCTTAAGGGGTCTTTTCACTTTAGACGCTAAAAAAGGCTATTTTCATGAATATTTTGGTACGTTTCTATTATAGATATCGATATAAAAGTTAAACACTTAATAAATATATTTTCGAAATACATTGAAACATTTTTTTTTGTATTTATGAGTAACGTTTTTCGACGGCTTGTTGATAAAATCTTCGAAACTCCTGATCCTTATGAAATTTCAACCACATATTCTTTACACCTATAGCTATAGCGTATATCAGGGATTTTTTTAAATTTTGATGTTTACTATTTTTTTGCAAAAAACGGTGAAGAGACACGTTTTTTTTTGTTTTTATGGAAAATATCCGTCATTTTTCGTTTTTGCATATATCAAAAATTGTATGATATGCGCTATAGCCATTAACATACTTCATCTAAAACCGTTTGATTTTTTGTTTCGGATGATCCATCTCCGAGCTTTCATCAACCTAAAATTTTTTTAGGACATTTTTTTAACTACCATTTTCGTCTATAAATAGTGACGTAAATAAATATGTACAGTACTACCTCCCTAAGAGAGCCCTCGCTAAGAGAGAATTTCCCCGCCGTTCCACTTGAGCGCATTTTATGGCTTCCCCCACCTAGCTCGAGCTGTCCAGTGTACCCGAGGCCTCCCGAGTTTGTCGCGGACAACTCCATAAGAGATCGCGAGCGATTTCAGAAAATCGCACGTCGCACGATTGTCAAATGGATAATATTCCTTTGTATAATAATATATACGTTTAAGCCGTAAAGTTGGAGAAAAAAACATGCACCATAATTAAATTTCAAGTAGTAATTTAATGCAAGTAAAATATATTTTCGATTCAGCCATCCCGTTTTATCTAAAAATGAAATATTTATACATTGTATATTTCAACTTGAAGTATATACACAAGATAAATTGTTAGTTACATTTTTTTTGTACACTGTACAGTAGAACCTCAATTATCCGAACGATGACTTAGTTTATCCGAACTCTCAATTATCCGAACGTTGGCGCGAAAGATACATTGTTGCTCGCTGCCACCGCCGTGAGCAACAATGAGGAACCCAACGCAATCTCTCCTTCCCAAACGGCTGCGAGACTTAGCCGCTCAAAAACGCGTTACAGCCGTTCGTCAATTAAAAATGGACGATTTTATTTTTAAAAAATATAAAAAAAGCATTCAACTTTTTTCAGGTATTTCAAATACATTATATATATATATATATATATATATATATATATATATATCAACGTTAACATATATGTCAAATTATAATATATATGTATGTACTGTTTTTATATAAAAAGGTGTTGTTTATGATCTCGTCCCAAAAAACCCACGTTTCGATTATCCGAACTTTTGATTATCCGAACTAGTCTCGGTCCCAATTGGTTCGGATAATCGAGGTTCTACTGTATATGTTCGAGTTTCGATAACGAATATACTACGTATATTTTTGCGAACAATAAGATAATTCAACAATTATTGAAAGTTTTACAAATGTTTCCTTCATATGTGTTATAATATTGCAACAACAAAATATACCAAACAGCAGAATAAAAAAAACGCGAAGGAAAAGAAATATTTACACATCAATATTCAATGACATATACTTACGCATGAAACGACGAAACGCCAGTACACTTTCCGCAACTTGTTTACAGTTTTCTCAACACTTTCGTTCGCGCTCTCTCATAGAGGTCGAGTGGAGAAACACATACACGCTACCACATGCGCGATTTTCGAGCGCGCTAACCTAGCGGTGGGGGAAGGCTTCGGCGACGAATTTCTCGAGAATTACTTCCCCTAACCGCCCTAGACCGCTCTCTTAGGGCGGTAGTACTGTATATTTTTTTTTATGTATTTCGAAAGTGTATTTATTAAGTGTAACAAGTTTTATATCAATATCTATAATATAAACCTATCAAAAAAATTCATTTTTCCTTTCCAAAGGAAAACGGCCTGTTTTAGCGTCTAAAGTGAGAAGACCCCTTAAAATGTCGTTTTTCAAAACAGTGTACACTCTCAAAGGAAGAATTTTCCAAAAAAAAGCTATCCGTCTCAAATATTGACACTACGTTCTTCACGCCATTCTTTATCTTGCTATGGAAGCTTTTTTTTTCAATCTTCATATTTTGTGTGAACGAAAAACTGTCGAAAAAATAGGCTAAAGTCGGTACTGTTTTTTTTCAAACCACCGCCGTTTTGTCAATTTATCTATCCGTCTCAAATTTTGACACTACATTCTTCACGCCATTCTTTATCTTGCTACGGAGCTGTTTTGTATCTTCATATTTGTTTTAACCAAAAACTATTGAAAAAATAGGCTTGATTCGATACTTTTTTTCAGAGCGCCGCCACTTTGTCAATTTTCATTTTAAAAAAACCTCCATAGCAACATAGCTATTTTCGTACTCACTGCTAATCTTTTTACAAATGTTGTTTCAGATAATATCCACGGCCACAACCGTCTACACCGTGATGACTCCTTATTTTCGAAGACATTTTCAACCGTTAAGAAAAATGCAAAAAAATTAAAATGAACGTTTAAAAATTTATTTTCTGTTCTTCATGAGTGCTTTGATTTGACATTAAAAAATGAGACTAATTAGCGTATTTTAAGCGTCGAAAAAAAACGCGAAAATCAGCCATTTTTCACCCCGTTACACTGTGACGATTCCTTAACTTCAATTGGAAGGAAAAATTTGATAAAAGTTGCAAGAATCGACGGGAGAAGTGATGATTTTTGTAAAGGCTCAAACCGGCCCACTGCGATGTGCGCTTTTTTCTCTCGCGTTATTCTCGAAACTTTGGTTTGCGAAAGGGTGTAAGGCGTATCTCCAAATGTACTTGTCCAATTCACTTCAAATTCGGACAGAGCATAGTTTATAACATTTTCTATCGTACGGCCGGTGGATTTTACATATGTTTGTTCATTTGTTGATAAAAAATTGACGAAGTTGTTGTTTTGGTCGAAATGTGAACTTTATTTTCTGCAGCCTGGCATTTTCGTAATTTTGAAAATTTCATAATAGTATCCGGTCGTACAAAGGTTTTATTACTATAGTAAAAGCACATTCTTTATTTTTCAGTTCACATCAGCCCAGTTGCCAGAACCACCCACACCGATTAGCCATGCAGCAACGGCGGCGTTTTACTTAAATAATAATACCGTCATTTCTTATCAATATTTTTAAATAAAAATAAACTTGTAGCTTGACAAGACTGCGTATTAATTGCGTGTAAAATCCCGACCTGGTCGTCTCAATACTTTCATAGCGACAAAATATACGAAAAAAAATAAAAACGAAGAGAAAACGATGAGACAAAAGCAAAGTTTGCATTTTAACGCTGCATTCAACGTCGTCATCCAGTACGTACTTTTGACATTTTCAAGTATACCGAACGCTCCAGTTAATGTCCGCACTGGAATCCTTCTATTTATAATTACCGTATTGGAGATACGAATGATCTGCCATATTCGTTAAAGTGGAAAAAAACAGCACTCGACGAGTCTGGGGCCCGACAAGAGTAGGGTAGAAAAAAAGGGACAAAGGGCGAAGCGATTTAAGGGGTGAATCGATTCTGCCTGCGAGTGTTTCTGACAACGAGTATAATGGGCGCGCATTGCACACGAATTATAATGAGATTTTACACTGCGGTTCACACGCGGGGCAACGTGCTGGACGCGACGAGTTTCGAAATTGTCCGGCTCGAAGAAAAAATGAGGGTGGTTTGAAAATATTTCAAAGTCCGAAAACGAGTCGTCCTGGTCGGTGTATAAGCACGTCAGTTCGCGCATTTTTATGCAGACGGCAGTGACGTGAAAAATAAAGGTATATGAAGGACCTGGCTGAATACCCGCAATACTCCATACGGGGTTGAATCAAATGTAATACTGCCATATATGTAGAAATGTTTTGCAGCTCGTTTAAGACGATTTTGACTGTCTCTCTCTCTCTTTCTCTCTCTCTCTCTCTCTCTCTCTCTCTCTCTCTCTCTCTCTCTCTCTCTCTCTCTCTCTCTCCCTCTCTCTTGAATTTGTGAACACGAGCGTATTTTGAAATCGGCGACCCACAAATTATTCCCTTTTTGAGCTACTCCTTTTCTGTCATAATGTTTGTCACGCTAAACTTTTTCTTTCTTTTCCAACAGCACTGGCATTTTTTTAAATGCAGCTAGGAGGCTGTCACAGTACATAGATATAATGACGTTTTCACCTTTGAAGAAAAAAAATTGCATTTAAAAACTCAGTTATTTCACGACTTGAGACGACTAATTACGAAAAATTTATTTCCGATAACTATCGTTGGTATTGGCCAAACTAATATTCATTCGTTGCAAATCAAACAAATCAGCGACAAAGTTGGCGATCCGGCTTGGGGCGCGGTTACGTCAAAATAAATAAACACGTAGAAAATAAATAAACTTGGCTCAATTGTACCGGCGCATCATTACCGAAATTGCGGAAAATATCACGAAGGAATCGATACGAAATGAAAAATCAAAGTGCATCCCCATGATGATGATGATTTTTATTTATTTTTATTCTTCACATGTGTGCATATTATGGTGGCCCAAATTTGAGAGCTTTTGTTCCTTTTTCCCAACACTCGATTATATTATATAAAGAAAAAAAATGTGGCGAAATCTGCGAGCGGTGAAAAAATTCAGAGGTGGCTCAAGCGTCCACAAAATGCCGGTTTTGACTTCTCACCTATGAATTATACGCTGTATAATTTTTAAATTGAGCTCGCACAAAATTTAGTGTTCGCTCAAGAGCTTCGAAATTTCCAATTGTCGCGTTTTTTCTCTTTTCAATCATAAATTCAACACTTTGTCAAAACTTCAAAACAATTGATGCTTTTTTTCTTTAGAAATGGGTTTTTTTAATTTACCTCACCCTTCCAACCCGATAAAATCTTTAATGTTGTTTACGGACAAGAGCTTTAAAGAATTATTTTATGAGAACAAAGATTATATTTCTTGGGTTAGTAGTGTGAGGTAAAGTTAAAAAATCCGTTTCTATATAAAAACGAATAATTGTTTTGATAATTTTACAAAGCGTCAAATTTATGAATGAGATGAATTTTAAAAAATTGGCGAGAATTGGAAATTTTGAAGCCCTTGAGCGACCACTAAATATTCATTGACCAGCTGGAGCTTTCGCGAGGTTAATTTAAAAATTATGAAGCGTAAAATTCATCGGTGAGAAGTAAACGAAAAAAATCGATATTTTAATAAAAATTTGAATTTTTGGGAGACTTGAGCGACCTCTGAATATTTTTTGATCGCTCGCAGATTCCGTGACAATTTTTTTTCTCTCTAAAGAAGATAATGGGATGGTGAGAAAAAGGGAAAAAAATAGAGCTCAAATTTTGGCCACTGTAGTGTATATGAGGTATTCCACGTGAATCCGGTAGACTTTTTCCCTGACCCCCGCCTATTCGATTTTTTAAATCTGATTCCATTGACCCTAAAGGACACCCTGATTTTTTGTTACATTTTTCGAAATAGCCCTTAGTGAAAAAAGATTTTTTCTCCGAAAAAATGCCCCGATTTAAAAATCTGAAAAATTGCCAAAAATGCCACATTATATGTACAAATTTTCAAGCTATCACCCGCAGTTGCAGTATGATTTTTTCTCTGCGTTCTGAACGATTAACGATAAAAAAAAACCGAAAAATTGACTGCTAACGGTTCAAGGTCCATGATTGTGATTTGGTTATTCAAAAATGGTCAAAAAGGTTCATCGTGGGTATCAAAATATTGAAGTATCCGCCCGAAGTAAGCCGTTCTTGAATTTTTCGGATTTTTTTTAAAGTTGATCGCTCAGAAAGCAGAGAAAAAATCATACTTCCACAGCGGGTAACAGCTTGAAATTTTTTACATATAATCGCGCATTTTTGGGATTTTTTTCAGATTTTTAAATCGGCGCGTTTTTTTCGGAGAATTTTTTGTTTTCGACAAGAGTTGTTTGGAAAGATGTAAAAAAAATCAGGGTGTCTTTTAAAGTCAATGGAATGAAATAAAAAAAAAATAATCGAATTGGCGGCGGTCAGGGAAAAAGCCCACCGGATTGACGTGGAATACTTCATATAAAGTGTGCCTCTATGGCTTTTAATTATCGAAAATGTGCACGGAGAAAACAGGGGGCTCGAAGTTGAGAATTAATACCATGCTTATAAAAAAAAAAATATCAAAAAGTATTGAATGGAAGATAAACATTGTAATTATGGTATAGTGATAATGAAGAAATTTTTATTTTAACCTACGATATGACACGTAAACTGATACAAATAATACATTTTATTCGGCATATTGTGATTTTTTGTAGTATTCAAAAAATATTTTGCCCACGTGATTGGAACAATTAGTTTCAGGTATTTTACAAAAAGTACGGTATAAAGAGTCACATTTTACCAATAACTTCGTAATATTTTTCGCCATACGTCGAAGATTTATGCTATGCGTAAAGTGAAATCTATACATATACGAAGATTCATGCTATACGTATAGTAAAATCCATATGAAAATATAACTCGCACCTATGCGAGAATCGTTTCAAATGTATTATGCACGCATTATTTTTACTATACAACATATAGGACTCGCGCCTATACGAGAATCGTTTCAAATGTAAGACGCACGCATCATTTTTACGATACGGTGTGAGAATGATTTTTACACTTCTATAACAACAAGTTTCCGAACTTGTTGTTTCCGAATTCCGAACTGGCAGTAAACTGCTATACTTTTCTAGCACTGAATATTAGAATTCTGGCTACCAGTGTTAGAATTTGAGGCCGTATTTTTCTCCGTGTGTGATAGGATCCTGAGTGACTAATTATCATATATTTATCTTACGATTATTGTTGACTTGCATTATTCGTCGTTCCTGACTAGCACGTGCGTTTATAGTTCGATGTTTTGCGACTCTATAGGTGTATCCTCATTACTCGATATTTATGGAGTTCTTGCACACCTATAAAATTCCAGTGCGTCTCTCGCATGTGGGGTCGAAACTTTTTAATGTATTGTATTGTGAGCGATGGGCACAGGTGAAAATGCTCGGCGACTGAAAATCGCGGGAGGGGGGGGGGGGGGAGGGAGGGAGGGAGGGGGAGAGAGAGAGAGAGAGAGAGAGAGAGAGAGAGAGAGAGAGAGAGAGAGAGAGAGAGAGAGAGAGAGAGAGAGAGAGAGAGAGAGAGAGAGAGAGAGAGATTGCTTGATTGATTATATTTATTATGCCCAAGCATGCTAAAGGGCAATGTGCGATACATCATTTATCGAAACGGTTCTTACAAGATGAATAATTCTCTCGAGAATACAATAATTACATAATCGGATTCTTAATACTAAATTTCTTATAACTAACTTAAAGTACAATGAGAAGTAGGTGCAATCTAATGCTAACAAGATTTTGCGCTCTCTCAGGGAGGAGAGGGAGAGGGAGAGGGAGAGGGAGAGGGAGAGGGAGAGGGAGAGAGAGAGGGAGAGGGAGAGGGAGAGGGAGAGGGAGAGGGAGAGGGAGAGAGAGAGAGAGAGAGAGAGAGAGAGAGAGAGAGAGAGAGAGAGAGAGAGAGAGAGAGAGAGAGAGAGAGAGAGAGAGAGAGAGAGAGAGAGAGAGAGAAATTGAAGTAAAGCAGAGTGACATGAAAAAAGAATCAGAGCCCTGTACTTTGTCCACTTTTCACTTTACGTACCAGTAATTTGGATAAATATCGGACTTTTTCGCACCGTTTGCACATCGACACACACATACATTCACCCACACTCGCAAACAGCAATTCCCATTGTCGACAAAGGAGAACGATATTAGTGCATACGTGTGCTTTGGCGCGACGTGTATTTGCGTTTTTCTTTTCATCTATTTTTATTATTTTCCTCTCTCGCTTTCTCTCTCCCCCCCTCCCTCGCTCACTCTCTCTCTCTCTCTCTCTCTCTCTCTCTCTCTCTCTCTCTCTCTCTCTTTCTCTCTCTCTCTCTCTCTCTCTCTCTCTCTCTATTGGCGTGATCGGTCAACGTTCATTTTTTCCATTCCCCCCAGCTTCTCACACCTTGTAAATCTGTATACGGTGCGAAGCCTCGAATATCGCGAGCGGGTCTCTTTGCCCTTCCCCTCCGTATCGCCCCCCCCCTGCCGCTCTTCTTTGTGCGGCGACGCCTAGAAACGAGGCGCACCGGGAATAAAAAAAAGCCGGAGGTGAAAAAAAAGGAAAATATTGGAAAGCGCGTTCGTTGCACGGGTCCACAGTCACCGCCCCCCCCCCCGACTTCTTTTTTTTGTACCCCTTCTGCGCGAGGCACCGCTGAAAGGGGCAACCAATAAATTTTGAATGCACCCGCCGACAGAATTATTAGTCGGTCGCTGGTGGTATAATGATCAAAAAATTATAAACAAAAGATTCCACGGATGGCGAGACTTTTTCGTGGGTCAGCGAGGCAAGCGGAAGCTTTTGCGGGGATAGCTTTGACGCTCTATCATACGCTCTTATGTATACAGCTATTAAAGCACGTATGGGTGTGGGTGTGTGTTTGCACGCCGTTTTTCGCGCCACATCGGCTCCCATTCACCTCCAAACCTATCGCGCGCGCCAAGAGCCCGGCTTTTTCGCTATATTTAAAAATCTGTGCGCTCTGCCGGAAAAAAACTCTACGGCGGTGCGGCACAAAGAGAGAAGGCCCGGCCGTTACATCGCGGGCTTTATTAAAATCTATATCGACGTGCCGATAGCCGTATAGCCGATGAGAGAAGAACGTCCGTATGAGAGCAGAGGTATGCTGTCTCATCGAGAGGAACTCCCGTGAGTAACTTCATATATATGTGTGTATGTATGTGGACACCTGTATCCGCGGCAATACAGGTATAACACCTTTTCCCAATATTCATGCTTTTTTTTCTTCCTTTTTGAGGATTTTTTTTACGTATGTATCTGCCAACTGGGTGCCTTTGCTATCTTGCTCGGGCGGATTGGTTTTCAGACTCTGTTTCGTTCGGGTCTATGCACAGTGGTCGAGGGACGAAGCATTTCGGCTGCTGTGTCCGTGGTAAGCGAGGGATATGTAATTTTAGACTGTGTGGATATTGTTATTTGTTTGTTCAAGTTCGTATATTGTAGGACGTTATATTTATTTACCATAGTGTTATTCGATATTGATGAATTTATTTTTATGTGTTGATACAGGATTGATTGGGTGTTGTAATGATATATAATAGGCGACAATAAAAATATTGTATTGTATATTATTGTATTGGATTGGATTGCATTGCATTGTACTGAATTATATGGTATTGTATTGTATTAGTTCTTATTTATATCAGAGTGTTAATTTGTATTTGGTCTCCGTTTGGTTTTTGTAAAAATATATGGTATTACATTGTATCGTAGCGTATGGTATTGTATTGTATTGTCTCCGTTCTTATTTGTATTAGAGTCTTAGTTTGGTTTTGGTAAAAAGTTATGGTATTGCATGATGTCGTATTGTATTGTGTTGTATTGGATTGCATTGTATTTTGTTGTACTGTACTGTATTGTCTTAGTTCTTATTTGGTAAATACAACCTTAGTTTGTATTTGAGCTTAGTTTGGTTGTGATGAAAAGGTGAATTTTTTCATTGTGCCGTATTGTATTGTATTGGATTGCATTGTATTGTATTATATTGTATTTTATTGTATTGTATTTTATTGTATTGTCTTAGTTCTTATTTGGTAAATACAACCTTAGTTTGTATTTGGGCTTAGTTTGTTCGTGGTAAAAAGGTATAGTTTTGCATTGTGCCGTATTGTATTGTATTGTATTGTATTGTCGTAGTTCTTATTTGATAAATACAAAGATAGTTTATATTTGGGCTTAGTTTGGTTGTGGTAAAAGGGTATGATATTGCATTGTATCGTATTGTATTGTATTGTGTAGTCTTGGTTCTTATTTGTATTAGTCTCAGTTTTATATTTGGTAAAAAAGTATGGCATTGCATTGTATCGTATTGTATTGGATTGTATTGTATTGTATTTCATTGCATTGAATTGTATTTTGCTGCGTTGTATTGTATGGTATTATATCCCATTCATATTAAGGGGTCGGCATAAGGTTACAATTTTCGAAACGTGATTTTTTTAAATTCATCCTTCTAGAGCCTATAGTTTCAGTTTGTATTTGGTAAAAAGGTATGGTATTGCAATGTATCGTATTGTATTGTATTATCTTCCATTGATTGTTATGCATAGTTTGACGCATAGTTATGCATAAGTTCATGGCCTGGCTCTTGACTTGTGTCTGGTAAAAATTTAAAAAATTGGCCGAGTTGTGAAGATTTTTGTGACGGGTTAGGTCGCCCACTGCGCTACGCCGCCCGCTGTAACTCATTTTTTTTTCTTTCGCGTTTTGCTCGGAACAATCATTTTTGACACGGGATAAGTCCTATCTCAAAATCTATTAGTATGATGTATTTATAATTCGGTAAGAGCATTGTTTATCTTTTTATCGTATCACCGGATGATTTCTCTATGTCTATGCATTTATTAGAAAGTAACGAGCAGAAGGGATTTTTTAGGCGAAAATCGACCCTTTTTCTACAGTTTTTCATTTTTGTAATTTTCAAAATTTCAAAAAAGTAGCCGGTCATACCAAAGTTTTATTATGATATTAAAAGTAAATTTTCTTCTTTTCAATTTCAGATCGCCCTAGTTGCCAGAACCACCTACACCGCCTGGCCATGCAGCAACGGCGGCACTTTGTTTAGATTATACTAACTTCATTGTTTATCAATATTTTTCAACAACAAAAAAACCCAAACTTGGCAAGAGTATGTATTAATTATATGTAAAATCCCAACCTCGTAATCCTAATACGCTCATTAGAAAAAAATATCGAAATCCGACCTGTTTTTGTGCCCCAAGCCCAATAAATTTGATGTCGAGGACCATCTATTACAGCACTTGAATGCTTTCTTTACGAACTATTTCGATTTTTCTCCGCTCAGTTGTCTCACCCACGAATTACTTTACCTCGACTATTATCGTGGAACTACCCCAAGCCTTGTCATTAAATGCACTATGCCTTTGTTCACCCCTCAATTACGCACTCCAAAAGTAGAGCTTCCGCGAGGCACCCGTTTAAAATATTCGGTTTCACGTGCCTTAATTCAAACGAGCTTCTTTCGTGCCAATTTTTTCTTTTCAAGCGTTAACCCCTCATTGCACACACAATTGATTTTATCGTAGTTAATCTGCCACATTTTTTTTCTTTCGTTTGTTCATGAAAATGTCTGCTCTATTGTTCATTTTTTATGTTTCAGAATCTTTTTAAACTATTGGAGATTTTTTATTATTAAAATTTCTTCTATCGTTTTGTTACTTGTCAAAAGTTGCTTCTCCTTTCATTTATTATATTTTCATTATTAAAAATGATTTTTTATTCCTATTTTTTTTTTTTCGTTCTCTAATAAAGGTAAGGCGGTTGGAGCGTTAACCATGGTCCAAGATTATTTTTTTCAATTTACGTTATTGTTTAGTTTATACTGGGAATTTTTTTAAATTCTTTCTCCACCGAAAACCAGAGATAAAAAATAGTTTGATGTATGTTATTTTACGTGCGGTTAGATGGGCAAGACATTCTCGCTACGGATGATGTACTTCTTTTGGCTATTTATCACTAAGATAAACCATTTCTAACAACGGATTAACGCAAACTAAACCTTTGTTAACAGTTAGAAAAAAAAATTCCTCGTCTTTCCCATCGTAAACCATATACGGGGGTGCCAGAACTGAATGCGTATCCTGAAATGGGGGGGTTGGGGGTAAAATTTTCAGTCGATTGATATAAGCATGTGTGGGTCTCAGATCAACCGCTGAATTATTATGAATTCTTAAAGGCGGGCCAATCCGGTGCGCTTGCCTTTAAAAATTCATAATAATTCAGAGGTTGATCTGAGACCCGCAAAAGCTTATATCAATCGCCTCAGAATTTCACTCCGAACCCCGCATTTTAGGGAACGCATTGAGTTCTGGGACACCCTGTATATTCAAAATTGAACCATCAAGGTTTGATGAAAAATTACGAATCTTGGCTGGCGGATGAAGAGCATTGCTACCAACCTCACTGTCCGCGATTTTGCCATATTTCGGCAACATTCAATGATAATTAATGGTAATAATAAATAATCTCGTGACAAATATAAATAGGCGTAACTATAAATAATTCACAATTTCCTTTTGAGTTGTATAATACATTCGCTGACGCAGTTGTTTCATAATATTCATCGATAATGACATACTTTTTCAAGTTGGTGGTAACGGAAAAGTTGTTGTCATTTACGTAATAAAAATATAAAAATGCATAACTTTACCCTTTAATTGTATATTTTATGAAAAATTAGCATCTACATAATAAATCTACACCTCTTTGTACATTTTTTCAAGGCCTTAGGCCACCGGAACGGGTACAAAATCATGTGCGAATTTAACAATTTTTTTTTCGTATGAAAAAGAGATTCACTCATGAAATTAATCACACATCAATTTAGTATGAATATCAAGCTATTAGAAAATATATATTTTTCTTTTTTCGATACACAAAATGGCGGACTACTCGAAACTTCTTGAAACAGCTTTTTCCAATTGGCGTGACAAACAACTTCAACAATTTTCACTCGATTTACTTCAAATTCAAAAGTTATGTTCCTAATTGCATTTCGCAGAGAAGTACGTACGGAATTTCTGATTAATCGAAAACTTTTCATCTTATGAGCAGTTTATGCGCAGTTATAACGGAATTTTTCACTGAAAATTCATTTCTTAATTTCAAATACCTACAACTTTTGAACAAAACAATATTTTTTAAATTCCGTAGATACTTCTCTAGGTATTCTAATGTATATTACCGAGAATTTTTGTTTTTTGTTCTTGGTAAAAAATTTGTGGATGCTGAATGTCACGCCGCGGAGCGCCTAAAAAAAGATAACGAAAGAAAATATTAGTAGTCGGCCGTTTAGTACATCGAAAAAAAAAATTGTTCTAACAGCTTGTTCTGTTAGAAAATTCGGGTGTAGTTCCGAAATGCCTATACCGCTTTTTTCTTTCAAATTTTGTATACGTATGTATTTTGACTCGCTGAACACGAATATGATAATTGAAATTGGCGCAAATTTGATTTTCAAGATAAACTGAAGATAAACTGAAAAAAACGGGTTTTGTAGTTTTTTAATTTTACTTAAACAAATGTTGATCGTAGAGGAAAATGTCTTCTATAAAAGTTGTAGCCCACCAAAAGAATGATAATTTATGTTCTATACAAATTTTGTCTTAAATTATTATTTTCCAAGAAAATGGGATAATACTCCAGTAAATATATTTTGCTAAACTTTATTAGTTTCGATGTTATCAAAGGTGCCCAACATACCCACCCCAGTGTTCTACGCACCCCACGATTCGACGCACCCATCCGAGGTGCCCCCCGCCCACCCCAGTGTTCTACGAACCCCACGATTTCACGCACCCATCCGAGGTGCCCCCCGCCCGCCCCAGTGTTCTACGCACCCCACGATTCCACGCGCCCATCCAAGGTGCCCAACAATCCCACCCCAGTGTTCTACGCACCCCGCGATTCTACATACCTGAGTTTTGGTTCGGTTTGTTTTCATTGCTGTTTGTGTTTGTGTTATTTGGGTTTATTTGAGCCCATATGCAGTAAAGTGCGTAAGTAGATAATATCGAAACTAATGGAGTTTAGCAAAATATACTTATTGGAGAATTATGCCATTTTCTTGGAAAATAATTATTTAAGACAAAATTTGTATAGCACATAAATTATCAGTCTTTTGATGGGCTACAACTTTCGTAGAAGACACTTTCCTCTATGATCAACATTTGTTATAATAAAATAAAATGAAACTACAAAAAACCGTTTTTTTGAGCTTTTATCTTGAAAATTAAATTTGCGCCAATTTTAATTATCATATTCGTATTCAGCGAGTCGAAATACATAAGTATACAATATTTCAAGGAAAAAAGCGGTATGGGCTTTTCGGAACATTATCCAAAAATTCAACACATTATATTCATACTAATTAGATGTGTAATTGATTTTATAAGTGAATAACTTTTTCATACGAAAAAAATTGTTAAATTCGCACATGACTTTATACCCGTTACTGTGGCCTAAGGCTTTAAGTTCACTGAGAGAAAAGTTCATAAACCTTAATTTGACTCAACTGGACCGCTAGAAACCTCCTTAATTACACGAACGACAGGGCTTAACGAATTCGCCGTTCTGCGATACTTACGTACGGATGAACACGTATTATCACGAAAAATACTTGTTGTTCGAGCCATAAGCCACTGCGATGTGCACTCTTGAATAATGGCCGATGGATTTTTTCAGTTATTAGCTTCGATTCGCAATTTTCCAATACCATTTATTATCCGGTAAAGCAACGTTGCCGCGCAATTTGTGTACACCCACGTTCACGAGGGTGGATGTGGGGGGGGGGGGGTACCAAACACCGTTAAAAACAATGGCGGCCAATCATCCGATCGAGACGGACTTTTTGCAAAATGAGACCCACGCGAGTGTGCACCGCGTACGTGCGTGGGTGCCTCGCTTCATTCCGTAATCGTAGAGCGCTAATGCTTTTTAATAATGCTCGTGAGAGTCGCGTTATGAGGATTCATAATGAATCGTGTTGGGATGATGGGGGGGGAAGAGAGGCGGAAAAACTAACGAATTGCACCGACAAAGAGGCCTTGGTGTAATCGAAGCCTGTCGCATCCCACACGTGGCCGACTTTTATTTTCGTTCCCGAACAGACGAACTTTTTCATTCGTTGTGATTGGACGAGAATATGAAATAATGCTTTTTCGTTATTCAGGCGCGCGAAAATGAGTCATTTTTCGGGAATTATTTTAAAGGTGATACAATAATCGCTTCATTTCGAAATTTTGACATTATCTTAACGGAACTTTGAAGTGTTGAAAAAAAAATTATTTTTAAAACTAAATAAAATGGCGGCGTTATAAGAAATTATTATAAGCATCTTTTGAAAAACTGCTCATGTTATGACTCAAAAAATTATTGATCGATCTGACTGAAATTTTGGGAGGTTTCGCACTATAAAATTATTTGAAGGATATTCCTAAAGTTTTGAGGTTATCGCATAATCAGGTTACTCGTTTGGGATAAAAATTGCCGAGAAAAATATGAAAATTCGATTACAAAAGTACTTAATTTTTAATTTTATACTTTTTACATATTTTTATGGATACATCCTTCCAAAAATGTTATAGTGAGAAACCTCCCAAAATTTTAGTTATATCGATCAATAATTTTTTGAACTATAACATGAGCAGTTTTTTAAAAGACGCCTATAGGAATATCTTGTAACACCGGTGTTTTTGATTTGTTTGAAAAAGAAAATAATATTTAACACTCGAAAGTTGTAATAGATAATGTCAAAATTTTAAATAGATGCGATTATTTTATCACTTTTGAAAAAATTCATGAAAAATTACTCATTTTCGGGCGTCTAAAAGGATGTCCCCCCTTAAGGGGTCTGCGTAAGCTTGACATTCCGAAAATATGATTTTTCATTGTTCCTGTCGTTTTATAGTGTGGGGTCGTAGCTGTGGCAAAGATTTTGTGAAAATTCGAAAAATTCACTGAGTTGTGACAATTTTTGTACAGGGTCAGATCGCCCTTTTTCTCGTTTTTCTCTAAACTGTGTTTGGTGAAACAGCTTAAGGCGAGACATACACCTAGTTGGTCGAGGTCGAGGATTTAGAAGCTATGAACATTCCGTCGACCGTAGACCTGCACTAGGGCCTAGTATCCATGATTTCATGTAAGTTGACAAATTTCATGATTTATTCATTCCCAAATTTTCAAATGCGTTTTTCTCAAAACCACGTTTTTCAGATCGGTACCCAAAATTTCTCGGAAACCAATGAACCGGTTGCCTTGAGGTTTTTTTGTGGTTATTCTATACACCATTATCTAGTACTTGTCATAGGATTTTTTTTCCGTTACTTAGTTTTTGTTTTATAGGCAAAATAATAACTAATTTTTTGCCCAAAAATCACTATCTATGTTCAAACGTCCGCCATTTTGTCACAAATCGATATTTTCAAAATCGGCTATGACAAGTACTAGATTATAGTATCTAATTTAATAATCTTTTTGGTTTTTTTTCCAGATGATTTTCGAAGAAACGCCAATGGGTACCGCATACGCAGATTTTTTTACGACGCTCACAGGCTCATACAATATCCTTGTATATTTTTGATATTTTAAAATAAAGAAAATTAAACATATTTTTGAATGTATATACTTTTAGATAATTGAAACCCCAATCCGAAATTTCAAATAGATTTCCTTTAAAAAATTCACAAAAATGACCTTTTTTCCGGTTCCTAGGTGTCGCTCCCCTTAAGTCGTATTTCAAAATTGATCCGTTCGATTCACGTCAAATTTGTAGAGAGAGCATGGTCCATAACATTTTCTGTCGTATGACCGTACAAATTTTCAATATGTTCATCCATTTATTACTAAAGAATAGTTCAAGTTTTTTTTTTCGGTCGGAAATTTCGCTTTACATTCTAAGGCCTGCAATTTTGGTAATTGTCAAAATTTGGATAAAGTATCGGGTCGTACGATAGTTTTATTATTCTAATAAAAGTAAATTTTTTTCCTCTTCAATTCCGATGACCGTAGTTGCCGAAATTACCTATGCCGATTGGCCACGCAGCAGCGGCGCAACTTTGTTTGAATAATAATAACTTCATTGAGTATTAATATTTTGTTAATGAAAAAAAAACAAAAGTTAACAAGACTGTGTATTAGTTGTGTGTAAAATTCCCACCTCGGCATCCTAATACTCTCGTCAGAAAAAAATAGTGAAAAACAACCTGTTTTTTGGGC
>OZ023317.1:20177666-20210360 GCA_964007375.1 Ophion obscuratus
GATGCCGTATATAACAACCCCATCCCCCTCCCACGCGCCCCTCTTCACTTGCCGCCCCATCTCTCGGAGAGTAGCCTGAAAAAGTTGTACATCGCGAGGTCTCGTGCACGCGCCGGGACGTTTGTTGACGTTGCCAGTGACCCTATAGGAGTTGGTGCGATGTGCCGAAGAGACACGGCGGGTGGGGGAGGCGGAGGGGTGGAAAAGTAAATTTATTTAACACGACCAGTCCAAGAGAGAGAAAAAGGGGGAGAAAAAAAACATTTGTTTAGTTAATACTCATTTATAGGTGTGTTGGGAAATTCCTTTCCTCGCATTCATCTAGATTTTACGTACTTTGCGTTATGGCGAGACATCACTGTGACGGGTGAGAAAAATCGATTTTTTGTCTTTTTCTCGAAGTGAAAATGTGATATGTGAAAATATTTTCATGAAAATGTGATATGTGAAAATATTTTCATGAAAATGTGATATGTAAAAATATTTTCGTGAAAATGTGATATGTGAAAATATTTTCATTCAAATGTGATATGTGAAAATATTTTCATGTAAATGTGATATGTGAAAACGTTTTCATGAAAATGTGATATGTGAAAATATTTTCATGAAAATGTGATATGTGAAAATATTTGCATGAAAATGTGATATGTGAAAATATTTTCATGAAAATGTGATATGTGAAAATATTTTCATGTAAATGTGATATGTGAAAATGTTTTCATGAAAATGTGATATGTGAAAATATTTTCATGAAAATGTGATATGTGAAAATATTTTCATGAAAATGTGATATGTGAAAATATTTTCATGAAAATATGATATGTGAAAATATTTTCATGAAAATATGATATGCGAAAATATTTTTATGATAATGTGATACGTGAAAATATTTTCAAGTTAAAATATTGAAAATTGATCAAGTTACAGACGATTTAGTGAGAGCAGGTGACGCAAGGATTTACGTGTATTTTACTAACCCTTTCAATCGCGTTTTTCTCACAACGACTTTTCTCGATCCGACCGGTATTGTAACTCTAATTGTTCGATTTGCGATTTTAACTTTAAAACCAAAATTTCCGCAAATACAACATTTATCGTTGCTCGCAGCCCTTTTTTCGTAGTATTTTTTAAGCCTTCGACAATAAGTAGAAATTTCCGCCAAAGTTAGACTTTTTTTTACCACTCAGTAATTCGTGAATTGGTTTTCTTCGAAAAACGGCTGCGTCCGACGTTAACTACATTTATGTAGATTATTGTTAAAAAATCGTTTTATTTTTCAGACTAAGGTAAATGTCCCAATTATTGAACAGCTACGGATCTGGGGGAATGAATTCGGTGAGAAAAAAATATAAAATCAAGAAAAAACCATCGCTTTCAGGTTCAAATGATACTTTGATATTTTTACTTTCGAAAAATTACCCTTTAAATTATTTTTAAATAATTTCAAATGAACAAAAAGAATAACAACGTGAAGAATGCAAATGTCCCAATTATTGAACACTGGAAGTGCCTATGTCCCTAATATTGAACAGGCATGTCCCAGTTATTGAACACTCTCGAGAATTCTTTTGCCGTTCTAAAAATATTATTTTGGGTACAATATTAAGAAATAAAAGAAAAATCAAACACTTAAATAATCTTTTGTTAATCATGTAAAAATACAAAAATATATATTTAGTCTCATTTGACAGGTTTTTGGTTCATTCGCATTTGGTTTATTTTTGCTTTTCGACTCGAACTTTATTTTATTTTTATTTTCAGCTTCTTCGTTTTTATGTTCTGTTTTTGTTTGATTTTGTCACAGCTTGGTTCCCTGAAATATCGGAGAGCAAAAAATATTGAACATTAAATTCGTATGTTTAGGTTACATTTAGGTAATATTCTCTTTTTACTTTCCTTTTTATGTTTATTGCACGAAATTACAAATAAAAAATATATTTGACGATCTTAGAGTTATTATTAAAAGAATAAAGGTAAGTTTATTCAGGAACTTACAGTTTTTGTTTGAATAAATCCGATTCACACGATCTGTCACACGTTAACTGTCTAGATGTTTTGATGGGTTTAATGACGCCAACTTGGAGAATTCGAGTGTTCAATAATTGGGACACACTGCATTTTCTATGTCCCAATGATCGACCACCGTATTTTTTAACAAATAATTAAATAAAGTTTTGTCATAAAAATTGTTATTTGTAAGAAATTTTCTGAGGAACCTGAAACGCCTTTACTTTTTGAGATGCGACACTTTTCGAATTTTTTATGCCCTTGCGCATAAAGCGGCGCGTCTTAGCAAAAACGATAAGCAGTTACCACGAGACGTTAAATCGAGTTACCGTTGCTGATTAAATAATGTTTTTCTCTATTAATTAAAGCTTTTTTTGCACAAGTAAGGTAACATTTCAATAGCTAAAAGTTCCATATATGTAATGAAATTTTATAAATAAGTAAATGCATGCAGGTGAATGAGAAATAATAAAAATACAAGATAGTGTTCAATAATTGGGACCTGTTCAATAATTGGGACATTTACCTTAACCGTTGTATATCGTATAACCATGTTATCGATTCGGCTGTCGGATCACATTTTTTATACAGAGACTCTATTATACCTCAATAACGGAGTTAATTTTCAATTCTTTCAAATAAAAATTTACACGGAATAAGTTCAATATATGATTAATAACATACCTTTCATCCAAACCCCGAATAAATAATCTAGTAGGCGAAATAAATACGGACAAAACGACCTTTTCCATAGTCATAGTGGTGTCCTCCCTTATGTATCGTTCACGGCGCTCCGTGTAAAGTTGATTAAACGAAAGCATTGAAATATCTTGGAATGCGGATAAATGTGTATGTCGATGATGTCCACTCGGCGGAGCATATCGTTCGATAACATTTTTATATATACGATTTTGGATTTATACGTTTCTCTTGCCGGATCGACTTGTGGCCTCAGTGAGATGCGGTACGAAAAATAGAGAGATTTGATTATAATCCATATGGAAGATTAATTCGTTCGAATCCATTTACATTGCCGTATATTTTTTTCGTCATATGTTCATACTATATATGTAAATACAAATACAGGGTGTCCCAGGACTAATTGCGTTCGCTGAAATGAGGGGTTGGAGGTGAAATTCTGAGTCGATTGATATAAGCATGTGTGGGTCTCAGATCAACCCCTGAATTATTGGTAATTTTCAAAGGCAGGCCAATCAGGTGCGCCCGCCTTTGAAAATTCATAATAATTCAGGGATTGATCAAATAATCGCTTCGGGGTCAATTGAAACGTGTTTCTAAACGGGGTCAATTAAAACGTGTTTCTATTGAGCTCGAACAACCATTTCATACGCAAGCACGTTTTCCAAATCTTGTTTTATTTTTTAGGTGCAAAAAATCGTCCGAAAAGTAAAATGATATTGAAGAATCCTAATATACCTTCAGTGATACTCAAACTGGAATGAATAGCAATAAAACTGAATATTTTGATTAAAAGTATATTTTATTTACGACAAACATACTTTATCACTCCATATACATCATTAGGGGCGGGGTAAAGTATTAAATTTTCTTTTTCATTTTTTTTAAATGTTTTAAATGAATGCATAATATATCAAGAATATTGTGTTAAAATTTCAAGTCGATCGGAGTAAAATTGACGAAGTTATGAGTATTTGAGCGTCTATTGCTCCATGCCGGGTTTTATACCTGGGCGGCAGCTGCGCGGCGCGCTATTGTATTTTTCGATCCCGTTTGCGTAGACAAACGCAAAAAGATGCTCTCGATCATCTTGATGGAAGCCTTTTGCTCTACGGACCTGGCATCGACGACTTTGAGTGAGTATAAGAAAATTATCGAGTTTTATTTTGAATTTCTAAAAATTCACAGATAATCGAAAAATCTGAAAAAATTCATACGTATTAAGAAAAATGAACGAATCACGAAAAAAAATTGGGTTGCGGAGAAATTTGTTGACTAATTTTTTTTTTTCATCATTTTGTTAATAACATTTTGGAATTATTATTATGCAAAATTAATCTTTTGAGTACCTTTAATATGCATGAATTTTCTCAGATTTTTATGCAATCGAGAAGTGTTCTCAAACTTATGAGCAATGAGCGCTAAGCGACCAAACCCCTCTGCGTTTTTCAAACCGTTTTTCTGAGACTTGTCATATTTGAAGTCCGTGTGCACGATAACTCAAAATCAACTGGACCAATCGCTTTGAAATTTTGCACAGTACTTCTTCACATAATTCACCAGGTATTGTCGAGAGCTTTTTTGTTTTTTTTATAATTACTAATTTTTCAACAACAAATTAGCCGATTTTTTTTAGCGATCGGGTTTTAACGAATCGGGTTTTTGGCTTCCAAGTGCTACGAAAAATCGAAAAAAAAAAAAATCCTCCCGTCGTTATCTCGAGAAACATCTCCTTTAACAAATGTATTTTGATTTTTTTGTTTCAGATGATTCTGTTGCGAGTTATGGTGCACACCGCAAACCAACTTTTTTTCGAGGCGCCTCCGGGGTTTAATTTTCACTCGCTCAATTTTGAATATTTTGCAATGCAAATTTAGGAGAATGTTGTTCAAATGTTACTTTATTATATGTAAATTTTTCAATAAACGAACACTATTCGTTACGCCAAAAAAAAATCTTAAAAACATGCCTATTTTTCGCCGAATTAACTTTACCCCGCCCTTAACAGTACCTGGGTTTAGTAGAAACATTAGTTCAATCAGCTGAAAACACCTATTCCAATTAACCCCAGGCACTGTTTCGATTGACCTCGACACAGGGTCAAATGAAACGTTTTTCGAGGGTTTCTAAATAGCTTCTACCTAAGTTAAGCGCATATAAGAAGCAAAATCAATAATTCTATCATACAGCCAGATAATCTAACTATAATTAAAGCCCATTACCAAACAGATAGGGTATAAAATGAAGTTACCCTAACCGATTTTCTCAAAATCGTTCCTATTGACCCCAGCTTACCATATTGGTCTTCCGCTGACTGGTTGATGCGCCAGCCGGTGCACGGCTAAGCGGTCACCGCTCTGAATATCGACCATGCACACCGCTGCTTAAGACCTCAGGTCAGTCTAGAGGCCGAAACAATAGGCTTTTTGGGGATTTTTTTTTAGAAAAACTAGAAAATAAATCGAAATTACAAAAAGGGTATTTATCATACATATCAGTGACTGTATACAATAATTTTTTTGAAGGGATTTATTTCAAACTGGCCGCTGTGCAGCGTTTATCTCAAAACTGCATTTTCCAAGTTGGCCGGAAACATAACTTGGACAATTTTCAACCGATTCACTTGAAATGTTGAATATATCCTGAAGAATACATTGTCTATGGAAGTACGTAGGATTTTTTTTTACATTGCATAGTTCATTTGTTATTAACGATTTTTTGGGCAAATTTTTGGAAAATGAAAAATTAGCCTAAAAAATCGTCAGATAATTGTCAATAATAAATGAACTATGCAATATAAGAAAAAAAAGCCTACGTACTTCCATGGACAATGTATTTTTTTAAGATATATTGAACATTTCAAGTGAATCGGTTGAAAATTGTCTGAGTTATGTTTACGGCCAACTTAAAAAATGCGATTATGAGATAAACGCTCCACAGCCGCTATTTTGAAATTAATCGCTGCAAAAAAATTATTGCATACTGTCACTGATATGTATAATAAACACCCTTTTTGTAATCTCGATTTATTTCGTAGGTTTTCTGAAAAAAAATCCCCAAAAAGCCAATTTTTTCGGCCTCTAGAGTGGCCTAACCCGTTAACTCGAAGTACCGCTGGAGCCGAAACCCAACCGCGCATCAACTAGTGTTGGTATATATTTATATATACGACTCACTTTTGCAGACATAATTTATTCAGGAACGACGGAATTCATTAGCATTTTTTGTTCCGAATATAAAAAGAATAAAGGGCGAGCGAGGGAGAGAAGGGACGGAGGGATGACAAACTATTGGAGGTGCTGAATAAATCAATAATAATATACACGATACAAAAAAGTAATGAAGTTATATATTATTCATGGAAAATATAATTATTTCCATAATGATGTATGTATGCGATTCATTCGATAACATATCACACACATACTCAGGCATATCTATGGGTTGTTCGAAAAGTATTTTTTTTTTCCAAAAGAAGCAGTGGTTGTATTTATAATTAGCCAACTGTATTTTAAACCGTATTGTCATTATATATTCCGACAGCTGACAGTTCAAAGCTCATAAATAAAAAAAATGTTTGATTCTGTGCAATTGTTTTTTTTTCTGTCCTATCAAATATAGAAGATCAAAAGCAGCATTTTCGGCATATTTTGCCTTTTTCATTACAAAAAAGGTAAGAATGCTTTTCAAGTAAGAAAAAAAATTATGTGACGTGTATGGAGACGATGTGTTGACAGATCGCCAGTGCTAAAACATGTTCGCAAATATTAATTTCCAAAAAAAGTAATGCTCTCTGTTTGATAGGATTTTAAGGGAATTGTTTTTTGTTAAGCTTTACCAGACAATTTCACAATTGACTCGAAAGTGTGGGTACTGACTTAACTGGACAACTTGAGTGATTCTATCAACCAAAAAAGGCCAGAATCGGTCAGCAGAAAAAGTGTAGTGTTTCACCATGATTAGTGCTAGACCTTACACAAATTTGGTAACTCGTCAGAAGCTGTTGCAGCTTGGATGGGATGTGCTAGCATACACACCATATTCACCAGGGCTGGCACCCTCGGATTATTACTTGTTCCGGTCGTTACAACATTTTTGAAACGGTAAAATATTTACTCCCGTTGAGGATGTCTAAAATCACGTGGCCCAGTTTTTTGTAAGCGAAGTTCAAAAGTTTTATGAGCGTGGAATCGTGCCACTACCAGAAAAATGGGAAAAGGTATTGGGCAAACATGGTCAATATATAATACGATAAAATATTTATATATCAAAAGAAAATAGTTTTTCAATTTCACGGAAAAAAAATTACTTTGCGGACAAACCATATATATATATATATATATATATATATATATATATATATATATATATATATATACACACACACACACACAGGGTGTCCCCAAAAGGGACACCCTGACATGAGATGTCTGCCACCCGAAATAAGTCGGTAACTATTGACGTCACAAAAAAATGATCCAGACAAAAGTTTTACGGTATGATGGGGGCCATCAAATGCGTTCTATTTTTTTTTATTTCGGTGGAGGCGCTGACGCACAGTGATGGTCACCTCCACTTTTTTAAAGGGAATGGTACATTTTTTTTCAACTATCTTGAGGAGCACCACAAGCCGCATAAAAAACATTAGGGGATGAAAGTCGATCAAGGTCATTCAATGTCACCTCTTAAAATGAAATACAAATCTAAATATCTCGGAAGACTACCAAATATTTGGTAGTAATCCGAGATATCTAGATTTGTATAATTGATACTGACCTTGAATGACCTTGAACGACTTTCACCCCGTAATGTTTTTTAGGCGGCTACTTATATATATATATAATTTCGTTTTTTTTTTTCGTGAAAATGAAATACAATTTTCTTATAATACATAAATATTGTAATGAATTACATTTTTAACATTTTTATATGTATAAATATATATATATATAAATATGCGTTTGTTGTTCGGAAAGTAATTTCGTTTTTTTGTTTGTAAAAATGAAAGATAATCTATATATATAAATATATTTATATATTCATTAATGTAGAATTCTTTTTCGATATAGTTTGTTCACGAGCGACGATGCTCGTTAGTATTTCTTCTTTTGTTGTATTCATAAACAAAGAGTGAGAGAGAGAGAGAGAGAGAGAGAGAGAGAGAGAGAGAGAGAGAGAGAGAGAGAGAAAGAGAGACCAAGGGACGTGGAGAGATGACAAATCGTTACTGTTAATATACAGTCACGATATGGAATATCCATAATAGTTATCATCGTCGGGCGCTGCTGTGCCCGAAAATTCAACCCCGGCACTCTTTGTATCCTGTGTACCCGCCCGTCATCTCGCCTCGCGAATAACCTCGACGCCAATGTGCGCCACCCCGCCGGTACGTCCTCCCAAATAAAATGGCAATGTTCATTTGCGATATACGGGAAAGCACGCACTGTTTTTATCGAGTTTGTCAGTGATGTCCCCTCGCGCCGCCCTCTCATCACCCGGTCGCTCATCGCGTACCGAGATCCGGCGCTTTCTCGAAGCTTTTCTTTCGTCTTGCACGGGATTACAGATCGGGAGTTTCATCAAGTAGGATTCACAAACACGGTGTAAACATTGTGTTCTTAAAAAAATGAATTGAAAAAAAAAACAATTAGTCAAAAAAAAAGAAATTTTTTTTTTCAAATTACAGTAACAAAATGTTCAACTACAAAAATATCATTTTCGCTATTGCAGCAACAATGATTTAAAAAATGTATTATATCACAGGAACACATCACAGGAACAATTTGAAAAATGAAATTGAAAACATTTTTTAACTACCGTAAAATGGGGTTACTTTGAACAGGTTTTGGACGTTTTAGGCATTGAAATGCAACTTATTCATGAATTTCTTCGATAGGTTTATTTTATAGATATTGATATAAAAGTTGTTACTCTTAATAAATCCACTTTCGAAATACATTTTTTTTTAAATTTAATTTATTTGTCACTATTTATAGACGAAAATGGTAGTAAAAAAGTCCTAAAAAAATGGTGGGTCTGCGCTGTTGATGACATCTCGGAGATGGATCATCCGAACCAAAAATATCAAACGGTTTTAGAATTCAGTATGTTAATGGCTATAGCGCATATCGTACGTTTTTTAATATATGCAAAAATAAAAAAATGGCGGACATTTTTCGAAAAAGAACAAAACAAAAACCTGTTTTTTTTCACAGTTTTTTGGAAAAAAAGTAAACATCAAAATTTAGAAAATTCCTTGATATGCGTTATAGCTATAGTTGTAAAGAATGTGTGGTTAAAATGTGATATGGATCGGTTCAGTAGTTTCGAATATTTTACCAACAAGCCGTTGAAAAACGTTGTTTCGAGAAAAACGCGTTTAAAGTTTGTTTGCTTTACATAAATACATACTTTTTTCATGAAAATAACCTTTTTTTAGCGTCTAAAGTGAGAAGACCCCTTAGGGGTTACTTTGACATCATTTTGGTAAAAAAATTAATATTTTTTACATTATACATCAAATTAAGTTAAATTCAACGATTTTTTACAATCAAATTGTCATCATTGTTAAGAAAACATTTTACATAAAAATGTGAGGTATCTATTATAGGGTACTATTGTAGGCAGTTGATCAATCTTATAATTATCATTCAGATCAAAATCAACTCGAGCAACATTACAATCAACTTTAGCAACATTATAATAAACTTCAACAACAAATTTGAGCAACAATAGAAAAAAAGTATTTTAGCCTATTTTGGCGCCCCAAAAACTGTCAAAGTTACCCTGAATGTCAATTTAACCCCGTTTTACGGCATGCAATTTATTTATTGAGAAAGCAGTTCCGCGAAAAGAGAGGAACGGGTCGAAAAAACAGTTGCACGAGGCTTTCTCGATACTTGACAATTTTTTTTCAAACATATACATGTAAGTAAAGCGAGATTAAAAAAAAGCAAATAAACTTGAGCAACTTTATAGTCCTCGCATTTGTGCATGTGCGAAGGAAAATCACCGGCGTCCTCGTCAAGGGATTGCGATAGCGATTGAAAGAAGAAAAGAAAGAAAATCAAACGTTCCCATTCGGCTTTTGCCTACAAAAGTCAGTACAGGTGACCAGAAGAGGGGGATGAAAAAAATTCAGCTCGACTGACGTGAAAAGCTCGAGCGTGCGGATAAATCCGTAGCCTCGTGATAACTAAGTTATCAAGAAAACACTGAAGTCCTCGAATGTCCATCGTATCTCTCCCTTTCTATCTCTCCCCCGTGGCAACCCTCGCGGTATCTTCATGTGTGCACTTGCTGCCGTTCCACCCATCGAAAAACGTTCCTTTTTTTACGAACAAGCAGAAAAATGCAGTTACCCGATGGATTCGGAGCGTTCTGACATTCGACTTGCCACGTCAGGGGGAGGGGGTGGCCCGTTGTATAATCCGAAATTATTCCACCTGGACATGACGAAGTAAACTCCTTTTTTCCTTCCGCTCCTCGTTCTCTCTTCGTTCTCCCTCCCTCCTACCAAAAGTAACCAAAAAATCACCAACGAAGAACACCGATAAAAGGCCGAGCGGAGACACGTGCTTGGTCAAAATCGACAATGAAACACAAAAACGACTGAAAAAAAAGTAACCGATTTCTTGCTCAGAACGCTCGCAACGAGGGCAAGCTGCGCGTCGAGCGTTTGAGAGAAAACTTTTGAAAATAACGTTGAACGTGTTAATTGGAAAATGATACGTGACTCGAACTCGGAATACAGTGTGTACATCGGTTGGGTAGAAGGTGGACTTGTTCAACTGCGAGAGGGCCGGGCTGATCTCGTTCGGCAGAGGGCTCGGGAGGGATGGCAAAAAGGGCTTATTTGCCGGGGACCATGGTCGAAAAAAAGAGGGCGAGGGTGGTATTGGCCACCGGCCGGTTTTGTCCGTCGCATCATAGTCTACTCGGTCTGTGCGTTTTTTCACCGTGTCGTTGCGTTGCTCCGCGTTTCACGTGTACGTGCGTTCATGTGCAGGGTTGCAAAAAAACACACACACAAGCGCCGAAAAAAACAGGAACGGCTGTGAAAGTCGGTGGAGGGGCGTGGGGGGTGCTGGATGTGTGTAGGGTTTGCAAAATCACACCCAATCCTCATGAACGCCCGTCGCACACATCAGCTTGCGCCATTCCCGCTTTTCTCCCCGAGTATACTCTTTTAGCTGGTGTATGCAAATCGCGTTGCATATATGTGCAGAGTTAGGGAGGGGGAGGGAGGGAGAGAGAGAGAGGGAGAGAGAGAGAGAGAGAGAGAGAGAGAGAGAGAGAGAGAGAGAGAGAGAGAGAGAGAGAGAGAGAGAGAGAGAGAGAGAGGGAGAGAGAGAGAGAGGCAAAAAGGCAGGGAGGGTAGGGCAGAGTGAGAGAGAGTGGCGAAAAGGCAGGGAGGGTAGGGGAGAGTGACGCGTCAACGATTATACAAGCCTTCTGGTGGACCAGAGACCTCTCCCAAATCGCTCGTGTGCGTGCATTGCAGCATCCGAAGGGTGGCACACCGAGCGAGAGAGACAGGGCCAGGGTGACAATGAGAGCGAGGGAGAATAAGGGCCAGAAAAAATTCCGGGGCCGACGAATGTTGTAAAAATCTAGCCGACTAATCGGGCGCATTGTGTCCAATGGCGAACAATACTGCCGCGGTGCCATTCCCAATGCCGAATCTACATTGCCGCGGGTTTTTTTTTCTCTTCTTTTTTTTTGTTGCACAAGCGAACCCACGGATGCGAAGATCGTTGGAGAGGTGCAGATCGGAAAGGGCGAACTGCATTTTTTATATACGCACTAACGAGAGGCACCTATAGCACCGTACGCAAAATCACGCGTGCAAAAAAAAAGGAAAGCCGAACAAAAAAGCTCGTAACATTGTCCCATCGGTTTTACCGTCGGATTTTTTCGAAATTCATTTTCACGCAATGGAGAGAAAAGCCCGGATGTGCGTGTGTCTATAGGGCTTGGAGGCGTTTGTGTACGGTCGTCATCGTTGTCCGTTCTCGCTTGGGAACTGTGGCATGATGACACGAGGGGCTGATCTTAACGCCGGGAATGTGCGGATCTCATTATTGTGCAGCTCGCTTGGACCCCAACTTTGGGCTAGATGCACCCAAGGATTCGATGGGAAGACTCTGCTGGATTTGTTTGGATCTAGTGAGCGAAAAAAACTAGCCCTGAGAGATGTGGGTGATCCAGGCTCCAACTGGGACATTCGTGGAATAATGGAAATATCTAGCCATCCGATAGTTTCGTGCCGGAATAATGATAGGAAAATGTGCCTCGCTTGAGATTCATCGGGCTAAACGTTCCAAATTGCATTGGCAAGCTGCCACGATTCAGTTACCTGATCATTTGACCAAACGAAATCATTGTGCCCACCGTATGTGTGTGCGCTCATGCAAGATTTTTCGGTCGCTGTCATTGAGGATTTCCGGCAATCCATCAGACTCACCTGATACACCGGTGAGTCGGTAGACCGAGCGGGTGCCTGTGTGTGTGTTCTTACTTGAAACGCGCGTGACAACAAACAATGAAATCAGTGGCGAGAGTGCCTGGTATCATCTGCATTATAGCGTTAAACGCTAGGGTCGAAGCAATCGAGAACTTCCGGCATTACCGAAACCATCCCCCTGGCAAAGTAGTCCGAGAGTGGCGAAGAGAGGGGGAGAGAGAGAGATAGAGATAGAGAGAGAGAGAGAGAGAGAGAGAGAGACCAAGAGAGAGGGAGGAAGAGGATGAGGGGAGATGTGGAGGAGGAAGGTTTGCCTGCATGGTTAACGATTGCACCTGTTCTTACATGAGACCTCCTGCTCACAGTGCATATATGAGGGTGTCTATATATCGACCAGGCCGAGAGAGAAGCGTGAGGTTGCAGTATGCCCTTACAACGGCGAGAAAGACAGAGGTAGAATAAGCGGGTCGAGGGTGTTCTAACAATCGGAACACCCACCCAGCCCACCAAAACTCGCCCTCCATCTCGCTCGCACTCTTGTCTGAACCGGGCATTCCTAGAACAGTAATCTTATTAAATTTACATATTAATCAACGGATTTTAATTATCCCCAGCCCTTGCAAAGAGAGAGAGAGAGAGAGAGAGAGAGAGAGATAGGGCGATGGTAGGGGAGAGGGGCAAGTGAGGAGTGAAAGAGAAGAGAGTGGAGCAGCGAGGTGGGGGATGAGCGAGTGGAGAGAAGATGATATGTAGCCTGAGAGAAAGAGAGATAGGAACCTAGAAGGGCAGCGGAGCAGTCGGCACTACGAGATACAGAAGAGCCAACGGGGGGGAGGGGGAGCAAGCAAGAGGATGGAACGAGTTCCAACCTTGTGCTGTGGTGGTGGTGATGGTGGTGGCGGCGGTGGCGGTGGCGGAGACCGAGCCAGCTCTCGTAATTTACATTAATCCAATAATTGCATGGAGGTTTCCTAATTAGAAATTCAAATGAGGTGGTGGCAGGCAGGCAGGCTGGCTGGATGGTTGGTTCGTTGGCAGAGCTACGAGAGAGAAGGCGACAGAGCTCAGCAACGAGCGAGCGCAGCACACCAGCAAGCACAAGCTCGGATCACGCGGTAGCAAAGTCCGTGGCTCTCTAGCCCCCCACCCCTCGTCGTTATAGTAGGTACGTCGACGGGTGCAACGGCACCGGAGTCGAACACAAGTTCGAGTAATACCGAGAACGGACTCAAACGCGACTAAAATGACCGAAATCTGCATTAAACACTACGATCTGGCCTCCCTGCGTCTCCAGTCAGGCCCGCCTTACACACGCGGTGCATGCATGCACGTGCCCATTTCGGATACTTCGGCGGATGGCTCCAGATAGCGAACACCAGACAAAACTCTCCTCCTGTCTGTATGCCATGGTTGGGTGGGATTCTTGATTAACGAAGAACAGACAACCGCGAGACGAATGATGGCGCGACTGCTTTATTCTTCCAATCGGCGAGCATCCTAGCCCCTTGCATCGATCCAATGACAGCGGAGGAATCGTTGCCCAATTCATACTGAGACGTGCAGACTCTGCAGCCTGCAGATGTTGTCCAGATCAAACATTTGCTTTTCCCACTACGGCTTCCAGAATCCAATCTGAGCAATCGAAGCAACGAGACAGGCTTTGGATGCGCTGATTTTGATCAACGAGCAGCCATTCAATGCCCGTAAGCCTACGTTTGTTTCTTGATCTACGTTTGCTTTGTAATTAAAGCCGCTGTCGATTGCGCAAACGAGCGGCAAACATGAATTTACAGCTGGCATGGGAAAAGCACGAAGACATTTGATAGAATGGTCGAAGGGGGTTAAGAAGAGCCTCGGAGGGAGGAAGAGCGAAAGCAATTTCAGCGTAATGTGACGTTGTCCAGTGGTACGTCTCGATGCGTGCGGTCCTTTTGTTGTCTCCACCGGTGGGATCCCTCGACAACCCTAACACGTCCCTAATACCAGTGGAGCCTCTCTCGCAACTGCCTAAACACACCCGCATGCCCGTTCCACTCGGCACATCGCGTCCTCCCCGTGCTCTCTCACCGTCCTCGTTCTTCTCGCGTTATCCTTCACTGGTATACCTATCGTGGCGGCTCTCCCAAAGTGCGGGGCTTCCTCTGATAGTCCCAGCGCGGGACGATTAGCGCGGTTGGAAACATGCGGAAGCGATATACGCTTCTAGTCCGCGTTGTACCGGTGTGTTGATGATGATCGCGGGATCTCTCGTCAGCTACGATATAACCCAAACCATTCACAGTTGCTCGGTTTCCCGAGTCGCATGTACGTTTCTACTCGGGGAATCCTTAAATATTGAGATTCAAGAACCGACTGATCCTGAGTATCGTCCTGCTCATCTATACGAGAAACCCTACTGTTCACTAGACTTTCGCCAGCATGTTTGCCAGCAGCTTTGTAACTTTTCTTGAATTCCGTCCAGCTCCCCAAGACAGGGACTTGGTTCTGCCACAAGTGGAAACTGCCAGCATCCATTTTTAAAAGTCCAGTTGGTTGGACGAACTTCGCAAGCTACTGACGTTAGCCGCCAACTCCCTTTCCAATCTGGATCACGCATCTGCTCTTACGTAGACCAAGTACTGGCACCATCCCATTGCTCAGCAGTGAAAAAATCCAGTTCGCGATAAAGTGCATCGATACTCTGTGGCAGACATTGGTATTCTGTTCAAATGACAAGCTGGTCTTGATTTGACAAGATTCAGGGAGAAGTTTATCGTCGCGGTGTGAGGTTGCCTGGTGCAAGAGAAAGTCGGATGACTGGCTGCCGTGGGATGCGCAATCCCCAAACTTGTCGAAACAATGTTGTTTCTCCGCGCCGACGCCAAGATTCATCACGTACGTCAGCTGTATATACGCATGCATATATACATGTATGTATGTACACAATGACAAGAGAGAACGACAATGGTGCTACGGGAGGTCAGTCGTACTCCCGCTACTTTGGCTGAACTTTAAGCGCAATTATGATAATAGCGGGGAGAGCTTGCGTTGTAGGAGAGAAGCACCTAACCCTGGCAACTGTTCCGCGTACGGTTTTAGTTCGGGAGGCGGATAGTTCTGATATCGTCTGTGTTTAAACAGCAAGGCGAGGCTGATGCTTCTACCACCGCTACTTCTGCCACGTTGCGTCGCTCTCGCTCCTTCTCGGCTTTCCTTCCAGCTCTTCCGCCGCCATGGCTTCGCTTCCGCCTCGGATCTTCTCTGCTTGATATCTCTTCACTCTCTCTCTTTCTCTCTCTCTATTTCTCTCTCTTTCTCTCTCCCCCTCTCTCTCTCTCTCTCTCTCTCTCTGTCTCTCTTCGGTTTTCGTTCTTGCCCCGACCTCGTTGGCGCAAGGGTGCGAGAAGGGCGAAGAAGTGCAGAAAGCACGGCATGGAACACGACTGAGAGAAAGGGAAGCGTAGATGGCAGGGAATGAGGGAAGGAACGAGCGGAGTCGCATGGACTACGACGGAAATCTGCATAATATAACCAACTATTGTTCAAATAGAACGGCGCTTCGCGCAGATTCAATTACCATTGTGATACAATTAATGTTGGAAATTTCATCAATTCGAGTGCCGTAGACCTCGAATCTCTCTCTCTCTCTCGCGCTCTCTTATACATATGCATAAGTGAATCGAACGCTGCTTTTCGGCGCATGAGCACTGGAAGATAAGCTACGTACACCTGGAAAGAAAGATTCTCTTCGTGAATTATGAGGCAAGGTGGGCGAATTGACACTGAACGAAGAAATCGACAACCAAAAAGTACCCAAACACATCAAATGAAGACAATCTCTGTCCAGCGCCATGTCTTCAACGTAGTCATTGGACAAGTGGGTACAACTGTTTCCTGGTGTCCAGCCTCATCGTAGGTGTATCTTTACCCTACTGAAAAAAACCCTACCAGTTGTCAGCAGGGCTGCGAACGACATGACGATTTCCTTCAATTGTCAAATTGGAGACATGGCGTTAGACCTGTTCTCAGTGTCATTAACGCAAGCTCACTCGTACAGCTAATAACCCTTTTTGTGAAGAACATCGAAACAAGCGAAACGCTAAAATATTCAACAATTGCCGGTCTCCAATGTCACGGTAAAGTTGCCAAGTTGACACATGACATATGGTAGAACGATAAGTTCAGGCGCGCAAGTGCTGAACGAAGTATCATACACGTCTGCGTGGGTGAGTGCCGTGGTGTGTGCGCGCCAAAGTTCTTCCTCGAAGAATGTAATAAGAGGTGCGCCGATTCTCTCGTATAGCGATCGTTCAATGTAAAACGCTATCGCTTGAGGGGCGCCGGCGAGGGGGGTAAGAGCTCAGTGGCTCGCGTGCACGGATCCATATAAATTCTAATTCCGCAATCAGCGGGCTATATCCAAGATAGTTCTAGGCCGCGTTCCTAGCCGCACCGCTAATTTCGATCTACATACATATACCACCTACACCCTCGTATAGAGATATATGTCTTCAGGGGTTGCGCCCAACCTTCTTATATTTAACCGACAGTTGGTAATGGCCATAATCAACGGTTATGGCAATTCCGCCGATAATAATTACGGAAAAGTTTTCGAGGTGAGCTTCGTGTATTCCGGCATACGTTATGATGTAACTAATACCGCGTGCGTTCATTGTTACGTATGTGTGTGCCCGCGCGATGTGGCTAAATACACGTACATAATATAGATTAGTTAGGCTACTGGGATTCGATGTTTGATATCATTGTGTCCATACCCACGCGCACGAACAATATTTCGTATTTACTCGCACCCATTATGATGCAGGCTTGAGTCACTCTCGCCGCACGAACAAACCCTGACGAACCCACCCTGACACACGTAACGTGTGCGTTACGTGTGTCCATTTGCGGCCAATCCTATAATCATAACCCTTAAATACCGTGTTACGTTACGTTCCGGATACACAACTTGCGGCCTTCACTCTCATTCGGAAATACATACGTTTGTGTATGTATGTGTGATTTGTTACATTCGTTCCTTTCTCGGGATATCCTTCGTTCGGGAAAATATCAACTGAATCAATCATCAAGACAATCAACGAAACAATACATCGCCGATGACACCTGTGACGTGCAGCCAAATTGATGAACTTTTAAAGTCGGTTGGAATATTTCTTTCAAATAGTTTTTGACTTTTTGATCGACGGTTTTTCGATAAGTATTTATGTACTTGTGATGGTGCTCGTGAGGCTGGCGAGCTATTATTCGCAGCCGAGTGTCTTTAGGAAGTGACCGTTGGTTTTATCCATTCATGAACTGTTTTTCCGCTTGTCACCACTTTATGAAAATTTCGCTGGAAGAAATGGACAAAAGGATGACGAAAAGTAAATTCCAACAATTGCGTAACTTTGCTCCAGATAGGAACAAAACTATCTCCACTTCCTGAGAGACACTCCCAACCGTCGCGCGAGCCATTAAGCGACTAAGCGTACACTCATCAAAGTGCTGGCCGTGCGTGTTCACTTGTGCCAGAAATTCAAACGTCGATCTTGCTTTTGAAGTCGCCGGTTGAAAATCCGGTATAAGAGATTGGCGCTGATAGCAAAGGTCACGAATCAAAGGCTGTTCTGCTTCTTCGTTTCAACCGATCAATATTTGATCCCCAATTGTATCGGTTGGTGAGATCTACATAGTACGTATAAAACACCTATGTAAACCGGCGAGCAGTCAGACAGAATTTCGTGACGAAGCGTGCAGCCGAGTTTAGGAACATCGAGAAACCCTACAGCAGTTGGTTTACAAGCGATTGGGAAAGCTTAGGTTGCGGTGATGCGAATGGCGGCAACGATGTATTATCATCGTCATCTGCTTTACGAAGCTTCAGTCCTAGAGTATGATGTAGTCTCTCTCTCTCTCTCTCTCTCTCTCTCTCTCTCTCTGGTTTTCCACACGCACATAGACGCGATGGTGATCAACCCTTTCGCCTACCCGCGAAAAATAATCGATCGCATAATTATCCTGATGTAGCTACTAATGCCGCCAGGAAAATCAGCCACAAACGGATGAAATGATGGGAGGCCACATTGGCGTCCATGCAGAACCATAGGAAACAGCGAGAGGAAGAGAGAGATAGGAAGAGGGAAAGTAGGAAGAGGCAGGGAAGAAGAGCAGCCGGGTGATGTTAGTAGTCGTGCTTGTCCTCGTCATCATAGGACTATACACATAGCGCGGCAGCATAGTCGAGAGAACGTTATGGTCTCGGTGTTATATAGCGTGTGGTAATTATATCAGGGACTAATGGATATAGTTAATTGCTAATTATGAGGCCTGCCGAATGATCGATAGTATGCGACGTGGTAGCGCGCTCTGTGGCGCCCAGCACACGATATCCCACCAGTTGGGAAACGACGCTGAAATTACCAAGAGTGTCACTGTCGCCCTCCACTTCGGGTCCCTCTTCGTGGCTCCTTCTCGCTCTGGCTCACGCCATTTTAGCCCACACGTACGTACACATTTTATATGGACATTTCTAAACGTGTGTGTTCCCTCGACCCTAGACACCGAGCCCTTTCGCGCAGCCATCACCAGCGCTCGCGGACCTGTTAGGGCTAGGTGATTAGCAATTAGAGATTAGGAATTATTATTATCGATGGAGGAGGATATTACGGATGGGCCGTCACGAATGGCAATGTACGAGGATAATACGATCCCGGTTGTCATTCTCACCCGATGGACTTTCAACTGATCGAAGAGCCATTTGGAAAAACAGCTTGTTCCTGGTTAACCCAAGCAAACTAGAACTGTAGTGTTGGTCAAGTGACTGACTGGTTGCAGATGTTGCTTGTTCCAGCTACAATGGTGGACTTAGCAATGAACTCCAATCCCTAGGAATATACTCCTAGGAATGAAGCTGTCTACAGGCGAATGGTGATAGCGTGAAGACTGTTCTTGTTACAACTTCGGGATGGATATTGAAGAAGCTCTCCATGATGACTAAATACATCTGGCGTTTTTCGTAAATTGTTTATGCATTTTTTGGCGCAGCTTTGGGAGCTCTTTGTCCAGGATGGAGGGATTTTTGGAGAGCAGGGAGTATTATTTTGTAGGTATTATTTTGTAGGTACCTACAAAATAATACTGCTAAATACACTCATCTACACGGTCCCTCCCTTTCACTCTCTTCGTCGCTCTTTCCCTCTCTCCGATGAGCTGCAGAACATCAAAGGAGCGAAGACTCCGGTGCTATTAGAGGGACTTTATCAGATGGCCTATAACCTTGATGATGCTGGTGTAAAATTTAGCAAAGTGCTCAACACCAATTTTCCATCTCACCCTCATTCACTCACTCACTCTCTCTCTCTCTCTCTCCCTCTCTCTCTCTCTCTCTCTCGCCACTTCTTACCTCACCATCAAAATGTTTCGCACCGGCGCTTGATCCTCATCGCGCGTAGATCTCTCCTCCGAGGTATTCTTGTGCAATACTTTTGCCCTCGAGCTGACAGCCTCTCGGCCGCGGGAGTTTCTGTGCAGACATTCCCCTCCCGAGCTTTTGGCTGCGAAACGACGAGGCAAAAGAGAGAGAGAGAGAGAGAGAGAGAGAGAGAGAGAGAGAGAGAGAGAGAGAGAGAGAGAGAGAGAGAGGAAGAGGGAGAGATTTTGAGGCTGCGACGAAAGAGAAGAGAAGGAGTTCCAAGACTAAAAGGCGAAGGAAGCAAAAGATACGTGGCGAATACATAAGAGGCCTCTGCTGGGGCATGAAGGTCGTCAAAAATCAAAGAGATGGAAATTAACTTGTATCTCGATAAGGCAGGTTCCCAAATCTCTCTCTCTCTCTCTCTCTCTCTCTCTCTCTCTCTCTCTCTCTCCATCTTCGTCCCTCACAGTTACACGCGAGAAAATGTAAAGATTGTCTAACGCGATTTTAGCATCCGGAGAAGATGTTGAGTCCTCGTAGCATGATGGAATTGATGTTCACTTTTAGTATGAGAGTCGTGATCTTCCCTGGAGAGTTTCCCTCTTCCAACTGGCGCGATCGACACGCTCAGCCATGTGGCACGTCTGCATTGTACACCCCTCCATATATAGGTGTGAGTTTGTGTGTACACACATGATGCTGACGCACAAATTCCTAGCCAGGAAATGTGATGAAGTTGGGGGCCGTGCATACCAGCATACTTTGGCAGCTCCCACGATGATGAAGACATCGAGTGGTAGCAGGCGGAAGGGTGCGACTCAGAGGATTTGGAACATCGAAGAACCGGCACTTTTTTGCACGCTGACAGTCAATATACAGGTATGTATTTTGTACATCACCTGTGTTGCACTCGACTCCATTATTAGTTCATGTATCCTTGTATGTAGCGTGGTATGCAGGCATAATAATACCAAGCTGATGATGTTCGAGTGCGTCGTCAATCGATTATCCCGTAGCTACCGTGGACGCGCCCATCAGCTCGTATGAATTTGGATAATCGTTTTGCTGACGATGAGACACTGGACGAGAGAAATGGACTATACGAATCAACGATCGATTTTCTTTTCGTTCGAAAAAAGTGCAACCTGTGTTCAATACCCGAACGAATGAGGAACGATTGGGACCTGACCAATTGATGTTTCGGATCTGGATCAAGAGGAACGAAGGGCAAGTACTGTCAGCTGTATGACAGGCACGAAGCCAGGACTCGGTGACGAAATGGACATCATCAAGACAATCCAAAAGCCACCCGCTGTACCTGTTACGTCCTTTTACTTGTAACTGGTGCTTTTGCACATAGCCGGTATTGCAAATAGACACGAATTCGAGCATATATTATTTTATTAAGGGGGACGGGAGGATACGGCAAGAGAACAAATCTGGCTTTACTGGCTCGTTGGCCTACGTATGTAACCACAATCACGCTCATTACCGTTCAGGCATTCGCTAATGATCTGAGTTGATTGCCGCACATCTCCCGGGCGAATCGTGCAGTACTCGCTGCACGCTCAAGGACTCATTCGTTCCGTGGAAATCAGCAGTGAAACGACGATTAATAAGAGCCTTCCGCGAAACGATGACGTTACAGCTTTATTCCTCATTTCGCACGATGCCACATTGATGCGTCAAGCTGCTTGTAGACGAAGGAGATCGTTGACAGCTCTTCGGCGCTCGACAGGTAGATTCTTCCATCACCTCCACAAATGTCGACTAATTTTGAAAAACTTAAAAAAAAACCGGTCCCTATCGGAGAATCGTGTTGAATTTGTAAGTAATGAGATCTTCAAGTGGTCATTCCATTGAGGTGTCTCGTTGAAAAGTGCTGCTGTCAGCTTGTTTGGGTCACCATTCTTCCCGCTTCGAGCGGACACCCATTCAAGTAATTGGCCACGTCGCTCTCCTTTAGGTCACCATGGTCGATAGGATGGCTTTTCAGCTGTCTGAGCTTTCCGATGTCAAGAATAGCCACAGTTCTCTATGACGTGACTTTTGACGCGAAAAAGATGTTCACGGTAAAACCGTTCCATTACCTCAATTGCACGTTTGGCTTTATATGGATCTTCATTCCAGAGTCCAACTGTCCTTACAGAGACCAATTAACGTGATTTGATTATCTGTACAGAGTTCCAAATGAGTCTTATCCTCCGCATCACACATTGAGAGTCATCCATGTGAGGTCGACCTGACTTTCATCGGGACAACGATGATCCGTATGTTCAATTACGAATAATCGAGGGTACCATTTTTGTGCGCGAACGCTCGTGTGTAATTGCGAATATAATTTAGCGCACGTGTGTCCATGCGCTAGTACATTAGTTCAGATATGTGCAGATTCTCGTCGTTTGATGGCTTCTGCGAAGTCTTCACGCTTGCCGGCTCTTTACCAGGCGGGGATCTTTCTCGTTCGGTACAAAGTGGTGAACGCGAGGCTACCGTACATAATTACCGTAACGATCCTAATGACCAAACGGCGGGCTTGTACGGGCTTCGTGTCGCGAGCACTCGCCTCTATCCCTGACACTCCGCTTATCATCGTATCCTCCACTTATGGGCTGCCTGGAAAATGAAATTTGTGGACGTTGCAACCGCGGGAAACCCGTCTACTGCTGGCTACCGGGGCTGGCCCCAGATGGGAGGTCCACTTGACGATCTTTTTTTTTTGTTCGCCACTCCTCAATTGCCGCGAGCGCCGAGGCTGCATCTATTTGATGATCGGCAGAGTAATCTTAGCTCAGACTGTCAAGACTAGTCTTTTGATGATCAAACGAGCCTGGACCTGACTGGATCTTAACAAGCGAGAACAAATCCAAAGAAGAGGCAAGTCCAAGTCCAGTACGTGCGTCTCGTGGATAATTCTTGCTAATGGATATCGTATACCGGCGAAACTATTCAACGCTTCTATGGACCAACTCGAACATCGAATAACTCGCCGGCGAAGAAATTGCCCAATATTAGACAAAAAAGGTGTCAAGTTCAAAAATGCAATTTTTTTATTGCGTAGTTTTATGACGAGGCTCATTCGACTTTCAAAAAAAAAATGAAAATTCGGAAAGTTCATCGGGTTATGATGACTTTTGCGAAGAGTCAGATCTCCCACTGCGATTCACGTTGATTGATTTTGCGTTTTTCTCGACACTCTGCTTTATGGAACGGTGCAAGTCGTATACCTCAAAATGTTTTCGTCCGATTCACTTCAAATTCGGAAGGACCATAATTTATAAAACTTTCTATTGTACGACCGGATTTTTTTACATGATAATCCATTGGTTAATAACAAACAATGAAAGTTGTTTTTCTCGTTGAAAAACGCACGTTTTTTTTTGCACAGTCTGTAATTTTCGTAAATTTCCGAATTTCAGAGAAGTATCCAGTGATAGGAAAATTACATTATTATTCTACAAGTATTTATTTTTATTTTTTATTTCAGATGGCCTGGCCACCTAGACCGGCTAGCCATGCACTTTGCACTTTGTTTAATTAATAATAACTCCATTGTTTATCGATATTTTCCAATGAAATAAAATCCCAAACTAGGCAAGGTAACTGTGTGGAAAATGCTAACCTTGTCATCGCAATACTCTCATCGGAAAAAAACAATTAAATATCAACCTGTTTTTCGGGCCGCGAGCTCATGCAGGTTAATGTCAGTCATCCGCTGATGAATGTTCCCAAGCTCACCTCGAATTCGCCATTATATCAAATCGCGACTTTACGAATTCCATATACATACGCATATTCGAAACCCTCACTTCCACGCACATGCATGATATCCGAAGATATTTTATATATCACTTAATTAAGCCGTTTTGTGATAGAAGTTTCGTCTGGCTTGTGCGATCGAGGCGGAGCTCGGAAAAGTACTCGAGCCCGGAAAGAGAGACTCGGCGGTGCGCTCAGTGTAGTGGTGCTTTTGCAAGCTCGCAGGGTCGACAGGCAAATAAATTCAACGCCGAAACGGCATTGTCTTTGAGGTCGACACATTCGTAGAATAATACTCGATAACTCGTCGTCTTCGTCGTATCGGTGAGCACACACACGCACACACACACAGAAGTTGCTGCTACTGCTGCCGAGAAGTTATATTAGGAGGGCTTAATTAACCTCCTCCCATCGCCGCCTTATTCCTTTCACGCCCTCTTCCTATCCTTTTCTCGAGCCACCCTCTTCACCTGCTCATACTCTCTGTCTCTCGCGTGCGAAAGATAAAGGGAGAGAAAGAAAGAGGAGGAGAGGGAAAGTCAGGAGAAGAAAGAAAGAGAGAGGGAGAGAGAGAGAGAGAGAGAGAGAGAGAGAGAGAGAGAGAGAGAGAGAGAAACAGAGAGAGTTTCGCGGATCGCACTGTCCTTGTATATGTCCCCCTCCCCTGCGTGATCCCGCGAGAACTCACCGTTTGCTTAACTGCACGGGAGGGCTGTACACCTTTCTTCCCTCTCTGTCCTCTCTGCTCCTCATAAAGACCTACCCATCTTCTTAACGCCAGGAAATTCGCCCTCCACCCATCTTCGCTCTCTCTTCTCTGTCTTCTCTCTCTTTCTCTCTCTCTCTCTCTCTGTCTCTCTCTCTCTCTCTCTCTCTCTCTCTCTCTCTCTCTCTCTCTCTCTCTCTCTCTCTCTCTCTCTCTCTCTCCATCTCGCTCTCTCACACACTCTCATTGGAAGAGTACTCACTACCGCGCGCCTCGGTATCTGCCTCTCGGCTCATTATGGATTCCTTATTACGGGAATAGATTAAGGGATTAAATCTTAGACTCACGCGGGTTGCCGTAAAACGCGAGACATGGTGAGCGAAAGGGATGGAGAAAGGGCGGGAGGGTGCGAAAGAGAAAGCGAGAGACAAGTTGTCATTACAGACACACGCAGCGTATATATATATATATATATATATATATATATATATATATATATATATATATGGGCTATTCCAGCTAAACTTAGAGAACTATTTCCCTCACCATCGTTGACTATAAATTTCCACAGTGGAAAACCTCACTCCGAACGAAAAGGCACCTAATTCGTTTCGGCATCCCTTTACCCTTTTGCGGCTGGAAAAAAAAATAGTTGCCCACGCGGGCCGTTCTATAGATTCTGAAAAAATTTAGATACGATTGAGATCTGTTTTGTGCATTTTTCACCAATGCTCAACTTATGCTTTCCATATTTATTATTATTTTTTTGTCATATTTCGCTTTCGGGGATGATTATTCGACAGTTCAGAAGTGAGAAGAGTACTTTTTCGGTTTACATATACATCCCACCCGATTTGAATTCTGTCTGAAACTTTATTTCTAAAGTTTTTAAAAAGACGCAAGATCTACCAAAGTACTTCTCCGATTTTCAAACTTAAAAATGCGAGAAGTACCAGAGTACCTTTCTGACTTTCAAACTGTCGAATAATCATCCCCGAAGTCGAAATTTCACAAAAAAAGATAGTAAATATCGGAAGCCCAAGTTGAGATTTGGGGAAAATTGCACGAAGCAGGTCTAAAATGTATATACATTTTTTCAGCATTTAAACAACGGTCTGACTGCAGTTTTCGATTTTTAGCAGCCGCAAAAGGGCAAGCAGTGGGAGCGCCAAAATTTGACAAAAATTGGGTTTTTTTTACACCAGGAGTGAGGTTTTCCACCATGAAAATCTGTAATCAACGATGGTGAGGGGAATGGTTCTCTGAGTGGAGCTAAAATACCCCATATATATATATATGTAACCGTTTGAACGTTTCTCATACACCCTCCATAGTTATAATAGTCATCTTTAGCGTCTATACATATAATCGTACCGCACAAGAAGGGTAAGAGGGCGTTTGAGACGTCATGTGCGTGTGCATATATATATATATATATATATATATATGCAAGAGATAGGGGTAGATGGTAGGTATAGGTAGGTGCGCTCTCAAATGTCCAATGAGCTCCATTGTCGTCATCGTTGCTCTCTCTCTCTCTCTCTCTCTCTCTCTCTCTCTCTCTCTCTCTTTCTCTTCCTACGCCGGCAACTTCACACCAAGCCAAGCCAGCAAAGCGGGTCAATAATCGCTTCTCCAAAGATTTCTACTATATATATATGTATGTATTAGATGTGTGAGTGTTTCTATGCCGCTTCGTTTGTGCCCGCATGTGTGCGCGTGTTCGTACATCTAATTGTAAGCCAAAGGGATCCGTGTATCGCGCACTTCTCCTTCCGTATCTTTCGGCTCCACGTGCACTCTCCTCTTTTGTTTCTCGCCAAAATTAACGCACCTTTTTTCTTCGCACTCTCACGCTCGTGAATCTTGATTATTTTTCGTCTTACTGCTGCATTACGCGATGCAACGAATCCCGACGAAACGTCACCAACCCGCGGTTAGCACACGGGTGCAAATTTGCATCACCTAAAATGTCTCGTTCGCGACTCTCTGTAAATTTTTATTTAGATTTTCACGGATTTTCACCAAATATATACTATTTTTCAAGACCATCACCATTGGATTCCTGGGACATTTTTACCCCAAGAAATACTGGTTATCGAATACTTTTGGATTATTCATGTGAAAACAGTAGTACTTTGATAATGCAGAATCCTAAATCGCCCTAGTGTGGTATGCATGTATTCTCAATCGAGCTGTAATACAGGCTAATACTTTTGTCTATATTTGTCAACCGATGTGATTTTTTTTTTAAATAAAAACAGCTGAAACATTGTGTCGTTGCATTTAACTTTCAACGATTCCGGCAGAGGTATGCAGGAAAAAAGCGAGAAATACAATGTTGTAAGATTGCAATTGATAAGGGAGAAATATTTCTCCACGTTTTTGCGCTAGTTGGTTTTGCACTGCTTATCTCGCGTGTGTTCTTTTCCGTTACTCACGCACTGCCGTCGTGTCGATTTTACAAACGGGACCGTAACATTATTTACGACGTTGAATATAATTGTTACCGTTCGCGCTGTTGCGAGAACTTCTCGACATATTTTGCTAACGCATATATGTGTGTATATATATATATATATATATATATATATATATATATATATATATATATATATATATATATATGAATTGATTTCAGGCTCTCCATACAAGTGCGAAGAAAAAAAAAGGTTATAATTTTACCTTTCCTACCTACTACGAAAAATATATACACGAGAGAACTGTCAACTGTAAAAATGATGTCACTGAGAACATTATATATATATGAACACGCGAACTTGTACATTGATCTGATCCTAGATAATGTTCTCAGTGACATTATTTTTGCAGCCGAAGTTATATCGATTGTATATATATATATGTGTGTGTGTGTGTGTGTGTGTGTGTGTGTGTGGGGCGTACTTTTAACGGAATGGTTATTAAAGTGCTCCCGTTACCATATACAGCCTGGTGCATTTCCCTTTTTTTTTGTGCACCGAGTACTCGCGGTGTGGAGTGTGTCACGTGAAAAGAAAGAAAATTGATTCTTCGAATGGCACTTTTGACAAATACGAACTACCAATTAAGACACTCTGTAGCCGACCCGCTTTTTTTTCCTTTTCATTACACACCTCGTGGAATGAATTGCGATGCAATTGCTCGAGCGGTTATTTTTATTGTTTGTATTTTATTTCACGAAAAAGTTGCAGCTGCGCGCCGATTGTTGAATCGTAGTCGAGATGCGATGTGCACTTGGAAAAAAAAATTAATGTCATCTCGGCAAAGAGAAAAAGCTACACGACCAATCCAAGCTATTTATTTTTCTCGATTTTTTTTCGAAAGTTCATTTTGGTTGGAAAAATTAAGCGTGACTATATATATATATGACTATATATATATATATATATATATATATATATATAGCGTATATAGCGTATATAACGTATATAGTCACGCTTAATTCGATACGATTCAACAATCGGCTGCAACTTTTTCGTAAAATAAAATACAATATATATATATACAGGGTGGTCCGAAAAGTGACGTCTAAAATGAAAATCGAGATGTCTCATATCTTGACGTTTGCATCGTTGGAACGAAATGAAAATAAATTCTTTTCAATTGATCAAATTTCTCGCCGGTCGATTCAGGCTATGCAAATCACTGGAATACTTGTACGTATTCTCATTAGAGAATTTCGACCTCAATTTGCAAAAAACGATAGGTTTTTGATATTAATAAAAATAAAGCAAAACATATGAATAAAGATCGTTCCGGTTCAACAATGCAAATTCCAACGTCATTGGTATCAGTACTTATCCGGATCACCCCCATTTGTGTTCTTCTGCATTGGTTACTTAGAGAACGGCAACGTTCAATTCTTTTTCGAGCTTCCCTGCCACACAGTTTTTCATTTTTTTTCTCTTTTCTTTATGTACGCCTCTCGTGAAAGTTTTCAGAAGCAATTGGAAGTCATTCAGACTAGTATTTTTCAAGCATCTGAACTTTAGTGACGGAACCTCTCAAACCTACTTTACGAGCTTTCGATTAAAATCTAATGTTAGCGTTCAGTCGGCCACTTATTCATTGCTCAAGTTTAAAAAATCGCGAGAAAAGTACGGACGCAATAGAGTGGAAAAATATTCTTCTAAACTAAAACATCGCAGGACATAGATGAGGGTGATTCGTATAGTTATCGATAATGAAATTGCATTTTGCAACGTTGGAATGCAACGAATTTTTTCTTCTCATATTTTCTTTGTCAGATTCAGCCTCCAAAAATGACTAAAACACTTTTCAAGATTATCATATCACAATCTAAATTTGCAGAAAAAAATTGTTGTGTAATAATGAAAACGAGGAAATGCAATTGGGAGAATAAATTTTCGTTGCATTCCAACGATGCAAGCTTCAACATCATTATCGACACGTGCCATCTGGATTTTCGTTTTGGACTTCACTTTTCGGGCCACCCTGTCCGTACACATTAGGGTGGCACAAATTTGAGGTTTACTTTTTTCCTTCTTCTCACCATTGAATTATCTTCTTAAAAAATATCTATATTGTCGCAAAAGCTGCGAGCGGTAAAAAATATTTAAAGATCGCTCAAGCCTCCTAAAGATTCTAATTTTCATTGAGAAATCGATTTTATTTTTCGTCCTCTTCTCACCCATGAATTACCTTCATCATTTTTAAGTTAACCTCGCGAAAGCTCTAGCCGGCGAATTACTATTTCGTGGTCGCTCGAAAGCTTCGAAGTTTCCAATTTTGGTTTTTTGGCGGAAATTGTAAATTTCGAAAACCCTGAGCGACCTCTAATTATTTTTTGACCGGTCGCAGCTTCCGCGACAATTTTTTTTTCTCTTTAAAGCAGATAATTCGATGGTGAGCAAAAGGAAAAAAAGTGGTCAACATTGTGACACGCTAATATACATATCCATAGGCACACTTTCATAAACCGGCCGCCATTCATTCCGGAGCACCCTGTAGACACATTTGGGGTTTATATTCGGGAAAGTTCAATCGCCAGCGAGTCAACGAACACTACCGCTGTTTATTCAAAAGTTTCGAAGGCTTTGGAAGTCGAAAGCAGCTCACTTCGAGGTAATTGCAGCGCATTTCTCCGTCTTCCCTCTATCCGCACAGTGAGGTCTTTTGCTATCTGTTCGAGTTTGGCCTCCAGTCTCACCACTGTCTTTCTCTTGTTCTTCTCTCTCTCTCTCTCTCTCGCTCTCTCTCTTTCTCTCTGTCTTTGGGCCTTATACTTCGCCGGCCTCTATATCAACGTCCGTCTTCGTCTTTCGAACGATGCAAAGTATGGTTCCGTCTCGCTCCCAACCACGTGGCCCCCGATTGCTATCAAGCATAATTACCTCTCGCTGTCCCTCTCGGATAATCATTGTAACACCTAAGCACCCTCGGCGCGCCTAACCGCTTCTCTCTCTCTCTCTCTCCCTCCCTCTCTCTCTCTCTCTCTCTCTCTGCTCCTTACCCCCGAAGAATCCGCTATCCAAACCCTTGGAGTTTCCACCATTATTCGTCGCAAACCATTTCGATCGATGCGTTCATCGCGAGCCAAAACTCTGAGATTTCCCTTCGAGGGTCGAATTTGTTCAGAAATCAACCCCCCCCCCCGCCCCTTTTTCCAATTTTCTTTATCATATTCCAAGCGTTCTCCATTTTTTTCCCAATGATCCTGGCGCGCGGTCAATTATCAACAATATCCTTCTTGTTCTTTCAGCGATAAAACTTGGAACTCGGCGTCGCGGCGGTACGATCATTAATTCTTTTCTCGTAGCGACGCGTCGTCGTTCGACGGAGAGTTTGATAAATGATAACCCCCGAGGAGCGAGTCGCTTTGTAGGCTCGAACGTACAACGCGATGAGATCCGAAGCCAACGCTTTGACCTCGTTTACATGGAAAATAATGGCGCACGAGTGGAAGACTCGTTAGGTGTTTTGTCTTCGCGAAACGAGACACACGTGACATACATCTTTGCTATTTTGCCCTTTTTTCTTTTGAATCTCAAGAGCGGATGATCCGATCCTCATCATCGCGAATTGCCATTTTCCCGGGTGATTTTTGTGGTAATGAGATTTTTAGGAATATGTATGGGTGGTCTTTTTTCCAAGGTCTTTTTGTGTTCCCGGATAAGGTTCCGGAACCCCCTGCCGAACGAGCTGAAATTTTGCAGAAACCTTCCTTTTAATATTTTAAGACAACCCCTAAAGGGATTTTTTCCGACTCGCAATAGTTTTCGAAATATTGAATTTTTCAAGTTTTTTTTTAAGGGTAAGGATACGAACCCCCCCCCCCCCCCCTCCCCCCGCACCTCCTTGATCGTACTGAAATTTTGCACAAACTTTCCTTTTAATATTTTAAAAGGACCCCTAAGCAGATTTTTGCCAACTCGCAATACTTTTCGAGATATCGAATTTTTCAAGATTTTGTAACGCGCTGGCTATATCTATATCTGCTATGTCTCCATTCATACCTATATGTTATCGCGCACTCCGTTTCGTCCAAACAAAAATATCCAAACAAAGCGAGACCCTAAAACTATTGTGCGTCGCGGAAAATCCATTTAGGGGTTGTCTTAAAATATTAAAAAGAAGGTTTGTGCAACATTTCAGCTCGATCGGAGGAAGTTGGGGGGGGGGGGGGGGGGTGGAACCTTACCCGTATGCCATTACGGAGAAAAAGTTCCATCAGTTTCGCGCTTACGGTGAACTTGGCACTGGACGATGGGTGGCGTTTGTTTACGACATAGAATTTTACCAGTCGGATGTTCCTGTGAATATTTCGCATATAATCTATTTTTCTCTGATCGTATTATGAAAAATGATTATTCCTGTCGTAGTTTCCTGAACAAAGAATTTTTCCGTGAATATTTCCTGAAAAATAAATTCGCTTGTGGACATTTTCTAAAAAATGAATTTGCCTGTAAAATTCTGTCCAAAGAAAAATTTCCTCGTGAAAATCTCCCGAAAAATGAATATACCCGTGAATATATCATGTCAAATAAAATCCCCCCCGAATATTTGAAGAAAAACGATTTTTTTTCCTAAATGATTTCTAAATTTTCCCCTGAAAATTTTCTGAACAATAAATATTACCGTCAGAATTATCCCAAAAATAAACTTTGCCTATAAGACTCTGCTGTAAAAGTAATTTTCCTTTTAAAAATAAATACACACGTGAAAATCACCCGAAAAATAAATATACCCGTCAAAATCTTCGGTAAAATAAATTACCCCCTGAATATTTTCTGACAAATAATTTTTCCCCTGAATGTTTTCTAAAAGAATAAGTTTTCCCGTGAGAATTTTCGGAGAAACTAATTTTCACGTCAATATTTTCTGAAAAGTAAATTTCTCTATGAAAATCTGCACAAAAATGAATTTGCCGTAAAAATCGGCGAAAAAAAAAATTCCCCGTGAAAATCTGCGGTAAAATAAAAATTCCCGAAAAATAAATGTCCTCAAAACTGATCGTCTCTCCAAAATGTAAACTGGCTCCAATAATTCGTTCGGATATATGTTGGATCAGTGTTTATTGAGCAGGCCTCAACCGAAGGTTCAGTAGTTTCGAAGATTTTATCAACAAGCAGTCGAAAAACGTTTCGAGAAAAAAACACGATTGAAATTTGTTTGGGTTACATAAATACATACATTTTCTCTTAATGTAATTTCGCAAGTGTATTTATTAGGTGTAACAACTTTTATATCAATATCTATCATATAAACCTATCAAAAAAAATCCATCTGTTCACAGCATCATCGATAACCTCGCCTGTAATCGAAAGTCTCAATTCCTTCCTCTCCGTACTAGACTTGGCCCAGCACAAGCTCAGATCATCCGGAGACCCACTCCAATAACATAAAAAAAAAAAAAAAAATTAACCACCGCCTAAAATCCTCGATTATCCCCGAACCCGATAAAATCGCACTTGATCGCTCTCTCGTCCATCGTGCTGTTTTTACGTACTCGTCGGACGTCAATTGTGCGCGGGACACTGACGGATTTACAGAGTAAACGCAGCATCGCTACGAAATTGATACAAATGGAGGTAAAGCTCGCGCGTGTGCCTGCATGCGTCTCTCTTCTGATAATGAATCACTGCCCGGTATAAATCAGGATGTATCTCGCAATAAGGACAAGTGCGACCGGTATGACCGAGATTTTTACCTGCCTCGCGTCAATCGTTTGTAAAACACACACGTGTATACGTATGTACATCTATGCACGTATGTACGCATAAATAAATGTGTACGGACTAGCAAACGAGTGCTGCGCGATATCGAGGATACCGAGCAAAGTTTTATCGATCCCTATTCAATGAGGATACACGACACGCGCGGGTCGCGAGTGCATTAAATCATTGAAATTTATGCAACACAAGCCAACACAAAGAGCAATATAGGTAGACACATGTGCACACTAGGGGGTCGGTCCTCATACTTATTAAACTCTCTCTCTCTCTCTCTCCCTCTCTCTCTCTCGCTCTCTCTCTCCCTCTTTCTCTCTCTCTGTGTGCATGAACTCTGGATATACGTATGCACAGTATCTTTCACTTTTCATTACGGGATCATTTGTCATGCAACGCAGATCCCTTATCACTCCGCGATCATAACAACCGAGCATAAATTCAACTTTCGCGCATAACCTGACGCAAAGCATCG
>OZ023317.1:20210560-20323060 GCA_964007375.1 Ophion obscuratus
CCCTCTGTCGCTTCCATTTTGTGTCGTTTTTTTAAAATATGTTACTTTTATTATCATATTTCATTTTCTATTTTATATCGAAGTCTCAGTTCTTCAATTGCTGTTCAATTCTATATTATATGTCGAATCCCCATTTCTATAATTCCGATTTATTTTTTTTCGATAGAGCACGTTTTTTCCCTGACATTTCTTCCTCCCACTTTCTCTCTCTCTCTCTCTCTCTCTCTCTCTCTCTCTCTCTCTCTCTCTCTCTCTCTCTCTCTCTCCCTCTCTTTCGTTTTTTTCAAATATTTTATCTTTATTATTATATTTTGTATGCTATTTTATTGCATCTTATATTGATCACTTTCGTTTTGATACCATATTATTAGTTCTTTAATTTCTGTACATTTTTGTATTATATCAAATCCCCATTTCTATAATTCCGATTTTTTTTTTGATAGAGCACGTTTACCCTGACATTTCTTCCCCACTCTTTCTCTCTCCCTCTCCCCTCTCTTTGGTTTTTTTTCAAATATTTTATCTTTATTTTATATTTTATTGCATCTTATATTGGTCACTTTCATTTTAATACCATATAATTAGTTTTGTGATTTCTGTTTATTTTTGTATTATATCAAATCCTCATTTCTATCATTCTTGTTAATTTTTGTTTACTAAATAAAGCATGTTTTACTCGGATCTCTCTCTCTCTCTCTCTAACCCTCCCTCTTTCTTTGTTGTTTTAGGCCGTTTTTTTTCTCTTAAATACTTTATTTCTGTTAATATTTTTCGTTTTCTATCTCATCGCATCTCATATTATTTATTTTCATATCGAATCTTTATTTAGATAATACCTGTTTATTTTTGTCTCGTATCGAAATATAATTTCTTTAAATTCCTGTCGATACATTTTCTATATTTCGTTAGTAACTTTATATGTGCACGTGAGTCGTACTATGACATAATAAACATTATTAATAAATCAATACATTTCTCTCTCTCTCTTTCTCTCTCTCTCTCCCTCTCTCTCTCTTTCTCTCTCTCTCTCTCTCTCTCACCACTTCACCCCTCATCAACACACCAACTTCCAATAAAGATGCACCCAATCAAGCAGTCTTCCAATCGTCACTCAGCGACCCCCCTCCAAGCCCTCGTTTCGAACTGATCCTCGCTATGGAAAATCTTTTTCCCGAATGTGAATCAATCAGTACATAAATTATCGTCGAGGCTCGTTTACCTCGCTTCAATGGCGATCTCACCCCTTGACACCCCCATTACGATTTCATCCGACGCGAGTATCATCGCCGTCCTCTTCCGCCCCCCCCCCCCTCACCACCCCTCCCCTGCTGCCACCGCACCGCCACTGGTCTTCGCCAAGCTGGGCTGACACGGCATCATTTCAGAAGCTCTTCGTGCCGTGATCTATAGTGCAAACGGGTAAAACATATATCTATAGCATGTACCTGCGGGGTATACGGGCGGCCGAGTCGAACTCTAATTTACGAGAAGAGCCTGTAAGTTGGTTATTATATGTACTAGCGCAGCCGCACGGATCGCGTACACACCGAAACCCGCACGGAACAGCCCCGCACGATCGCGTTCGGATATTACGTATATTATCACCTACATACGTGTACAGTGTGTTCCATTTGAACGGGTCTGCATAGGCTTGGGGTCCCAAAGAACACGTCGATTTTCGATTTTTTATTCTGACGAGAGTATTGCAATGACGAAGTCGAGATTTTACACACAATTGTTCCGTAGGCTTGCCAATGTTTAGTTTTTTTTTCATTGGGAAATATCGATAAACAATGGAGTTATTATTATTTGAGGAAAGTGCCACCGTTGCTGCATGGCCGATCGATGTAGGTGGGCAACTAGGCTGATCGGAAATGAATAATAGAAAATGCGTTTTTTTTTGTAAAATTATAAAATTGGTCACTGTTTTGAATTTTTTTCTGGAAATAGGACGTCTTGGGTATAGGAAGGTCGTTCCGTTTTAATCGAACATCACGAGTACATCGTAAAAATAAATTCGCGCGAAATGACATTTTGCACAGATGGAAGAAGGAAGGTGGCCGAAGGTGTGCCTTGGGGGGGATTTCTTTCGGCAAAAAAAAAATTAGCTTCCTTTAATGATTTTTTTTAAAAGGAATTGTTGTCATTTTCGAGACTTACCGTATGTTTTATTTTTACTTTTGGTTGTTACATGGTATTTTGTTTTTTTTTAAATTGATTTTTGAAAATGGCGGCAGTACGGCACGGTTCTTCTAAAGTGCATTTTCAACACTAGCGTGACGAATAGTTAAAGAACTAATCAACTGATTTTGATGAATTTTGATATAAATCTTTCTAACCTTATTGTCTAAAACATGACGCCAAAAGTTTTTGAAAATTAAAACAAAAGTATTTTTTATTGCTAAATGTAGATATTTTTTTACGGAACATTCAATATTGTTGTTTTAAAGGCTGCCAGTTCATCAATTTTCAACATTTATCACTTTTTCTTGGTTCATATTCTGCGTATTAGTGTTAATGAAAGAAAAATGTTCGTTGTTTTTTTTTCAGATTAATCCCGCCGAAAATCAATAAAAATAAAATACCATGTAACAGCCAAAAGTAGAAATACCCTAAGTTTCAACATGCCCTAAGTTCAAAAAATGGCAAAGTCATTTAAATATCGTTCCTTTAAAAAAAATTATGAAAACCAGCATTTTTTCCTAGCCTAAAAGTATCTGCTCCCTTGAAGAAGAAGTAAGAGGAATTATCAATGGAAACCTGTCAAAGGAGGAAGGAAGAATATGGCCGCCCATGAGAAGCAAGAATGTGGAACGAATAGAGGAAAAAGTTGAAAGGCGTATAAAAATAAAAATGGAACAGCAAATCCAAAACGACTGCAGTATTTTGACAAATCGACAGGAGGAACATAAAAGGAAACAGTTGCAAGTATGAGTGAAAAGAGTAAAAGAAAATAGCAATAATTGGAAATTTCGAAGCTCTTGAGCGACCACTAAATATTCATTGACCGGCTAGACCTTTCGCGACGTTGATTTAAAAATTATAAAGCGTAAAATTCATGGGTGAAAAGTGAACAAAAAAAAACGATTTCTAATGAAAATTTGAATTTTTCGGACACTTGAGCGACCTCCAAATATTTTTTGACCGCTCGCAGATTGCGCGAGAATTTTTATTTTTTTAACCCAAGATTGTCACACTTCATGAGAATCCCGTGGTGGTCACATGGGGTGTGTCACACCCAAAGCACTTTAGAGCGCTGTAGCATTTCCTAGAATTATTTTGGGGGCTCAACAAAAATTGAGAACATATTTCAAACGTTTCTCTATCATCATATCCAAGAACGGAACGAAAGTTTTAGTTTGAAGTATGTTTAAAAAATTCTTGAAAAAAAAATCGCGAAAAAGCCCTTTTTTACAAAAAATGCTGTATTTTTTTGTTTTGTTTTTTGACATATCAACAAAATTCAAGCAGGGTCTGATTTGTGAAAGCATTCTCTTTCTGGTGAGTATAATAGTTTTTGTGGGTTTTTTAAAAAAGTATATTTATTCCGCACTATGAACATGCGGGTTTCAGCGGCAAAATGATGTACAATATGTCGATGGCCTGGGGTGTGTCACACCCCATGTGACCGTCTTGGGTTAAAACAAGATAATTGGATGGTGAGAAAAAGGAAAAAAAAATAAAGCCTAAACTTGTGCCACCCCAGTGTATACTGTAATCAACCAGATACAGCAGAACATACTTTCTTCCATCGCCGGAGATGGGAGAGACTAAGGCATGAAGCGCATTGCAGATTGGGGACCGAGCTGACCGTCGAAAACCCAGTGGATGAACTAATAGGACATAAACAGAAACGAGACGTAATTACCGATTTGATGACCAAAATAATAGAAAGGAAAATATCTGACGAGAGAGAAGTGCAGATACAGCCAGAATGCGGAAGAGACAGCGGCCATCGTGACGATATGCTTTTCCAGCGGTTCCGGAATAACGATGCATAGGGGTTTTTCAGTGGAAGGAAATCCCACACTACCATCAACAACACGGTGTCTTCAAAAGATTTTTCCCCTATCAAAAAAAGTACCGAATTCTTAGTACTGAAATTTCGAATTCACTAGTAATTTCAAAATATACTAGCACTACTACGTTTTGCACAAAAGATTTTAAGTTCCGGGGGTGTTTTTTCGACAGGGGTTGCCAATGGTAATGCATGGGGAGGGGAAAAAATAAAAAGGGGATTGCTCACTGCTCGGGACCGTTTAACCCTTAATAGTCACACTGGGTCCACGGGACCCAAACAAATTATTTTGATGCCATACAATTTTTTTTTTCCAATAAAACATACATTTTTTTACACGCGTAAGCGTTTCATTCTTTCCTTCTAAATCGCACCTGCATTGGATGAAATATACTTTTAGAAAAGTCCACAGAAACCGCTATGTCTATTTCAAAGTACATTGTTTCCAGATTATCAAACCATTTATTTTTTGGTCAATAATTACAAGAGTTACAGCAATTTTTGTAAAAAAAAAGTCATTTGCACGTTTTTTTTGGCATAATTTTTTTTGCATATTTAGAATATAATTTTTTATTTCTAACCAATATTCTTGCATTAAACAAGGTTAAAATTATACCTCATCTTTTTTTCATATCGCTCAATGCATTATTTCATTATTTATAACAAGTTAAAAACGCCTGGGTCCCATGGACCCAATATGACTATAACGTGATTCTAGGTTAAATTTTTCGTAAACAAGGCAAGAGCGGATGTAACTCGTTTTTACGAAACAAGATGTATGAGACAAACGAACACCTGAGAAAGAGAGGAGAGGAGAGGAGAGGAGAGGAGAGGAGAGGAGAGGAGAGGAGAGGAGAGAGAGAGAGAGAGAGAGAGAGAGAGAGAGAGAGAGAGAGAGAGAGAGAGAGAGAGAGAGAGAGAGAGAGAGAGAGAGAGAGAGAGAGAGAGAGAAGAGAGAGAGAATGCTGCCTCGCACCATTCTCCCAATTAATGGCACAGCTGCGTGTGCATAGTCCCCTCGACCCCGCAAGAATCGGAAGGTAATCCTGGGACTAATTTCATTGACGACACGTCCGGCACTCCAGTCTTCATTTTTATATTTGTTTTCCCTCCCCCAATGCCCACCTCAACCCACCCCCTTCTTTTTCATCGTTCTCGTTCATCCAATTCTCGAGGCTGCAGCCAGAAATTTCTTCCGAATTTCGGACTGAGCCCCGTGAAATTTGGGCATAACGAGGGGGGTGGAGCAAGACGTCTCGCTCGTCAAGCTCGTCCGGTGTGTTGAAATGTGTCAAAAAAAAGTCTCGATTTTACCAAGATATAGTCACGCGCGCAAGCTCATCGCGGATCATATTTGACGTGTTGAGCAAACAGGAAAGAATTCTGGCGAACGATAAAATGGCGTAATGTTAGTGCGTCCAACGACGTATTTGGAATTTCAATGAAATTTAGTGTCCTCACTCGCGCAGGGAGGAGGACTGATTGCTGCAGCCTCCAGACTTTCAGCAAGGTCGTGATTGTTTTTTTTTTCTATTGCCCTTTTTTCTGCTCTTGCTAATGAAATTACGGCGATGAAAAAATGTCGAGGATCCGCTCTGTCAAGGTGGGAAAGAATTGACCCGGAGAGAATTTTATTTTGAGGGGGCTGCATGAGCTTGAAATTTTGAGAATGTGGATTTTTATCGCACAGTTTTATAGCCTAGGGTCTTAACTTTAATTCGCAAAGAAGATTTTGTGAAAATTCGAAAAAATTGACCGAGTTCGAAAGAATATGACGGTTTTTGTGCCGGGCCTCCCTCTGCGCTACGATTTATCCTTTTTTTAAAGCGTTTTTCGCGAATCACATTCGGACGGAGCACATACTTGTATTTTCTATAGTATGAACGGATGATTTTTTGATATTTTTATCCATTTGTAAATAAAAAATATTAAAATTGACTTTTGGTAAAAATCGAACCTTTCTTTATCTACATCTTACCAATTTTTTAATTATAAAAATTTCCAAAAAGTATACGGACATACGAAAATTTTATTATCATAATAAAAGTAAATTTTCCTTTTTTTTTTTCATTTCAGATTATCCCAGTTGCCAGAACCATCTACACCGATTGACCATGCAGCAATGGCGGTACTTTGTTAAAATAATAATAACGTCATTGCTTATAAACGTTTTTCAATTTAAAAAAAACTCAAACTTGACAAGGCTATGGATTAATCGTGTGTAAAATTCCGACTTCGTCACCTCAATACACTCATCATAAAAAAAAAATTGAAAACCGACTTGTTTTTTGGGCCCGAAGCTCATGCAGACCATTCAAACAAGCGACTGTAATTCTTCTTTTGCTCTCCGACAATTATCTTTTTATTTTCTCCTACCAGAATTTTTCTCAGACTCGAAGCAATGATTGAATTCGAACCAGGGGAGTCGTTTCGAAACAAAATTCCATTAACTTTCGTCAGGTTTTTTAGCATCGCTGAAATAATTTGTTCCAGTAAAATAAATGTCACCTTGAAGTATTTATTAATCCACTTGACGTCTCAAGTAGATCGTGTCCCGCGCACTAATGATCCTCTACCAACAACGTCAAAACCCCATGTTATCAGACTGGAACAAATCGCTATCAGACTCAGACGTAGATTTTTTCATTAAAATCAGTTTTCCAATCCTCCCCTAAAACATTCCCCCACCTACACAATTTTTATTCATCCGAAAAAGTCTATTAAACTCGATTGAAATTTTACCAACATCAAATAGCTCTCTAACGTGAATACACCCTTTCATTCAATATCAAACAAAAATCCAGTCAGCCTCGATCAAAGTAAAATACCTTTGAATTCACCATTTTTTCAGCTGTACATTTTTTTAAAGTAAGAAAAAAAAACAAATTCCGTCCCAATATATCCTCCCTTTCCTCCCTTATATTCTCGGTGTTATAAATTGCCAATAAATACAATCGTAGTTACATCAATGAAATGCCGATAAGATGTCATAAAGATGTAACTAGAAAATTCTGTTAAGTAAAACCCCGTCGATTTTTCATTTTTTTAGCTGTCCGTGAAAAACGAAAAAAAAACCCAAACCCCATCCCGATACATCCTCCCTTTCCTCCCTCATATTTTCGCTGCCATAAATTATCTCTTTATATAAATTCAAAATACTCGTAGTTAAGTCAAAAAAATACTGATACGATGTCATAAAAATGTAACTGACAAATTCTGTCAAATCAAATTCCGTCAAATAAAGTTCTGTGAAATAAATGTCAAATAAAATTCCATCATACAAAATTCAAGTAAAACACCCTTCGATTCCCCATTTCTTTAGCTATACATAAAAAAGAAGAAAAAACAAATCTCAACCCCAATACATGCCTCCGTTCCTCCCTCACGTTTTCGCTGTTATAAATTGTCCCTTCGTATAAATTAAAACCACTCGTACTTAAATCACGGAAATGCTGATATGATGTCATAAAGAGATAAGTGATAAATTCTATCATTGTTGAGGACTATGTGTGCACGCACTTCCGAGTCCATTTATTATGGACAGGCTCCGATATTTTTATAATGAGACGCAAGAGCGTTGCCGCGTTCTGTTCCCATATATATGCGGCCATTATTGCAGATAGAAGGCGCAAGGGACAAAGACCGCACATACAACCGCATTTACATCCACACACAGACACACACTCGCACACGATAAACGCGCTGTCCTGCGGAAAAACGAATCGACGTTGTCGGGGGTTTTCGATCCTACCTTTCATAATCCGACAAAATGCAAAAAAAAGAAAGAAAAAAAGCGATTCCGGATAGCGCCATTTTAATCGAAATAGGTTTTCGCTTAGTGTGTACATATGCGTATATATATATATATATATATATATATATATATACACACACACACACACATATATGTATGTATGTATGTATGTATGTATATACAATTGAAACACAGACGGGTGCAAATGGGAGGGTGGAAAAAAAGAATTCGTATTTAGAGGGAGAATGGAATGAATTCACCTCCGCCCTGCTGCTGCTGCTGATGCTACCACCACTACTACCGCCATCACAACCGAAGCTTTTTCTTTCCTTCTCTCTCTCTCCCTCTCTCTCACTCTCTCTCTCTCGCACTCTCTGGCGGCTCGGGACGATGAAAGACCGATAAGCATAGCTGATTTATACGAGCAAGAGAGAGAGAGAGAGTGATGACCAGCGGCGATCTAGAACCGGTCCCGAACCTGTTAGTTCGTCCGGTCGTTCATTCGTCGAACGCTCTTCGATCTCTCTCTCTCTCTCTCTCTGTCTCTGTCTCTCTCTCTCTCTGTCTCTGTCTCTCTCTCTCTCTCTCTCTCTCTCTCTCTCTCTCTCTCTCTTTTCTCCCGCTCTCTCGCTCTTATGCATCACTTTTCGTTCGAACTCTCGCACGTCCGCGCGCTTTTTCTACTGGAATTTCTCTGTGTATGGTCTATCTATCGCCACCCTCGTTGCTCGCCCGCCGCGCCCCCTTTCACCCCCGTTATGTCCGGCTGAATGTCCGTGCCTGCGCTTACGTTGATACGCGGCGGTCTCTCTCTTTCTCATGCTCTCTCTTCAACCCTCTGTACGATTGGTAACTCGTATCGCATGTACACTTACACACAGTTCTGGGCGTTTTTTAAATTGATGATACTCTAATTACAAATTACAAATGTAATTTGTATTGCATTTTACTTAATACAAATTACAAATGTTATTTGTTATAAGTAAAAAAAATTGCTTATTACAATGGTATTTTGTAATTAGTAAAAAAAGGCTAATTACAATGGCATTTTGTAATCAGAAGGAAGACAATTACTAATAAAAATTGTCATTTGTAATTATAAAAAATTTAGTTACTAATATAATTCATCATTATAAACACTGTAAATACAAATTACAAATGTAATTGGTAACGGTTTTTATTTCTAATTACAAATTACAAATGTAATTAGAATATTTGTTCTTTCTAATTACAAATAAAACATGTATTTAGAATATATTTTTTTTCTAATTACAAATCTAATCAGCATGGATTTTTGTTCTTATTACAAATGGCAAATGTAATTTGTATTAATTGTTTTTCATAATTAACAAAACTGACATTCGTCAAAATTGAGGAATTCAATATGGCGGATCGAAATACAAAAATTTAGGCGATTCGCACGATAATTGGTATTATGGGGTGTACGAGGTCGCTGGTTATGAATCCATCCTCAAATTCATAAATCCAAAATGGCAAGTCGACGGACCCCGTATGCAGCTTATTGATGCCATATGGCCCACATAGAGTATTTCGCGATTGGTTAGACTTTAATTTCGCAAAATTTGGTACTCAGAGGTTTCCGCAGTCTGCTGATTATGAATTAAAGGTCAAAATTAACAGTAGCGGATCCAAAATGGCGGTTTAACACTGAAAATTGATTCAATTTAACTGAAAATTGGCACTAGGAAATTTTCGAGATTGCTGATTACAAGCCCGTCCTCAAAATGTGTAAATTGAAAATTGTGGATCGATCATGGTGAACTACAATACAATAATTTACTCTATTCTCACGATAGTTAGTATCAAGGGGTTTTCGAGGTCACTGTTTATGAATCTGCTCTCGAAATGCAGAATTAAACAATAGCAGATCTACCATCGCGTATCAAAATGCAAACATTGACTGGAATCCGTGGAAACTTGGTACTCTGGATCCGTCATTTTGAATTTTCGAATTTTACAGGCACATTCATAATTATCAACCTCAAAAATCCCTTACTACTAATTATCATTCGAACCAAGTAAATTTTGGTAATTCATGCGCAATGCTGGACCCACTATTTTATTTATGTGCTTTGAAGGCAGATTCGTATTCAGTGACCTCCAAAACCCTGTAATACCATTTCCCATAGGAATCGAATGCATTATTATATCATGGTCTGCCATATTGGAGACACTGTTTTGAATGTATGTATCGTGAGTTTGGACTAGTAATCAGCGGCCTCAAAAACCCCCTAGTACTGAGTATAATCCGATTGTAGTCAATTTTTGCATTTCGTTACGCCACTATTCCGAATTTCTTAATTTGTAGGGCAGATTCTTAATAAGCGACCTTGAAAACCCCTTAATACCAATTATTTTGCGAATCGTGTAAATTGTTGTATTTAGGTCTGCCACATTAGATCCACTGTTTTTTATTTTGAATTTGAAAGACAGATTCGTAATCAATGACTTTGAAAACCCCCGAGAGCCGATTTTTAATAAAATTAAATGAACTTTCATTTTCGATTCTCTATATTTGCCCCACTATTTTGAATTTCTAAATGTTGACCTTGAATTCGTAATCAGCGACCAAAAAACCTCATGAGCGCTAGGTTTCATTTAAATTGAATTCTTTGTCGAGCATATGACAGACGCAAATAGTGAAATCCTCTTGCCGCTGAAGGGGTCAAGAAGGAAAACGCGCTCGGACAATAAAAATCCTCAAATTCAGCCAACACCAGCAAAACTGATAAGACTATTCGAGACCGGGAGGCGACCGAGACCATAGATTGGGCTCGAATTCTTTTTGAGACTCACAATCAGTCTTGACTTGGTTTCGTCTCAAATTTTTTATTAGCCAGATCGAAGTCTCATTTTAACGACATTCGTAATTTGTAATCATAAGAAAAATCTATATTATTAACATTTGTAAATTGTAGTTAGCAGAAAATTCGATTCGAATTACACTTACTTACAATTACACTTACTACAGTCGAATTGCACTTACTTACAATTTGCAATTAGAAAAAAAAATCAATTCTAATTATATTTGTAATTTGTAATTAGAAAAAAAAACATATTCTAATTACAATTATAATTTGTAATTAAGAAAAAAACATATCCTAATTACATATGTAATTTGTAATTTGTAATTAAAATTTTTATTATTTCAAGTTACAATCTAATTAATATTTTTTTTTAATTACAAATTATAGGTGTAATTAGTAATTTCAATGTAATTAATTACTCAAAGTAATTAGTGCTGCCCAACACTGCTTACATATATAGAGGGTGTTGGCAAGGTCGATGCAAAGCCTTAAGGGGGTGATAAGTAACCTCGTTTGGAACATATCTAACCTAAATCTAATCTAAAAAAGTAAGTTACCTTTGTCCAAAGCCTAAGGATTTCGAGTTATCATGGTAAGTGTGATTTTTGGAAAATTTCCCAAATAATTTTCCAAACAATTTCCCAAAGCATTAACATAAAAGGTAACCGAGTTGTACCTAATGCTACAACTCGTTTACCTTTTATGTTAATGCTATTTTTCTTTAAATAGCTTTAACGTAAGAGGTATGTTTATTTTTGGATAAGTTTTTAAATTATTCAACACGTTGCATTTAGTTAGTTGCGTGGATACAGATGATTGTATTGGTGTTTGTCGATTGAATACACATTAAGCTAAGACGCAAATAAGTTTTTAGTTGCCAATTGTCTGTTTGAACATTATGAACGTGTTGGTACCTAATTTTGGGAAATTTTCCAAAAATCATACTTAGCATGATAACTCGAAATCCTTAGACTTTGGACTAAGGTCACTTAGGTTAGATATGTTTATAATCAGATGACCTATTACCCCCTTAAGGCTTTGCATCGACCTTCCTAACACCCTGTATATATATATATATATATATGTACACTTAAACATGCCCTTCCGAATGTCAATGCATAATCGCGGAAAAAGAGAAGAAGGGAGAGCAAGAGAAAAGCCACAAAAGATACTCGAAGATAGCGACGATCCCATACAGGTTAAGGGATGAATTTTTCAATTCGGAGCTCCGGTTAGACGACCCTCGAACTCGAACACAGATTCCCCTTTTTTTTGCTGCTCTCGCTTACGCAGTCGTTCGTTCTTAATTGAAGAGTATTCGCGCCCATTGTTCGGGACACGGAGTCACCATATTTAATTATACGCAAAGAAAAAAAATCAAAGTTTCTCGCGTAAGGGCAATATGACTTCTCCGCAATCTTCGGACGAGGAACTCTAATGGTTCGAAACGTTTTTCAATTTTTACAGCCACACGGGTCTCTTCTGTCAACTCTACGTTGACGAAAAACAAGGGTTGTTTCCGCGTAATCCGAGTGTGGTGCTGAAGGTGAGGTTACAAGGTGAACGAAAAAGAAAAGAAAAGCAATTATTATAGCGATCCTCGAGGTTTTGTTAACATTGACAAAAGTAATAATGTAATCGTGTTTGGGTAATTCGCCCCTGATGAAAAACCCCCGTGGCGCTAGTCGATCCGCACTGTTTGTGTCTTTATTATTATTATTATTATTATTATTATTATTATTATAAGATTTTATTACTCCGGGCGACCAGCAGGCTCGGATTCCACTGGCGTTCACCTATCCCGGTGGGTTAGGGAGAATCTTATTTTTGTTTATTATTATTATTTCGGTTTTCGAATGTAATTATTATTTATTGATATTTTTATTTCATTGTATAGACGTTAAAAAAATTTTTTTACATATCTTTTAAAATTGTTATTTCCATTTCATATTATTATGATTATTAATATTTATGAAATAACATGCGCAAAGACGCACAATGCAAGACGAATATTTTTTCTCGCCTTGACTCAACAACGAGACACAATCGACAAAACTAGAAGCTCGAAAAAGGAAATATAAAATAAAGTATCCGGAAAGATTATTGAGAAAAAAAATTGTGGCAGATTAGAGAAGGGTGAAAGGGTGAAAAAGCTCACGAGATAGGAGGATAGGGTTGGCGAGAGACGCCGAACGGGAGGATCGGCGATTTGAAGGTTGGAGGTGCGAAAATGCATAATAATGAGAAAACCGAGTACCGAGTAGCCGAGTAGTGGTACAAAAATGGGTGATCTATACGGCCTGAGAAGTACGACCCGATAGCATACCACCTTCTTGCTTTTAATTTATTTTATTTATGATTTATGAAATATTTATTTATTATAAACGTTCTTAGAGATAATTGGTAAATAAGCTTTGAAGATTCTTTCATATATATTCTATATATATTTGAATACATTACCACCCACACTGGCGGATGGGCGGTCGGGGATCGGCTCCAGCAGCCCTTCGAATTAAGGAGCGATGTGCATGGCCGATACTCGGAGCGCTGACCGCTCAGCCGTGCACCAGTTGGCGCATCAACCAGTGAGGAAGGGCAATACTCCTAAGACCTTGGTGTAGCCACTTGAGTTAAAGTCTGTGCACCAGAGAATCAGAAGAATACGGGGCCATCTATTCTGGTACGGGTTTTCCACACTTTCCCCGTACCCTTGGCAAATACGGTATAGAACAGCTTGAGACGGCTGTGGACGCAACGGAACGTTGTGTTGGATTGGCGAAGTGCGAGTAGAGAGTGATGGGAAAGGGTTCAATTGGGAAGGGCAATACGTAAAAAGCCGCAAGGGCATGCATTGGAAATCAAGAAATATATATATATATATACAAGACCAGGGACAGGTATGGGTGCGCGCTTTTTCGACCAGAAGCAGTCAGAAAATACGAAATTTTAGTGAATTTTTTAATTAGCTCGTTTCTAAATGTTTTATTTGAGATTTCTAATTTTCTCGGGTGACAGTACGTTTTCGAAAAGCTGCACTACCTCGCGAAAACCTGAATTACCTTGTGCAAAGAAAGTGGAAAAAATAAAAATTTTGATGGCGATTTGGAGGTGAATCTCGGTTTTTATAAGTCCCTCTGGGAAAAGGAATTAGTGTTGGAATTTCCGAAAAAAAAATGAAATCAGGTTTTATGAGGGTGGAAAAATCGCGGAAGAGCGACAACAATGTTCAAGTTCGCCCAGTGAGTGGAGAAGGTAGTGAAGAATTTTAAGAAACATGAGGGAGCAAGTTTTTTAACACCTATTATATCGGCGTTTGTTTCCGGCCCGATCGAATATTTAAAATTTCACCAGCAGTATGTGTGTGCACACAGGGTGTCCTATTATGAATGGATAATCCTGCAACTGTCAATAGATCATACCATATCCTACTATATATGCTGAAATTTCAGTTTAGTAAAAGTCCCACGATTTTCTATATAAAAATCATCTGCTTTTGGTTTTACGCATGTCTTTTCTACAAGTCATAACTTTTTTTACCGGGTTTAAAAAAAATACTATTGTTATTTGTTTCATCTAGAAAAGTCTTCGTTTTAACCGTATATGTTAACGAAACTTTATGAAAAAAGATCTTGTGGAAAATTTTCATACAACCCATTTCGAACATCTGACTTTGATAGCCTGCGGTGTAAAAAAAAATGTACTACACATATCGTGCCAATTACTTTAAAAAGTTGCTTAGTTATTGTCGATTCACATCATTTGTAGAAATGGCATGCGAACAACCAAAAGCAGATGATTTTTTAAAAAATCACATAAGCCCAAAACCTCGAAAACCGTGGGACTTTTACTTAACTGAAATTCCAGGATATAGTAGGACATGATCTGGCCTATCGACAGTTGCAGGATCATCTATTCAGAACAGGATACCCTGTGTATTATATATATATACATACATATATATATATATATATATATATATATATATATATATATATATATTAGGTGTAGTAAAAAGAAATCCATTATTTTTGAATGAAATTGAAGGCAAAAATAATCGATTTCTTTTTACTACACCTAGTATATATATATATATATATATATATATATATATATAATAAGTAAATCAATTATAAAATTAGCATAAATAATTTCAAAAACTACTATTATTGAAAAATAATTTTTCAAAAACACCCCTTCGCATTCGATCTCCACTGTACCAATAATTCTCCACCCCGTCACTCTCATCCTATCTCTGTCTCCCTCCCACTCGTTCTCTTTCCCTTTCTCTCCCTCCCCCTGTTTCTCACCCTTTATCGTGCATTTGGGGGGAGGGGGGGGACACCCTCGAGCACACCTCTCGCGTATTGGTCACCCGGCCCTATTACATCCTCGATTTCCATTCTATATTTCGCGAGTTCGAGACAAATATTTAGCTGCAAGAGCCAGGCACACACACACACACACACACACACACACACACACACACACACACACACACACACACACACACACACACACACACACACACACAAATACAGAAAGGGCCGAAAGATAAAGCAGGAAGGGTGTTCTTCCGTCGCGATGTAAAAACGCAACGTGCGGGGGCGGGGCAGCAGGGGGAGGGGGCAGAGCAGTGCCGGAATACACGAAAAAAGCGGAAAAGCTTGTTTTTTCTCTTTGTTTTACCGGATTGGAAGTAGTATAAATTGGCAAGGGGATCGAGGGGCCACGATCCCTCGCGGACGAGAAAGGGGTGGCCGCGTTGGCGCGGTGATGGCTAAGAGAGAGCTGGAACAACTGGAAGCCGGTGGACAACGGACGGAGTAAAATATATATACATACATACATGTATATTTTACTCCGTTCGTTGTGTATATATATGTGTGTATATGTATATATATATACATGTGTGTGTGTGCGTGTGTATGCATATATATACATATGCAAATGACGTAGGGCGTTGATTAGCGGGAGAGCAGGAAGGGTTCCGTAGCACAAGGCGAGATGCATAGAAAGGGTTGCGGCAGGGTTGAGTATGAGAGACAAAACGAAACACGAACCCGCGCGCGGGCGGCGATTCAAGTACAGCTAAAGATAGAAAGAGAAAGATGTATAGCGCTATATGGCAAAGTATATTTTGAATCGGTTAGATCGAAAGGTGTTGAAATTTGTCGAAGGTGTCGAAGGATGTTGAAATTTGTCGAAGGTGTTGTATTGTTGGAATGCAATCAAAATTCTTCCTTATGTTATTTTGATTTCCCCTCTTGCCATTCAAAAATTCTTCAAAATCTGTTTTGCCGTTTTCGATAATGCATTCAAATGAGCAGTTGAAAAAATAGTTTGGGGACTTTCGTCGCTATTGCGTGCGAAAAGAAATTCAAGCAATAAAGGGCTCACACCTAATTAATATATATATCTTTTTTAAATATCGCTTTTTGGTTTTCGACGACTTCTCAAAGTATAACGTTTCAAAAATATTCTCTGTAAATGTCAAGTGGATGTATCTAAAATTAAGGGAGTTATGGGTGTTGATAGATAGGTCCCGCGAAACGGCGAACTTTCAATGCGTTTTTTTCAAAAGAACTTTTTCGAAATCCGTGTCTACGATATATCGAAAATCACTAGGCTGGTCAACTTAAAATTTTACAAGCTTCATTTACATATCAGAAAGCAGTCCCTGAACGAAAGGATTAATTTTGCCAATGCATATTTTTGTTATATATTAACGAAAATAGAGCGTTCTTTTCGTCGAAAATTGATACTTTCACTTTGGACGGCGGTCTTTTTTTTCCAAAATCAGTATTCCATAAAATCCTTTGTCCAAGAACTGGATAATTTCGTGCAAAAACTAAAACCCCTTGATTTTTTTATTCCGGGTGATTCTTTTCCGAGCAGCAGCCATCCAAACAAACCATTGCATCCACCACATATATAAATGTTTTCCAATTTAAAAAATTGCAGAAGGTACTCAGAACCATACCCAAAAATATAAAAAAAATAAATAAAACCTGCACGGCTTTTCCCCGACAAAAATCACGTACGTTCTTTTTTTTTCCGGCCACGAGCTGGGTGTCACCCGTTAAAAAGGAATCATTTCCGTTGCGTTCCAACGATGCAAACGTCAATCTCATTATTACATCAGCACATGCGGCTGTTTTGAGGCAAAACCTGAAATTTTTTCAAACAAAGCCCTGATTCGGAACACGGTCCTCGAAATGACCTTCATACTCGTATGCCTACATTCCGATCAACGTGATTTTGAGGTCCCTCCGATGTACATAAGGTTGAGTATGGGGACAACTGGCTACTACGAGGACGGTCTACGAAGACGAATGTCTTCAAAATCGCGCCACCTCCCCATATATATTTATATATACGTGTAATCCTTTTGCAACCGGTTCTGCCAACTACAGTGGCAAGCGAGGGATCCGGACACGCGGAGAGACCCAGAGAGGGTGAAACTTTCGAATTAGAGCTGTAATGAGCTCTCGTTGTATCGTGTTACGCTTATCGACCCCCCCCACAAGAGCACGATACGAAACCCGGCAGCTTGTGTACTCAAATTTATATACATACACATGTGTGGGTATATATGTTGTACGTGCTGTACATTGCTATTACGTTGCGTAGGCGTAAAGGGGCGGGGGGGGGGGGATCGATTTTAATGCAAGGCCCCTCGGACGAATAGGGTGTCTCGAACAAAAAATCAATACTACCGAGGTCAATGAGTTCGGTGTGCACAGACAATTATCGTCGACGAGAGAACCCGCGGCGTATATAACCCTCGACGACCAATGCCGCACCCCCCCCCCCCCCTTTCGGCCCCCTCGGCTCACCGCGACGGACTATAAAACGTGGAGCCGCGCGCGATGACTCATGAGCGCGAGAAAAGCGCGGTATCAACGCGAGGGACAGAAAGCAGAGCCCCCCCCCCCCCCTTATTAAGTTGTACGCCCCAGGGGGGGGTTAATTTTTGTGCTTGAAGTTCGTCCTCGTCGGAATTCCACTGGGGTTGCATCTGTTTTCGGGAAGGTGATCGCGAAAAAAGGGGTATGCAGGGGGGGGGGGAGAAGAGATTCGGATCTCTATGATCTTCGTAAGCATAGGTATAACCTTCGTACGTATAGCGAAACTGTAGAATCCTCATGTTTTTCCGTACATACCTCGGTAAGTACGCACAAACCCAAAAATTAAATAGTACCCCCACCCCTAGACCCGGGGGGGGGGTGGTTGGTCTAGAAATCTTTCGTTCATACCTCGAGAACTACTGAATACATTTCGATGAGTCTTTGACAGAAACACAGCTCGAAGGCTGCAGTATGATTTCGGTTAATGGGCATTACGATATCTCGTTAATTACAGTTGCAATAAACAAAGGTAACGAAAATCGTACTCGTCGAAAGGTGCACGGACGAATGAATAAATGAACAAACGAACGAAGGGAAAAAACCACGAATGATCGTGAGGTGTGGGTAATATTTTCGTTTTCGTGAATAGTCTTTGGAGTTTTTTTAATTACTTTCGGTATAAGTTGTATATCACGAAAGAAAAAAAAAACCTTCCACATGCGATTAAATTAAGGAGGTTGCTAAGATTTACTAATAATAAGGCATCATTTGTGTGTAGATCTGTAAATATCGATGTCTCCGTATAATAAAACTGTGAGGGGTGCTTTGTTCGCAGTTTTGAACAGATAAATTACAAGTGGCGGGGTGGTCAGGGCGAGAGAGAACTTTTGGTGGCTTGAAATCCCACATTCCACAATTACATAAAAAAAATTGAAAGAAAAATCAAATTGGAGGGGTAGTTTGGCCATCGATGGAATTTCAACGCGGGTGAAATTCAGCTGTGCAGCTACTATACATATATATACATATGAATATAGGCATACAGCATGATTTATATGATATATAATGTGTATAAATTATGTCATATAATATTTAAATATTGATATTATCAATATTAAATTCTCAGCCCCTAATAATAAGAACTACTAAATAATATAATAATCGGTCATCCCACGAATAACGCGGTTTTTGATACTTTTTCTATTAAAAAAAATTCTTTGAATCTAAAATATACTCGCCTTAATTTTAATTTACTATCTGCTTTTATGACGGGTTGATGAAGGTAGTTATTATATTGTCCCCTCCCCCCTTGACTTTTAGTTCACGCAATTGTAAAAACCGCATTATTTATGGGATGTCCCAATACAATAATATGTGTTTATATCTATATTCATATGTTTTGAACACACACACACACACACACACACACACACACACACACACACACACACACACACACACACACACACACACACACACACACACACACACACACACACACACACACACACACACACACACATGTATGTATTAGGGTAGCATGAATTTGAGCTGTATGTTTTTTCCTTTTCTCATCATCCAATTATCTACTTTAAAGGAAAAAAAAATTGTCGCGAAAGCTGCGAGCGCTCAAAAAAACTTTAGAGGTCGCTCAAGTCTCCCAAAAATTTAAATTTTCATTAAACATTTTTTTTTTTGGTCGTTCAATTCTCACACATGAATTTTGCGTTTGTAATTTTTTAATTTACCTCGCAAAAGCTCTGGCCCGCCAATGAATATTTAGTGTTCGCTCATGAGCTTCGAAATCTCCAATTATCACGATTTTTTTTCTCTTCTCACTCATAAATGTAACACTTTGTAAAATTTTCAAAACAATCAATCCTTTTTTTTTCTTTTGAAACGGATTTTTTAAATTTACCTCACACTTCGAATCCCACAAAACCGAGGTCCTATAATTTTGTTTCCGGACAAGAGCTTTAAAGAATTATTTTATGAGAAACAAAAATTATAATTATTGAGTTAGTAGTGTGAGGTGAATTTTAAAAATCTGTTTCTAAGGAAAAACGATTAATGGTATTCAAAATTTAACAAAGCGTCAAATTTAGAGTGAGATGACCCAAAAAAAAAGTTAGCGAAAATTGGAAATTTCGAAGCTCTTGCGCGACTACTAAATATTCATTGACCGGCTAGATCTTTCGCAAGGTTAATTTAAAAATTATAAGGCGTAAAAATCGTGGGTGAGATGCGAACAAAAAAATCGATTTTTTAAATGAAAATTTGAATCTACATCTACATCCACATCTATTCTGTTGCAACGAATAACCAAGACTTGAACTTGGCCGATAATTCCGAAGCTTTCCGCGATCAAGTGTCTCGACGACGTCGCGAAAGCACTGTATATACCATCTTGTGCTTTTTTCCCTCATTCGTCGACGACGTCTTTTTCATTGAAAGCGAAAGCTTCTCTCTCTTCCTGCCTCTCCCTTGCTCTTCGTTGCGGTCGATTTTATCTATTTGTCGAGGGAGAAGAAGGAGTTTGAGAAAGTCGAGTCACTGGGTTAAACGCGAGTGCACTCGGGGTGCAGCAGTGGGAGACAATATATATATATATATATATATATATATATATATATATATATATATATATATATATAGAGAGAGAGAGAGAGAGAGAGAGAGCGAGAGACAGAGTCGAAAACTCGAAAAGATCCAGCCGTTAAAAATAATATTTTCAGATTGCTAATCCGGGTACAATATATCCGGTCGGCAGTTCTTGGGTGGCGCTCATACCCGCTAAAAGCTTTTCGATGCACACGAGAAGTCATCCGCAACGTAGACAGGGGGAACATTCGCGAAAGCTCCGTCAGAGGAGAAAGTGACTCGTCGAATATAAACTCGTCGCGATTTGCTGCTCATATGCACCCGGTAGGCTTTGAGGTATTAAAGCAGCATTATTAATACCTTTAGGCGAGAAAAAAAGTTTGCTCTCATTCGGGATTTTTTTTTACCAAACCTCTCTTCACCACTTTTGAGACTTAGAGTATTTTTTATGACTACTTTTGACTGTTACATGGTATTTTTTTAATTTATTAATCTCCAAAGTGCCGGAGGTATTACACGGTCTTGTGAACTGCATTTTTAAAACTGGCGTGATTTATAACTGAAAAACTAATCGACCGATTCTGGTGAAACTTGGGATAAATTTTATTATTGCAAAATGTGCTTTTTTTCCGAAAAATTCAATCTCAAGGCTCGTGTCATCTGCCGTGAGTCAGGAACGCGAACCGCCTGATTTTGTTTGTGCACCTCTATTCTCTCACTTGACCAATTATCCCTGAATCTAAAACTTGATTTTACGGCTTGATTTAAAAAATCCTAAATCTGCTCCATTTCGAACACATCGAAGTATGCAACAAAAAAGAAAATGTCTTTTACAAGTATGCAGTGAAAAAGAAAATGTCGGAAGACAAACGAAAAAGAAGGCTCGATTTGACAAGAAAATGTGATAAGAGATGCAAAAAAAATTGCTTTAATCGTGGACGGCTCATCCCCTCATTACCCTGCCCTGCATCGCGGTCCTATTCTCACACGACGATCTCGCTTGCGCGCGAAGCACACTGCATGAATATGCAGTTTCCGCGGTTAAGTATGCGCAGATTGCGTCGCGATACAGTCGCAACCGTTCATTATCGTCCTCGTTGCTGCTGTATGTGCTTGCCGTTGCGTTTGTACCCGCGGATTTACTTGCCATGGGTGTATTTACCAATGCATGCGTGTGGGACTATGTGTTCTCTGCAAATCTGCGCAAGCTGGACGCCTGTGGCGGATTATATTTATATAAATGTGTGTGTATGTATATATATATATATATATATATTCATATATATATATATATATTGAATGTTAAAATTAAAAAGCACATGGCCATCTTATAAATGTCACCCCCCATATATATATATATATATATATATATATATATATATTATATAATGAGGTGTCCCTCATTTCTCTGCCACCCGAAATAACTCGGTAATTATCGACGTCACAAAAAAATGTTCCAGACAAAAGTTGTACGGTATGAAGGTGGTCCTCAAATGCGAACAACTTTTTTTCATTTCGGTAGAGGCGCTAATGCGCAGTGACCTCCACTTTTTAAAAATAGTATGGTACATTTTCTTTCAACCATCTTGTGGAGCACCTCAAGCCGCATAAAAAACATCAGGGGGTCAAAGTCGTTCAAGGTCATTCAAGGTCACATATTTAAATGAAATACAAATCGCAATATCTCGGGTGACTACCAAATATTTGATTGTGATCCGAGATATTTAGATTCGTATCATCGATACTGGCCTTGAATGACCTTGAACGACTGAACGACTTTGACCCCCGCATATTTTTTATGCGACTTGAGGTGCTCCGCAATATGGTTGAAAAAAAATGTGCCATGCCATTTAAGAAAGTTAAGGTGATCTTCACTGTGCGTTAGCGCTTCCACCGAAATAAAAAAAAAAATGGTCGCATTCGATCCAAATTGGCCCCCTTTACACCGTACAACTTTTGTCTGGAATTTTTTTTTGTGATGTCGATAATTACCGAGTTATTTCGGGTGGCAGAGATAAGAGGGACACCGTGTATATGAATGGTGACGATGTTAGAATGGCCATAGACGTTTCAAGGGTCTGGTGCGGAGATTCCGCGAGTGAGAATAATAGGGTTTGAAATTTTGATAATAATAGACTTTTTTGAAAATATCGATTTTTGGTCTCTGATGGATTTTCGAAATATATATCATTTCAAAAATAGTCTCCATAAATGTCAGTTTTTTTATCAACGAAAATAAAGCGACATTTCCACTGAACACCGATACCTTCTTTTTTCATACTAATAAAGATAAACAAAGAAAGAACGACGAAAAAAAAACATTGTATTTAAACGATGCAAATATCAACGTCAACATTATCAATATATTTCGTTTTTATTACGAATGGTGTTCTTTTCGACAGTCGTAATTAGAAATAACAATTTTCTCTTGTTTGCTTTCACGCTATCTATTAGATATACATTGATATTCATCCATACGGGCATGTATTAGCTGTTCACCGATTTTACTTTCTCCCACAAATCGAATTCCCGCGATGCTTGTCCGCCCCGCCCCCTCCCGACGCCAACATCGAGCCGCAACACTATCTCTTAGATAAGGGGGCGATATCACTAACGTGGGAAACGCGCGCGGTGGATACAAACGATATTCCAAGTGCACAAGCAAAAGCGAACGATTATCGATCCTGCGGATTAATCAGGACACGGAATAAATTATGCGCACGCCCGATTCGGGCTTTCCACATTGCATATGGGTGTCTATATGTGTATATCGGCGTAACCGCGGAAATATATACAGGGTGTCCCAGAACTGAATGCGTTACCTGTAATGGGAGATTGGGGGTGAAATTCTGAGTCGATTGATATAAGCATGTGTGGGTCTCAGATCAAGCCGTGAATTATTATTAATTTTTAAAGGCGGGCCAATCAGCTCACCGACGTACTATGGCTCATCGAGCGCACCTGATTGGCCGGCCTTTAAAAATTCATAATAATTCAGGGCTTGATCTGAGATCCACACATGCTTATGTCAATCGACTCAGAATTTCACCCCCAACCCCCCATTTCAGGAAACGTATTCAGTTCTGGGACACCCTGTATATCTTGTTTTCGTCCACATATAAAGTCAAGTGTCTCAAATTAAGTGACTCAAAATGACCTGACATTTTAAAATGTGCACCTTTTCTGTGGCCAACGTAGAGTACCAACTTTGACAACCGGCATCAGGAAGTATTGAGGTTAGTCATGAAGAATTACACGCTGGCATTTTGCTGCATTGTTACTGCATTGTTATTGCAAACGAAGTTTCATGGTCGTGTTATCTCGCGCCCCGGCGATGTGAATTGGCCACCAAGATCGTGCGATTTGACGCCATTGGACTTCTTTCTTTGGGATTTTCTGAAAGGAAAAGTTTATGCCAATGATCGACAGACCATTCCGGAGCTCAATGAAGCAATTGGACGCACCATTAAGGCCTTATATACACTTTTGGTGGTCGGAGAAATGGAAAATTTTTTGATTGCATATTCTTTAAGTACCACATCTCAAGAATATTTTCACCAAATTTCATAAAGATCGGAGCATTAGATTCACAAGAGAAGGAAGAATGGCTCGTCGGCAGTATCAAATCAATATTTTAGAGGCTGCAGAGGATGCAGAAGGATTTCTTTTTGGCCCTGAAATCGATGACTCCATGTCAGAATGAATAAATTAACTTTATATGTTAAAGAAACATACTTGAATCTTAAACGCGATTATCTCAGAATTGTCTTTTTTGAGAACCACCTTTGCGGTGGACACGATTACTGAAAAAACTATTAATCCGATCCATACCAAATTTATAGCACTCATTTATTATAATAGCTAGGGCCTAAACGAAGGATTTTGAATTTTGTAAAAAACAAAATTTTGTAACAAAAAACCGAAAATTTAACACCTCAAAAAATGATTTTTTTTTTATAAAATGTTCGTCATTTTTTTTTTAAATCAAAATGTTTACAAATCCTTCATCCAGGCCCAAGCCAATGCAATATAATAATTAAATCGTTTTAAAATTCTGATTCCAGACGAATCGTTCTTCAGTTATCATGTCCACCGCAACTGATGCTCAAAATAAGGCGCTCCTGAAAGACAACTGAGGTTCTGGCGTTTTAAAATATTTTTTAATAAAAAAAAAATGGTACAAGTACATGAAAATATATACTAATCGATGTTGTTCTCAGTTTTTCAATAAACATTTATTGTCCCGCCGAAAAAAAATCGAGACAATCACGTCCCTTCGCCCGCTACAAATGTATATAAGGCCTTAAGGAGAGATATACACCTAGATGGTCGAGGTCGAGGATTTAGAAGCTATGAACATTACGTCGACCGTAGAAGACCTACACTATGGGCCTGGTATCGATGATTCCATGTAAGTTGTCAAATTTCATGATTTATTCATTCGCAAATTTTCAAACGCGTTTTTCTCAAAACCACGTTTTTCAAATCGGTACCCAAAATTTCTCGAAAACAAATTAACCGATTGCCTTGAGGTTTGTTGTGGTTATTTTATACACCATTATCTGGTACTTATCATAGAATTTTTTTTCCGTTACTTAGTTTTTGTTGTATAGGCAAAACAATAACTAATTTTTTGCACAAGAAATCGCTATTTATGTTCAAACGTCCGCCATTTTGTCATAAATCGATATTTTCAACATCGGCTATGACAAGTACCAGATTATAGTATCTAATTTAATAATCTTTTCGGTTTTTTTTCAGATGATTTTCGAAGAAACGCCCGTGGGTACTGTATACGCAGATTTTTTACGACGCTCCAAGGATCACACAATATCTTTGTATATTTTTGATATTTTTAAATAAAAAAAATTGAACATATTTTTGAATGTATATACTTTTAGATAATTAAAACCCCAATACGAAATTTCAACTACTTTTCCTTGAAAAAATTCACAAACATGACCTTTTTCCGGCTTCTAGGTGTATATCTCCCCTCAATGAAATTAGTCCGCAATTATGCCAAAATGTTATTGAAAATTTCGTCAAAAGAGTGAACGTTGGCAAACACGGACTAGGTGGCCATTTCTCGGATATTGTGTTTCTCACATAACCTCCGTGTTTGTCTTTTACATTGAAACAAAAATATTCGTACTTTTTAAATAAATAATACGTTTTATTAATAATAAAAAATATCAGGTCATTTGGAGTCACCCTTTAGATATAAAATCCGTGAGGGAGGGGGAATGGAACAGCCCGAAGCGTCGTCATAAATGTTCATTGGTTACTTCTATACTTGACTCTCTGAAGAAAGGATCGATTCCCGCAGCAAGAGGGTCTATTTGGTACCATCGCTTTTTGGTCCACATATCGACCCGAGTGTCGAAGGGAAAACCGATTTGTGCTTTCTTTTTTTTCCCTTCATTTATAAATGGACATGTTTGCATTATTCACGCGACATTTTCCACGGTGCAAAATCCTGACCTAATTTTGTCTTGTCAGCGGGTCGTGTCAATTCTCCGGGTGTTCTTAGGTTGGAATTAAAAAGAATTCGATATTTACGAAGGCTACCAGACTACAGCCCGGAAAAAAGGACAATTTCGACAATTTTTCATCCATACCCAGTTGATAAAATGAAAATTCCACTCAGTGGAGTTTTTTCTATATATCTTTGAGTATCTCTTTACAAATTTTTTCACAACATTTTGTAAAAAAATGGCGGTGCTGAAGCTGGTTGAAGCGAGTCAATTTTGTCTTATAGTGTCTTGCGGCAGACAACATTACATCGCTAATTCTTTACCAATTGATTTGACATTTTTCTTGCAACCTTAAACCACCGGAATTGAAAAGAATTCGAGTGGGATCAAACGCAGGGATGTGCAGGAGATAATTGCGACGGATAGTGCCGACAATAAAGACGGAAGATATTAAGGGAGTCTCCCAGCTCAAAGCTTGAAAAAAGTGAATTTCGAAAAAAAAAAAATCTGGATACCCAGTTGATAGAATCAAAATTCCATTCAGTGGCGTTTTTTCTACAAATGTTCAAGTATTTTTACAAATTTTTTAACAAAATTTTGTAATAAAATGGCGGCGCTGAAGCCGGTTGCAGCGAGTCACTTTTGTCTGATAGTGTTTCTCACAAAAAAACTAGTGAAAAATAATTTAAACAAACTTCAAGATGTGCAGAATAAAAGCCACCAAGCGGAATTTCCATTTTATGAACTGGTCATTCATAAAAAATTGTCGAAATGTACCTTTTTGCCGGGCTCTACACTGTCTCCCTCATGGATGGACGGATAGTCGTGTTTCAGAGAGAAGAAGATAACCGAAGAAAACTTCCACATCGGGAAATATGATGACACCCATCAGTGTCATGCAGTATTTTGAATAATTATTTTTTCCCACTGTACGGATTCTCGTTAATACCTCGTAGTGATCGACACTTTCAGATGATGGGGAATAGTCGAGAGAGGAATATCAAAGAAGACGAAGGCGTATGGATGGAGGCAAACATGTGTACACTCTCTTTCCTGCTTCTTCCCCTTCTCTCTCTCTCTCTCTCTCTCTCTCTCTCTCTCTCTCATATTTGCAATTATTCATGAGCAACCGCATTCATAATTACACTGCTTGATTGTTACACACTCTGTGAACTACCGGATCTCGACTGCTGAATCTCTCCTTCCATGTACCCTTCCCCCACCCTCTTTATCTCACCTCGTAACTCATGGAAATGAATGCCATATCATTTATCGAACTCTCTGCATGGCGAAAAGAAATCATTTCCTCTCCTCCCAAACGATAGCACAAAAATCACAATAATTCGAATTTCAAAGAAAGTAAGGTCTCGAACCAATAAATAATAAAATCGTCCTTAACAGATGAATTTCTTAGGCCACCTACCGGACACCATTAAAAAAAGAGTACTCCAGACATACACCTCTTAAGGACAGAATGAAAGCGTTTATTTCTATTGTTATCACTGTTTCGCAGCAGTGTTTGCCCAACTGTGCCGTTTGCGGTGAGACACTAAAATATCGCGAATTACGTACTCGTGGTAATAGACGTATTATGGAAAAGAATGCAGCTTCGAGAGTTGTGCCGATTTCGATAACTATCAGCGTGTGTGGGCCGATCGTGGTCGATTGTGTGCTTATGTCGATCTTGTGAATATCCACGGGCACTTCCGCGCACGTGTTCCAATTACAAACGTCACTTATTACCCAAGAGCGTTAATTAAAGTCTACCTTATCGGTGTTGGCTAAATAATGACGCTGTGAATATATATTTTTCATATACATAACACACACACACAGATATATATATATATATGATATGTATGTATGTATGTATGTATGCATGTATGTATGTATGTATGTATGCATGTATGTATGTATGTATGTATGCATGTATGTGTATGAGTGTATATATATATGTTTGTTTGTGCGTAAATAATACATGTAATAAAGTGATATGTATGTAAAAAGTGTAATGGGCCTGCCGTACGGATATATAGATATGTAAAACATGTATGTGAGTCTTGTGTTTACATAAAAGTCATAGTTAGAAATGCAAATACACAATAGAAACAAATTTTTAGGAAAAACAAAGTTCTGTAAGTTTAAAAAAAATAAGCAAGTCAATTTTGGTATTTTCTGAATGCCCGCTTGAATCCATCATTTTTTTACGTCGGACATATAAAAAACATATACACAAATATATATATATATATATATATATATATATATATATATATATATATATATATCTGTATATATGTTTGTAAGTGCGTAAATAATACATGTAATAAAGTAATATGTATGTGCAAAGTGCAATATGGCATACACGTGTGGATATATATATATATATAGTTAACTATTATATATATATATATATATATAAAATATCTATGTGTGGGTTTTATAGTTACATGTAAGTCATAGTTAAAAATGCTAGTATACGTCAGAAACAAATTTTTAGGGAAAAAAACTCTACAAGTCCATATTAAAAAGTGAAGCGTGTTATTTTAAGATATTTTATGAATCTCCGCTTGAAATAATGCTTTTTCACATTGCAAATAAAAATAACAGTTACAGAATGGGTGCACAAGTCAATAAATATGATTCTGGCGAGAAAAATAAATTTATGGGTTTCTATAGATCAATAAATTTATTGATTTTTTGCATTATGTACAAATTTATGGATTTTTTTAGTTTAATAATTTTATTGATGTTTCACATTAATAAGTCTATAGAACTTTTTAGATTGATACATTCATTTAATCATTTAGATTAATAAATGTAATGATTTCGCTGGATTAGTACATATTTGTATTCTTATAGATTGCCAAATTTATTAATTTTTTATTTATTATAATTTGATTGATTTATTATGTTCTTGTTATAAGAAAGTATGTTACTATTATTATTATTATCATTTAAATTTTCTATATATATATATATATATATATATGCATGAATATCCGGCATAAAATCATGACCCATAAGCAATGCATCATCCATATTTAAGTAGTTCAGTTCCGCGAGTGTTCCGTCGGTGAGTTGGGTTTCGGAGAGGATTCGTCCCGGAGGACTCAGCAGATGCCCGAGGCTAGGGAAGTTGTATATATGCAGAGACACGGAGCGATGCTGCGATGCCGTGTAGTACGAAAGAATGCCGTGGCTCGCGTCAAGCACGTCGCGACGAGACGGTGTATATGCGTCGCGTGGGGGCGATTACGCGAGACAGGAAAGAGAGGGAGAATGTACGCATTAAGGGGAGCATGTACAGGCTCGTTGTCGTCGTTGCCGTCATCGGCGTCGTCGGTCACCCTTCTCACGTTGTGTAAACAATGCTTGCATATATCGTCTTCATAATGAACGTTCTTTCTTCCTCTCTCTCTCTCTCTCTCTCTCTCTCTCTCTCTCTCTCTCTCTCTCTCTCTCTCTCTCTCTCTCTCTCTCTCTCTCTCTCTCTCTCTCTCTCACACACGCACACAAAATCTTTGAATCTCCATGTCGTAAGCGAATATGATTTTCACCAGGTAAATCAAATTATTGATTTTTTTAGATTTATCAGTTTATTTATTTTCTTGATGATCAAATTTATTAATTTTTTTTGGGCTAATACATTCACTGATTTATTTTGATTAATCCGTTTATTGATTTTTTTCAGATTAATAGATTGATGGTCCTTTAAGGTTAATATATTTATCCATTTTAAAAATCGCCAGATTCACTGTTTTTTTAGATCTATAAATTTATTGATTTTTTCAGCTTGCTAAATTCAAATATATGGATGTGTATGGGAAAGCATATTTTGACCTTATTGTACATATGCGACGTTGACAATCGGCGCATCCGGCTGTTTCGAGGACGGTCCACGAATGATTTTAAGGGGCTATGACAGTGTGACATTTTTAAAAAATCGATTTTTTCTTGCCTTTTTCGATAGTTTATACTTACAAGAATATCCTGTAAAAATTTCAAGGTTGTATCTCTAATCATTTTATCTTGCAAAAATCGATAGTTAAATCTTTAAACGCGTTTTTCTCGTAATGAGATTGTTCAAATTTGCTGACATTGTAACTTAAAGAGCAATTATCCGATTGACTTGAAATTTCAACTGAGTACTCTTGAATATATTTACTCTACAATGACGTAGGATATTTTTGATTGGATGAAAATTGACGATTTGGCATTGAAAAAAGACCATTTTATAGACAAGAAAATAGACTTTTTTCATAACTACGCCATTTTGTTAGATTTTGATATTTTTCGAAAATCCTACGTTCGTACGTACGTACGTACAGGAAATACCTTCCAGTTTAACCACATTTTTTCTTTTTCGGTTTCAGCTACTCAATCGGCCGGCATCATCTCAGCAGTGGAGGAACTTTTTTTTTGGCGCCTCCGAAGGCAGCGCATAAGTCGCTTGGATCTCAATATTTTTCTATGAAAAAATTATATAATATAGGTCAAATATAGCCAAATATATGTTGAATTTTCCAAAACATTTAATTGAGTACTTTTCTTCCAAAAAATTCCCGAAAATCACACAAATTTTCAACGCTCACGCTGGTACAGCCCTTTAAAGAAAATCGTTAATTTTGGGCGCGGGTCCTCGGAATGGCCTCGTAAATACGCTTGCATTCATACAGAGGTAATTGGGATGAGATTGCAGTTCATATAATGTTGAATAAGAGGACATTTGGCTGCCGGGAGAACGGTAATCGGTCAATGTCCTCAAAATCATTTTGTCGGAAATACGTATAAGCCAAACTCACTTTTTGTATTCCCCATGCAATCGCAGCAGTAATGAGGACGATGATTATGCGTGGTGATTGGTGCTCGATATATCTAAATGCCGCGTATCCCTCTCATCCCTTTTCGATCCTGACTGCGCGAGCAAACGAGCGACGGGGAAAGAGAGATGTACACATATAAGTACGGTAAATCCCCGCGAGGTTCAATACGCGCTCAAAACCATAGCGGAAGGACAGAAACGATTGTTCGTGCGTCTCGCTTATGTGTCGTTGCATCCTGGACCCCGAGAGTCGGGTAGGCAAAGAAAGGAAGAGCGAAAAAAAGAGAGAAGAAAAGGAAAAAAACACAGCAGGATGTAGCTCGTCGTGTTTAATCGCCGATGGAAAAATACGAGGGAAAGGCGAAAAAATTTCCATGCCTCTTTGCGAGAGAAGCCGGGGGGGGGGGGGTGGGGGTGGTGGCCATACGCCTTGCACAAATCGCGTTTCAACGACGATCGTGTCTGTGCACTGCGAACAATCAAAATGCCCTGATCTGATGCTTGATAATGACGGCAGGAGCTGGAGAGGTTGCGGACAAGGGACGCAAGGGGACGCGGGTGGCGTGTCATTCGAAATGGGGACGAATCATTGTGTGTTTTTAATAGTGAGAAAGAGTAGGCAATGACAAATCGTTGACTTCAGCGAATGGGCGATGTACTTCTGAAGAACTGGGTATTGGAATCTTTTTCGGGGCTGTAGCTAGCCTAGGCGTCATGTGTATAGAGGGTTTCATATGATGTTCATGTAATGAATCGTTAGTTCATGGAATGATATTAACTGGCGGAGTTATTATGTGTCTTATTGTACAGTTCATTTAATGAACCAGAAACCTTTCATATAATGAACCCTTGCTCAGTTCATATAAGTATATGAAATAAATTGTCATGTAGCTTATATATTTTACCTACCATTATTTATTTTATTATGTAGTTCATATAATGAAGTGGAAAACCGTTCGTATGATATTGATACAAGGTTTTATATAATGAACTCTTGGTTAATTCATATTATTGTATGAACTGAGTTAATATATAGTTCATATATAATTCATAATGTTATTTATTTCATTGTACAGTTTATGCAATGAACTAAAAACCCGCTATATAATGTTCATATTATCAACTCATAGTTGGTTCATATAATTACGGAACTCAATTATTGTATAGTTCATTTAATATTTCATATAATGAACCATTGGCTAGTTAATTCATATAACTATATGAACTAACTTATTATGTAGTGCATACATATTTCATATTATTACTATTTATTTCATTACATAGTTCATACATTGAACTATGAAGCCTTCACATAATGTTCATATGACGAACATTCATTTAATACGAGTAATCAGAGAGTCCAGCCGTTTTGAAGACGGTCGTTAACTTCATTCCAAACGAATCGCTGATTTCGCGTACAGGATGGTCTTCCAAATGTTGGAAGGATATTTGCGAAACTTTAGGGCTCACATGATGTTAAGTACAGGAACCAGGGGCCACTGCGTGAACGATCCTCGAATTCGAATGTCTTCAAAATCGCATTTTCTCCTACATACGAAATACACACGTATCTTGACACCGATGGAATTTTCGTGACGCATTGCCCGCTACATCGTGACCAATCGGGGTCCGGAAACCGACGTGGACGGTGGACGAACCCCACGACGAGAGGGTTTCGATATACACGTCAACGAGGCCCCGAAGTTGAATGCGCCAATTAGCGACGCAGAGAAGGATTTTGCGGCAACGACGAAACTCCCGAGATTCCTGAAGGACGACCATAGTCGAAGGCATTTGTCCGTCCTCGTGCTTGCGGTACTAGTTTCTCATCGTAACGATTCGAACCCGGTCTCCCGACCTCTCCACCCTATCGCTTCTCACGCGTTATATATATGCATGCAGGATCGTCCTTGCTCAGTAACCCAGGACATTCTATGTACAGATATATTCCGGAGCAAGGACGATCGTGGAGAGAAAGAGGGATGGGGAGAGAGAGAGAGAGAGAGAGAGAGAGAGAGAGAGAGAGAGAGAGAGAGAGAGAGAGAGAGAGAGAGAGAGAGAGAGAGAGAGAGAGAGAGAGATTGATCGAGTTTACTATGCCCCAGTACCAACTTTCAGGCAAAAAATACATAATAGCATTGTTACAAATAATTATAATAATGAGTACAGATAAACTAAAACAAAACGAAATCTCTCACGCACGCAACTTATAAGAAATAAAAAATAATTTTAGCAGAAGTGCAGTTTTTATTTTACAGCACATCACGGCCGACCACTTCACAATCAATAAGATATGCATGTAATCGGGTTTTGAAACTGCTTAAAGAGGGTGCCGTTTTCACACAGGGAGGCAGCGCATGCCAAATGTAACATAATGACACAGAGACCGACCTCCCGTATATTAAAGTTTTATAATGCGGAATATCAAACGTTGGCCGCTGCCGCCTAGCAGATAATCGCACTTGATCATTAACAAAATTAAATAAACTTTTTATGTAAGCCGGAACGGAATCGTTGACAATTTTGTAAGCAAGTAAACTTAGAAAATAAATACGCCTGTTTTTTACGGATAACCAGGTTAATTTACGACGATATGCTGTTATATGATCATGCTTCCTCAAATCAAACACAAAGCGGATACAACAATTTACAAGTCGTTGAAGTTTGAGGTTTAGAGAGGTTTAGACAGGTTTAGAGAGAGAGAGAGAGAGAGAGAGAGAGAGAGAGAGAGAGAGAGAGAGAGAGAGAGAGAGAGACTCGAAGACGCAGTTTACCGTCAGCTTCGAAGCGAGAAGAGACCTTAATTTATATAACTATGCAAAGTTGCTTCGGCGACATTGCATCGGATGAAGAAGCGAAGCTTGAGAGGACCGCTCAGCAGCGAGACGAGCAGAGCAAAGGAGAAGAAGAAAGGACCGATTAGGAATGCAAGCAGAGCGGGTTCGTCACTATCCTTGCTCTCTCTCTCTATCTCTCTCTCTCTCTCTCTCTCTCTCTCTCTCTCTCTCTCTCTCTCTCTCTCTCTCTCTCTCTCTCTCTCTCTCTCTCTCTCTCTCACCCTTACTATACAACGGCGTATCGCGGATTTCCATCGGAGCCGCCCTTGCTGAAAGAGAGGGAGAGAGAGAGGGAGAGAGAGAGAGAGAGAGAGAGAGAGAGAGAGAGAGAGAGGGAGAGGGAGAGAGTTGGGAACGATTTGCATGCGAGGCCCGAAGAATCCCCGAGATCCGCCCCCGAATCGTAATTCAAGCCGCGTTAACACGAGAGATCCTGGGTGCGGATGAATTTGCCGTGCAAAGACTGGATGAGGTCAGGATTGTCATACGGTCACGGACTTTATGGGCGAGCAAAAATGCGGCGTCGATCTGGAACCCAAACCCAAGCGAACCTCGAAACCAGCAAAACTTCGCGGAGTGGTCAGTATTGTCCTAAGTGGAGTGATTGGGTATATCCCCGAGGAACCCAAACCCAAAGGAGCCTCGAACGAAACAAAACCAAGCAAACCCAGAAGCCAAACCCAAATAAGCCCACGACGCCACACGAAGGAGAACGTCAGCAACGGAAAACAAAAAGTACCAGGGGAATAGAAAATGAGATTCTCCGCGATGATCGTCTATTTATAGGCAACGCCGATACTTTAGCAGCCAATACGATTCTCCTTTGCGAAACAGCCCATCCGTCCATATTGAATCGTCCGATTGGAATGGCGACAATCCCCCGGCGAATGCCTGCCCGTGATTTCCATTACGAAATCTACCCCCCTCGCCCCCTCGTCCGCTCGCCGACTCGCATTTTCCCCAGAGCTTTTGCGATTCGGCTGAGGTCGAGCCTCGAAGCTTTTTTATTCCGTATTATAAATTCTCTGCTTCGGACGTTCCACCGCTCGATTCAACCATCCTCGCTTTCACCCCCCGTTGCTTGCACGTCCCCATGGCCCACGTGTATGCAACTCGGTGTACACACGTAGATGCAATATCCGTAAACATAAAAATCCACCCACGCGAATATACTTTACCGCGCCTGTGGATGAAACAACAACGACAAAACGAAAAGAACATAAAAAATAATAACTCCATCGCAAAAACGCCAGGATTGCCTCGCTCTCGCGACTGGCGACGATTTATAAACGCACGAGATATCGCGTACGTGGACGCATAAATTTCATATCGATAGGCGTAGGTACGAGCTATGCGATCAACGATAGGCCATCCACGCAGAATGTTTCGAGTTACGATCGAGTGAAGTGTCTGTTTTATAAAATTACAAAAAAAAAAACGGAGAAATAAAATAGCGAAAACTGATTAATTGGCTGAGAAACTTTGCCGATACCTGATCGTTCTACTCATTGTCAGTTGGTCGGTTTTTATTAATGAACAAACTTTTTTTTATGAATTAGGTCGACAACAAAAATAACCCTTTTTGCAATCGTAGGACAAGTGCTCGGAACCGAATGAAGGAAATTACTTGACAAACTTTTCCTATTCTTAATTACATTACTCATTGATTACTCGGGCTTTTATCAATTGAACATGAACTTTTTATTGATTATGTGGAAAGGAAAAATAACTATTTTTAATATCAATTGTTTATATGCTAATATTCCTAATTTTATTTTATTTCCATTTTTCAATTGCCTTGTTTATTTTGAATTGTAATGCAACCAAATGAAACTGGTTTTGAAAAAACGTATCTAATAGATTTTTGTAACGACGAGAAATTAATATTTTTCGAAAAGTATTTTTTTATGATAATTAAAGATTAATGTGAAATTACTCCTCATTCATGAGAATGTGAAATTCTTCGATGTGAAATTACTCCTCTTATATGATCATAAAAGCACCAAAGAATTCCGTATCGCAACCACATGGGCATGGATTTCAAAATGTACCTAACAGCTTTTGAGAACTCACGATAAGAAATTAATCGTTTTCGAAAAGTTTGTTCAATGATAATTGAAGATCAATGTACAACTACTCCGTTTTCCCGAGGTTATTTTAAAAACCCAAAGAATTTCGTTACGCAACCACATGGCACTTCACAAAAAATTAACCTTGCAGCTTTTCAGATCTTACGATCAGCAACTAATCTTTCTCGAGAAGTATTTTTAAATATAATTGAATGTTAATGTACAGTTTCTCTTTTCTCATGAGGTTGTCATAAAAAAATCAAAGATTTCCATACCGTAACGACACAGAACTGGATTAAAAAATGTACCTAACAGCTTTTGAGAACTCACGATAAGAAATTAATCGTTTCCGAAAAGTTAAAAAAATAATTTCACATCAATATACAATTACTCCTTTTCCATGAGGTTATACAAAAAAAAAGAAAAAAAATACCCAACAGCTTTTGAGATATCACGATAAGAAACTAATCGTTTTCAGAAAGTTTGTTTCAAAGATAATTGAACATCAATATACAATTAATCCTTTTTCATGAGGTTATATATAAATAAAAAAATCGTAACGCAACCACATGGAACTGTATTCAACAATGTATGTGACAGCTTTTGAGAACTCACGATGAGAAACTAATCTTTTTCGAGAAGTATTTTTCGATATAATTGAAGATCAATGTCAAATTACTCCTTTTTCATCAGGCCATCTTAAATACACCAAAGAAATCCGTACCGCAACCACATGGAACTGGATAAAAAATGTACCTAACAGCTCTTGAGAACACTCGTTAAAAAACGCATCGTTTACGAAAAGTTTGAGACAATTGAACATCAATATACGATTATTCCTTTTTCATAAGGTTGTAGAAAAAAAAATACAAAAAATTACGTAACGCAACCACATGGAACTGAGTTGCACAATGTACCTAATAACTTTTGAGAACTCGCGATGAGAAAGTAATCTTTTTCGAGAAGTATTTTTCAATATAATTGAAGATCAATGTAAAATTACTCCTTTTTCATGAGGCTAGCTTAAACGCACCAAAGAATTCCCTACCGCAACCATATGGAACTTGATGAAGAAATGTACCCAACAGCTTTTGGGAAATCACGATAAAAAAAACTAATTATTTTCGAAAAGTTTTTCAAAAGACAATTGAACACCAATAAACAATTATTCCTTTTTCATGACGTTATATTAAAACAAACAAAAATCTCCGTAACGCAACCACATTGAACTGAGTTGAACAATGTACCTAATAGCTTTTGATAATTCACGATGAGAAACTAATATTTTTCAAGGAGTATTTTTAAATATAAATGAAGATCAATGTACAACTCTTTTTTCATGAGGCTATCATCAATACACCAAACAATTTCGTACCGCAACCATATGGAACTTGATGAAAAAATGTACATAACAACTTTTGGGAACTCACAATGAGAAAGTTAATCTCTTCGAAAAGTATTTTTTTAACGATGATTAAATATTAATGTACATATACTCCCTTCTAATGAGGATGTGCTAAGAAAAACCAAAAAAAAATCCGTACCGCAACTACATGAAACTGGTTGAAAAATGTACCCAACAGCTTTTGAGAACTCACGATGTCAAAGTAAGTCTTTCGAAAAGCAATTTTAAAGGTGGTTTTTTTTAACAATTACTCCTTTCTGATAAGATTATCGTAGAAAAAAAAAGAATTCTCGGAAAGAGCCAAATAGCCTTGTTCGTGCACTGCTCGATCAAGGCGATCAAGTGGCACACCCAAGCGCCATCCACTGTCATCGTTATGTCGATAAACTTCCATTAATCAATTTCGTCGTAGGCATAATTGATCAAAATCATATGTAGTTGATCGGTATGTTCATGTATGCACGTATGTAAGAGGAAGAATGCATTTCGGACCGTGGGGTGGATTCGGAGCAGTCGCTACGTCAAAAGAAGGGAGCGCAAAGTGGAGAGAAACGGCGATCGAAATGCGGATCTTCTCGTCTACATACGTCAAGATATCTCCAATATGTACCTAATATGTGTACATATGCATGCACGCTGGTCCGTTATTCTACGTACGCGCGTTCCAATGTCCCTTCGTCCCTCGATTGGATCGAATCTCCCTCTATCTCTATCTCTCTCTCTCTCCGTCTCTCCAACTCCCTTGCCCTCCCAGTACTCCATTTCCCATATGGACGGCCATAATGCGCATACCGCACAATCAACGGCCACTCCATGCTAGACTGCAAGCTCTGGCGCACGTGAGCACGTCAGCGAAATCGACAACAACAAAAAAATTCGATAAACCTAAGCCCAAAGTGTAGGTAGAAAGAGACTACGTTTCTATTTTTCCAAAAGCGATTGTGGGTTATCTCTATCGAAATATATATTTTTATTCAATCTATTAAAGTATTTCTCATTTCATGATCTTTTCAATGGGAATCGATGCTGAGAGGAGTTGATGTTGGTTGACTTTTTTTTTTAATCGATTTTTCGTAATTTGATTTCTTCTCTATGCGATAGGTGGTCAAGAGAGAATTTCTCTCTCTCTCTCTCTCTCCCTCTCTCTCTCTCTCTCTCCCTCTCTCTCTCTCTCTCTCTCTCTCTCTCTCTCTTTCTCTCTCTATCTGTCTCTGTCTCTCTCTTTGATAAAATCAATTAAACCTTTATTAATTAATTTTACACTATCCGTACCAACAAAAAATCATCGGCACAAAAATAGATCAAATGAATAGAATATCCGCAACAATAAAACATTTCTTACGAAAATAATGGACAACGCTCATGAAAAATTGGTCGCACGCTAACATCGGACGAGTAAAAAAACATCACAGAGTAAACAAAAGCATATCGAAGCATTAGAAAATGAGAAATATTAAAATGATTGTTCGTATTGTAATATTATTATTTGATCAATAAAAGATAAATGATTGAATATTTTTTACAATTTTAATATTAATATTCAATTAATAGAAGATATCTTTTTTAACATTATCTTAAGCTTTTAAGGTTAATATTCAGTAAATAAAAGTAAAATTATTAAATAATTTTTCATATTCTAATATAAATATTTAATTAATAGAAAATACATTTTTTAAAAATCATGTTATAATATTAATATTTAAAAATATTCAATAACAAGATACGTTAAAAAATATTTCCTCATATTTCAATATTACTATTTCATTAATAGTAGATACGTATTTTAATATTTGTTTATATTACTACCACTACTACTCCTACTACTATTTATTAATACAGTGAAACCTCATTTATACATTTTGTACTTATACGTTTTCATCATTTATACGTCAAGTTTCTCTAGCCCGGGCAGATTCCGTTCATGAACATGGTAATACATTTCATTTCTACATTTTCCACTTATACGTTTTTCGCGCTTATACGTTATTAATTTCGTTCCCCAGCGTCATTTTCGACGTTCGTTTTTTCACAGTTATAAATTAATCACACGTGATATTCTGTCGCCGGAGAAAATTTCATGTGACTGCGTTTTGATGTTTTGATGTTTTGATGTTTCTGACCTCGACTATGCATACATGTACTGTGATTGCATATCTCTTATCAATACGAATCTGTAATGTACTAGTCTAAAACGTCAAAGCTTGGTGTTACAAACTTGCATTAAATAAAAATTCAAAACGGAAATTCGAAAACTTGAGTTGGCTCATTACTCAATTATTAGCAATCAAATTTTCAATTGGGAAACCAAACATTAACATAACAGAGGTACTGCTATTGTAAAACATCGGGAATTATGCACCATTCGCCATTTTCAAATGTTCAAGAGTTTCAGATACATACTGTATTTCACTTCTACGTTATTCTCACTTATACGTCATATTTGATGTGACTCTTGAAATACGTATAACTGAAGTTTCACTGTATTTCATCAACAGAATCATTTTTAATATTAATATTCATTAAATAGGAAATAAATATACCATTAATGCAAATGATAAATATACAAATGTAATTGAACGGCTAATAATAACACTGCCGCACGCATGAGTTGTCATTCGAATTGACATCGTTTTCTCAAATTTGGAATATGCGGCCACTTTAGCGATAATCATCGAATTATATATATATATATATATATATATATATATATACACACTCTGTATATTGACCTGCACATTATCGGTGGTGGCGGATAAGTGGAGATTTTCCGCAAGAGAATCACGTGACTCTACGTGTAAGCTCTTTGATGCCATTAACGCATCGCCAAGCGTGGTGGGAATTCACCACGCGCGTGGGTGCAGCATGTATACATATACATCTACATATATATATATATATATATATATATATATATATATATATATATATATATCTATACATATGCAATACAAGCTTTCACGAGGCCGCTACGAGCATCCGTCGAGCTATAGTTGGCTTATACTATGTGCACCGTACTATACATGCAGAAAACGACTACCGGGTGAGGGTTGATTGCGGGGGACGGTAGGGGAGTGCTGGAGAAGAGCGAGATCGGTGCAGGGTGAGAATTGATATTATCGGGCTTCCCCGTGGGGGCCGCAAGCCACACCGCATCACCGGTGGATACAGCTGATCGATCGTTTTGGAGCATCATTAAATGTTTAACAGACCTTGTCGCCGTCAGTAAATTTTCTATAAAATATTATCATCGCGCCTCTGTGCTGCTCATACGTGACGCGATATAAAGCAAAATGATGCTCCTCGGTAAGCAATCGTTTCAAACTTTCCATGCACAACGTATCGTGTCAAAGACCACGCGACGAATTATCGTCACGAGTCGCCAATTGGTTAATGCAAAAAATGTGGATATCGTGCATCTGCCACTTTTTCTTTTCTCCACATGCTGATATGAGCATGCAAACACGTGGGAGCCGATACATCATGAGGGCTCTGGATTAATGACTGAAATTGAATTTGCAATAACGCGCGATTCCATACAGAAAAATGATTAAAATCGAATTACCAAAATCAAATTTCATGCGAGTTCGGGGTTGGTTCTGGGAATTTGTCGATCGTTTTTTTTTTTATTATTAGGGGAGATTAGTTATTTTTTATATGTTATATACTTTGTTCGTGAAGGTTCTTAGGTCTTATATGCATGTATGTTTCCGGATTTTCGCCGAAAATCTGCGGAAATTTGAATGTTTGTGTGTGTGTGTGTGTGTATTGTCATCGCATATATAATATTTTTTTTATGGAATGAAAAATTGAAGTGAAATAATGAATAAATAATCTCGTGTAAAAAACATAAAAAACCGATCGATAAAATACTGGAAATTTATTTAGCGAGGTACTACTAGAAATTCATTACGAAAAATGAAAATATATCTAACACAAATATACACACGCACACACACAATGAATATATATATATATATATATATATATATATATATATATATATATTCGAGCGTGTGCATTTTTATTGCATATATTTTAGTTTTTTCGAGTAAAACATTTCTTCAGATTTTATATTTCAAAAACTGGAAACTAGAGGCCACCTGCAAATGGGAACTAAATAAATGTATTGAGTTCGATTCATATATATATATATATATATATATATATATATATATATATATATATATATATATATATATATATATATATATATATATGTATGTATATATATATATATATATGAAAAATGAAAATATATCTAACACAAATATACACACGCACACACACAATGAATATATATATATATATATATATATATATATATATATATATATATATATATATCGCTGCAAGACATAAAGATAGGGTAAATAAGTTTTTTTTTCGAAGACAAATTTTCTTCCACTTTTATTGGCTCCAGATTGTGCTGCACATGTTACGTAATCCTCTCTAAAAAGAGTCACCATTTTCTTCATGAAAAAAGCGTTAGAGTTAGAGTTAATTTAATACTTAGGCAATTATTTAAATCCTACCACTGCACGTGAAATATAAAATTTCAATTTGCGAAATGACGAAATATTGCTACTTTTTTGTGGAGCTTCGCTTTCGTAAACAAGAATTTTACCATAATTTTCCGCCATCACAATTTCAGATTTTACATCGGTTGAAAAAAAAAACCAGAAATTATTTGGGATCCCCATTTTCAGGGGGAATACAAATTTCAGTTATTCCCCACATTTATACAGTTTTATATTAACTCAGTCGACTAATTGAAAAATTGACTGGGAAATTGAAAAATATTATTACTAGATATTGATATATGTATTTTAATAGCCAGTAAATAATATATATTAATTATATATATAATATTACATATGAAATATAAATGTATATTAATAACCAATATTAATCCATATTCATATGTTAATTTATAGTTTATTATTTTTTATCAATCATATAAACATATATAGAAACCATTCACGTGAAAAAAAATTGCGTGATCTTCCCCCCTCACAATTTTGAATTTTACATTGATTGGAAAAAAAATATATTTATGTTGGACCCCGTTTTTCAGGGGAGTTATTCGCCAGATTTCACGATGGGGGAAAAATGAATTCTCGACAATGTTGAGAATATTTGAGAAAGATATTGCTAGTTAAATATTTTTGAGATTAGGGGAGAAGCATCGTTTATCAGATAGTTGCTTAATATCGGATAGTGGACTATTTCGAGTTTTCCTATACCGACATCTATTTTTTATTTTATTTTACACACTAATAGCTAGTCATAAGATGTCGTCACTGCAAAAATGTTGAATGCCTAGCAACAAAAACGGCACAACAGTGATCTTCACGCCGGCGTGAAAAATCATTTTTCATGATAAAAAGCGTTGTTTTCATTGAGGTAAGTCGCAGAGATCAATGTTTATGTTATTTTTTATTAACTATACCATTTATTTCATTTATTGATTATATAATGTTCGCAAAAATAGCAATACGGTGGGTAAAAAAAGTATTTGTACATCCCACACGAAACTGTTGTTAATTTGGCTTTATTTGCTTGTTCGTATTTTCCCAAGATTTTTCGAAACAGACACCGTGTATATCTATGATTAGCTATCGAACACAGGAACTCATTAACGGAGACTTTGTCCTTGAAATTTAGCGGGAGATGTTAGCGGCTCAACAGGAGCAGCTAGAAGAAGAGGAGGGATGCCTCTATGGACCAAGCATTGCCGATTAGCGGTAATTATAAACACATTTGTGTAAACACATTACAAAACTTTTAACGCGTTTTTCTCGAAAACACGTTTTTAAAATAGCTGACATTCGACTTGAAATTTGGAAAGCATACTCAGAAAATATGACCTCACGGAATGACGGATGGTTTTTTCGATAGATATATTTTTGCATTTATTATTTATCTTTTTATGCGAAAAAAAACGCAAAAATTCGATTTTTTTTTAATTGCCGCCATTTCCCGAAATTTGTACTAAACGAAAAACCCATCCGTCATTCCATGACCAAAGGGTCACAGATTGATAGTATGCTTTAAATTTGTGTTCCAGATCGACAAAGAGGGGGCAGTGATGTTAGCCGTTTATCTCCAGCGATTTGAGGACCTGTTTTCGCGGAGCAGCAACGGCCGCCATTTTAGTTTCTTTCTCAAAAAAAAAAAATGTTTTAACGTTCTGTATATCATGGATAAAAGCAAGAAAAAAACCGCACTCAAAAAGCTTTAGTCGTTTCCTTTAAAAAAAAAAAAAATGTAAACACCTGAAACATGGCACTCCAAGGACAAAGTCTCCCTTAAAGCGTTTAATTTTGTTCGTAGGATAATTTGAAAAAGACGACGTGTATAAATACTTTTTTTTACCCCCTGTATGTACAGAAATATTACTGTTTATATTCGACCATTTCAAAACTTAATATTGGATACTCCATCAAGTTTAATATTGGATATCCGTTTGTGGCAAAATGTACCAACCTAATCAAATATTAACTCATAAATACCAATTGTCTGATAATAATTACAAAGTTGAAACAACAAACGATTTGTTTTATTTTATATTAAAATAGTGCTCTATTATCAGATAAAGAAAAATGGAGTTTGGGCCCTCGTATCGCATATCCGATTATAGTCAACCTGTTTGAAAACCATGATTTCTGTCATTTTTTTCGCAACATAATATGACTCAAAATATTTAAAATGTAACATGTAAAATAATTATAAGCATCGTGTTTAGATTATAAAACCGTAAAATTTGAAAATCTCAGCAATTGTTCACTTTTTTTTTCAATTTCAGCAATTGTTCACTTTTTTTAAATTTTGAGCAATTGTTTGATTTTTCAATTGAATTTTCAGTTTTATTTTTTGATTTTCAATTCTCAATTTCAATCAGTCTGCAATTTCAATTTTCAGCAATGTTCACTTTTTTTCAATTTCAAACAAAAGTATCCGATATATACTACCTCTTCCCTACCTTTCTTTCTAATGAGATTGCCTTTCGTTTTTTTAGAGGTTTATTGTTCTTCTACACCTATTAAAATTCGTAAGCTCTGAGTAAGTTTGGGAATGTATTCCTATCAGGCAGCGATACAGTATATTACGTGTTTACACACGATAGGTCGTTTAACACCGTGCGCGTGGGTTCGCATTGCTCTCACGATTCACCTAATTCGCTTGGGAGTAGCACATAAATCATGAGGCATTAAGAGTGAAGTAATTACGTAGCGATGGATCCGAACAGGTAGGCGAACACGACGCTTTAGATGCGCCGCACACTGCATCGCGATATTGTCGTGCTCCTCGTGTACGCGCAAATACTCGTCTATCGAAGTGCACAAAGTGTGCGAGGAAGACTTGGTGTGAATTTGGACCTGACGGTGAATCCTCAAATGATCGTTGGACTCTTGGACTCGTCTGCATTTTCTCATTGGATTTGTGCACCAAAAAAGGCGAGTACAGCCTCGCAAAGTTGTTTAATCAGTGGAACTAACCTTAAGGGCGTCCGGTTGTAAAAATTCGTATTTTTCGAAATAAAAGGGACTGGGATTCGATGCGTCGTTATCAATTTTCGAAAGATTGTGTAGATTCGTTGATAAAAGCCGAAATTTATGTGATTGGAATCTGAAATGGTTCTAAATGAATCAGAATCTGATCGAAATTGATCGAAATCTAAATTAAGTTTATTGAAATTTTATTAGTCGACGATTATTTTGCCGGCTAGTTTGGAGGCTCTTTTTTTATCGGCAGATCCTGCGAGTATGAATGAAGATTGGCCACGAAAAGTTGGCTTGATGATTCATAGTGACTGTGATTGAGTCTGGGGACACAATCGAATTTTTTTAGGGTGCAAGGTGGTTATGAGAATAAGTGAAAAATCAACGTGAGATGCGAGGAATTTGAGGATCTCTCAAGTTTTTGGTCGATTGGGCAACTTTAAGTCCCGTGGTTTTTCATTTTTCAACCCGGACGAACTCAAACAATTTTTATTCAACTCAATGAAAAGAAGTGATCAATCAGTGGAAGAATTATGTAATTTAATGAATTGGAAAAAAACTTGGTGAACAATTTTTTGAAAGGTGTTCATCGATGATTATTTTTTATTTTTAGTTGAATTTTCCGAAATAATGATACTTTCGTTACAATAACACGGTAATATTAATATTAGTGCTTATAAAATTATATAAATGCATATTGATTTATATATTTATTAACGTATGATTGAATTATTTTCTATCCTAATTCATATAATTGATATAAAATTTATATAATTTTATATTAACTTAGTAAATAAGTTTGTTAAATATTATCACTGCATATTGATATATGAGTATTTCGATAAAACAATAATATAATCGATTGTATTTAAATTTATATACGAAAATTAATATAAATATATTATATTTATATTAATCATGCGAATGAATATAAAAATAATGCAATCATAAATTATTAAAAATATAAATTAATACCTATTAATATAATTTAATATGCAATAATATATAAATATATATTAACGTGTAATTTTATTTATTTTTTTAAATTAAAATACACCTATAAATATCCAGTAATAACATTTTTTTAAATAACATTGTTTAATAAAATCAACATTTTATGAAGATTATTATTATAAAAAAATAAAATTGCATAGGCACTTTAGCAGTAGCCATCTCCATTTTTCGAAAATTTCTATTACTAAGAAAGAGTCTCAATCGGATGGTTCAAATTTCCCCCAATTATTTACCGCGGGGAAGCGATGGACGCCTCGTGGGAAAACCTCGCGGATATTCGCCGACTCTTGTTTCCAGCTAAAAGCCGGCGTGAATCCGCGTTTCTTGTCCGCGATCACCGAAGAATTTCCACACACATCGCGGGTCACGAAAGAGAAATATTTTAATGAATCGAGGAGCGAAGGCAAGAAATTTACGTATGCAAATACAAAATATGAAACGATCGAGTCCGCGCACATTGCACAATTGCCATTACAATGCTCGTGTGCATAGTTTACGTGCATCGGTGAAGAGATCGTGCCGCGATCGCTCCACAATGACGCGCATTGTATCCTTGAGATAAATTAACTCTCTCCTCTCCCCTAACCCCCACCCCCCTCCCATTTGCACAGTAAATAGCAAAGAAAATAATCGTTGAATGGCCGGCGTGCCGCAAAAAGTATTCGTACGAAATCGATTTCTGACGCAAAGGGCTTACGCCCAGTTGACATTTTGGAAAATATATTTTTTTTCGTTTTCACCGGATTCTCAAAATGGACAAGAGTACGATATCCGGGGCGCCAAGATTTGACGGTGAATTTAGGATTATCGAGTGAAAGTAAACAAAATATAAAGAGTTGCAAAAGTTGATATTTCGCCTATTTTGCGTTAAAAATAGAATTTTTCGATAGTTATAGAAAATGACAATTTTTTCGAATTTGAAAATTTCAAGGGCTATCAGGCAAGGTAACTTTGAAATTTATAGTTTCAACAGTGTCTCAAGCCAAAAGTTTCTTTTAAAGACCACTACCATGTTTTCCTCGCTTATAAGTGCGACTAGACAGAGAGTAAAGTAGTACTTTTAATCGCCAGGAGTCCGAAGAGGGATTAAAAGTATACGGTTCATCCCTCTTCGGAATTGTAAGGCTTTGAGTTTATGTAATATATATCGTTTAGTAATTTGGTGTAGTAATTATATGGAACAATTCTTATCGTTATAAATAAACAGAGAATATTAATAAATAGAGCATTATAATCTTGGAATTTTTGTTGAAAATCAGAAATATTACGTTAAGTGATATTATATGATACCACTAAACCAACCCAAAAAATAAATACTTTTTGAAGCTCGCCTTAAATATTTTTTAAAAACTTTCGTTCAAGCACTAGATAATTTTATTCAAAATCTCAATGCGTTTGGTCGTTTTATTTCGAATGGTTCGTTTCCGAGCAACAGTGGTCACCGCGTAGCACGATTTCCATGTGCTCGTCTGCACAAACCATTGTATCTACCACATCTATAACTATTTTGCGATATCAAAATTGTAAACGATATTTGAAACCATACTCTGGAAAAAAAATAAAAACTAAAAACCCTGACCCTTTTTTCAGAAAAAAAATCCTATTTTTTTTTCTGGCCGCGAGCTAGTTGTAATTGAGTGTATGTACAAGATCTACATAACTTCACAAATTTTCGAACCGAATTTCATCACACATGGTTAAGTTTGTTGGAAAAACTAAAGCATCAGGCTCTGTAGAATTCGCTGACGCAGAGCTTGACGATTTTATTTTGCCTTGAAAGTTATTCGTATTTGAGAAATCTCGGTTCAAAATGTTAAGCTCTCCCTTTCACGCTTATGGTGAGTCACGTGGTACAGCTTCTACTTCGCCTTAAGGGACGAGATACCTTTGAGTGAAGAAAACAATTTGCTGACTTTCATGATTTTTTTTAAGGGAAGATTTTTCGCCATTTTTGAGACTTGGTTCATGTTTTATTACTACTTTTTGCTGTGACATGGAATTTTTTAAATTCATTTTTAAAGCTAGCTGAGGTATGGCGCTGTTTTCCATACTGCATTTTCAAAATTGGCGAGACGTGTAGCTAAAAAACTAATCGACCGATTCCTATGAAGTTTGGTATGAATCTCTCTAACCTTATTATCTAAAACATGACCCTAAACCTTTTTAAAAATAAAAATAAAAAAGTATTGTTTGATTGAACAGTGTAGTCATTTTTTTCGGAAAATTGAATCATTCCCTTTCGAAGCGTACCATTTCATCGATTTTCAACATTTTTCACTTTTTCTTGGTTCACATTCTGCGTATGATTTTTAATAAAAGACGAAAATTCGTTGGTTTTTCTTCAAATCAATTCCACCGACGCTACTTGTCACGCCATCTGACAACATCCGCCGTAACGTTTAGAAGACCGTGCCACATTTCGCCCACTTCAAAAGAATAATATTTTTAAAAAAACCACACAACACCCAAAAGTAGTAAAAATAAAAATAAAAAAACATCCCCCGAGTCTCAAAAATAATGAAGAACTATTTCCTAACAAAAAAAATCATGAAAATTAGTTTTTTTTTCGAATGATTCGCCGGCCATGACCAAGCAATATTCAGTCACGCAATAATTTTTTGTCCCTCGAACAAAATGACAAAATAAAAAATAAAATCGTTTTCGCGACGCGACCAATCTACTTTTCCGAACCGGCGCCCAACGGGAGCAAAAAAAGGAGCTACAAAGGCCAGACGAAGAATACGAAATAAAATAGCGGACGAACGCGTTTGACATGCGGCGCGGAGTGCGAAAAAAACGTTGGCGTTCAACGTCGTGATCGCGCGGAAAGATCAATTCCGAATAAAAATAATCTCTGTCACATTTCCGCTCTCGGCGGCTCCTGGTGATCGCCCCATCCAAGATCTCCTCGCGTTGAGAGAGCGGTCCTCGCGGCGGCGGGACGCGAAGAAGGGTCGAAGGGGCGAGGGCAGCGGTGGAGTAGGCGGAATTGAGAGTGCACGACTCCGGGAGGCCATTATTTATTTTTGTGTTTTACGCCGCGTCGGGTGTCCGCGATGCGGAAGAGAAAAGGGACAAAAGAATAGGATGCGCAAAAGAGACGTGGAGTGAATAAGGGCCAAGGAAAGAGCAGGGGGGGAAGTATCGCGGAGGAAGGAACGAGCAAGGAGTCGGAAAACACGAGAAAAAAGACAGATAAAAAGCGAAAGGGGAAGAAGGAGAGAGAAAAAGAGGAAAAGGAAGAAGGTGACGGAAAGAGCGAGAGAGAGAGAGAAAAAAAAAGAAACAAGGGGATACTTCGGTACCCGTCGAGTAATTATTACGGATTTTCCGGATCTAATTCTCCGGACGGTACCGCGAAACAAATCACTCACGCAGATTGCGCACCGAGAGAAAGTGAATTTCTGTCATTCGGATGGTACATTTTCCATTCATTTTCCATGAATGTAACAATTTTTTTTCGTATGAACAGGTGATTCACTCGTAAAATTAATTACACATCTATTTAGTATGAATATCAAGCTGTTGGAAAAAATATATATATTTTTTTCGATGTACAAAATGGCCGACTACTAATATTTTATTTTGTTATCTTTTTTAAGCGCTCCGCGGCGTGACGCTTGGCATCCACAATTTTTTACCTAGAACAAGAAACAAAAGTTCTCGTCAATTTAGATTAGAATACCTAGAGAAGTACGTACGGAATTTAAAAAAATATTGTTTTATTCAAAAGTTGTAGATATTTGAACTTAAGATACGAATTTTCGGTAAAAAAATTCGTTATAACTGCTCATAAACAGCTCATAAAATGAAAAGTGTTCGATTCATCAGAAATTTCGCACGTACTTCTCTGCTAAATGCAATTAGGAACATAGCTTTTAAATTTGAAGTAAATCGAGTGGAAATTGTCGAAGTTATTTGTCATGTCAATTAGAAGAAAAAAACTGTTTCGAGAAGTAGTCGGCCATTTTGTACATTGAATTTTGTTTTCTAACAGTTTGATGTTTATACTAAATAGATGTGTAATTAATTTTGTGAGTGAATCACTTTTCCATACGAAAAAAATTGTTAAATTCGCACATGATTTTATACCCGTTACTGTGGCCTAACCCCTTAAGTATGCCAAAGCCTTATTATCCTATCATAGTAAAATAAGGCCTGCTATCAAGGTTTAAAAAAAATTGATTTCGTTTTTGTTTATAAGTTACCATTGTTCGTTTATATTTTTATAGAAACAGAACTTGGATACTGATTATAATTAAAATATGTCGATTAAAATCGATATTTTTCCTTTTATTTCAAATATCTTAGCTAGGCCACATTACCGGCAGGGACTTTATAGGGAAAGGGTATTTAGAACCCATTATATTCATTTAATGTTGACTATTAGCAAGTCTGGCTGGTTTGAGGACATTCTTCAATTGTTTTTTTCAAATCGGTCGTTGATTTTAGAAACAGAACGGTTCTCCGAGGCGAGTGTCTTTAAAATGACCCTTACCCATATGAATATATAGGAAAAGGGTATTTTGAACCCGTTATATTTATGTTACGGTGACTGTTGGCAACTCTGGCTGTTTGGAGGACGTGCCTTAATTTATTTTTCAAACGTATCGTTGATTTTCGGGACAAGATGGTTCGCGGTGTCAAGTGTCTTCAAAATCATCTTTCCCGAATTTATATACATAGACAACGAGTATTTCGAACCCGTTATATTTATTTAATATTGAACATTGGCAAGTCTGGCTGTTTTGAGGACGTTCCCAAATTTTTTGACAACGTTTCGCTGATTTTTGGGACCGGACGGATCCCAAAATCAAGTGTCTCCAAAATCATCCTTACCCATGAAAATATATAGGAAGATAGTATTTCGAACCCCTTATATTTGTGTAATGTTGACTATCAGGCGTCTGGCTGTTTTGAGGACGTGCCTTAGTTTTTTTTTTCAAACGCATCAGTGGCTTTGACAGGACGATTCTTCAAGTCGAATGTCTGCAAAATCACCCTTACGTGCCCTTTGCTGTCTTCATTCAATCCGTTCGCATCTCCACGCAATTCTCTGTTTCACCTGCTAACTCCAACGGTACGGATATTTTATGCTCTGCCTCTCCCTTACCCCTCTCACCTTCTTTCACTCGTTTTCCCTTTTCCCGTGGCACTCGTTCTAACCGACGTCAGCGGGGATCGCCGCGTTGGACGATTATTCGCTTTTCCACTCTCTTTTCATCTGAGCCTTTAACCGCGATTACTGTTATACGCTCCGAGCGCCGACACCCACAAGCGCACACATACAAAGGTACGAACGGGCGCAGGGAAAACACGGAGAGCCGCATGTAGACGCAGAAATGGGATCCTGCTGACGGGCGTGATACGCGGAGTCGACAGGATTCGGATGACTGTCACTCGCGATTCCTCCTCGGAAACGCGTGCAGGGGCGCTAAGCTATTCTCTCTCTCTCTCTCTCTCTCTCTCTCCCCCCTCTCTCTCTCTCTCTCTCTCTCCCCCCCTCTCTCTCTCTCTCACTCTCTTGCCCTCTTTATGCTCTTCCCATTCAACCCCTACCGGCCGAAACCCCGTGATCAAAGTAGCACATATCCGACTTGTCGGCGTTTACAACGGACACCCTCGTTCAAGCTCCCGATTGCTTTTATAAATCCGACCAGTCGCCGGAGACCCGGTAAAGCAGCATTCACAACCCGAAATGCCGATTTACCCACCTCCAGTTCTATCTTTTCGACCACTTTGACTCTCCACTGCCACGGTCTACGGTGCGGCCCGTGTATCGAGGATTACGCTGCGGAGTGAACTCGTGAAATCATCGTCTATCGATAAGTTGTCAAGGAGAGGAACAACTCTCGGCGAAACGATTTTTTGTTCATGTTATTTCGTATGCCCTGGCGTGCTTTTACGACTCCATCTGCTCGCGCCACACTTGCCACTTTAATGTTTCCGGGTCTCTAGAGCCCCCCTCCCTTTCCTTCCCCTCACCGGAAGTGATATGCCTGCGGCCACTTTTTCGTAATGGACGTTGCACGAGGGCACAGGGAAACTGCAAAAATTCGGTGCCGTGGATTGGGATTGCTTTGATCAATTTTGAAATGAAAATCAATATATTTCTTCAAATAATATCGCAAATAAAAAAGTGGAAAAGATCAACTTTTATTAGTCTTTTTATCTTTCAAATTAAAATTTGATGTATGTAAAGTAAACGAGATAAAAAAATTCGTCGTGATCAAAGTTATACTGAGACTAGGGTTACTTTGATACCCCCATTTTTCTTAATGAGAATCGGCAGAATAAACCCTGATGGAAATCCGCTTATTGAAATTCGTCAGATTTTAACAAAAAATGTCAGATTTGATAATATTCCGTCAACTTTCAATGAGAAATAATGTCAGAATATGTCATTTATACGACAGAATCTGTCATATTATTTCGAGATTTGACATTTTCTGTGAGAAGTTCATGATTTCTGACCGGAAATTGGAACATGCTTTACAGAATCTGTCATATTTTATCAGAAAAGTAATGTTATAATTCAGTAATTTCTGTCAGAATCTTACATAATATGTCATATAATGTCGTAAGAGTTTTCCATTTTATGTGAGATTTTCGTCATTTAATGTCATTTTTTGATGGAATAAAATAGAATTCTTCAACATTTATGAAATATTATGACCGAATCTGTCGAATTATATCATTCTTTCTTATTTTTTGTGAGATTTTCGTCATTAAATGTTATTTTTTTATGGAATATAATGGAATTCTTCAACATTTATAAAATATTATGACCGAATATGTCAAATTATATAATTCTTTCTTATTTTTTGTGAGATTTTCGTCATTAAATGTCATTATTTAATGGAATGAAATGGAATTCTTTAACATTCATGAAATATTATGACCGAATCTGTCAAAGTATATCATTCTTTTTTATTTTTTGTCATATAATGACCGAACTTGTTAACTTTTGACATTTTGCATTATAAATATATGATATATTCTGATGAATTTTGACATTTAATTATCGATTCTGATAATAAATTGTCAGAATTGTGTCAGCTGAAATCTGTCAAAATTCAATAAAAATGTGACAACAAATTATGATAAAAATTATCGTTTTCTATCATTTTTTGACATTTTCTGTCATTTTTTCGATGCAACAATATGTCAAAAAATGGAAAACTGATTTATCATTTTTTGTTAAAAGATGACATTTTCCGACATAAAGATGACAGAAAGTATCAAATTCTGTAATTTAATGACAGCTGAAATCTGTCAGAATTCAACAAAAATGTGACAACAAATTATGATAAAAATGATCGTTTTCTATCATTTTTTGACATTTTCTGTCATTTTTTTCGATGCAACAATATGTCAAAAAATGGAAAACTTATTTATCATTTTTTGTTAAAAGATGACATTTTCCGACATAAAGATGACAGAAAGTATCAAACTCTGTGATTTAATGACAGCTGAAATCTGTCAGAATTCAACAAAAATGTGACAACAAATTATGATAAAAATTATCGTTTTCTATCATTTTTTGTCATTTTCTGTCATTCTTTTCGATGCAACAATATGTCAAAAAATGGAAAATTAATTTTATTATTTTTTGTTAAAAGATGACATTTTCTGACAAAAAGATGACAGAAAGTATCGAATTCTGTGATTTTATGACATTCCGTAAAGTTAACATAATATGTGAGGTTCTGTCCGATTTTCATAGATTATTTCCGAAAGAATCTATGAAAATATGTACGATTCCATCAAATTATGTTAGAATCTATTCATTTTCACAGTTTCTGACATTTTTTAACAGATTTCAACATTATTTGTCGAATTCCAATAAGCGGATTTCCATCAGGGAAGGAGCATTTTTCCCAAAGAAGAAAAAAACAGTCAACGGGATCGAAAGTTACAAAGATTTTTATTGTTTTGGGGTTACTGTGATCTAACGAATATTACACCTTTACTTTTCAAAATCAACTTTAGTGATGGACAACTGGTATTTTATATTTATTGATGCGGTAACACATCCATACACTTAGAAGCATTTTGAAAACTAGCAAAAAAAGTTATAATACTTATGTGTACCTAGGTGTTTCAATCACAAAACGAGATCACATTGGTTTCATTAGGAACATGTTTCACTTAAACTACGTCACGTACCAAATCACACTAATTATAAGACAACAAATATAAAATAACAATATTGTATTTTTTGTCGTACAATTTACAACTTACAACATGAAAAAAATATCAAATAACAATTTAATATTTTTTGTCTTACAATCAGTGTGATTTGGTACAGAATTGCAGAATTGTTACAATTTAAAAAGTTGTCAAGAGACGAAAATCCCTGAGAATACTCCGAGACTAGCAATAAAGATAACGAGTGGGGTGAAATTGATCAATGATCAATATTACCCCGTCGAAGCGATCAAAGACTCTCCAACGAAACACCTGCCGGCCATGAAATACGTTTTTGAAGTTATGCCACACCATAAAGCATAATAGTGTAGTTTAATAAACATGTGACAAGGTGATTGTTACCAAAAACGTATAATTGCAACACTCATCGTGTTATTTTTTAAGTTATTCGAGCATGAAGAATAGTTTTAATACATTACTTACATTTTTTATATTTTTACGGTCACTTAAACCCGTTCGTTCGTGCTGCGTCTGAATGATGACATGAAGAGAAATTCAGGCTTGCCAACCGTTGAAAAAAAAAACTTTCGGTCGCGTTATGGAACTTCGTAATTTGAATTTAAAAACAAAAAGAAGTGTTTATCAAAGTAACTCTAACCGGAAGCCGAATTTTCTCGGGGTTCATCGAACCCTCTGATGTGTACAGTCTTACTGGCGATGTTTTGATGAAACAAATATAGCACTGTTTCATTTTTGGAGCAAGGCAGACAATTTATTAGACTGCATTTTTATCTGATTTGACACACTCGTCTCTGCCCACGACTTTGACATATCGTGGCTGGGAAGAATAAGGAATTTTCGTGAGTTTTTTCTGGTTAACGTGGGCAGGTTTGCAATTTTTTTCTACATTGAAGAGTATGATTGTAACATTTTTTTAGGTTTTTAGGGTTAAAAAATATTTATGACCAAGCAAGTTATTATTATTCGAGCAAAGTGCCGGCGTTGCTGCATCGAATTTGTCAAATTTCAGGCTCACGCAGACGCCTTAAAGCAGTCCTCTAGTTCCTCGGGTCGAAAAATCGATTTTTTTTTCGTAAATCACATCTACAACATGTGTAGAAAATGTGTGCCAAAGGATTTTTCGATATTCGAAGTGGTTCACAAGTTACGGCCCTGGAACGGAGCAGGTATACGGAGCGCGCGCCGGGCTGCTCCGAAAGCCGAGCAATTCAAACACAATAAACCGCCTCTTTCTGAAGCAGTTCAAAAAGTTATAAAGCCAATTTATGAGGATTTATCCAAAGAAGAATTGTTAAGCAGATGCCTGGGAGCGGAAACTCAAAATAATAACGAGTCGCTCAATTCGTTAATCTGGACTTTTGCTCCGAAGCACCTCCATTCTGGGCCAAAAGTGGTTGAAATCGCCACATTTCTCGCTGTCATAATCTTCAACGAAGGATTCAAATCTATCCTGAAGACCTTGGAAACCATGGGAGTGAAAATCGGCCCACGAGCTAAAGGATATGTTCAACAGCGTGATAGCTCTCGGATCGAACGTTCAGAAAGGCGCACGAGTGATGTTGTGAAACAGGCCCGAATCGCGAAAAGGGAAGACGGAGCAGCTCTGCGTGACTTCCAAGAAGAAGAGGAAGGCGTATTGTATGGTCCAGGCATAACAGATTGACGGTGAGATGAAATTTTTAGTATAAATCACATGCGCGAACTTTCAAACGCGTTTTTCTCGAAACACCATTTTTCGAAACGGTGACCACGATATTTCAGAAACTACTGCACCGATCTCGTTCAAATTTATACAGCATCTTTAATATGTTATAAGACAGCGATTGAACTAGGATTATCATGATTGCTTCGATAGTTTTTTTTTTGTACGAGCGAAAAACTTAAGAAAAAATGAATAAAAAATAGAATGTAATTTTCAAAAGTGCATAAAAAAAGTCAATTTTTGTAATTTAGAATTCACTCTAGTTCAATCGCTAGTCTTAAATATGAAAATTAAAATGCCGTTTGGTTTTTTTGATTTCAGATAAGCAGAACAGCCGCAATCTTGGTCACCGTCAAGCACCTCTTTTACTTGATGTCTTCCTGTCGGCCACTATAACGTTTATTCTATTATATATTTTGACTTCAAAAAATTTGTAAAGCTTACTAAAATGTTAATAAAGATTATGCAAAAACAATGAGATTGATTATTTCGATCCTTTGCCCGTAAAAAATTATTGAAAAAGCCGTAAAAAAAACAGCCGAGAAACTAGAGGACCGCGTTAAATTCGTCATTTGCAGTTGAAAAAGATTGACCATCCCCCTTAAGGAAGAAACTTTTTTTTTCGAACGGAATTAAATTCCGGTAATCTACTTTAAAATATATTTTTCATAATTTTTTTTTCTCCATGACAGGATGGACAAAAAAAGTGTTTAAGAAGTGTCTCGTATTCGGGACGCAATGATCCTCGTTTTGCTGAACGTAAAATGGAATTTCGATTTTTTTCCAAAACGCTCAATGTTTTTTGGCAAATACTACGCATCGCAAAACTGGCTAGTTTGTGATGTTCAGTGGGTTTTTATTTTGGAAAATCACGTATACACTTTTAACACTTTTTCATATGTCTCCATGATCGAAATTTGGAAAAAATAAAATCAAATGGTAAAAAATTATTGAAAATGTTGAATTTTGCAAAAGCTAGCATTGTATTTAAAATTCGTCCGAATGTCAGGACCGTCTGGGTCATTATGACCCAGTGTGTCATCGGAAGGTCATCAGTAATTTATTACAACTGCGAAAGTTCTAATAAATTTATGAATTTAATAATTCTAACATAATGAAAAATCAAATTAAAAAATCAAAATTACGAATAAAAATGTAAACTTATAAATTTATTATTTCAAAGTTAATTTATTAGAACTGCAGACAGAACATAAAAATGTTCTGTCTGCCAACATATCCTCTTGCAGGGTTTTTACGTATTGTCATTCCCGAGGTCACGGGGAAGCTATGGAAAACCCGTACCAGAATAGATGGCCCCCTATTTTTCCGATTCTGCGGATCACAGGCGCTTTCCGGCTGTAAACCGCGGCTAAGCGGTCACCGCTCCGACTACCGGCCATGCACAACGCTGCTTGTCTCGAAGTATCGCCAGAGCCGAACTCCGGCCGCCCATCCGCCAGTCTCCTTCATTAAAGCTGCAATAACACTCTGCCCTTCACCGGCTTGATTTGCCTTTCAATCCATAAAATCAGAGCCAATAACATCCAATGCAAAATCGTGAGTGTCCATGCCCACACTGCACACGAACGACTGAAATTGTATATCATTTTTTTTCCCCCGTATCGATCCGATCGAGAGATAAGCTAGAAACGTATAAATTTATATTTATAGATGCAGTATGAATAAGCAGAAAGAACGGACGATAAAGGGAGCGAGAGAGAGTTGCATGTACACCCACGCGAAGAGCATCACGAGTGGCAGTCTCTGTCGGCTGGTCATTAAGGATGCCAAGGGCTACTAATCGTCATCAGACTCGCATTCACCCGAGGCATATCATATGCGGAATATAAAATTGGCCCTCTCCCGTCTCGTTCCTCAATGGACGTGTAATGATTATTTTCATCCGGGTATATGCGTAATGAGTTACGAGCCGGGACGTGAAGTGGTGAATATCATAGTACGCACACATACACATTTATACATCTATATATAATAGATGCACGATGGTCCCACCCGTAGATACTTCTGGCTGATAATACACCGCCGCTGCGCCGACGAATAATAAGAGATTCAGGTCAATAGCGTTGTAATGAGATATCTAGAATCCATCAGGGATTCGTATAACTCCCCCACGTGCATTGTGTAATACGTGTGTACATAGAATATTCACTGCATTTCGTAGAAATCCGTGTATATATAAATATATATTGGAAAAAGGTTATATTCGTGTAACATCTCTGTAATGTTGAAATTGACTATGAGGACGGTCCTCAAGGTCATGCGTCTTCGAAATCACTTTTCTCTGTATATAGATCGTATATATATATATATATATATATATATATATATGGGTGTGCGTGTGTGTGTATTTACGATCGACTATACAAACGTATAATTACGACAATGCCAGTTGTCGCGCACGTATTGCAAAATGCAATTTGTATTGATTAGCTCCGGGGGCTATCGCTGGAGAAGATGAAGAAAATAAAAAGTGTACAAAAAAGAACAACGAACCGGCAGGAGAAGCGCTGATCAGTTGCTGATCATTCTGTTCCATAAAAAAAAACGTACTAGACGTATTTTTGTATTTTATAATTCACGTTTGGGTTTGTTTGGGTTAAGGCGCTATACCAGTGTGACACTTTTAAAAAATCGATTTTTTTTTGTTGCCTTTTTCGACTTTGAAGAATATCATTATTATTTATATCATTTTATCTTGCAAAAATCGATAGGTAAATCTTTAAACGCGTTTTTCTCGAAATGAGATTTCTCAAATTTGCTGACATTGTAACTCAAAGAGCAATTATCCGATTGACTAGAAATTTGAACTGAGTATTCTAGAATATATTTACTCTACATTGACGAAGGATATTTTTGATTGGATGAAAATTGACTATTTGGCATTGAAAAAAATGACCATTTTATGGGCAAAAAACAGACTTTTTTCATAACTACGCCATTTCGTTAGATTTTGATATTTTTCGAAGATACTATGTCATTGTAGAGGAAATACCTTCCAGTTTGACGACATTTTTTACTTTTTCGGATTCAGGTACTTAATCGGCCGGAATTATGTCAGCAGTGGAAGAACTTTTTTTTTGGCGCCTCCGAAGGCAGCGCATAAGTCGCTTGGATCTCAATATTTTTTGATGAAAAAAATATGTAATATAGGTCAAATAGAGCTAATATATTCTTAATTTTCCGAAACATTTTAATTGAGTACTGTTCTTCGAAAAAATCCCCGAAAATCACCCAAATTTTCAGCGTTCACACTGGTATAGCCCCTTAATAGCAAGTCTGAACATTTTTTGAAATCCGCGATGAAGCGGATGTACAAAGAAAAGTATTTAAAAAAAACGACGAACACGAAAGAAAAATGCTGATCAGTTTCTGATCAATCTATTCCATTTCCAAAGTGCGCTCAACAACATATTTTTGTATTATTATTTGCGTTTGGGTTTGCTTGGGTTAATAGCAAGCCTAATTTTTTTTTAAATTCGCGATGAAGAGGATGAAAAAGAGAAGTATAAAAAAAAACAATCACTGTTGAATCGACTCATCAGTTGATTCAATAAAAAAAAAAGTGAGCTTTCCGAAATGTTTTTGAATTTTACAATTCGCCATTGGGTCTGTTTGGGTTGATACAGTTGAAGGTCAGGAGAGCATGACTGAAATAAAAAAGTGCTCTCAACAATATATTTTTGTATTTTATAATTCGCGTTTGGGTTTGTTTGGGGTAACGCATATGAAATCTTGAAGAGAACGACATAATTAAATAGCGAGCCTGAAAAATCCTTGAAATTCATGACAGGTACAACGTGAACCGATTTTGAAAAAATTGTTACATTTTTGGTAATTCTTCAGATAAATGCCTTTTCTGAAAAATGAGACCAACACTTTTTTTTGCTATTTTCTCATTTACCGGGTTATGATGATATTCAATCGGGGGAAGCTGACATTTTTTATTAACCATTTTTGCACGAGCAAAAAAATCGTTGAAAATAATTTCGAATTTTTCAAGAACTCCTGTATTAAAACCCAAATGTGGGGAGATTTATAAAAGCAGCATACTTGAATACAAACAAACCCAAACAAGCCCAACCCCCTCACGCCGGAGAGGGGTGGGATTGTTTGGGTTTGTTTGTATTCGGAAAGGCTTGATTTATAAATCCCCCAATATAGGCGTCGAAATGTTAAAAAATGCCCTATTTCATCACGTGTTTTCGCGAACTTCAAAACCCCATAATTTTTTATAGGAGTGGGGGGAAGGGTCAATTTTAACTTCCCCCGACTGAATATCACTGATAACCCAATAAATGAGAAAATGGCAAAAATGTTAGGCTCATTTTTCGGAAAATTCACTTATCTGAAGAATTACCATTTTTTTTTGTTTTACTCCGAAAGCATTATTATCTCGTGCACGAACTCTCGACAGTTCGAGGGCGTTGTACACGAATAAGGTGCGAGAGGAGCTGCAAAATGATGAGAAAGCGAAATGCAAATTAATTTTCATTTTTTCTCTTCTTTTTTAGTGTACGGAGCGTCCGATTATATTTTCATAATAGAAAATTTATGTACGCGATAGGTGCCGAGTAACGTGGCATGACCGTTAAAAGTCACGCCTCGAAATCGCATTCGCACCGGCTGCTCTCTGCCTCTCCCTCTCTCTCTCTCCCCGTTTCTTTCTTTCGAATTAAGTACGAAAATGTACGGATGTCATAAAAATTGCCTCGTAAACGAAATGAGAGCGAGGGGGTGCAGGGCGACTCGCGGGTCAGCGGCGGAGGGGGGGGGGGTTATTTTATTTCGAGCTCCGATATTCGTACCTGTGGTGTGGGAGCACGGTGAGACTAAAAAAGCGCGTGCAGTCCATGGCATGTACACGAGACGTTCTGACGAGAGACGTTTGCATTATTTGTCATAAAGGGACATGATTTTTTAATTTTAAAATTTGCATCTTAGCTTTGCATCGAAAGTTCTTTTTTTTAAGGGGTCTTCTCACTTTAGACGCTAAAAAACGATACTTCCGTGTTTTTTTTACAGGTTTATATTATAGATATTTATATAAAAGTTGTTACACTTAATATATATATATAATAGAGTTTTATTTGCACAACTTGTTATAAAGTTTTTTACAAAGTCTCTTTTCTTACAATCAATCTCATTCACGAACTTACACCTAACAACTTACGTCTAAAATTCTAACCTATATCCTAACCACTACTGATTGCTGTCGCTCTCATCTTTTTCCTTTTTTTTCATTTTTGCACATAATGCCTCTATTTCTTTGAAGTAGCGGCAAATTCCCACATTTATTTTCCCGCTTAACATATTGATGATCTCCCCCTTTATCGCAACCTCGTCAACTCCTTGTATCCACTCCTCCGCTTCTTTTCTTGCCTCTTTTGGCATCATTTCCCAGCCTTTTTTGCAAATTAGGAGGTGCTCCACCGTCTCAAATTTCTCCTCACAAAACCTGCACCGCCAATTTTTCTCCCCCTTCTTTCCCGCCCTCCATACATTTCCACATCTTATTCTTGCCCAAAATTCTTTCTCCCTACCCTTCAGTCCTTCCTCGTTCCAGTATTTCCATGGGCTTTCTTCGTTCTCCACCAAGTACTTGTATAAACTATTGTATGATGATTTTTGTATTCTTTCTTCTTCCTCCTCCAGTATTTTTTTCTTTAGGTTTTCTAATCCTTCTTTCACCTTTTTTTCTAGTTCGCCCTCGTCTGTCTCCTCTCTTATCATCCCTACTAGATCCTCAATTCCCATTTCCATTAATACTTTTTTCAAATCCTTTCCCCACTTCGAGGGGGTTCCATTCTCAATCGCTCTTAGCTCCTCTCGCAAACATATTTTTGGCCATCTCGACTCCCCCATCTTCACAACTTCTTTCAAATATCTCAGAGCCCTTTCTCTAATTATGTATTCCAATGTTGGCACTCCCAACTCTCTCCTCCAAATGTAATTAGGGGTCGTTCTGTGTACCCCTAGCGCCATTTTACAAAACCTGCTCTGTATTCTTTTATAGGATTCAATTTCCCCCAATCCCCAAATCTCCACTCCATACATCACTGCTGATTTTACTATTGATTCCAGCAAATAAAGTCTCTCCTCCATCATATCTCTTCCCGCTCTTTTCCATATCCCCCATACCATATTTGTCGCTTTTTGCGCTTTCCCCGCCGTTCTTTTACTATGAATCCAGTTTGAATTTTTCGAAGTAAACCAATATCCTAAATATTTAAACTCCTTAACTATCTGAATCTTTTCCCCCTTAATCTCCCATTCTTCGTTCTTTTTACCTTTACCCCCATTCCTGAATATCATTATTTTGGTTTTTTTAGCGTTTATTTCCATTCTATTTTTTTCCGCCCATTTTTCAAGGTCCTTCAATATACTTCTTAAACCTTCAATCGTCTCTGCTATTGCCGCTACATCATCGGCATATTTAATTGCAAAGATTTTTTCCCTCCCAACTACTGCCCCGCCCTCATTTCTTCTCATCCACATATCCTCCAAATCATCAACATAAATATCAAATAGGACCGCGCTTAAAGCGCACCCCTGTCTTACTCCCTTCCCCGTCCTAAAACTCTCCGAAATTATTCCCCCTGCTTGCACTTCTGCCCTTGTGTCCTTGTAAATGGTCTTTATTGTCTCTAACATTCGCCCCTCAATTCCTTTCTCTCTTAATTTTTTCATCATTATCTCCCTGTTCACTCGATCAAATGCCGCCTTAAAATCTATGAACGCGACGTATAACTTACCACCTTTCACCTTTAATTTGCTATTAATTACCGCATTCAGCGTAAATATTTGATCTCTCGTTCCTCTCCCTTTCCTGAACCCTGCCTGACTCTCCTTTAATTTTTTGTTCTTCTCAATCCATATACTTAATCTCTCTGTCATCATTTTTGTCAATAGCTTATATCCTACGTCCAAGAGTGATACCCCCCGATAATTTTCTGCCTTGTCCCTCTCTCCCTCTTTATATATTGGCACTATCCTCGCAGTTTCCCATCCCCTTGCTATTACTCCTTCCATCCAAATTTTGTTTAAGGCTTCTTTCAGTTCCTCCTTTTCTTCCCTTGGAAGCGCCTTCAAAAACTTAGCACAGATTCCATCCTCCCCCGCCGCTTTGCCGTTTTTCATTTTTTTCAGAGCCCCTTCTATTTCTTGAATCCTAAACGGAGCATAAAATTCCTTCTTTTCTTCCCTTTCCACTTCACTTATTTCTCTCTCTTCCCTTTCCCAGCTCCCTCCCACGCCTTCTTTTTCTTGGTCATCTTCTCCGTTCAGCAATCTTTCATAGTGCTCCTTCCATTCCTTCTTGGTTATTTCACTCCTATATGCTCCTCTCCCATTATTCCTAAATCTATTAATGGCTTTCCACCATCTCGTCAAATCTTTTGCCTTTCCAACCTCTTCCCATATTTTGTTTCGCCATTCCTCTTTTGCCTCTTTATATATTTTTTTCATTTTTCCTCTTTCTTCCACCAGCCCTTGTTTCTTGTCTACGCTTCTTTGTTTTGTGAACGCCTTTAATTTTCTCCACACCATATGCCTCTGCTTTTTGCATTTATCGTTAAACCACATCGGCAGTGCTTTCTCTCTCTTTAATTTTTTACCCTTTCTTCTTAACCCCACCTTTTCTGCCGCTCTCCAAATTTTTTCTTTCATCCCTTCCCAACTCTCTTTCCCTTTTTCCATTCTCTTTCCTTTTTGTATTTCTTCCAGATACCTCACCGCCTTTTCTTCAGCCCATACTAGTTTTTCGCTAGCTTGTGCCTCCTCCTCCTTTTTCCCTTTGTCTATTTTCTTATTCTCCTCCCATGTTACACATATTGGTAAGTGGTCGGATTCTATTCTATCCACCACCTCCATCCATTCGATTTCATCTGTTCCTCCCCTATCTAATACCATTATGTAATCTATTACCGATCCACAGCATTCTTTGCCCCCGCCTACGAAGGTTACTTTGCCCTCTCTGTCCCCTGACACCCTGCCGTTCATCACTTTCAATCCTAAGTCTTCGCTCATGCTTAACATTTTTCTTCCTTCCGAATTCAATATTTTGTCTTGAGATCTTCTTATTTCTACTCCCTCCCCTTCCTCTCCTCCCTCATTAATTGCTTGCATCCCCCCTATCCGTGCATTCATGTCCCCCACAATCAAGACTCTATCCTTATTCTCTGCCTCCTCATTTATTACTTCTCTCAACTTTTTTTCTATCTTTTGTACACCGACGTTATTATATACTGAAATTATTGCGGTTTTTTTCTTTATTTCATGTTTATCCATTATTAAACCAAATTCCCATTCCCTTATTTCCCATTCCTGTGCCAATCCTTTTTTTATCCCGACCGCCTGTCCCCCTTTTGCCCTTCCCTTTTTTATTCCTGCTTCCCTGTGAGCCGCTTTGAACCACCATTTAAATTTTTCACTCATTTTTAACTTGCTTTTCATCTCTCCCTTTTTTTCCACCCACGTTTCTTGTAAAATTACCAAATCCGCTTCTTCTAGAAATCCCCACGCTTCTCCAATTTTAAATATACCCGCTATATTCCATAAAATTATCTTAAAGTCGCTCTTTCCCTCAACTCCTTTTCCCTTTCGCTCAATGTCTTCTCTCTTCTTTCTTCCATTTTCTTCTAGTCCGCAAACTTCAACGCCTTCCTCCCCGGTCGTTCCGAAAAGGCTGCCGCCATCCATCGTCGACGCCCATTCTTTCGATGTCTCCTCTCTCCTCGTTCCATCTCCACCATGCTCCTTCCAACCATATTTTCATGTATTTCACCTCTGCATGTTTTCCATATTTCCTCTCGTGTTTCGCCACATCCCTTAGCCATTTTTGTACGTCTTTCTCCCTTCTTGTCAGGTCATCGTTGATCCATATGTCCGTTCCTTTCAGCCCCTTACTTTTTTTGAGGATTTCTAGCTTATCGGACCAGTTTTTAAACTTCATCACCACCGTTCCCTTTCCCGAAAACTTAATCACTGTTTTTCTTCTTAAATTTGTGTTACATCTTTCTTCAATCTTCTCCATCACCTTATCTTTTTCTGCTCCCGTCTCCGCATGGAAAGCAACATTTATGTTGTTTCTTCTGTTTTCTCTTCTATTCTTTTCCTCTTTCCACTCCCGTTCGCTTATCGCCAAGGGCTTCTGCTGCAAGATGTTCATTCGATGTTCGCATTCATCCTCCTCCATGGCATTGTTATTTTCGTCCGATCTCTTTTTTTCTCTCCTCACACTTCTGACTACTCTCCAACCTTCTTCGGCCCCATCCCTTTCACGCTCTTCCTCCTCATACTTCCTCCACTTCTCCGTTTGTTTTCCATAACCAGACCTTGTATTCGTCCTTGCTTTTTCCTCAAAAACTCTTTCTGATGTCGCCTTAGCCCGTCCTCCTGCGTGTGCCTCGGTTTCGTTCACCCACCCCATTGCTTCTCTTTTTTCGTTTCCGAGCTTCCCTCCTTCGAGCTTGTTTATCAAATTTAGCAGGGTTCGTCGCTCCTCCTGCCACAGCCTCTTATCCTGCTCTGCTTTTCTTTTCAGCTCCGCCACCTCTTTTTTGTGTTCGTCTATCTCTCGACTTCTGTCCTCACATTGCTCACACTGATCCTCTTCATCTGCCTCCCACTCATCCGTTATTCTCTGTAATTCCTCCCTCCACCATTGTTTCATCCTTCTCTCAGATTCTGCCACGCTGTTTCGCGTCACACTCCTCATCCGCCACTCTGCCTCCCTGATTCCCTTCATCCCCGTATACACCCCGTCATTGGGATCAGATTCCTTTCCGCACTCAGATTGCGCATCTCCCTCTTCTTCCTCTTCGTCACCTTCATCCTCTTCTTCCTCTTCTTCACCTTCATCCTCTTCTTCCTCATATCTCCCTTTTCCATTATCCTCCTTTTCCTCTTTTCCTCCATTCTGCTCTGTCTCCTCCCCCCTCTCTTCTTCATTGCCGATGTTTTTGTGCTTTTTCACCGGCGGCGATGCTGCGTCACCCCCTCCCTCCGCCGGTCGTGTTGCCACAAAGAACTCTCTCACGTCTCGTGTCGTCTCTTTCTTTTTTGGGCGCCCTCTCTTTCTTTTCCCCGCCAATATTGTGACGCATCCTTCTTTACCGATCGACATCTCTACAGGGTTCCTTCCATTCTCGCGGCGCTGCTGCTCCCTTTCTTCCACCGCGTTTCCGCTTTCGTTGGTCCCCCTCACCCCTCCTCCATCTTCAGACCTAACCTCTTCTTCACTCTCGCAATTTTTATTTCTCGTTAACTCTCCCATTTCACTGTTTTCCACTGAACCCATTATCTCCTTGATTTCCACTGCTTCACACCTTACTCCTCAACCACTCTCTTGATTTTATTCCGACCGTTTTGCACTCAAACTTTCCGATATTCGCGAGCGATCTTACAACGCGTCTGTTCGGTTCTCGTGCCCAACCGCTTGTTACACTTAATAGACATTTAAAAAAAAATGTATTTATTTAAGACAGTATTTATAGATAAAAATGGTATTTAAAAAAATGTCCTAAAAAAATTGTAGCTCGGCGCTGTTTATGAAATCTCGGACATGGATCATCCGAAACAAAAAAATCGAACGGTTTTAGATTCAGTATGTTAATGGCTATAGCGCATATCATATGATTTTTGATATATGCAAAAATAACAAACAGGCGGGCATTTTTCGAAAAAACAAAAAAAACGTGTTTTTTTCACCGTTTAAAAAAAATAGTAAATGTAAAAATTTTAAAAAATCTATGATATGCGTTACAGCTATAGTTGTAAAGATAATGTGGTTAAAATTTTACAAGGATCGGTTCAGTAGTTCCGAAGATTTTATCAACAAGCCGTCGAAAAACGTTGTTTCGAGAAAAATGGGTTTGAAGTTTGTTTGTGTTACATAAATACATTTAAAAAAATGTAATGTATTTCGAAAGTGTATTTATTAAGTGTAACAACGTTTATATCAATACCTATAATATAAACCTATCAAAAAAAAAATTCATGATAATAGCATTTTTTAGCGTCTAAAGTGAGAAGACACCTTATTTCCTTTTCCCCTTCATTTTGACTTTCCTATCATTAACCAATATATTTTTTCGTATATTTTGATTTCAGTTCTCGAATCAGGAAAATAAAAAAAAGTTTGGGGGTTTTTCGTAGCCTGAATAGCCGAAAAAAAATATAGGGAATGAAATTCGAAAAAAAATTATTTGCATTGAAACGAAGCACTCTTGACACCATTTTTAGGGACTTGAATTTTTTTTGGATTTTCACGTAAAGAAACTCCGGGTTCGGAGGTTTTTACATTTTTTATTATTCCTCGATTTGGGGATTCTGGAGGGGTCTAGGGGATTTCGGGAAATGAGAAGAAATAGGAAAAAAAAACAGAAAACACCAAAGAGTTTTTTTTTTGTTATCATTGGATATGTCTGCTGATGTTTTTATTATTTTTTGCTCTCGGTCTAGGGATGTCCCAGACATAATTTCATTTTGTTATTTCTTATCACGTCTTACTTTTTTTTAATCACATTGTCACGGTCTAGGAATGTCCAAGAATGTTTCCCTCCTATCGTTTCTTATATTTCTTCTCAACTTTTTATCGTATCCTTTCCCTCGATCTAGGGAATCCCTAGGATTTTTTTCTTCTTTTCTCAATTCTTCTCAATTTTTTCTTGCACTTTTTTCTCACCAGAGTTTCTATCGACCCCGAAAAATCGCACAATTTTCATTTCATTTCATCCCTACTTATTTGCGTTCCCTCACAAATAAATCGCCAGTTTATCTACGCGTGTAAACCGTACGTATAAATGAATTGGAAAGATCTGTGGCTAACCGTCCGTATGATGACGTGTCGCGTGTGTGTATGTGTGCGCGCGGTGACGAGTGGTGAGTGGACTTTAGTTATTTTACCAAAACCTGATAACGTGCAGACAGAACCGCGAGTACGGCAGATCATCAAAACTACGAAATGACTGTCGACAAATCGAGTGGTCGGCGGCGGTCATCCGTCCGTCTCCCTTTCGCCACTCTACAACGTATTGCCTACAGGGCCTTTCGATTCGAATCAAACAGCTCGCGATCACCCGGATATTTCGACCTTTTTTGTTAATTCGGTTCGAATAAAATATTCAATTAAAAAAGCCCATACATAAGTTTTTCATTTCGACATTCTTCATTACAAAAATGTAGTCAAGGACAATCTGTGTCCTACAAAGAGGGCTTCATCATTTAACATTTTTAGCTAGAGAGCCATTATCATTTAACATTTTTTTTGTTACTTAAGGTATCGAAAATAAATTGAACTTTTTTAAAGCAATAATTTAAGGGAATAAAATATTTGGTAAATATTTAAAAGTGGGGCTCCAGCCCTATAATCGGCTCCAACATTTTTTTCACGTATTCGGGGATATTCTGCAGTATGAAAATGTTTATTTTTTAAAAGGAAGAGGGGTATTTTATTAAGGAAAAAAATATTTACATATCAATGATTCGTTTGTAAAATGTTACCGTAATTTCATTCAAATTTCATTTCCTTCAAACAAACCCAAACCCATGACATTTGACCCACTTGACGTCACCAAACTCGATTCCTCCATGCCTTTAAAAAAGTTTAAAAAAGCGTTTGGGGGTTGAAATTGTCTTCCCTCGACTTAAATATTATAAACAAAGTTCCCTGAAAGACTCGGTACAAAATTTCTAAACCCCTTTTCTACCTGGAGCCCCGCTTGTAAGTATTTACCAAAGAATTTTTTAACAGTTCTGGCGAGAATGATGAGGTGTAAGGTTGTTTTTGTGATAGTTCAGGCTAGCTAAATGTGAATTGGATAATTTTGAAGTGTTAGAAAAATCAATTTAATAAAACGATGGTGGACATCCCAGGCTCATGGCTCCGTCGAGTTATCTCGAAAAGCTCCATACCCAAAGATCATACGTATGCAACATGGTACTTCAAAATATGAGCTTAAGAATATATATATATATATATATATATATATATATATATATATATATATATATATATATATATATATATGCGACGGGACTAGTGATGGTCAGCGACATAATAATTATTACCCATGCCAGTGGACGAATACCTCGGCTCCCAATAATTGCTTTTGCGGCTGCGACGCAAACGGCGCAGGGGGAGGGAAAGTGGAATGGTGACTGCCTCTTCCCGACGTCTCTCTCTCTCTCTCTCTCTCTCTCTCTCTCTCTCTCTCTCTCTCTCTCTCTCTCTCTCTCTCTCTCTCTCTCTCTCTCTCTCTCTCTCTTTCTCTTGTCCCCTCTGGTACGCCGAAATAAATGGCCGGACTCGCAATTTAATAAGAAGAGACTCCGCAATCACCATCTTCCGGTGATTAATTCAAGCTAAAAAGTTTTCGGAACTTCGCAGACTATCTGATTCTCGGGCGAGTCTTCGAGAGCCCCTTGGAAAGCGGTGCAAAGGTCGCGCCACATGCGAGGCAAGAGGGAGGCATACCAACCCCTGACTGCCGCCTTCCAACCCCTCGAGAGGCTGCGTAAATTTTTCTGTCTCACGTATCAAAGCTTGCGGAGAAATTTTGTCGTTTTTTGGTGACTGAACGAAAGCTTTGGTTCCTAGGTAGCTTTTTTTTTGGTCTATCAATGGGACTCGAAATTTTTGGACTTTGGGGAAGAATTCTCGATTGTGTAAGGCCACGAGTGAAACCTCGCGCGAGGTCCTGCGGCAGGTACGGTATTAAGATTAAAATAAGTTTGCAACAACTTGAGCAATTATGACGATAATTGCAACATTTATTATGCTAATGCGCGGCCCCCGTTAATTTTGAGTTTGCGGCGACGTGGAGCACAGCCTCGAATAGGGCTTTGCTCCCCAACTTACGCAAAAAGCCGTTCATCCCCCGACGCCGAAAACCCGCTTGCCACCCCCCTCGACCGCAACCTCCACCGGACGATAATTGGCAGAGTTTCACGTACTTACTCTTATCGTGCGTTAATTTATGCAAATGTATACATAAATGGGTTGGAAAGTCTGTTTTTCTCGGGCTAATGTCAGATGAGACCTTTATTTTTACCCTGTGACTCACAATGCCCTTTTCACAAGCTTTCATTCAACTTGACTTTGTGCGAGATGCAAAACGGAAAATCGATATTTTACACATTTTTCGACTACTTAGAGCTCTGAAATTTCACAAACGTACAGCTAAAAGGTGACAATGCATGATTCAAGTTTGAAGGGGAAAAAAAAAGAAAAATATCAATAACATTTTCTACTTTTCTTGTAAAATTAGCAATATCTAATCATTAATAAGTCGAAAGGTCAATCCCAATTTCAGTATTTGCTATTTTTTACACGCATTTCATGTTCCTAACGTACAAACTCGTAAACTAGTAAACTACTAATAACAACTAACTAGTAAAATCAATTGAAAGCTAAAAAATAGAAAATAATTTATGAGTTTAAACAAATATTTAAAAACAAGCTTTTATTTAACGTACTAAAAAGTAGAAAATATTTATTTTATCAAGTCACCTATATGTGACTAGAAATAAAAGGTTGGGGTGCTAAAAATTTTGACATAGGATCTCAAAGTGGTCTTTTCACTTTAGACGCTAAAAAAGGCTATTTTCATGCATTTTTTTGATAGGTTTATATTATAGATATTGATATAAAAATTGTTACACTTAATAAATACATTTTAAAAAAAACATTTTTTAATGTATTTTTTAAAAATTAAAAAATAAAAAAAAAACATTTTTTTAAATGTATTTATGTAAGCCAAACAAACTTTAAACGCGTTTTTCTCGAAACAACGTTTTTCGACGACTTGTTCATAAAATCTTCGAAACTACTGAACCGATCCTTATGAAATTTCAACCACATATTCTTTACACCTATGCCTATAGAGTATATTAAGTTTTTTTTTTATTTGATATTTACTATTTTTTGCCAAAAAAGGTGAAAAAAAAAGAATTTATTTTTTCGAAAAATGTCCGCCATTTTGTTATTTTTGCATATATCGAAAAATCGTATAGTATGCACTGTAGCAATTAACATACAGAATCTAAAACCGTTTGATGTTTTTGTTTCAGATGATCCATCTCCGAGATTTTATCAACAGCGCAAACCTCTAATTTTTTTAGGATATTTTTTTAACTATCATTTTCGTCTATGAATAGTGACTTGAATAAATTTAAAAAAAATTGATGTATTTCGAAAGTGTATTTATTAAGTGTAACAACTTTTATATTAATATCTATAATATAAACCTACGAAAAAAATCATGAAAATAGCCTTTTTTAGCGTCTAATGTGAGACTCCTTACTTTACATAAATCCGTCAGTATATCTGTATGTTTTTACTGTAAAACTGTAAAATATACTGTAAATCAACCTTGGATTTCTTAAATAAAAATTCTGAAACTGAGTATAAACGTGTGATAAGAATTTCTCTAATTACTATTGTGCGAAATTAAATACAGTCGACGAAAGTGAATTGATCACATTTATTAAACATCTGAAAAGTTGATCAACCCAAGCTTTTATTTTGAGGCACATAGGTGACTTGCTAAAAAGGTATATATTTTGCACTTCTTAGCACATTACATAAAACCTTTTTTTTAATATTTTTTTTACCTATACATTTTTCCAGTAAAAATATGGATTTTTACGGGGATGGCGAGAAACTGAAAATGGCCGGCCATTTTCAATACCCGGAAATTGTTCATTCAGAAAACTACGATTTCAGGAGAATTCAAATTCATCATTTCGATTTTTCATCGGAGAAATACGATTTTTCCATTGTGCAGTATATAGCCTAGGGCCTTAACTTTAATTTGCAACAAAGATTTTGTGAAAATTCCAAAAAGTCACTGTCAAATTTGGACGGAGCATAATTCGTAACTTTTCTATCGTACAACTGGATTCTTTTTAAAACATGTTTATCCATTTGTCATTAACAAACGTTCAAATTCGTTTTTCTTGTCAAAAACTGATTTTTTCCTACACGTAGCTATTTTCGTAATTTTCAAAATAAAAGTTAATATCCGGCCCTACGAAAGGTTAATTATTATACTCAAAATACATTTTTTATTTTGTTTTTTTTTCAGATCAGCGTAGTTGGCAAAACGACCTACAGCTAGTGGCCATGCAGCAACGGCAGTACTTTTTTAGAATAATGATAACTTCATTGTTTATTAATATTCATCTGCGCGAAAAACTTAAACTTGGCACAATTATATGTATCAATTGTGTAAAAAATCCCGACCTCGTCATTCCAATATCCTCATCAGAAACAAACGTTGAAAATCAACCAGCTTTTTGGGCCTCAAGCATGAATGCATGAAAATGAAATATTAATAATTGCCCCACGTATGTTAATCACAGCAATACGGGAAAAGAAAAAGAGTAATCGGTGTTCAGTGGGACTGTAAATGGATGCGCTCGCTCGGAAAATTACAATAGCGATGCAACGAGCGCATTGTTAAATTTTACCGTTCAAATGTCAAATGAAGGAAAAATGTTAATGTTGCATTTGTAAACTGACTGAGCACGACAATAACGATGCACCCATGTGCCTGTGAAGTGGCTACAGCCGCTGCTACCGCCACTTGCATATTCTCGATAGCAAACGATGAAAATAATTTTCCCGGCGACTGGTGAGATTTGAGTAGACTCCCCAGTATTTTCAGAAAGGTTCCTGCGTCAAAATGTTTCGCTCCTATTTTTGACACGAAAGAGTACTTGATTTTGCTTCTAAGTAGATTTCTTTATAAGAGATTATGCCTAGTCGTAAAAGTGGAACAATCACTTTTTTTTTAAAACAAATATATTTTAACAGTAAGGCACCTGCGGGTAATAAGGCCTGTCGGCTAATAAGGCCTAAGTAAGGAAAGTCGTATTTAAAATAACTGCTCACGTTCAAGGCCACACTCGCATAATAATGATAAAGATAAAAATCGGTCCGAATAAATCGTAAGTATTTTTTGTAATATTGCACCTATATATCTAAATCACAATCTTTATATTTATTAATTCAAGCTTCGATGATGATAAATATTTAAATAACGTATGTTGGTCCAAATCTGTTTTTTTTTGTTGTTCTTCTTATATACGTGGTTGACGGTTGTTAAGGCCTACTAAATTTAACAATAGGCCTTATTACCCTCCTACTTCTTGTAGCAAAGTTTGTTTGTTTTGTAATATATTTTCCATTACTTTTAAGATGTTACGAATGTTAATAAGCAGTACGCATATTTATTACTAATTAATTGATAGTGGTTTTTAGTGCCTCGATCCCGATGCCTCCAAAACGAGTGTTGTGGTCAGAAAACGACCTGGTGTCAGCTGTCCGAGCAGTGCAAAGACGAACTGTGAGTTCATACAAAGTTGCAGATGATTATTGATCTGAAATACCAAATGTATTACATATAGTTTGATTGTTTAAGTATGGCAAAGCCGTAGCCCTTATTACCCTACCATAGTAAAATAAAGCCTGCTATCAATATTTAAAAAATGTTTAATTCTGTTTTTGTTCATGGTACAAGTTACCGTTTTTCGTTTATATTTTATAGAAACTGAACTTGAATAATGATTATAAGTAAAATATGTCGATTAAATTGGATATTTTTTTATTTTATTTCAAATATCCGTTAGCTATGCGTTATATTATGTTATAAATGTTTCCTGAAAAATTCTAGGTGATCGGATAAAAATGAACATATTTATAGGCTGTTATGTTGACGCCCGTCGGAACGCTCGGAGCGCTCGAAACCGAAAACGCTTTTTTTTTCTCGAAAGTACGTTTTCAAAGTCGGACAGAAAAACATTTCAAAAACGAGTGCAGCCTTTCTGAAATTTTAGGGTTTTTTATAAACGTAAAAATATCGTATTTGATCGAGAGATTTTTTTCCGATGTATACTTTTGATTTGATGAACGAAAAATGCAATTTTTTTCGCAAAAATCCATTTTCGCAAAACTGCAATATTTTTCGCAAAAATCAATTTCGCAAAAATGCAATATTTTTCGCAAAAAGCAAGACTGCACGGGCGCAATTTTTTTAAATTTGATAGCTCGGCAATTCCTCCGATTAATCATAGGATAAACTAATATACTAACGAAATCTGATTTTTTCATATTAGATACCCTGGTTCAGAAGGGCACTGCTCGAGGCCAAATACGTTTTCGAGAGATGCTCTCCAGAAATGGGCTGCAAGTCGATTATAATTGAATATTTTGACACATAAAAATTACAGAGTGTTCTTCAGATGGTACTTCTCCAAATGCCTCATTTTTGTAGAAATTAATCATCACGATGTTCTATTCTCAAAATCTAAAAAAATGAGCAGTTTTTGACTGTTACAATTGGGTACAAACCCGCAATGACCTCGTCCGCAACGTGCCAAAAATATTAAATCTCCTCGAAGTCGCTGAGTTTAGAGTCAAGAGGAAGATAGACAAACGACCGGACATCGTCTCAGCGTGGTTTATAAAATCGAAAAATCCTCTAAAAAAAGCGACAAACACAACATGTTTTTCCAACATCAATGTCCTTTCGCGACCTCTTCCTCCTTTGATCTTACCCTCCACACTAATCGCGTTCACCATCCAAGGCGCGCAGACCAGTACGGTCCTGAGCGGTCACCCATCCAAGTACTGGCACCGCCGCTCAACACGCGAGATCGCCTCCATTCTTCCTCGTCTCCAGCCAAAATCACGCAACGGTTTTTCGCGATGACACTTGACACCCTTTCGGCCCAGCCCCTATTTCGACACAGTATTCTCCTTTTTTCACCCGTTCACCGCGTTGAAATCCCCGAAGTCATTAAAATAGAAATGGGAAACTCGACCCTCCCAATTTCAGCATAATATTGTGATTACGAGATATATAGGTAGAGGGCACGAGAGCGAGAGTGGCCAGGGGATGATGGGGTGAGAGAGATATAGCCGGAGGTATACAGCACCCCCGATGCTTCGGACGAATGCTCCCTTTGCCCATCGCTGCTTTATGAATACATCCGTATGCGTGGTACATCGTCGGGAGCCCGCACACATCGTCAAGTGAATCGGTCACCCTTTTCCCCGTCGCATATATTTCATCCATATACATTTATTCACGCATAAGCAAGCACCGCCAATCCTCGACCAGTGCACACGTATAAACAATCTTTTTTCCTTCATTCCCGATGTATATATTTTTCGGGAATCGTATATTTCCCCAAGGATGGCGACAGGTCGACCGCTCGTTTCGAATCGAACACGCAGTTGACAAAAATTAAAAAAAAAAAAAAAAAAAACCGAATCTTCCCGAGTCGAAATTTTCAGCCTACATTGCCCAATCCAGATCCTCACAGTGGTAGAAGATAAAGGCAGCAAAGTAGCTTCGTATTCAATATTAAATGAGCTCCTACTTAAGGTAGTACCTCTACAGAAGAGTTGAATTAAGAAATGGTTGAAATTTGACATATATGTTATTCAATACATTATCCAAACATCTGTGCAATTTGAATAAGTTTGACCACCCCAAACCTGAGATATTTACACTTAAAGTTGGCTCGGTTTACACGTAACGAAATGCGTTATGATGAGCAAACAGAGCATTGTTAATTCTACCGTCAAAACTAAAATTAAAAAATTGATGAAAAACGTGGATAAGCTAGAGTAAGATATCACGAATAGTGTGAAAAAAAATGAGAATGATTCACCATCTAGTTTCCAAGATATAACCATGAGAAGCCCTCACAATTTTGGTGCAAAGCCTGGAAAAAAAAACAATTGGGGCAAAGCCTGGACAGTCCCGGCAAAAAGTTTACTGGCAATGGTAGATCAAAAACACAATATAAAATATATTTTACGGCAATAAATGATATCCATCGTATTATCTACTAGTACCAAGTCAATATTGCGGAGTTTTTAATGTTATTTATTACTAATTAAACCAATTATCTATCTTTTAAACATGAACATGGTATGTAAACTTTTGGTTGAGATTTTCGCAGAGGAACTACCTTAACGCGTAGAACGGAAACAAATTTCCCTTTTCTCCGCGTGCCTGCTATAGGGAACCGCGTATACACGCATACGTGAGGGCAATTCCTATCGAAAATATTGTAACTGGTTTGCCCAAGATCCATTTCTTCCACTTTGGAGAGTTGCCGGAGCTGCAGGGGCATCCTTGAAGCGAATGCGAAAGGTTCGCTGGGTGAAGATCATTGGAAAAGTAGGCCTCTACGGTGAACGCGCGGTCCTACCTAGTCCAACGCATGACGGTTACTGAAAACTATCAGACCCGCTCTTTCGAATGCGACCATCCCCACCCTCGTTTCGTCGAAACAGCCAAATGTGCGATATGTCCAAAGGCAATCAAAAGAGGAGCTGCAACGACTTCAGCTAGGTTAGGTAGGAAAGGGCCTATGCAGGAGGTAAGCAGCAAAGGAAGAGCATGTGGCGGCCTATAGTAGGACTTCTAGCGGTAAACAGACTCAAGTGAGGACATAGGATCAAAGGCTTTTAAAATAGGCTGAACATTTCGACTCTGGTTCAGTGGATAGGATGACGCGGAAGCTGGAAAACGCCAGGATCTCATTCTGAGCTTGATCCTGCATTCCTTGATCCCAGATCCAAAGCCTGCTATCGGTAGAGCCAGTAATGACATCAGCCCAGGTTGGATCGCATCGGCATTGAAAGGCTGTCAATGCAGCAGCGAGTATGAAGATAGTAGCCGTGAAAGAACGTAACCGTAATACGATCGTCGTGGGTCTCGATGTGCCCGGGGAGGGCACATCGAGTGAGCCAGCAAGTACTCCCGCGAGCTGGGCAACGGCATCTCCATAAATCCACCCGGGGTGTATATATGGCTACGTAGGTCGTATTCGCGCGTGAGATAGTGCCCAGCTCGGAGAATGTATCAAAATCAGGCGCGAGGTTGCTTTATGGACGGGAACGCTCGTAAATACGCACTTCTGTTGGTACTCCTACACTCGATGGTTTCGTGTGCCTCGATGCAGCGTCCGCTTTATATACATAAATGTATACGGTATTAGGCGAGAATGTATGCGATGTACGTATGAGTTGGAGGTACTACTTCAGGGCGAAGTACGAAAGAGCTTGTGTGTAGGTCGAGAGGTTTGGGCTGGGCTCTGAGAGAAGCTCCGCCACGATGGGTTAGGACGATAGAGACAGGATCTGGGGTGTACGAAATAGCTTCTACGGGATGCTAATAAAAGATAGATCCGGGCGAGGCTGGAGATAGTGACTAGAGAAGAGAATCCAGAGATATGCCTCTCTTCTCACGGAGGAACTAATCCGGCACACCCTGGTGTCCTGGAGCATTCTGTTCCATTTTCCCGACGATGTTATCCATTGTCTCGTGAGTCGTTCTCTCGTCTCACTGGGCGCTCCGAATCGGAATGTGCTCAAATTTATCACCGAAATGTTGGAAAATGTAAAGCAGCTCGCGCTGACGACGTGGTGTTTGGACCGGACAAGCCCGCGGCCTCCCAACGCGTCACTGCCGGAGGAGAGTCTTGTGCTTGGATGTTATGGCGCTGCGGATACGAATGTGCATCGTTGAGCCTAGGATTTTCGAAACTGCATCGCTTGAGCGACCCGGTCAACGCGATACGAGCAACGATCAATTGAATTTATTCATAGTTTCACCCTTCGTCCAGTTGCCGGTAGGGTGGAAGAGTTGATGGAAATTTTAAGTCGAGGCCGGCGGGCGCAATAAAGTTACCATAAGGCGGATTGATCATTGGTAAGTTTTGGAGGATGATGACCGAAGTTTGAACTCTTCTGGACAAACGGCAGTACGGAGTCTTAGGATCTTGCGGATGATGAATTTATCGCGTGATCCGAATTGACAAAATATAGGTGTACGTGTCCTCAGTCGATGGGACCACCATGCAGCGATCAGGAATGACAACACTGCTGAAACGGAACAGTTACCCCACGACGAATTGATCGCTAGTCCATTTTGGAGGATGATGATGAAGGAAGTTTGAAGTTTTCCGCGCAATCGACAGTCTGGAGTCTTAGAATCTCGTGGACGATAAATTGATCGCGTGATCCGAATTTGCAACTTCTGGGTGTACGTTTCCTCAGTGGATGGGACTATCATGCAGAGATTAGGAACGCCGCTGGATCAATAAAGTTACACCCTGACGTATTGATCAGTGATTCGTTGAAGATCATTATGAAAATGCTGATGATGCTGCTGCTGCTGCTGCTGATGATGATGATGATGATAATGATGAAGCTGCTGCTGATGATGATGATAATGATGATGCTGCTGCTGCTGACGATGATGACGATGATGATAATGATGATGATGATGCTGTGGACAATGATGATGATGATGCTGCTGATGATGATGATGATGATGATGATAATAATCATGATAGAAGCCAAAATTCTTCTGCGCACTATTCATTGTGTGATCCAAATTCGCACCAACTTCTCGATGTACGTGTGGTCGGTGAATGCGGCGAGCATGCAGGGATCAGGAATGCCGAAGCCGCGACAATCCCGACGGGCCGTTTCCGGGCGGCGTTTGAGCAGATCGCAGACTAGAGCCGGGGCCACGAGCCAACATCACTATCGCATTGTCGGGCGAAGGTGAGGTGGTACGATAATCTGCAAACAGCGCCTCGGCAGTGAGGAGGCCTGATAGCGATTCGATGAAACGTTCCTCGCCCTCGTCGTATCGTGCACGCACGCTACACACCAAACAGTTCATCGGCAACCGTAACTTGTTTTATTTCCTTACGGGGCTTTCATGTGAACAGCTGCTTCGGACGTAGGTGATATTGGACATGCTTTTCTGCGAATCGCAGCAAACTGAGAAATGGATGCGACCGTGCATTGACACACGCGTACAACGTGTACCTTCAGCCGTCACCGTTCAAACCCCGTCGGCAATCCGATGTGATACGAGTAAAGGAATTCAACGGATTATAGCGATAAATACAAAAGTCACACTGTTTTTTTTTTAAGCACACGAACGGACTCTATTGGCTCGGATTGCCGGGAGAAACGGACTGAAGGAATATATGAGCCGCGAGAAGAAATACGAGAACGAATCGTGATGGAGCAGAAGAGAGCGAGAGAGAGAGAGAGAGAGAGAGAGAGAGAGAGAGAGAGAGAGAGAGAGAGAGGAAGGCCGTGGCAAAAGCCATTAAACGAACGGAATTTGCCACGGTCGATGCCACGCACGAACGTTTAATTGCAACGTCGGACAATGTAAATATGCGGGATAAGTTAAGCATGCTCGAAGTTCTCTGCGGCTCTCTCTCTCTCTCTCTCTCTCTCTTTCACCCTCACCCTCACTCTACCTCTCTGATGTGGCCATGAGTTTCAAACGCACACGCGAGTGCCCCCTGTCGACAAAATCTACAAGAGCAAAAGCAGCAGCAGCAGCAGCAAAAACCAGCAGTCCGTCATGCGGTGTAATGCCAGTGTGTCATCGCTCTCGCCACCGTGTTACGATGAACAATAAATTTACGGGGAACGTCGAGAGCCAGATTAAAAGTGCGCTCACTAGGTAGCAGTCGACCATCGGTGAAAGCATCATTGATGAGGATGATGACGTTGGACCGTAGGATTGGAAACGAACTTATAGCGCAACTTCAATAAACAGGAAATACAAATGTCGTTTCGCTTGTCACGAATAAGTTTTACGAGATTCGTGGACTTTGTCTTTCCACAAATTTGCTTGGAGGCGGTACGACATATAGATTTGTAAGTGCCGTAGCGAAACGAGCTCCTTGACCATGGGCGGCAAATTGGCCGACCGCGAGCTTGCAATTTGCTTCCGTATTCTCTATTACCGATGAACTTGGATGAACCAACGCTGGTGGAGGAGCAGTAGAACCGAAGTGAATATACCGAGACGGGGTTGTCGGGGGTGGGTGAGCAGGCTGCGGGATGGGAGGGGGGGGGGGTGGGAACGGGAGTGGGTGGCAGCGAGTATAACCTGGAGGCTCCACGTCGAAGGAAGTTCCTAATCTCAGTGGTCAGCTAATATCCAAACATGGCGTAAGCTTGAATAGGTATACCCTCTCCGGAACTACCTGGCACCATCTCAGTCGCTCCGTCTCTTCCGCATCGTCCCTCCCCTCTCTTTCTTCTCTTGGGCGAGAGGATCCAGTTATATGTACTGGTAACGTCTGGGTAACAGATATCACGAGCAAACATTAATACTGAGTGCTGGACGAGGACGAGTACGGGTTGCGGTGTGTGCTGGGGGATTATCTTATTCTTGGACATTGCTAGTGGCTGTGCCGGGTTGCTTCAATGCTTGGGCTTGCGGGGGCTCACGACGCCCGCTCGCCTAACTCCCGCCCTTTCGCGTTTCTCGTCGTCCTTCGGGAACAGAAAACCCCTTCATTGGCAAACACATCCCGCTGAAACGAGGAACGACGTGGTTTAAATGTTGACCAGTGTCCGAGTACCAATTTCGCCGGGACGTCCTTATCGGCCCTCGAGGTCCCGGCCCGAAGCCTTTAATAACTCCAAGGAATCGTCCGGCCGAGAAACATGTGGTAGGTCTGCCAGATTCCAACGGGGCGCGAGGAACGTCCTTCGATCTTTCTTCCAGCAACGATGAACATACGTCATGCTTAGAGCCAGACATGACTGCTTACTTTGCCAAGACATCTCTTCCACTTGGATACTTGCAGAAGGAACTGCCTCTTAGAGTCCTCGTCATCGTGATACCATGCGCCACGATTCTTTGCTATCATAATTCGCAGCGCTCGGACAGTTCTATTCCTTTCCCATTCTGTACTTAGGACGAGCGTCTAATTTATATAGTAAAACAGAGCCTCGGCGTATTCGCATGAGAGAATAGGAGAAGTTGCAGAGATACGAGTAGTGGAGAGTTTGTTTGGGGAGCAAACGTTTGCCGACGACACCGCCGGACACTGCTAGTGCTGCCCTGTGTGGCTCGCTCCCGGGCTCGGGTGCGAGTCTGTCCGAACCACTGGCGAGAGAGGGACTAGGATTCAATACTATCCTCCAGGTCGAACAGTGGTGTTCAAACAAATTCCAGCGAAAGTTGTACTCGTGTCTCCCATCGATGGCGAAACAAATGACGAACTTTGGGGGACATACGATGGGATATCGATACGTTGGTTTTTCATTGGACGTTGCGAGCAGTGAGAATAAAAAGCAAGACGCTTGCGGATACCGTCAAGCTGAGAGGACAAAGGATCCAATGGACGTAAGAAGTCATAAATCCATCAATAAATCCAGACCGTCCTCGCGCTGACCACGTTTGCTTAGGGATAAGAAGCAAAGACAAGCGGTAGGGTCGAGGCGAAGAGGGAGCGAGTGCTAGGCTTGGCCGAGGTGCTGCGAGTTCGTAGGACGGTGAGGAATGGCTCGGTCTGGCGAGCCTTTAGCCTGGCTTAGCATGTACGGGAAACACCATCCCCTATCCTTCGTGTCGGGGCCAAGTTATACCCGCAAACAGTCGTACATTAGTGCCTGCAGGAGTCCTGCAGGATTTATAAGGGGCGCCCGCGGGCGCGCGAAAGGCTATACCCTGAGCAACGCGGCGTCTCTACCAATGGTTAAAACCGAAGGAGATCCGGGGTGGTCACACGAGTGAGAGGAGAGAGAGAGAGAGAGAGAGAGAGAGAGAGAGAGAGAGAGAGAGAGAGAGAGAGAGAGGGAGAGAGCCAGCTCTGAAGGTGAACTTATTGGTGGTGGGTGGCATACAACTCCAAACTAGCAGAAACATGTATCAGGACTTAGTGCGCGAACGCGGCATGGAACCTGCCAAAATACCCATGAAATTTATTTCAAATCAATTATACCCAGCCCTATGAATGATTACTGAACTTCCGCAAGCCTCTGTGCCGAGGGAATAGTCGTCAAATGAGCCGTGCCTGCAGGGGATGAAGCCGATCGTAAGAGTACAAAGTGCACAGGTGATCGTGCTAAGATTGAAGAAGATTGTGGAGAGTAATGGCCGAGAATGGCTGTTCAAGCGAATGGAGTGCAACGGTGGCCGAGAAGAGCTGTAGAAAATACGGACCGATCTATTCCCTGGTCAGCTGGTCATTCCCCATGGAGAGCGCGTGGATCGGTAGCCCTTTCCTTTGTTCGCACACACGTAGTAGCCATAATTAATTTAACATGCTGGTAACCGACGAAGGGAAGTAACGTTCTCGGAACTTTCAGCTGAACTATAGTTTCCTTGAATTAAATATTCCTCGCATACATGTACTTTGGCTGTTACACATGTGATCGTGGAACTAGGGTTGTCATCGACCACTGGTAAATACCTGAATCCGTGCTATTGGCACGAATTTAATTTTTAAACTAACCGGCATGACTTCCAACGAGTCTACGGTCTCATTAGCGATTGCGCTAACTGCTTTTTGGGAGCCGCCAATTTGCGACATTTTCCGTGATGGTGGCCGACTTTACAGTGTCGCTTTAACGGGTTCTTAAACGGTAGTCCGAGATGGAAAAAGATAGAGTGAACGAAGAGGCTTAGAAGGGAAGAGACCTCAAGGAGAAGCTCCCAAAGTTGGCGAACGGTGAAGGAGCGGCGAACAGTTCGAAAAGCTCTGGTCGGTGAAGCTAAAATTGCACGGAGTCTCTAAGAGTTTTGCTCGGTACGTGAGCACGTCGCCAAAGTGGGATGGTTACCGTGCGGGCAGCTTCGCCAAAGGACGCGCGAACGTTGGTCGTTTCTAGACCGGGGGTTCGGGGATTGTTACCGAGCAGTGCGCGGCTGAGCCGTGTTGGTCGAGCAAGGATGGCAAAGTGGGCGAGACTGGGGCGGGAGGCTAGCCAGTGGTCAGCACACTTGGCCGACCCTACTTCGCTAACTAGTTTAATGATATATGTTGAGCTACAAGCGCCTTGATTAATCGTTAACTAATGTTGGACCTTGCAGTGCACCACCGCGAAGGAGAGGGCCTTGGCTCGAACCGAGGGAGCAAGACGGGCGTGGGAGGGTGAAAAGCTTGGGGGTGGTGGTGGAGTGGAGAAGGACCGTGGAAGGACTGATGAGGCGGAGAACCGAAAGCTTGAGTCCTTCGGACCACCCTCGATTTGCTGGACACCCTTATACACAACCCTTGACTGAGCGAGGCGAGGACGAGGCAGCAGTCTCTGTACTTTAAACTCTACAGCTTGCACATATAGCCAAACAGAAATCTAATCTCTTCGGATAATTTGATTTATGATTCGCGGCGGCGCTTTCGGACCTCCGTCTTCACCTTCGTCGTCGTCGTTGTCGTCGTCGTCGCGGTCGACGAAGGAAAAACTTTCGAGCGGCCCGCTTGTCGCCTAGTCCCGAGTTGCCGATGTAATTTGTCGGAGTGTCTATCGCACCAGACCCTTTGGTCATCGGTCGCAAATTTACGTTTGGGAGACGCGGAGCTGTCTTACGGGAAAGTGGCTAATCGCCGCGCAACCCTTTCTGCGCTCCATCTCTCTATCTATTTTCGAATTGAGTTAGTTCACAAGCGCTTCTTCCACAACTTCGTGCCGTACGACGTCTGCCGCGCGGAACATTGATCATCCTTAATTCGTTTAAAGTCCTCGATCAATTAAGTCGTTCCACGATTTGGGAACAGTAACCATCCCCATCATGCTTTCCCAATGTGTGACATCATCCGTTCAGTTGAAATACATTCTCGCTAAATCGTCTCCGTTTTCTTCTTTTCCCTCCCTATCCGCTGCCCTCAGCTCCTCTGGCAATACACGCATCCAAGACTTCATCACTTGGATCAACAGATATCGTTGTTTCGATCAAATTATTTAAAGCAGATTCGCCGCTGGTGAAACATTTTCGTCTGACAATCGGCCATTGTAGCTCCACACAGAAGTGCCAATTGTAGGAAAGGTAGATTGCACCTTCATCAGGCAAATGCCTTTAATATACACCCAATATGACTCTCCAACGTTGATCACCTCTACACCCCAAACCTATCCAATCTCCAATGCATTCTTGCCCGATGCCTTCTCCGGTCCACCGTGTACGAAAACTTTTGTTCTTGGTGGTAAGCTGAAGGTAAAAGTTAAGTGAATGTTGGAAGTGTTTAGAGTCCAGAGGTATCATCGGATGCGCCGAGTCGGTCTCATAATAATGTGAGAATCGTCGCGGCCGGCGAGTGGAATGGCGTGACTGTACGTGACGTTGTTGAGCCCGGGGTAGTAGGAGTAAGGGTTGAGAAGGACACGAAACAGCTCCAAAAGGAGGAGAGAGCGGCGAGGCAGAGGTGTACGCGACGCGGGGTCTACGACTCAGCCAGGGGTGCGCTCAGGGATGCAAGACACCGTGAAATTACCAGCGGAGTCTCGCACCGGGTGACCGTTGGAGAGCGAAAGGAGAAGGATGAAGGGTGGCTGGGGTGGTGGTGGAACGGACTCTGTCCATTCCGCGACCCCGGGGCAACACTGACCAACGGGTATTTGTCTTGTCTCCTTGTTTATGAGATTCAACATTGTTATTTGGCACCGCCAGGGAGTTCTGGCGATGTGAGAGAGAGAGAGAGAGCCAGAGAGAAAGCGGTCGGGCTGCCTTTGGCCGTCGCCGTTTCCACTCTTCCTCTTGGACACACTATTCTCCGCGCGGTGGAGTTCTCGCTGGAGTTTCCTAGAGTTTCGTAGGTAATAGAGCAGCAGGGCCGGTGTAGCCGGTAACGGCCAACAGTGGTATACTACTTTGAAAGAGGGGCCCGCACGTCGCGGTGACATTGGTCTCTGCGACAAACGCTACACATGGCGCCGAGAAAGAGCCCAAACCGCTCATAGCCAACTACTTGCATTCAGATGACAGGTAGGCAGACAGTGACACACCCACAGGCTTCGTCTCACGTTCCTCCTTGATCTTTGGCCGGATAGAGTACGAAATTAAATTCACCATTAGTTTAGCGAAGACACACATGTCCTTTGGAGACCAGCCCCCCCCCCCCCCCCCCCCCGTATTAAGCGACTGTGAAAACGCTTGGCGTCGCGGGTTCCCGAAGTTAGTAGCCCATCGCGGTAGCGTTCTAATGCCTTTCCAATTGCTTGCGGAGCATAAGCCGAACTGGTTCAACTGGAAGGGGAGACTGCTGCGTCCAAGCAAGCTACACTTACGTTTAGGCTTCGTTCGATTATGGAATGCCATCGTCATGTTTGGGGTTTCAAGGCAGTTCCAATAATCGGCAGCTTCGCCAGGCCAAAACCGCCTTATTTGACTGGCCTTCCAACGCCTTCAACTGTCATTATAGACTTCCAGCAGCGAATGCACTCCAGCCTTGTTAAAATCGACGCAACGTTTTTCATGCAGGGTCAATCGTGATTGCTGAATACCGTGTCCAGAATTCCAGCTAAACGAAACGAGCGACAAGGCACGCGGCCGTGCAATTGAATCAGCGCCGTTTAACGCTTCTTGGAAACTCGTTGGGAAGCAGAGCTAAAATTGAATGACCGTTTTGATGAGCAGTGAAAGAGACCCTCGGTATGTCTCTTTTCCGGGTCTTTCATTGTGTTTGTCTTTTTGTCACAAATCCAATCTATACATTCGTCGGCATGTTCATGCACGAAATTGAACATGCCAGGCGAGTCTAACATTAACGAATTCATTCACAAGGGAAGCCCCAGCTGCCTTCCGCTGTTGTTCGGTTGTCAGGAGAATCTTTTTGCTCTCTTTTTGTTTCTTGTTTGCCATATACGGTAGGATTGTAACAGCATGAAAAAGCTAAAATGAGGGTCTGACGAGCTTAAAGAGCACATACGCGAGCGTACATTTTACTTCGCACAGCGCCACTGGCGGAGCGGTGATTAATTCTGGAAAAAAAAGGAGAGTGAGCGTCGTCGTTGAGGGACGGAGGAGGAGGTGCGACCGCGGCGACGTCACGATGAGCAGACAAGGGGGTTATCAGTATAAACCATCGCTGGTCTGCACCACCGTTGACTCTGGCGTAACTCTCTCGTTCGCTTTCCCATTCCTTTTTCACGTTTGCCTCGATGCATACACATACTCCGGCACATACCTGTAATGTCCGCGACGTCAATATAAGCTGTCGGATGCTTTTTCCTAAATTGACAGATTTTCAATTTAATCAAATTCCCAACTAATGGAAAAAATCGCCCGGCTCTTTTGATGTATGAAACATCGCTGCATACATATATGGAAAACGGTTCTTCACTGCGGCTGTAGATTGAGCGCTAGGGCAAAAATGCTCAGAGAAAGAGAGAGAGAGAGAGAGAGAGAGAGAGAGAGAGAGAGAGAGAGAGAGAGAGAGAGAGAGAGAGAGAGAGAGAGAGAGAGAGAGAGAGAGAGAGAGAGAAATGCAGCAGGATGAGAAAGCCAGATTGAAAAGTACTTTTAGGTTTAATCGGTACAAAGAGATCACCACGATTGTCCGTATATTTCCTCTCGCCAATCACCAACATTAATCCATTGATAAATATTCCATCGGTCGTGTACCAGTGATCGCCCATATTACAAAACATGCTCGTGTGCACTGCGGGCTCATATGGAGCCTGTGACCACGACAAGTTGAAACGACGATGCGGTAACGCGCGTCGTACAGAATAAGTCGACGTTGCGATTTATATTTATACATGTATGCATATTTCTATACCCGTACATGCATATACACATGTTTTGGAACGATGCATCGTTGCTTCTTCTACTCTCGGATACCGCGTTTTCCGCCCCTCAAAAGAACGACAGTTACCCCCCGTTATTATTCCTATCGACGCTTTTCCGAAATTTCGCCCAGAAGCATCGCTCGTCGGCACGTCATTGCCGATTTATTTTTTCAAGATTTTCGATGCTTGAGAGAACACGGCGGGTGTAGAGTGGCTAAAAATCATACGTTGATGCAGTTCATCGACGAAATCTCCATTGAGGTTTTGGTTGTCCATTCCCCAATATTAGTATCAAATGGGAAATGGACAATCAAAGCGGTTCAGCCTCTGAAGCTATGGAGCCTTTTGGTTGTCCTTCCCGGTATCAAGATTAATTGAAACATGGACAACCCAAACAAATCCGAATGAAGCCTTTTGGTTGTTCGTTTTCTAATATTGATACCGAGCCAAACAAAGCCAGGTTGACCATTTCCCAATATTGACATCAATCGGGAAATGGACAACCAAATGGGTTCAGTGCAGTCTGCATTGCTGATGCACATCAATGTTCAATCCTTCGTTTAATAATTTCATTGTTCAACAATATTTTTCTATTAAAAAAAAAATATCAAGCCTGGCAGGACGATGTATTGATTCCGTGCAAAATCCCGATCTCGTCGGCGCAATACTCTCATCGGAAAAAAATCTTAAAAACCGACCTGTTCTTCAGGCCTCAATCTTTTGCACGCCCGCTAAGAACCGTTCCGCAGAGTCCTTGAGGTGTCTCTCGTATGAGTGTGCGTATATTCATCCAGCGGTTGTTTTCAAGACATTGGGGCTAAAATAATGAGTACAGCTACACTGGGCTATTACCAGAACGGTCCTCGAAGTTGAATCGTGTAAAAATCACCTTTCCTCATATATATATACACACGTATGCATATGCATATAACTGACGCACCTGCTTCATGGTTATTACATGCTCACACCGAACGTCATTACGACGAATGTAAACAATATTTTTATATCCGCACGCGATAAGGTAACCGGATTCCCTGCCTTCGAACACGGGTGGAGGGCCCCTCCGGGGTTCTCTCCTCGTGCGCGCACACCCGTCAAATCACCTCTCACGCGATGTTCGCTCTTCGTCCGACCAATGTGAACCTCGTGCCTTATCGAGCACGTTTTCATGTTCGCTCTCTCGCTCTCATTTCATTATTTCATCGTACGCTCGCAAGCTCTCGCAGCTCGCAACGATTATAATAATCGTAATTGGTGAAATTGGATCGAGATGCAATTGAGACGCTGAAATGAGCCTCGGAGGTAATGAGATCTCTGCCAGAGGGGACTCGCGGTCACCCTCTTGTTCACTCCCCCCACACCCCTCTCTCTCGGCCTTTTTTATACGTGTTTCGAACGGAGCCACGATATGCATTATTGGGTGGTGTGACGTTGCTGAAGGAGGTTGGATTTGCCCACGCCTCGATCGTTTGCCTTCAATCACTTTCTTGACAGATGCACTTACGGGTGATGCTGGTGGGTCTCGGGACCATCAAGTAAGAATGTGCCTTGAGGCTTCGTCCCTCTTTCCCTCCCACTGCCCTTGTTCACCTCTTTCCCTGCCATTCATGATCCTCGTCGCAAAACGAGACAAACACCCTCCGTCTCCATCAAGCCCCAAGCTACGATCACCGTTTTTAGACGTCAAATATACACACGAGAACGCACGCACGTAATAATTGCATCGAAAAGCGCCTTGAAAATGTAGGTCTGAACATTTTCTACATCGCCTATTAGTCTCATTCGAGGTACGCAGCTCAAACGCCTCCAATGATCATCATTGGCCAGATTCTATCTACCTGTGCTTTTTTATTATTCGGCCTTTAATGTTCGGCTCTCCAATCTTTTTTCGTCCGCTCCCTTCATGCGTGTGTTAATAAATGCGCTTCTCGCAGCGATATGAAGTGTAGGCATTAACTCGGAACGGCTCTCCTTCCTACCTTGCTCTTTCTCCACCTCTCTTGGATGTACTTAGTACGGGGATGGATATCGTGTTTGCAGGGAGGATAATAGCGTAATAGATGGACACGGATCAACGAGGAAACGGATGAGACTGCTTTTCCAAGAGAATCCGAAGCTTCTTACTAATATATATATATATATATATATATATATATATATATATATATATGAGAATCCACGTACCATAAATGAAGAGATTTCTCGGCAATTTTTCTTCCCAAGTTTAGCAATAATTTACGTCGTTCCATGTCCATTTGTTCTTCTTCCTCTTCCACATTGAGAAAGCTCTCCACTCATGCAATCCATTCCCAATGACATGTGTGCACTCGTGCGTGCGTGTGGGTCGGTTTGTATATTTGTATATGGGGAAAGGATACTCTGAGCTTGGTATTGGGTTGTCCGGAAAGTTCGTACCGATTTTTCGGTAGGTGGAACACTGAAAAATCGGCACGAACGTTTCGGACAACCGAATATTTGGGGGCTTTACATTCTTTGGGTGAATCATTGATCTGGGAGGGTGGACGATTCCTAAAGTCCAATGTCTTGAGAGGGGAATGAGCTTGCAGTTTAAAAAGTGAGAGTTTTTTGTATTGTTTTATAGCCCAGGTTCTTAACTTTAATTTGCAACAAGGATTGTGTAGAAATTCCGAAATTTGACCGAGCTGAGACGATTTTTATGAAGGGTCGTCGCGTCGCTGCGATTTACCCTTTTTTATTTTGCGTTTTAAGTACAAGTAAAAGTTTGATTAACTTTAAATTCAGACAGAGCACAGTTTATTAACTTTTCTATCGTATAGCCGGATGAGTTTTTGATTTGTCTATCCATTTGTTGATAACGAATGTTTCAAGGGGATTTATAATCGAAAACTGAGCTTTTTTCGGACTATTTTGGTAATCTTTAAAATTCCAATGAAATATCCCGTCGTATGAAAGTTTTGTTGTTATACTAAATGTACATGTTTTCTTGTTTATTTCAGATGAGCCTAATTGGAAGAACTACCTACACTGATTGACCATGTGACAACGGCAGCACTTTGTTCAAATGATAATAACTTCTCTGTTTGTCAATATTTTTTAATACAATAATTTCAAAATTGGCAAAACTATATGTATTAATTATGTTAAAAATTCCGGCCTAGTCATCGCAATACTGTCACCAGACAAAAATATTGAAAATCGACCTATTCTTTGGGCTCATGCAGATCCGGTAAAAATTACTTTTCCCCCATGTTATACACGTAAAGGATTTCGCGCTCTCGCCGCCTGCCCTTAGTCCGATGCGCAAGCAGAGCCCAGACAAAAGCCTCCGTTGGTCTTTGCCGACTCAAGGCAGGCGCTTAAGCCGTCGAGGAAACAAACACCACCAACAGTCCACCCTAGTTTGCAGCGGTTACGAGCCACACGGTCAAGCCGTGTGTCTCCCGACAGTGCAAGATTTCAGTCTCCAACGACAGTCGTGGAAAATTGTTGCGGCAATATTTACGACTCGTTCGACAAGACCACCATTGTCCGGCGACGGATGGGCACAGCTCGCGACATGGGCTGAGGAACGGAAATATCGAGGGATCGATAAAGGGACGAGAAAACGGATCGTTTAGGGATTTTTCTTCGTAGCGCAATTGAGGGGTCTTCTCACTTTAGACGCTAAAAAAGCTATTTTTGTATAGGTTTATATTATAGATACTGATATAAAAGTTTTCACACTTTAGGCGGGACATACATTTAGACAGGAAAAAAATAAGCAATATTGAGGGATTTTTTAAACTAAGAAATAATTATTCTACAATTATAAAACGTTAGATATACTTTAATAGTATATTTACGTATACAATACAATTTTTTTTAATTAATCCATCATCAAAATGACGGAGCTGTGGCAGAGTGTTACAGCAAGGTCGCCGCGGAAGTTGCGAATCGGCGTGCAGTCCTAACTTCCCGTATACTTTGATTTGCAAAAAAGTTCAAACATTTTTTCAATTAGAACATGTATAGTTTCTATGTGACGGTAATTAAAATGAAGAAAATTCAAATTTACGAAAATGGCACACTTTTATAAAAAAAATCAACATTCCACGCAACATTTCTGTAAAATGTGGATTAAAAAAATAGTTTTTTTAATCCACTTTTAAACTTTTTTTAAAATAGTTTTTTTAATCCACTTTTAAACTTTTTTTAAAATAGTTTTTTTCAACTCAATCGGCTTAATAGTTTTTGAGTAATAATGCACGCCAATTTCGAGAATGCAGTTTTGAGAAAAACGCGTTTGAAGTTCACGCCCGCTCCGAATCCGAGCGGTGAGGCACAGCGTTGACGGGCTGTAACGATTGAAGTTTTTAAAATTTTACTTTGAAACTTTGGGAAAATATTCTACATATATAGTTTTAACGTTTAAAGAAAAAAAATCAATTTTTTGATCGTTGTAAATGTATATCCCGCCTTCATAAAAAAAACACTGTCGAAAAATATGAATTTCTTTATGAATGATAAATATGAAACCCAAACAAACTTTTAACGCGTTTTTCTCGGCACAACGTTTTTCGACGAGTTGTTGATAAAATCTTCGAATATACCGTACCGATCCTTATGAAATGTTAACCCCAAATTTCTTACAACTATAGCTATAGCGCAAATCAAAGAATTTTTTAATTTTTGATACTTACTATTTTCTGCCAAAAACGGTGAAAAAACACGTTCTTTTCGAAAAACGTCCGCCATTTTGTTATTTTTGTATATATAAAAAATCGTATGAAATGCGATATAGCCATTGACATACTGAATCTAAGACCGTTTGATTTTTTTCTTTCGGATGATTCATCTCCGAGATCTCATGAACAGCGCAGACCTACAATTTTTTTAGGATTTTTTTTAACTACCATTTTCGTCTATAAATAGTGACTTAAATTAATTAAATTTAAAAAAAATGTATTTCGAAAGTGTATTTATTAAGTGTAATAACATTAGAATATCCTTTTTAGCGTCTAAAGTGAGAAGATCCCTTAATTGCTTTGTGGAGATCTATACCTATCGGAAAAGCCGTTAAGGTCAACGTAAAAATAGAGAATCGAAACAGAGAATTTTGAAGCAGCGAAGAGAACAAGGGTCAATTGTAACTAATATAGAATAGAGGAAGGATGAGAGAGAGAGAGAGAGAGAGAGAGAGAGAGAGAGAGAGAGAAGAATATTGAACCTGCGGCTGAATACTTGATGGACCTGAATCTCCAGCTCTTTATCTTCTTTGTACCGTGATCTGAATTCACCGCGAAACACGAAGAGCCAGCAAAGAGAACGTGCAGCAAGCTCGTTGGTCAATTTAGATTGAATTCCTACCGATCCCGTCTACTCGATCAATTAGAGTCCTCAACGATACAAAAAATACCAAACGTATTCATAACGTAAATGGAGAACTTCGTAAAATTTTCAATCCCTCGCAGAAATGTGTGTGTGTGTGTGTGTGTGTGTGTGTGTGTGTGTGTGTGTGTGTGTGTGTGTGTGTGTGTGTGTGTGTGTGTGTGTGTGTGTGTGTGTGTGTGTGTGTGTGTGTGTGTGTGTGTGTGTGTGTGTGTGTGTGTGTGTGTGTGTGTGTGTGTGTGTGTGTGTGTGTGTGTGTGTGTGTGTGTGTGTAGGGTGGCACAAATTTTAGCTCTATTTTTTTCCTTTTTCTCGCCATCAAATTATCTTCTTCGAAGAAAAAAAAAATGTCGCCGAAGCTGCGAGCGGTCAAAGAATATTTAGACGTCACTCAAGCGCCCCAAAATTTCAAATTTTCAGTGAAAAATCGATATTTTTTTCGTCCACCTCTCACCCATGAATTTTACGCTTTATAATTTTTGAATAAGCCTCGCAAAATCTCTAGCCGGCTAATGAATACTTAGTGGTCGCTCAAGGTTTTCGAAATTGACTATTTCTGCCAAAAAATAAATCTCGCATGTACTATAACTCCTTGTAGCAGAAAAACAAAATAAACAGCAAAGTGTTACATTTTCTCAATAATGTATTATAATAATTTGTAATAAACACCAATTAGACGATATGTGTTATTATGTATTATTATGTATTATTGTATTATGGCGTCGCGCGTCACAGAGTACAGCTACGATTGGTCCGCAGTTTGACTAAGGAGACCAACTAACTGTGGGACGCATTACAAACAGCTGCCATTTCAGTTTTACGAATAAAAACGACCTATAATTTTGTTTACGGACAAGAGCTTTAAAGAATTATTTTATGAGAACAAGGATTATAATTATTGGGTTAGAATTGTGAGGTAAATTTGAAAAATCGGTTTCAATATAAAAAAAGAATTCATTGGTTTGAAAATTTTACAAAGCGTCGAATTTATAAGTGCGAGGAGTAAAAAAAATTGCCGAAGATTGGAAATTTCGAAGCTTTTGAGCGAATTCCAATATTTGCTGAATTTCATAAAAATTTCCGAAGTTCCTGAAATCCAATCTGAAATATCTTCTGAAATTCACACAAATTTGTGAAATTCTTCCAACTCACTCTGGAATATCTCATGAAGTTTATGAAAATTTCCAAATTCTGCTGATTTTCGACGAGTATATCAGCCCTATTTCAGCACTCGGGATAATTACATGCAGCAATAACACTCCGGGGTAGGGCACGATCGAAAGGTCTTTCGGGGACAAGGTAATCAATTTCTCCTCCCTCGAGATAACGTGAATTCCACTATTTCATGAATTTCATACAAATTTCCGAAGTTTCTGAAATCCAATCTGAAATATCTTCTGAAATTCACACAAAATTGAGAATTTCTTTAAGGCCTTAGGCCCCAGTAACGGGTATAAAATCATGTGCGAATTTAACAATTTTTTTTCGTATGAAAAAGTGATTCACTAAAAATGAATTACCCATCTATTTAGTATGAATATCAAGCTGTTAGAAAATAGATATATTTTTTTCGTTGTACAAATTGGCCAACTACTCGAAACTTCTCGAAACGGCATTTTTCTAATTGGCGTGACAAATAACTTCAACAATTTTCACTCGATTTACTTCAAATTTAAAAGTTATGTTCCTGATTGCATTTCGCAGAGAAGTACGTACGGAATTTCTGATTAATCGAAAACTTTTCATTTCATGAACAGTTTATGAGCAGTTATAATGAAATTTTTCACTGAAAATTCATTTCTTATATCCAATTACCTACAACTTTTGAATAAAACAATATTTTTCAAATTCCGTACGTACCTCTCTAGGTATTCTAATGTAGATTGACGAGAATTTTTGTTTTTTGTTTATAGGTAAAAAATTGTGGATGCTAAATGTCACGCCGCGGAGCGCCTAAAAAAAGATAACAAAAGAAAATATTAGTAGTCGGCAATTTTGTACATCGAAAAAAAAAATATATATATTTTCTAACAGCTTGATATTCGTACTAAATAGATGTGTAATTAATTTTATGCGTGATTCACTTTTTCATACGAAAAAATAATGTTAATTTCGCACATGATTTTATACCCGTTACTGTGGCCTAAGGCCTCAAACTCACTCTGAAAGATCTCATCGAATTTTTGTTTTTTTTTCCAAACTTTCGTGATTCTCACTGACGAGGAACATCCCTCAGGTGACATCCTTCGATTTTGTTGAAATTTGGATATGTTATATCGCACCGAAAAGAAAGCGTTACGTATTTTTTTATCGGCGGAAAAACGGATTTAAGGGTGAAACCACCCCTCGAAAAAAGGCATCTTTAGGGGTAATATAGCAGTTTCACACACAAGGAGTCCACCGATTTTAATGAACCAAAAACGAAAATTCTTCTAATCCGAAACAATGAAAAAATCCACTACAGTGACATTGCAAAAAAATAAGGGGTGAACCATCCCTATATTAAGGGATGGTTTCACCCCTTAAAACCGTTTTTCCGCCGATAAAAAAAAAATACGTATCGCGTACTTTTCGGTGCTTTATAACATATCCAATCTTCAACAAAATCCAAGGGTGTCACCTGAGGGATGTTCCTTGTGAGTCTTATATCAGCCCTATTTCAGCAGTCGTAACCCTAATACGTAGCAATAACAATTCGGGGCAGGGCACGATCGAAGGGCCGAAAAACAAACGGGCAAATGGTAGAGGGGGAAATTAGAACAGGACTAACCTCGCTCTTCAAGTTCAACGGCAAGTCGCAAGGTGCGTCCATATCGGCTTCCGTTTTGACCTGATGTGACAGCATGCTGTTGTGGCTGTGTCTGGGCGGTGCGGCAGTAGCCAACATGTTAGTCTGGTGTCGTGGATGAAGACGGGTCGGTGGCTGTAAGTGCCGGTGATGATAGGGCGCCGACGACAATTGGGTGCTCAGTGTACGTAGATCGGCTGGCGGCGATGCGGGTGCAGCGGTACTGCTCTGTTCCTCCTCGGCCGAACCTTCCGCCATGTCAACCGAGCATCCCGAGGAATCGTGATCTGAAAGGAATCGTCGTTCCCATTGTTTCAACCGACAGCGGACACAAGTCGGCGGACGAGGATCATGTACGGATGCTTGTAACGATCGGTACGTGTGTACCGATAGATACACGCAATGGGCAACGAAGGAACTTCCGGTGTGTCATTTACGGGCACGGAAAAATATTTTTACCAACCTGGACGGAAAATTGTTGCGTTTTACACCATAGGGTCGTTCGGGTCATGTTTGGAAAATGTCTGCTCGAAAAAAATTCCAAAATCGATCGATTTTTATTTAAAAATCGTACTGGTTTAAGGAGTTATGCCTGATTGTGAAAGTGTAAAAAACACTTTTTTTAAACCTATATGTTTTGACAGTATATCATCGTACAAATGATCCCTGAAATGTTTTAAAGGTCATCGGACGGAAATTGACAACTTTACAAGCTGTTATATCGACGCCCGAGCGTCGTTCGGAAATTTGAAGGCTTTTTTCTCGAAAGTAAGTACGTTTTCAAAGTCGGTGAGCAAAATATCTAGAAACTACCGTATCGATCTTTTGAAATTTTTGGGACTTTCTCTGGATGGAAAAATATAGTTTTTTATCGAAGAATTTTTTTTTATGTATATTTTCGATTTGATGAAATAAAAATGCCAAATGTTTTGGCGAAAATCAAAACTGAAGTCGCGTAATTTGTTCAAATTTGATATTTCGGAAATTACCTCGATTAATCATAGGATAAATTAATATACTATCGACGTCTGTTTTATTTATTTTTTTCTAATAAATATCCGAGCTCAGAAGGGCGTTGCAATATACGTTTTCGAGAGATGCTTTACGATTATAATTAAATTATTTACCCAAAAAATTGCAGTCTTTTCAAGATGACATTTTTTTAAATACGTAATTTTGGTAGAAACATAGGATGTCGATTTTCTACAAAAAATCCGAAAAATGAGGTGTTTTCAACTGTTACAACTAGGCCTGTTCCGTTAAGGGGTTAGGCCACTCTAGAGGCCGAAAAATAGCCTTTTTGGGGATTGTGTTTCAGAAAAACTACAAAATAAATCGAGATTACAAAAAAGGGTGTTTATCATACATATCAGTGACTATGTATAATAATTTTTTTGAAGCAATTAATTTCAAAATGGCGGCTGTGCAGCATTTATCTCAAAACTGCATTTTTTAAGTTGGCCGGAAACATAACTCAGACAATTTTCAATCGATTCACTTGAAATGTTGAATATATCTTTAAAAACACATTGTCTATGGAAGTACGTAAGATTTTTTTTATATTGCATAGTTCATTTGTTATTAACAATTATCTGACCATTTTTTAGGCAAACATTTCGCTTTTCAAAAATTTGCCCAAAAAAATCGTCGAATAATTGTTAATAACAAATTAACTATACAATATGAAAGAAAAAACCTACGTACGTCCATAGACAATGTGTTTTTCAAGATATATTTAACATTTCAAGTGAATCGGTGGAAAATTGTATATTGCATTGTTCATTTTTATTAACAATTATCTGACGATTTTTTAGGCAAACATTTCGCTTTTCAAAAATTTGCCCAAAAAAATCGTCGAATAATTGTCAATAACAAATTAACTATGCAATATGAAAAAAAACCTACGTACTTCCATAGACAATGTGTTTTTCAAGATATATTCAAAATTTCAAGTGAATCGGTGGAAAATTGTCTGAGTTATGTTTCCGGCTGACTTAAAAAATGCAGTTTTGAGACAAACGCTACATAGCCGCCATTTTGAAATTAATCGCTACAAAAATTATAGTATACAGTCACTGATATGTATGATAAACAGCCGTTTTGAAATCTCCATTCATTTTGTAGTTTTTCTCAAAAAAATCCCCAAATAGCCTATTTTTTCGACCTCTAGAGTGGCCTAAGGCCTTAATGTATTACAACCTAGTTCGTGGCAGGAAAAAAGAGGAATGTTCGTGATTTTTCTGGAAAAAACCTGTACAAGTTTTCGATGTTTTTTTATTAGTCATTGTAGGGTATGGCTCAAGTATCTTTTACAAATGTTGTATTGAAAGAAAATTATAAATGTGGTAGTTAAAATGGTTTGCGGAGACCGCTGTTCAAAACCGTCTTTCGAAAAGTAAAAAAAATCAAACCCATTTAGTTTTTGCATAAAATTATCTAGTGCTTGGACGAAAAAATAAATAAAACATCGATTATTGAAAAAATGGCCGCAGTTCGAAGTGAAGATATCGATTTTCTGTTTACGAAAAAGGCTCTATTTTCGTTGATAAAAAAAAACGATGGATCGATAAAAAAAAATTCCATTCAAGTACTGCTTTTTGATATGTAAAAGAAGCTCGTAAAATTTCAAGTTTGTCAATGCAGTGAAATCTTAGAAATCGTGGTAGCCAATTTTGAAAAAGTAATTTTCAGCTAAACGCGTCGACGGTTCGCTGAACCTATTGATTAACACCTACAAACCCCTCAATTTTAAACGCATCGACTTGACATTTTGAGACAATTTTTTGGAAATGTATTTTGAGAATCCGTCGAGAGCGAAAAATCGATGTTTTGCGAAATTTCAACTAGGCGTAAGCCCTTGGGTTTCTTTATGCAAATTCGAAAACCTCGATAGGTCTAATTGCCTCATCGCTTTTCTTCAGTCGAAGCGAATTGATTGTAAGGTGCATACGTGGGCAACTTTTTTTTTTCGGAGTTTCGCCTCTAATTCAATCGTAATTCAGCCAAGTCTGGCGAGACTTTGCGGAACGATGGCTCGTCGACGTCCTGACAAAAAGCGTCGCGCCGCGAACACGACGATCGCTAATTAAACGAAGGGCCATTCTCTCTCTCTCTCTCTCTCTCTCTCTCTCTTTCTCTACCTTCGTAAGTATACGTGTGGCACTCACATATGTATTGCGTGCGCGCTTGGTAAATGCTCGCGGCACTTCGCGGGCGAGCATATCGAAACTCTGACGAAACTCCGTGAAGCAGCTGTTAAGGAATGCGCAGACACAGAAAATTATAAAGGAGCGAGAGCATCTCGCGGAGCTCTGCCCCCGTTAATCTTTCGACTTCAAAGCAAAAACTTGCGTTCGCAATACTTCTCAACGGACACGAGCGCGTATCGCTGTGTTAACCTGTGCGCGAACACACACTCGTGCATACGCGAAAACGCCAATTCCTGAACACTCACCAAACTTTTATGGATATTTTTTCTTCACTTCATTTTTCAAGCGATCTCTTTTCTAGATCCGAGCGTATTAATCATTTTCCTCTTATCTACATGTGCTAAATTTGAAAGTTTCAAGGGCAATGAAAATTTTATATATATATATATATAAAAATTGTATATATATGTATGTGTGTATATATATATAGAAATATGTAAATATATGTATTATGTAATATAAAAATAATATATTAAAATAAATATATATAATGGTTTATTGCATTAGTATATTGAAAATAAAATAAAATAATACTATTCGAAGAAAAAATATATATATAGCGTATTCCAGCTCAGGGCGAACAACTAAATATTTCCCTCACCATCGTCGATTATAGACTTCGGTAGGGAAATACCTCAAACCTGGTATCGAAAAAGACCTAATTTTTTTCAATTTTTTTTTCCTGTTCTTTGCTCTTCGAGGGCTGCGAAAAATCGAAGTCCAATGGGGTTATTTTTTTATGAAAAAATTTTTATCCGTTTCAGACCTGTTTTGCACATTTTCCACCAAAGCTCAACTTGTGCTTCCGCTATTTACAATTTTTTCTTGACGAAATTTCGATTTCGGGAACGATGATATTTGGAAGTCAGAATAGTAGTTTTTCGGTCTACATATACATCTCATTTGAATTGAATTGCACCTGAGTGCAAGTCCTCTCCTGACTTCCAAACTGTCTATATAATCTCCATATAATAATTGAGTCTATGTAATAATCCTTAAAATGAAAATTTCACATAAAACGATTACGATTTAAACACACAAAACGATTTAATATTGGAAGTACAAGTTGAGCTTTGGTGAAAAGTGCACAAAACTCGTCTAAAGAGTGCTGGAATTTTTTTCAAAATTGAATGGCCAGAGTTGACCTTTCGCAGCCGCAGAAGGGAGGATCAAAAGTGGAGGACAAAAATAGAAAAAAATAGATGTTGTTCTGCCACCAGATCTGAGGTTTTCCATGATGGAAATTTATAATCAACGATGGTGAGGTATATAGTTGTTTGAGATGCGCTAGAATACCCTATATATATATTTGTAATTAAAAGTTATATATATTTTGAATACGTATATTATGTTTAATATATTATTCTTTATATTTTACACATCATACAGGTATGTGTATATATATATATATATATATATATATATATACACACACGAAGGTTTTAAATATTATTTTCCTATTATCTAAAATTAAATAGTCATTATCAATATTAAACAAATTAAAAAAGGTGTTTCTTCTTTTTGAGCCTCGTCTTCGTTCGTTTATTAACTGCCTTCCGGTCTCTCTCTCTCTCTCTCTCTCTCTCTCTCTCTCTCTCTCTCTCTCTTCCTCTTTCTCCCTCTCTTCGTCCCTTATATTATATAGATTCACTTTTTCTTGTTCGTCTATTTTGTTTTTGTATAGAGTTTCTGTAACTTTGTTTATTTTTGTACCATTTTATTTATTTTCTATTGCAATTTTATTTTTATTTACGTATTTAATGAGCGTTTTTGATTTTATATTTATTTAATGAGTCATCTTTCTTCGGTTTTGCATTGAACTTTTTTTTATTTCTTTGCATTTTTCTGTGTACTGCACGTAGTATGAAGATTGGGTGCTGGAGGACGAGTTGATCCTAGAGCACTATTAAACTCAATATAGTCTAATCCCCCAATCCCAGCCTCTCTCTCTCGCTTTCTCACTATATTTCGCTCTTGTCGCGACTGATGCTATTTTTTAAGAATTTAAAGTCACGACGCGTCGGCTCTCTCCGAGATTTTACACTTTTCGCATTTTTTACAATCACTCTCATCGTTCTCCCTCCCGGCTCGCGCTTATTCTCTCTCTCTCTCTCTCTCTCTCTCTCTCTCTCTCTCTCTCTCTCTTGCTCCTTGGGAATCTCGGCGTGAAAGCAGCCGGCGTCTCGCGTCTCGACGCGAGCATTCGAAACGCAACTAACAACATCTGCTTCTATTTTTGCGCTGGCCCGAGTCCAATACTTAAGGCGCTGCTTTTTTTAATGATTTTTTTTTCTTCTCTTATCTCTTAAAGCCTCACACGCTCCAATATGACGAACGACTGGATGGATCATTGAGTGTGGTCTTCGAGCGCGAAGGGTCTAAGTGCAGTAAACGCGCCAAGAATCCAGGCACCCGTCCAATTGGGCATGTTTTTTTTTAACCTTTTTGCAACGTTGAATGTTTTCCCTCGAGTGCTCGAGTTACGTGCGAGACTCCGTTAAAAATTAATATTACTCGCACAAGGAGGTAATTAATTCAATTCTTACCCCTCAAGGCAATTCGTAAATTGCACTATTTTCCGAATTTTATACAAGTTGCTGATTTTCCGGAAATAGACTCTGAAATATCGTGTAGAATTTATAGAAGTTTTAACAATTCTTTAAATTTATTTTCGTATATCTCATTAACAATATAGAAATTACTGAAAATCCCGAAATTCGTGCTGAAATATTTCTCAATATATATACTAAATCCTGCCATTATTGAAACATTTTTTTTAACCATATATTCCGATAAAGACTAATATTATTCCTACAAGGCGGTCATTAATTTCTTGCCTCTCGATGCAATTTTCAAATTGCACTTCCGTCTTTCATACAAATTTCACATGTTCCCGAAATCCATCGTGAAATTCATACAAATTTCATAAATTCTTCAAATTTGTTCTCGAATATCTCATAAAGTTTGTACAAGTTTTTAAAAATCATAAAATTCAGGTAAAAATGTTCCCAATTAATACAAAATATATACTACTTTCAAAATCAAATAAAAATATATACTAATACTATACTAAAAATGTATACTAATTTCCTAAATGCATCCTGAGGTAAAAAGAAAAAAAAAACTTAAAAAATCCAAAAATTCATCACAAAATATGTTTAAAAATTTAAAAAAAAAAACGTTTTCTCGTAATTTATTCGTAGCTCGAATCCTCCTCGAGGAAAAATGCAAGCTGCATTGTTGGCCACAAAAATCAAGAGCTGCAAGTCTCCGATTGTGAAAAACAAAAAGTTTCACGGCAGTTAACCAATAATGCTGAAAAAAATTGAAAAGCGAATGACTCTTATTTTTCTCCATATTTTACTGAATCGATATTTTCCTCGTGGAGGAAAGAAAACGTCCACGCAAGCTGAGAGCAAAGACGACGCATTAAGTGTTTCGGATGTTTGCGTGGTGACGATAATCATTCCTAGCGTTTCCATATACATATGCGCTCCCGGTACATACAGGGTGTCCTGTTATGAATGGATAATCCTGCAACTGTCGATAGGTCAGATCATGTCTGACCTATCGACTGACTAGATGCTGGAATTTAAGTTTAGTAAAAGTCCCACGGTTTTCGAGATTTTGGGCTGTATGCTATTTTTTTTTAATCATCTGCTTTTGGTTTCTCGCATGAGACTTCTACAAACGATATGAATCGACAATAACTGAACAAATTTTTAACCCTTTGTGGCATAGTGTGACACTGGTGTTACACCTAATTCAATTCCGATTTTGACGATTCAAAAGTGTTTTTAAATTAAATATCGCGGTTGTAAATACATTTCAAGGTTCCTAGTGTTTCAATAACTACTCAAAAATACCGATAATTTTTTTAATTTTCACGTAGCAGGTGTCATCAATAACGAAAGTGCAAAAAAAACGTGCACGTAAAGAAAAATGAATGCTACAAAGGGTTAAAGTAATTGGCACGATATGCGTAATACGTTCTTTTTCACCGCAGGCTATGAAAGTCGGATGTTCGAATTGGTTTTATGAAAATTCTGCATACGTTTTTTTTCATAAAGTTTCCTTAACATTTAAGGTTAAAAAGAAGACTTCCCTAGATAAAACAAATAACCAAGAGTATCTTTTTAGAAACCGGGTCAAAAAAGTTATCATTTGTAGAAATGGCATGCGAAAAACCAAAAGCGGATGATTTTTATCTCGGAAACCGTGGAACTTTTACTAAACTGAAATTTCAGCGTATAGTAGGATATGATCTAACCTATCGACAGTTGTAGGATTATCCATTGATTGTTATCAATGGATAATCCACGTCCACACCATAATGCACACCCTGTAGATATATATATGTGTGTGTGTGTGTGTGTGTGTGTGTGTGTATGCGCGCACGCACACACACACACACACACACACACACACACACACACACATACGGTATATATGTATACCGGGGCGCCTAAGTAAATGACGTAAAAAAAGAATGTTGCAACGAGCGTCTCTCCGCGTTGATAAATACACGAGCAAATATATCCATTTTTACACGGTGTGCATGTGTGAAATATATATATATATATATATCAGCATTGACTCTAAACCGGATATTTAATAATCCTGGGTGTTCTCTCGCGCGGATTTTTCTGTCACGCGAGAGCCATTTGAAAGGAGGGGTCGAAGGTGAATCACCGTTGAATAGTTGGCGCTCATCCGTTGCTCGCGATCTCTCCCTCTCTCTCTCTCTCCCCCCTCGCGCCTCTCCCTTACTTAGCACTCTCTTCTTTCTGCAGGCGCGTCTTTGGCACTCGTTTATCTCATTCCCCATCTTTTTGTCTCTTCCTTGTTTTTTTATTTTTTATTTTCTACATCCAGTGTACTCTCATTTGTGCGCGAAGGTCCAAGGGGCTCGAGGATGTCCGCAGGCCCGAGGAAGATTCGGTATACGCTTTTTGAACGGGGCCCCCTCGAGTCTGCCCTCTTCTGTCATTGAGCCGCAGACGTTTCGCTCGGCCGAGTATGCTATCATCAATTTTCTTTTGCCGTCGTATTAATTGCCGTATAATTTCCTCGCGCGCAGCCGAAACGTTTTATGCGTGCATATACGTGCGTATATACGAATCGTGCAAATTCTGAGGGCGGAGAAAAGTAGAGAAAAAAAGTAAGAAAGTAGAAAAAACCATCGAAAAACCATTTACAAACATTCTAACAACAGCCTGTCGGAAGCTATCGCTTTTACTGCACTCAACCGCGTTGATGTATACTCTTTCGTAAAGATGGGTCGGTGTGTGTGTGTACGAAACGAAATTCGGGGATGTGTATACCTCTCTCTCTCTCTCTAATTCTTTTTCATATATATATATATATATATGGTTAAAGGCTATTTTGAAACTCGTTATATCTACTCTATGCTGGCCATCGAACTGTCTGCCTTATTTCTCATCGGTCCTTAAAGTTAAATGTCTTCAAAAACATATTTTCCCATATACACAGAGTGACAATTTTGCGGGTCTCAAGGGATCCAAGAATCTTCGAAAAAAAAAATTTGCATGTTTTAGTGATGAGTAGTATTTGCTGAAAAAATTGAGCATTCTACAAAAAAATCAATATTCCGTTAGCAGCACAGAGAAGATAATTAAATTCCGAAAATTCGTGGAAAACTTTTTTGGATATTCCGTCATCGAGAAAAAAAACTAATGAAGACGCATTTCGAAGTGGATAAATTGAGTATAATTCTACTTATAAAAAGGTCTCCCAGTAATGTCCCGTATTCGGAATTAAATTCTCTTCACCCTTTCGAAAACAAAATAATTTTTTTTATTTTATTCAGAATGTTCAATATTCACTGGGATCCCGAAAATCTCTGAGAAAACGTATGGCCACTTTATAATTGTCATCCTGTATATACCGGGTGTGGCAACAATTATTGGCAGTAGAAATATTTGCCAACCTTTCAGATTGAGGAGCAAAACTTGTCCTATCAAAGTTCCATAGTTGAGAGGTGGTCATCAATGGCTACGACGTTCATCCAGGTCGTGGCGCTCCGGAGATTTCACCATCCCTTCCATTGTTTAAAATGGGACCACAATTTTTTAAAAGATTTTTATCAAAGAATAAAAAGTAAGTTCACACTCACCAATTTTAAAGATCATCGATAATCGATCCTGTCACAAAAATGTAACGCCATCGTTAATTGGCTATGCTAAGCGTTACGTCCCCCGTCTTCGCCCTATACATTCACCAATGTGTACACCAATTTATGCTAAATCTCGATCCATCAGCTTGAAATTTGGGGTGTGAACTTATTCTTAGTACCCTGATAAAATTACGAAAAAAATAGTTGTCCCGTTTAAAAAAAAAATGGACGTCACCTTGAGATCTTCGAACCGCCTCCACGTTGGATGGACCTCGTAGCCAACTCTCGATGTCCCCCTTTGTACTACTTTGAGCAACTTCCGTAGGAAAAGTTCTTTCTTAAGTCTGATAGGTTAGAAGATATTTCTACTGCCAATAGTTGTTCCCTGGCCCGGTGTACACACACACACACACACACACACACACACACACACACACACACACACACACACACACACACACACACATATATAAATCCTCCAATAATAATTGTATACACACACACACACGTATATTATCAATGGAGAATTTGAGTGGTGATTATACAATTGAGTTCCAAGGATATAATAGCAGGGTATTTGAAAAGTCGATCAAGTAGCGCACAGGCGAGAGAACGAAGCTGATTTAAATGCAACATAATGAGAGGTGTCTGATTATACCGAAGGGAGAAGTGTACAACGTAGGGAACGCCTCCTGAGCAACCATTAAGCCATATATGTTTGTGTGTGTGTGTGTGTGTGTGTGTGTGTGTGTGTGTGTGTGCGTGTGTGCGTGTGTGTGTGTGTGTGTGTGTGTGTGTGTGCGTGTGTGCGTGTGTGTGTGTGTGTGTGTGTGTGTGTGTGTGTGTGTGTGTGTGTGTTGCAGTGGAGGGATAGAGAGATGGACAGATACCCAGTATATATATGTGTGGATATATATATATATACATAGATAGACAGATAGATAAATGTGTGTGTAAGGAGCTGCAGGCCGTGATATGTCAGACAGACGTCCAGACGGAATTGGGGAATCGTGGAAATTACATAGATCCATCAGACCTGGATATATTTTGGTGAAGGAAGAAGACCTATTCCTACGGACGAGCGAGCAAATATCAGGTGCACGTCCCGAGTATCGAGAATTCTCAGCTGTGATATAAACGCGACGCCGCCTGTCGAGCAGACACAAAGGAAAAAAAATTAAACCCTTTGACTCTCGTTTGAAAGAGTTGGGGGAAATCTTCTTTAAGTCTTGTTGCCATAATTTAGGACTAAATTGCCTGGAAATTATCGGTAGAACATTTACAGGTAGAGATTCGAGTTGTTGATTCTTCCATTTTGTGTAATGTTCTTTTTTTATTTTTTTATTTTGCATGGATGTTGACGGTTTATTTGAAGTTTAACGCTATTTTTTTATGGGCAGCGTAATTGGAGTAAAAAAAATGAGGGAAGACACCTCTGTGGTGGGGCGAAAGAAGTCGTTTTTTCCAATTTTTTTGTCGGCTGGATTGTTTATTTGGGATTTGGAAAAAAAGGTGTGTTATTAAGCATACATTGAACTTATTTCAGGTAAATTTTCACTTTGAAAAATAAAAAATTGATAACGTTATTGAGGTATAATGGAGCATCTGTATTAAAAATGTGGACCGACGGCCGGACCGATAACTTGACAATGGTTGGTCTGAAAAATGAAAAATAAAAGTTTTATAATCTATATAAATGTAGTTCTTGTTTTTTGAAACAAAAAAATCACAAAATAGATTTATAATTCCGGCCAGCTCGAGAAAAGTCAATTTTCATTATTTGAACTTGATTTTTTGTTCGCATTATCTTGAAAATGTACGGTTTGAAAAAATGCAAAAAAAATAGGTTTTTCTTACCCACCACAGTGGCTTTCCTCCTCAAGTCAATTGGAGTAAATAATTTGGAAACTTCGCAATCGTCTGCATCGTATGGAGGCTCGTGAAAGTCTTTTTCTTCGATTTCCATCAATGATGTGACGTTAATCAGTTGCGATAATTATTGTATAAAAGATAACGAAAAATTAAAATTTTCGAGGGATAATCAAGAAGGTGGACGAAAATTGGGTTAGAAAAAAATGGCTTGGATTCGTCTACGAGTTCTCCCATGTCTGACCACATTCACGTTGGTATACACTGCGTTCTATTCTGGTAGTCGGACAGGCCTTACGCATCTGGTTTTTATTATGAGGCCGTTTGGCTCCCAACAATCTCTTTAATGCCCGCGAAATGAGACGACGATCCGACGAAATTTCGCGTCGTTTATAGCCTCGGCATTCCAAACGTCTCTGGGGCGCCCTTGCCCGAAAAACTCGCGGAACACAGCGCAGGACAATTCAAAGCAATGTCGATCACATTCTCGGGAAGATCATTAATTGGGACAAATTGGCCGAATTACCGTACACAGAATTTTTATCGGGAAAACATTCGACTGAGATGTGGGAAATTTTCGGACGTTCGAATGTTTGCCTTTTTTAATCATATGCAAAGCATCAAGAGGTGAAGCTTCAATTGTATTTTTGGAAGTCAAAATTCAAGTTATAAAAAAAAATTGTTTACATTAGGCGACATATATTTTTTGATCATTTTATCTTATAAACTTTTTTCATAGAATTTCGAGATAAAAACGATTTTTTAAATGCAATTGGACTTTTTAATCGTATTAAAATTCGATTTTCAAAAATTGACAAAATATGCGAAATATTTTGCGTCTGTCCCGTAAATAATCATAAGAATCTTTTCATTTCTACCAGTACGGACACATTAATTAGTGTTTTCTTTTGGCGAGATACGTGATTTCGGCATCAATTGTTTTTTGTATTTTTTTTTCGTGTGAAAAAAAGTAAGGAATTATCATTTGAAAAGGCAATATAGGGTTAAGGTACGTATTTTGTAGATATTGACATATATATACATATATTTATTACATATATATACATATATATATATATATATATATATGTATTTTTATTTTAATTTTATATAGTACATATATATTTTTTTAGCATTTATTTTCATCGATGTCAAATATTCATCATAGTGTCACCTTATCATGACTGTCAAAAATAACAACAACGAACAAAAAGTATATTAAATCTTTAATTTTTTTCTAGCAGTGACAAGTCTTTATCTCTCTTATGACGAAATTATTATATTTTTGTGCGTCTTGTGTGCCAAAGGATTTTTCTATTTTAGTGGACTAAAATACTGTCGATCTATCTATCGATATATATGTGTGTATATTAGGGTGGCCCTTGATATGGGTCAAAAAAAAAAAAAATTGGTCGCGCCGCCCTCCAAGACGGGTCCAAATAATGAAAAAAAAATCTACGCGAAGCCTCAGCACTGTCCGTTAAGAGGAAGGTGTGCCTGTAAGCATGAACTTTATAAATCTAGTTTGTTTGTCAAATTTTTTTTTTCACTTTCCGAAGCTATTATATATTGGTATTCAATATACAGATCAAACAATAAGGTCCTCCATACTAGATTTGATAAGCGTTCCGTTTTACCATCCTATTATTTTGGAACAATAGTTCGATTTAGCTGCTGTCGAACGCTTTTAATCACATCAAAATCAAACTTTAAATTTGCATCTTGTCAGAAAAATCTATTAAGTACGAAGGATATAAATTCACGATAAACCATTCACATTGAACTTCCGGATTGGTCAGAATATTTTTTAAAAAATTTTTTAGAAATGGTTGCTTGCTGATATACAAACACATTAATATTTCACTGAGATCAGACTTCCAGTGCTGTGGATAAAAAATGTATTTGAAAATTACTTTCCCAAAAATGCATAGGGACATTTTAAACTTGGCGAGCTTGTTCGTTTTATTGAAAACAAAGAAATTATTTATTCGCACAAGTCATCCAATTGGTCGGAAAAAATAATAATATTTAAAAAAAAGTACATATAAGATGTTGATACTATTTCGTTCAGTACGAGTTTTTTATTTAAACCACAGAAATATCGTGTTGAAAAATTGGCAAATAGACTAGATTTAAAAAATCGACACTTCTCCAATCATGAAGAAAAATTGATATTTAAATTTGAGTTTATACATACAGGCACGCCTTCCTCTTAACGGACATAGCTGAGGCTTCGCGTAGGTTTTTTTAAAATTGTTTGGAAACGTTTTGGAGGGCGGCGCGATCAATTTTTTTTACCCATATTAAGGGCCACCCTAGTGTATATATAGAACACATATATCGATAGATAGATAGATTGCTGTTGATATATATATATATATATATATATATATATATGTGTGTGTGTGTGTGTGTGTGTATGTATGTATGTGTATGTGTATATATATGCTCCCTTTCTATAAAGAAAATCGCCGGTTGTGAGTCGTTCCCACCTGCCCATTTTCAGATCTTCTGATTATTTGAATTCAGTATTTTTCATTTTATTATTTTATTTTTATCAGGATTTATCATGTTATTTAATTTTTTTAAATTAAGATCTATTATATTATTTAGCATCCATTATTATTACTAATTCGTCAACATTTCTCGTTTGTACCAGTATCGATTACTCATCATGTTATCGTCATTCGCCTTATTTATTCTTCATTACATACAGTAACTCTCTATTTTTTCACAATTTCTTCTTCTGCTCTTATAAATATATTTTTTTTGATATACATATATGTTTTCCTATTGCTTCAAAGTATAACCAATGCATAATAAATATAACCTAATCTCATTGAATATCTCTCTCCCTATCCTAAATTCTTTTTCCCCCAGCCACTCATTTCCCACCGCGCTACAGTCCCGCGTCTGCGTGAGGGCACAGGGAAACTACCCAAAACCGCTACAGGCGGCAATATTTTCACAATTTCGAAATCAGTCCCAGTCCCTTTCAGTATCTCGGAAACTCGGTAAAAATCAGTAAAAATAAAAGCTTCATAACCGTCACCGGACCATCGATTTATCAACATTCCGAAGATGGCAAAATTGCGCGGAGCCAAGGAAAACACGTGTATCATTGTAAACGAAATACAGGATGGACGGGAGCGTCTTGCCGGGGTCTTTTGGTCGTCGTCATCGGTGGGCGATTCTCCTCCTTTATGAAACGACGAATATTGGCCGGCGTCGCGGGAGCAGCGTGTAATTAAGGGGGTTGATTGATGTTAATTCAAAGGGTAATTAAGAATGTTGCGCATAAAAATTCGATAATTTATGGTCATTGGGGATAATTACATGTTGACCAGCTTGTAATTGCACGCGTTTTCGTATGTGTGTTGGTGGAGGGCCTCGGGCACTTACACACACACACACACACACACACACACACACACACACACACACACACACACAAACAGATATCTGACTTGACCCATCTCCCCCACTCCTCTATTGCTCTCCCTTGGGTTACTATACGTGTATAAGGACGCGAGTTCACGGTGGGTTGAGTGTGCGAGCGTATTTTGCGGAATATAAACGGTCTCGGATCGCGGCTTATTACAGGGGCTGCCACAGATAAGGTGAACTTAGAAACTCCGCGTGGTCGGCTGCGCAGTCGACGTACACCAATAGTGGGGGGGGGGGGGGGGGGGGTGAGAAATATTGCGGATGCACGCTCTTTCCAACGGGTGAAAGGCGCTGGTCCTCTATGGTTCAACGTGTCCTGCTACCAGGACTTTTGGAGTCGTTTGGTTAGTCGTCTCTGTGGCGAGCATCCTAGATCCTCGATCCTGCAGTTCCTGGCATTGTGTGTGTGTGTTTAGCCTCGGATATTCTCCCTCCCACTGGCTCTGACTCTCTGTCATTTCTTCTTTTTTGTTCTTCGTTTGGCATCTGATTATGATAAATAATCGTTCTTTATTGTTCTCGTATTATGCATTTTTTATCAACCTTGTTTATTGTTCTCGTATTATACATTTTTCATCAACCTCATTATACATTTTTTATCAACCTATGTTCTCGTATTATACATTTTTTATCAACCTTGTTTATTGTTCTCGAATTATTTTAAATTTTTATCAATAAGCGGGAACTTATTGCTATTATTTTCTTCGCATCTTGTTTTTTTTTAACTTTGTCGAGGGATAATTCTTAGTTGAATTTTTGGAAAATATCGCATTTTGGTTTGTGACGGATTTCCGAAATGTACAATTTCGAAAATATGGTCTGAAAATTTAAGGGGCGATATAGGGTGGGGATAAAAATATCGAAGGACCAAATATAGATCGACAAATATTTCGAAACGACAGAATTATGAACTGTTAAAATAACGAAGGTTTAATTATTCGAAATTTTATGTTTTGATCGAATAAAAAATCGAATGACTATAAAGCAAAGCATCATTTATTCGAGAGCTCATTTATCTGAAAACGTAAATTCAGATCGTCTGCAATTTGAGACATACAAATATAGATTGGAACAATCTATAACATCCATATCTCCGAAACAGAAAAAAGCGAGTATCTAATATTCGTAATACTGCCTATAGCGAAAAGCAATATATCGAGACGCAAAATATCGATGGTCCGAAATGGCGAATGCCAAAATGGCGAACACGGTATGGATGCCGTCCCGGCCGACCGCTAACGCTATCTACCTCGATCACAAGTTTTCGCCATAAGGGCCATTCGACATTTTGACCCTTCGCTATTTTAACCACTCGACTTTTTGGCCGTTCGATTTAATGCTTTCTGTTTTTTGAACCGTCGCTATATTTACAATTCGAAGATTCGTCTTGTCGAATTATTTGGTGTTATTGATATAAGCAATTCGATATTATGTCTCTAAATATTTTTTAAATCGGTTTTTGTTTTTCGCTATATTTCAACTTCGAGATATTCGTATTCGGAATTTTTATTTACGACCATATAAACCCTCCGAACATTGATCTATCTATATTCAAACATTCGACATTTTTTAATTCGATATTTCAGCGCATCCGAATATTGATCCATCGATATTTCGACTCCCACCCGCGATATACGAAAAAATCCGCGATGGTCGAAAAAATCGATTCAGAAGCTATGAACATGCCGTCGACCGTAGAAGACCTACACTATGGGCCTGGTATCGATGATTCTATGCTAAGTTGACAAATTTCATGATTTATTCATTCCCAAATTTTCAAACGCGTTTTTCTCAAAACCACGTTTTTCAAATCGGTACCCAAAATTTCTCGAAATACCAATGAACCGATTGCCTTGAGATTTTTTGTGTTTATTCTATATAAGATTTTTTTTCCGTTATTTAGGTTTTTGTTTTATGGGCAAAATAATAACTAATTTTCGGCCCAAAAATCACTATTTATGTTCAAACATCCGCCATTTTGTCATAAATCGATATTTTCAAAATCGGCCATGACAAGTACTAGATTATAGTATCTAATTTAATAATCTTTTTGTTTTTTTCAGATGATTTTTGAAGAAACGCCAGTGGGTACCGTATACGCAGATTTTTTTAAGACGCTCCAAGGATCATACAACATCCTTGTATATTTTTGACATTTTTAAATAAAGAAAATTAAACATATTTGTGAATGTATACACTTTTAGATAATTAAAACCCCAATCTGAAATTTCAAATAGTTTTCCTTGAAAAAATTCACAAAAATGACCGTTTTCCGGCTCCTAGGTGTATATCTCCCCTTAAATTATTTTTTTTCTTCGTTTGGCATCTGATTATTAAAAGTTATCGTAGCTCCTTGTTTATTGTTCTTGTCTTACACATCTGTGATCAATAAACGCGAGTTGCCTTCGGTATGTTCTTCGTTTATTTCGTTAACGTTATCAAGGGCGCACACCTAGTTGAAATTCGTTGAAATCTCGATGTTTGTTCTTTGACGGATTCTTGAAATGAAACGTTACCGAAGTATTCTCTGGAAATCATTACCCTCATTACCGGGAACATTTATTTCTCCTCCAAGTGATTATTACGATGAAATAACTTGTCTGTCTGAAACTTGCTCAATAAGGGTGCGAATCCCTCACCACTGAAATGCGCCTATGTTTTTCCGTAACTGGGACATATGTTGTCCCAGCTGTAATTTCGAAAATTTTCCAGACTGGGACAGCATGTGTCCCATCAGGTATGAAATGGTTAAAGTTAATTCATGCATTGTCACCTCTTAAAAGCACGTTTGCAAAATTTCAGAGATCTAAGTAGACGGGAACTGGGTGAAATGTGGATTCTCCGTTTTGCATCTCACAGAATGTGAGATGTGAGATGAAAGTGAGAACTAATTAATTTTTTGAATTATTTTCTTTTAAGTTGAATCATGCATTGGCACCTCTTAGATCCATGTGTGCAAAATTTTAGACCCCTGAGTAGTGGGTGAAATATCGATTTTCCGTTTTGCATCTCACACCAAGTCAAGTTAAATAAAACTTTGTAACATACCCTAAGTCTCCAAAATAGTGAAGAAATCTTTCCTTAATTGATTAGGGCACAGTACCGGGTACGAAACTATGTGCGAATTTAACAATTTTTCTTCGTATGAAAAAGTGATTCACGCATAAAATTAATTACACATCTATTTAGTATGAATATCAAGATGTCAGAATTTTTTTTTTTTTCGATCTACAAAATGGCCGACTACTAATATTTTCTTTTGTTATCGTTTTTTAAGCGCTGCGCGTGGTGACATTTAGCATCCACAATTTTTTTTACTTACAACAAAAACCAAAAATTCTCTCCAATATACATTAGAATACCTAGAGAAGTACGTGCGGAATTTAAAAAATATTGTTTTATTCAAAAGTTGTAGGTATTCGAATGAATGTTCAGTGAAAAATTTCGTATAAAACTGCTCATAAAATGAAAAGTTTTCGATCAATCAGAAATTCCGTACATACTGCGAAATGCAATTAGGAACATAACTTTTAAATTTGAAGTAAATCGAGTTAAAATTGTTGAAGTTGTTTGTCACGCCAATTGGAAAAAAGCCGTTTCCAGAAAAACGCGTTTAAAATTTTAGGTACTCTATGGCCGTGCCAAAGGTGGTACGTTATACGCTCAAAGTCGGCGAAAAAAAATTCTTGCTATAAATCGAACAGTAACTTATTCTTGAGATGATAGAGCACCGTTTTAGCGAAAAAAAAATCGATTTTTTGAAAATTCTACTGTGGCCTTACCCCTTAACAAAATATGCAAATAATTAATTTTTCTATTCTTCGCCCTCTTTTGCATACGGTTGCTTTCCAAAAGTTCTATAATCACACCTATCGATAAAAAAAGAGGAGGCTCAAGGGTGCTATCCGAAGATCCGTCACGTGTGTTACCAAAAAGTTACCGCTTCTCTTCGTCCCATTTCCATCCCTCCCTGGCGTGTTACGGGGTTACCCCCACTTGCGATTTTGAAAAAATCGATTTTTTTTATTGCATTTCTTTGAAGTACAAGTATC
>OZ023317.1:20328060-20340560 GCA_964007375.1 Ophion obscuratus
AGAAAAAAATTCTAATTACATTTGTAATTTGTAATTACAAAAAAAACATATTCTAATTACATTTGTAATTTGTAATTAGAAAAAAAAACATATTCAAATTACATTTGCAATTTGTAATTTAAAAGAAAATCGATTCTAATTACATTTGTAATTTGTAATTACAAAAAAAACATATTCTAATTACATTTGTAATTTGTAATTACAAAAAAAAACATATTCTAATTACATTTATAATTTGTAATTAGAAAAAAAAACATGTTCTAATTACATTTGTAATTTGTAATTAAAATTTGTATTATTTCAAGTTACAATGTAATTAGTAATATTTTTTTTTTAATTACAAATTATAGGTGTAATTAGTAATTTCAATGTAATTAATTACTCAAAGTAATTAGTGCTACCCAATACTGGTGTTGAATGATTAAAAACTTGTCACAAAATGAAAATACGTTCTATGTTAATGCTATTTTTTTAAAAATAGCATTATCATCGGAAATAAACGAGTTCGTACCTAATTTTGGGAAATTTTCGAAAAAATCATACCTACCATGATAACTCGAAATCCTTAGACTTTGGACGAGGGTAACCTAGGATTGATATGTTCCTAAAAAGGTAACCTATCACCCCCTCAAGGCTTTGCATCCACCGTCCTAACACCTTGTATACACACACACACACACACACACACACACACACACACACACACACACACACACACACACACACACACACACACACACACACACACACACACACACACACACACACACACACACACACACACACACACACACACACACATACACACACACACACACACACACACACACACACACACACACACACACGCGCGCGCGCACGCGCGCGCGCGTGTGTGTGTGTATGTATATGTATATGTATGTGTGTGTGTGTGTGTGTGTGTGTGTGTGTGTGTGTGTGTGTGTGTGTGTGTGTGTGTGTGTGTGTGTGTGTGTGTGTGTGTGTGTGTGTGTGTGTGTGTGTGTGTGTGTGTGTGTGTGTGTGTGTGTGTGTGTGTGTGTGTGTGTGTGTGTGTGTGTGTGTGTGTGTGTGTGTGTGTGTGTGTGTGTGTGTGTGTGTGTGTGTGTGTGTGTGTGTGTGTGTGTGTGTGTGTGTGTGTGTGTGTGTGTGTGTGTGTGTGTGTGTGTGTGTGTGTGTGTGTGTGTGTGTGTGTGTGTGTGTGTGTGTGTGTGTGTGTGTGTGTGTGTGTGTGTGTGTGTGTGTGTGTGTGTGTGTGTGTGTGTGTGTGTGTGTGTGTGTGTGTGTGTGTGTGTGTGTGTGTGTGTGTGTGTGTGTGTGTGTGTGTGTGTGTGTGTGTGTGTGTGTGTGTGTGTGTGTGTGTGTGTGTGTGTGTGTGTGTGTGTGTGTGTGTGTGTGTGTGTGTGTGTGTGTGTGTGTGTGTGTGTGTGTGTGTGTGTGTGTGTGTGTGTGTGTGTGTGTGTGTGTGTGTGTGTGTGTGTGTGTGTGTGTGTGTGTGTGTAATAATCGCTACTGGTGGATGGGCTCCGGCGGTCCTTCGCGTTGCGCAGCGTTATGCATGGCCAATACTCGGAGCGGTGACCCCCGATTTATGGTAAGAAAATCGCTCAAACGGGTTTTCTTATCCTCATAAGAGACCGATGATCTTTTTCTATGAGAAAAAATATACATTGCAATGAAAGTGAAGAAGAAAAAAAGAAATTTCGTTGCATTCCAACGTCACTGATAACCGTTATCTAGCCAACTCTGCCTCCAGACTGTGCATACGAACTCAATAAAACAATTTTTTTTGTTCAAAAACAAAATCCGCCGCGCTGTTCACCACAAAAAGAAACATAAAAGCACAGCTCCAAAAAGCTATAAAAAAAGTTCAACTCTCACTTAATATTAAAAAATAAAACATGCCTAAAAAATTACCACGGTAAAATTTCTATCCGTCTTATCATTTTTCGGCAATAACATACGAGATAAAAATCGCAGTCATCGAGATCGAAGTCAGTGGGCTTAAAGCAGAACGAGCGCGCGCCCTTGATTTTTATAGATTTTGTTGAAATTATAACTAAACATTGCTCATATCATTATGCATGTTTGAGTGAAATTTCAGAACAGTCGACTATTTAGATTGGGAGATTGTGGGTTTTAAAATCGCAACTTTTAACATTGCCGGGTCTGCATTGAAATTTAGACAGCATAATTTTCCGTAAAAATATTTGCCCGCCATGGTTAGAAGACACCGCATCGTTCCACGTATCCAAAGACGTAAGTTTGCGCGGAATATTAAAAATAATACTGCAACACAAATTTTTATTTGGAAGTAATTTTTTATCGCACAATGTTTATAATTCGTTATGAATTAACCAACACTTTTATTTGTTAATGAAGATAACATAAACAATAGAAAATATTAATATTTATAAAGCAAATATTTTTTTATGATAAAAGTTTTCAATTTTAGGAACACGATAATATTTTTTTCTTGGAATATTATAGGGGACAAATATTTTTTATGGAGAATTATTCTGTCTTTACTGAACGTTTTTATTAAAACTGAATAGTAAAGGCAATCCAAACTTTTTTCACTCTTTCCCTAACTAGTTTGCTATCTAAACATAATTTTTGTCGAAATTTATAAACACAATAGAATGGTATGACGAATTATGTGACCTGACTTTTGGGCAATGCAGTGTTAAAAGTTGCAATTGAAAATCCCATTATCTCCCAATCTAAATTGTCGATTATTTTGAAATTTCACTCAAACATGCATAATGGTATGAATAATGTCTGGTTAAAATTTGAACAAAATCTATAGAAACCAATAGCGCGCGCTCGTTCTACCTTAAGGGTGTCTTACGGTACCGCGTACGCGTGCACAGGGCAACGAATCACCGGTTGGGGTGTCGGGGCAGGGCGGAGGTAAAGGAAATAGCGAACGCGGGATAATACCGCGTCTCACTCGTCCCGCTTATTTCCAACGTGCGTGTCATGTAAAGTTCGTGAACGCCCGTGGGGTGCCATTGACGGGAAAGGATGCCATGATTTGTACCGCGCTTATATCCCATGTGTTATGCGCGCACTTGAATACGTATATTTACGTGCGTGCGCGAACGTTCGCGCTCATAGAATTATACGCGTGTACACGAATATGTACAGGGTGTCCTATTGCAAATGGATAATCCTGAAACTGTCGATAGGTCGGATCATGTCATACTATATACTGGAATTTCGGTTTAGTAAAAGTCCCACAGTTTTCGAGATTTTGGGCTTTATGTTATTTTTTTAAATCATCTGCTTTTGGTTTTTCGCATGCCATTTCTACAAATGATGTGAATCGACAAAAACTAAGCAACTTTTTAAATTAATTGGCACGATATGCATAGTACATTTTTTTACACCGCAGTCAGATGTTCGAATCGGTTTGTGTGAAAATTCTGCATAAAAACTTCTTTCATAAAGTTCCCTTAAAATTTGAGGTTTAAAAAATGTTTCCAGATGACATGATTCCAGGATTCCAGATGAAATGATTCCAGAAACCCAAACAAACCCAAACATATAACCAAGAGTAGATCTTAAAAAACCAAGTCAAAAAAGTTATGATTTGTAGAAATCACACGTGAAAAACCAAAAGCACCATCTTTGGTGCTTAAAAGTGATAGTATCCCCGGTGATACATATCATCGGTGCTTAAAAGTGATATTTACGTATCACTGATGTTTAAAAGTGATCTTGACATATCAATGGTGCTTAAAAGTGATCTTAAAAGCACCATTTTTGGTGCTTAAAAGTGATATGTATCCCCCGTGTGAAATGGCACGTGAAAAACCAAAGCACCATCTTGGTGCTTAAAAGTGATATGTATCCCCAGTGATACATATCACTGGTGCTTAAAAGTGATGTTAAAAGCACCATCTTCGGTGCTCAAAAGTGATATGTATCCCCCGTGTGAATTGACACGTGAAAAACCAAAAGCACCATCTTTGGTGCTTAAAAGTGATATGCATCCCCAGTGATATATATCACTGGTACTTAAAAGTGATATTTACGTATCACTGATGTTTAAAAGTGATCTTGACATATAACTGGTGCTTAAAAGTGATCTTAAAAGCACCATCTTTGGTGCTCAAAAGTGATATGTATCTCCCGTGTGAAATGACACGTGAAAACCCAAAAGCACCATCTTTGGTGCTTAAAAGTGATATGTATCCCCAGTGATACATACCACTGGTGCTTAAAAGTGATATTTACGTATCACTGATGTTTGAAAGTGATCTTGATATATCACTGGTGCGTAAAAGTGATCTTAAAAGCCCCATCTTTGGTGCTCAAAAGTTATATGTACCCCCAGTGAAACATATCACTGGGGATCGTTTTCCAGGTTTTTATTTCGAAAACCGTTGGCCTTTCACTGAACTGTAGTTCCAGAATATAGTAGGACATGATTTGACCTATCGACAGCTGCACGATTATTTTTTCACAACAGGACATCCTGTATATGAGGTGCCGATGATAAGGTGGCCGTGGGCTTTTCAAGGGTATTACGCGGAGATTTCGCGACTGAGAAGAATATAATTTTTTATGGTTTTTTTTTCAGTCCACTAAACAAAATATAGCGTATTTTTGTGACGAGTAGTAATCACCAGAAAAAAGGGCGTTCTGGAAAAGAATCTCAATTTCATTTTGAGTGGAACAGAATGGAAATAATTACATTCCGAACACGAAATACTCACGGAAAACTTTTTTTGGGGTTCCCGTCATTGAGAAAAAAAATAATCAAAGATGTAGTCTAAAGAGGATAGATGAAATTTTTTTCAAGTTGAAAGATGTTTTTTGGGAGAGTTTCGCATTCGGAGTTTAATGGGTTACACTTAACTCGTGGTCGAAAAAAGGAGGAATTTTCGTGATTTTTTTCTGGAAAAAATCGTGCAGTTTTTCGATTTTTGTTTTTAAGCAAGAATATGGTTGTCAGTAGATTATTTTGGAATTTTTGTAAACCTTTTTGAATTTTTGTATTGAAAAATATTTATAAATGTGGTAAATACAGTGGTTCGTGCAGAACGTTGTTTGAAAATCGTCCTTCGAGGTAACCACGGCAGTTTGGAAACAAATCATACGAAATAAGAAAAATCGAACGGATTTAAATTTTTGCATGAAATTTATATAGTAATGTTTTAAAAAATGCCGCAGTCTTAAGTGAAAGTATCGATTTACAATTTAAAAAACCCCATTTTCGTTGATAAAAAACTTCGCATCGAACAAGAAATTCCTTCATTCGAGCACTTTTTCTATATGTTAAAGTAGCTTGTAAAATTTGAAGTTGATCAGTGCAGTGATTTTCGAGACGTCGCGGTCACCGATTTTGAAAAACTTATCTTCAGAAAAACGCGTTTAAAGTTCACCGGTTCGCGGATCCTCACGAACGCCTACAACTCCCTCAATTTTCCACGGATCAACATGACATTTTCAGGGAATATTTTTCAACCGTTACATTTTGTGAATCCGTCGAAAGCCAAAAATCGATATCGTCAACAATATTTAGGTGCAAGCCACAATTATCTTCATTCTGCTGCCCACAAAATGGAATTTCCATTTATTTCCATAATGCTCAATTTTCCCCCTCTACTATTCATCACAATAATGCTATATATTTTTTTTTCTTTCGAAAAGCACGTGAAAAGTCATGGAACGTAATATTTTTCTCGGTTGCAAAATCTTCGCGCCAGACCCTCATAAAACATGCACCCATCCTACAATTGTCACCCTGTATATATACATATACATAAACACACACAAGCACGTGTATATAAATATATGCGTATATTTCCGCGCGTAGGTAGGTACATATTACGTGCAAAGCTCGTAACGTAAGTACGTAGGTAATGCTCGTTTCGTGCGATACCAATTCCGTTAGCGCAATCCACGAGGCTTTGTCCCGCGTCACGAAATGCAAGGATTAAACTCAACGGTCATATATATATATACACACACACACACACACATATATATATATATATATACACACATGTGTATAGCCCTTTCCCTTTATATGTACGGACCCCCCCCCCCACCACATACACACACACACGCACTCACACCCACACACACACACATATTTATGGAACTCCCGTTATTGCGAGCCTACGAACGCGCCCCCCGGTACACATTAACTGGGGTCTTAGTGTGTATTCGCCCATTACCGTATTACCACCGCATGCTTGTGTTCTTCACTCTCGCTTCCTTGGTGCATGCCACAATGCTGGGGCTAATGTGCATCTCCTGCCTCCCCCCCCCCCCCCCCCCGACCGACCAACCGCCCCACCGCAGGCTTGCCCTCTGGCCCTTGGGCTGCTTGCCTCACCGGGAAACGATCGGTAGGCTATAAACAGGTCAAATAAGCCGGGGGATATTCATAAATCGGTTATATCCCGAAATCGGTTTGCGGGAAATCGCGGGCGAGGCGTATGTGCAACGCCGATGAGTTTTCTGAGCTCGGTGTGGCGCGGTTCAATGTTTTATATTCTTTTTTGATTCTGGCTTTGTTTGTTATACATATCACTGGGGATAGTGATCGGCTGCAACTGCGATGCGTTTGAAACGAAGTCTGCACGAGCAGGGGCAAAAACAGGAGAATCGATGGGCATTTTACGATTTTTTGTTTTCCACGAATTTTAAAAATAAGGGCGTCACTGGGGGCCAGAGAGGGGCTGCCCCCAGTGATTCTAAAAAATGTATATGAGTCTGATGTCTACAATTTATTTTTCGCGATTCTCTCTCGCATCTTGCCCCCCCCCCTGCTCCAGCCCATTATTTGGCGATGCCCCGATCTCAAAATATAAAATTTGAAAAATATTCTGTAAAAATTTCAAGTCGATTCGATTGAAATTGCGGGAGGTATGGGCGTTTATAGGTAGATTTTGCTTTACAAACTTTTTCGAAATCGATGACCACGATATCTAAAAAATCACTGCACCGACCGATTGCAAATTTGACAAGGTTCTTTGACCTACCAAAGAGCAGCCCTTGAACGAAGGAATTTTCTTCTTTGATACATAGTTCTTTTTTTATCAATGAAAATAGAGCGTTTTTGTTTTCAGAAAATCTATACTTTTACTTTGGACGTCGGCCCTTTTTTCAAAAATCAATATTTTTATGAATCCTTTGTCCACGCATTAGATAATTTCGTGCGAAAAGTAAACGCGTTTGATTGTTTGCTTCGGACGATTTGTCACGAGCAGTTGCAAAGGACGTTTTTCAGGCAGCGATCTGCATAAACCATTGCATCTACCACACTTATAAATATTTTTCAATACATAAACTGTAGAAGATACTCAAAAGTATACTCGTTAATGTAAAACAAAATATCTCAAAAACCTCTACACGTTTTATCAGAAAAAAAATTCACGAAAATGTCACTTTATTTCCGGCCACGAGCTCCGTTAAACTCCTAATGCGAAACTCTCCTAAAAAACAATTCTATCCAACATATTTAAAAAAAAATTCAATATAAAAATTGAAAAAGATAAATCTCTTCGATGTACCTCTTGAATGTAAAAAAAATTCAAACCTCCATACGTTTTCTCAGGAAAAAATCGCGAAAATTCTTTTTTTTTCCCGGTAACCAGTTTGGTGCAGGATTACGAAATTTGTAATGAAAAAATAATGCACTATTCATTACTTTTTTAATGGGTAATGAAACAATATTTCATTACCCATTACATTACATTCAGTAATGTAAAACAATTCCATTACTCATTACATTATATTTTGTAACGTAAACAATTTCCATTGCTTATTACATTGGATTTTGTAATGTAAAAAAATTCCATTATTCATTACATTGGAATTCGTAATGTAATGAGTAAGGGAACTTTTTGCGTTACAAAATTTAATGTAACGAGTAATGAACATTTTTTACATTACCAAATATACGGTAGTGAGTAATGGAATTTGTTCACATTACTAATGTAATGTAAAAAATCTCTATTACTCATTACAAGGTAATATGCATTATTATTCGTTACAAAATGTAATGGAATAAGGAATGGAAATTTTTACATCACAAATTCCAATGTAATAAGTAATGAAAATTGTTTACATTACAAAATTTAATGTAATGAGCAATGGCAATTTTGTGCATGACGAAATGTAATACTACTGTGTCCAAAAAATAAGGTGACATTGTATTTATTTCGAAAATTCTTTATTTATTTTTCCAAATCAATTTCATCCCCTTCAAAGTAATCCCCTCCCTATGCAATGCACTTATGCCAACGGATTTTCCAATCTTCGAAACACTGATTGTAGTCCCTTTCCGGGATGGCCTTCAGTTCCGTCTTCGCTGCGGTTTGAATCTCCTCTATCGTATCAAAACGGTGTCCCCGGAGCGGTCTTTTGAGTTTGCTGAACAGCCAGAAGTCGCACGGCGCCAGATCAGGTGAATACGGTGGTTGCGGAACGATATGGGTTGAGTTTTTGGCGAAACGTATCCGCAGCAGAAAATTGATTCGGCAAACAAAATTTAATGCAAATTCTTTGCTCAACAAATTTCGACATCGCAAAAAACGAAAAACTCCCTTTTAGCAGCTCACAAAACGACGCGTATCTCAAACACTAATGAATATTTTGACATGTAAATTTGACAAAGATGTCACTGACAGTACTACCAACCTAAAAAAAAAATAATTCTCCAAATCCTTCGACGCGCGCAGTTTAAATTCAAATGTCACCTTATTTTTTGGACACAGTAGTATAATGAGTAATGGAAATTTTTCACATTACTGAATGTAATGTAATGGGTAATGCATTTTTTTTCATTGCAAAATATAAAGTAATGAGCAATGAAAACGCTAATGCATCACAAAAAGTAATGCATTATTTGCAACTCTGGTTTGGTGTAACGCGTTAATGGGGATGCTCGATATCTTTTCTCTCGTGCTAGGAATGTAAATGCTGTTTAACTTTCCCGAGTTCTCCTCCTTGATGCACGAAAGTCGGAGCGGGCAGGAAGAATATTTCATATTTTACGGGCATTCTCCCTATACACGCGTATTTTTGCGCCATTGGGGTTCGGCTAAAAAGTTCACGTCGGTCTAAACCAGAGCGCGTATGGAGTAAGAAAGAGAGAGAGAGAGAGAGAGAGAGAGAGAGAGAGAGAGAGAGAGAGAGTGCATTAAACCCCGAATTACCACAAATAGAACTCTCAAGCTCGACGGTCTCTCGCTACAGCATCATAATGGCGCGCACCCCCTACTGAGGATATATTTATGCTTAGACCGCCTTCGCTCGTCTCACGCTGCGCCCATGGTGTTTAACATCTGGCCTCAAAGTTCGGCAGTCGCTCTCCCGATCAAAATTCGATTGCCCCCCTTCCTTCCTCTCCCCGCCGCCCGTCCTCACATTGCTCAACTTCAATACAGCGTCGCAAAAACATCGGATAATGCCCCCTTTTTCCCTTCTTCAGTTCGCTTCCTCGTTCAATTGGCGTACGCTTCGCGGGAGACAGCGTCGACTTCGAGACAAAGGGAGAAAAAAAATCGGAACACAAGAGTGAACGTGTACACAGCGATGAGGAGGAATTGAATTTGCGTTGTTCAAATCGCGGTCCAGTTGCCGCTGAATGAGAAAGAAAAAAATAATCGGGCTTTGGGCGAAGGTTGATTGAATTAATAAAGGAAAGTTGATGGAATGTGGATGGAAAATAAATAGTGTTTGTTTTTTTCTTTGCAAGCCGACTCTAGGAGTTCACGACGACTCCAGGACTCGATGACAACCAAGGAAGCCCATGACGACTCCGGGACGCCACCACGACTCCAGAAGTCTATGATGACTCCAGGACTCCATGACAACTTCAGGAGTCTATGACGACTCCATACCAACTCCAGGAGCCCATGACGACTCCAGGACGCCACCACGATCCCAGGATTCCATGATGTCTCCAGGACTCTGTGACAACTCCAGGAGTCCATGGCGTCTTCGTAACAACTCCAGGACGCCACCACGACTCCCGGAGCCCATGACAACATGACGACTTCAGGACGCCACCACGACTCCAGGTGTCCATGACGACTCCATGACTCCATGACAACTCCGCGAGTCCATGACAACTCCAGGAGTCCATGAAGATTCCATAACGACTCCAGGAGTCCATGACAACTCCAGGAGTCCATGACAACTCCAGAAGTCCGTGACAACTCCAGGAGTCCACGATGACTCCAGGACTCAGTGACAACTCCAGGAGTCCATGATGACTCCAGGAGTCCATGATGACTCCAGGAGTCCACGATGACTCCAGGAGTCCACGATGACTCCAGGACTCAATGACAACTCCAGGAGTCCATGATGACTCCAGGAGTCCATTATGACTTCAGGAGTCCATGATGACTCCAAGAGTCCACGATGACTTCAGGAGTTCATGACGATTCCAGGAGTCCACGACGACTTCATGACGACTCCAAGAGTCTACGACGGCTCCATGACGACTCCATGACGACTCCAGGAGTCCACGACGACTCCATAACTATTTCATAAGTCCACGGCGACTCCATCACGATTCCAAGAGTCCACGGCTACTCCATGACGACTCCAGGACTCCACGAAACGTTCCCACTCTTAGGGAAGGGTACTCGGAAACTCTTAAAATTTCGTCATGTTTGTTCGGATCGCTCATCCCCTCTTATTTTTTTCTACATTTCCAAACGTTCGGCTAAAAATTTCTAAATAATTCACAAAAGTAGCACTGTCAAGTAAAATCATTGCCCTTGTCGTAAAATAGTAATTAGTTGCGAAAAAAAAACAGAAAACATGATTTTTAAATTGACGAGCCCCCATTAACCATATTGGCAGCACTGTTGAAAAAATGACCGTGTATAATATCGTTAATTATCGGTGTTCGTAAAATACCGTTTTTCGATAAACAAGCCATTAGTTCGCAAACTCTTTAAAAGTAATTAACGTTCAACTCGATATTACAATTACGCGCGAGCCTAACGAGCTACAGGGGCCAACTTCGATGGTCGGCACGCGATTGACCCCTTTTGTTATTTAGAATTGATCAATTCTCAGACTCCCGGAAAAGTTCCTGGATATAAAATAGCCTATAACGATATTACTAGAATGACTGGCCGGCACCCCCTACCCCCCTTCCCATTTTAATTCGATCGCAAACTTAGGTTTGAAAAATGGCGCAGGAAGTGAGAGGGAGGCTACATCCATGCGCGTGCATACTCTCCGCTTCGAGAATTGACACGTGTCAGATCCCAGTGCACGCTCATGGAGAGGAGAGAGCGAGAGCGAGAGAGAGAGAGAGAGAGAGAGAGAGAGAGAGAGAGAGTCGCGTACGCAGTCAAAGACCTCGAAAGCGCGTCAATTTGACGAGAGGACCTCAGTAGATATAAAAAAGAACATGAACGCTTTTTGCGCGCAAATTAGATCCGTTAGATTGATCGAACGTACAAGGAACGCACTCGTGGCCTTATCAAGGGGGTGGAAAAGGGGACGCACGGCGACTCCAACCCTTTTCTGGCGTTACGCACGTGCGCTCGCTTTATCTTTCGTAAATGCATGATTAGAATTAAAGGAGGCCTGTCACTCTTCCTGCACCCTTTCGCCTTTCCAAAGCGGTTTTTTAAAACTAAATTTTGCTACAGATTTTTGTTTTACTAAATTTTGCTAGAGATTTATGTTTTACTTAATTTTGCTACATATTTATTATTATGTTTTACTAAATTCTACTGAATTTTTTTTTGCTAGATCATTTTACTAAAGAAGGTTTTTTAGAATAAGTTTTACTAGAAAATATGTTTTTCTTACTAAATCTTACTAAAGGAGACGTTTTTTTACAAAGTTTTACTGGAGATTATTTTACCAAATTTTACTAAACATTTTTTTTACTGTATTTTATTAGAGACGATTTTTAGAATTTATTTTTAGTCGTGGAGATTTTTTTTTCACTAAATTTCACTACAGAAGATCTCTTTTTTACTAAAAAGAAGTACTCACTAAAAAACTGTATTGAAGATTTATTTCTTATTAATAAATATGTTTTTAAATAGAGAATAAATTCTTCACTTTTCCTTAAAAAAAGACATAAAAGACCGCTCCAACAATGAGCGCGTGTAAAATGCCTCAATTCTAGAGTTCTTATTCATAAAAAGTATCATATATATATATATATATATATATATATATATATTTCAGAAGCTACGTGTCATTTTGCTGGTAACGAGTACCATTTTTTGCCACTACAAAAAGGGAGAAAAAACGAAAGAAAAAAAATGCACCTCCATCTCCCGAACCAAGATTCTCGTCACAGGTGGAAAAATAAAATGAGCACGTAGAGGGGAGGAGCATTTGGAACAGTGTGGGTGACAAAAGTTGAGAGAGGAGAGATCGGAGACTCGAGAAGCATCTCGACGCTTCCGTTGCGAAAGCGCGCGAGCTCTGAGGGTACGACGGTGGAACATTATTGAAGGACAAGGAGAAAGCTCTGCATGGGTATATAGAGATGTAGG
>OZ023317.1:20343060-20348060 GCA_964007375.1 Ophion obscuratus
ATACGCCGCGAAATTTATGGAATTTACGATTTATGTTTCCTTGATTCAATTACGGCCATTGGCAGACCCTTCCGACATTTTCGTTCCTTTCGCAACGATGAACGTTTCACCGGTTGATGAATTCAGAATTTCGCCCATGCTCTTTGCCTATATATTTATATAAGAGCGTATGTAATAATAATCGAGATGTGACTTATTATATGTTTCTACGAGATCACCCCTCGACACTCGCGTTAAGGGATGATCTCGTAAAATGTCCGACGTAACCGGAAATGCGATAAAATTTCGTCCACAAGTCCGTTCTTATATGCTCTGTGACCACTTGGCTTTATAAAGAGAAAGGAACGGAGAGGGGGAGCGGGAGAGAGAGAGAGAGAGAGAGAGAGAGAGAGAGAGAGAGAGAGAGAGAGAGAGTACGAGAAAAAGGGAAAAAGGGAGGGTTGGGTAAAGCAGACAAAGATAACTAGAGGAAGAGAGATCGCCACCCCATCCAGTCTGGATCGTCGTCGACGACGTCGTCCTCGACGCTGTCGTCGTCGTTGTCATCGTCGTTCCCTTTTGTGTACCCTTCGCTCGAGTGCCTATCCCAACACAATATATCCTTGGCGAGTCAAGTGTCGCCTTTGGGATATTTTTCAGCGTCGCCCACCCAACGTGCTCCTTCAGCGGTATATATTCCGCGACTTCTATTTCCGCATGCGCGTATAAAGACGTATATCCCTATTAAATTGGGAATTCGCTCTCGTCTACTTTTCGCGAATTCCGCAACGATCATGTTACTCGTTAACACACAAACACATACACACGAAAATTAAGAGCGGCCAATAAATTGCGAGCATTTTCAGCAAACCAAAACGAATGCTTCAGAACCTGAAGTGCATCCCACAGCGGACGTTCGACCAATCGTAAGTCACCAACTCGTCCTTTTTTCATTTTTAATTGAAACAATTTTATAAAGATCTATCAAAAGTGACGTCAATTACCTAAAAACGATTTGGAAATAACCACTTGAAATGGCCAAAAAAAGGTTTCAGAATTTTCGGAAATCGGCGTCTAGTTCTTTTTTCATCCTTAATTGAAACGTTTTGGAAAAGAACGATAAAAAATGACGAAAATGAGCCAAAAAATTATTTGATAAAGATATGAAAAATCACCACCTATAGAGACCCATAAAACGCTTCCAGAACCGGAAGTACATATTCCAGCAATCATTCGCCCAATCGTAAATCAACGTCTTCATCTTTTTTCATTTTTCATTGAATCGTTTTGTGGAATCAACAATCAAAAGTGACAAAAATTACGCAAAAACAATTTGAAAAACGATATAAAAAATCACCACCTTAAGAGACCGAAAAAACGCTTTCAGGACCGGAAGTACATCCCCCAGCAATCGTTCGCTCAATCGTAAATCCGCGTCTTTTTTTTTCATTTTTAATTAAAACATTTTAGAAAAGAACCATCAAAATTGACGAAAGTTACCCAGAAAACAATTTGAAAAACGATATGAAAAATCTCCACCTAAAGAGAACCAAAACATACACTTCCAGAACCGGAAGTACATCCCTCAGCGATTGTTTCCCCGAGCGCAGGTGCCCGTCCCGCCCTTTTTTCATTTTTTTATTCAAACAATTAAAAAATATCAATAAAAAGTAACGCAGATGATAAAAAAAACAGTTAAAAAAACGATATGAAAAATCACCACCAAAAAAAACCAAACGAACGCTTCCAGCACCGGAAGTACCATCCCCTAGCAATCGTTTGCCCAACCGTAAATCGCCGTCCCGTCCTTTTTTCCTTTTCAATCAAAACTATTTTAAAAAGAATAATAAGAGGCCACAAAAATGATCCAAAAAAAAAACAAAATACCAAACGTTTTTAAATCACCACCCAAAGAAATCAAAACGAATGATTCTAGAAGCGCAAGTACCCTCAGCGATCGTTCGCCCGACCCTACGTCGCTGTCTCACCGTTTCTCCATTTTTTATCAACTCTTCGACTCCACACTTTCGCCACGAACCTCTGACTGCGTATGGGGTCGATCTGACCCCAGACGTTTTTCAGATCGTTGTATTTCGATAAATGTGCATTTTTTTGTAAATACGTTTTTTGTAGTCAATGATCCTTATTTTAAGGCCCAAAATGTATCTTTTAAGAAAAACGAAAATTAAGTGCCCAAATATTCGTTCAAAGTAGGAGATGCGTTGAAAAATACGAACTAGCACGAAAAAGATTACAATTTTTTTCCAAAGTATAGAAAAAATCTTTTGAGGTTTTTGAAGAACAAGGTTTTCAAATACGACGAAAAAGACAGTGTCGACTGTCTTTCCAAAAAGTATATTTATTCGGAGGTTTGAATTTGAGCATTTTCGGGATAGTGAAAAATGGAAAAAATCGACTCCTTCGGCAGATTAATTGTTGAAAACTTATATTTTCCGCATTCATTTTCCACAAACGATCCAGTGTGCAGTCGAAGGGTTAAAACAATAAAAAAAATACCAATAAAGAGCAACCAAATTGAGCGATAAAAATTAAGAAACGAATAATAAAAAAACACCACGAGCTGTCCCACGTGCCCTCCCGCGTAGAAATTTCTTAGGGTTAGCCTGACCAAGGATCAGGCCCCGATCGGGGTGTGATAGGGGTAACACCTATTACGGAAATCCTGATCCGGCCCCGACCGGGCCGGAAGTATTTAGGCCCTAGATCAGGCAATACTAGCATGGCCCTACTATGGCCGTCCCGGATAAGATCCTACTGAGGCTTTTCCCGATAGGGCCCTGCCAAGGCTTGCCCTGATAGGCCCTACTAGGGCTTTCCATGATAAGGCCTTACTAAGACTTTCCCTAATGAGGCCTTATTAAGGCTTCCCCTGATAAGGCCCTATGCAGGCTTTCTCAGGTAAGGCCCTACTAGGCTTTCCCTGATAGGGCCATAAACAGGCTTGCCCTATAACTGCCTCGGCAGTCGATGCCCATAACCTCTTATTTTTTACGTGGAACCTCCGACTCCACAGCATCGTAGCTTTTTTTTTAGTTTCGACATATTTTTGATTTATATTTTTTTTAAAGTGTTGTGGACTCTAACAATAAAAAACGTTACGCCACTCGGATGCGTGTTCGGAGATTTCGGCAGTTCCGTGAATCTCAGAGTGCAGATCAAATTGAAGATGGGTCATCGTCGTCGTGCGAACAAGGTATGTATAATCTATAACCATGTTTGAAACATCATACATAAAGAAAATGTTTTTTAAAAAATCGATGTTTTGAAACATCTGACTGCATCTCACCCCGTAAAATCCCTAAATAATATACGTATTTATCATCTCCCTTCGATGCAACATGATACGTTGGCTATATCCGTTTTAGGTTGCCAACATAATGCAAACTGTCAACGTTTCCGCAACACTACAGCAAACAGTCTCGACCGTATTCAAAAAATTCATCACGAGAGATGTTATAATGCAACACACGGCCGTCAAAGATACTGGGAAAAAACCTGTCCTCAGCAAAACCAATTTCTATGCTTGCGTTCAAGGTATCGGGAAGGGATCAATATGTATAACGCTTAATGAAGGCCCCAACTGTATGTATCTAAGAATCATCATATAGCACGATGTTCATTTTATAGGAGCCATCATCACGAAACACTCGAACGCCGAGAACGCAACGCCGATCTACTCAAAAGATGTTGAGCAAGCGGTGGGAAAAGTCATCAACAATGCCAAGGACTGGGAGGGCAACCGCACGTATAGAAATAAAAATACCACATAAAACGCAGGCCAAAGTATATATATGTTACTATACTACTCAAAATATGTAATTAAACAATATTTAAAAATAAAAGTATTTATTAATATGTACTACTATAATTACTAATAATTTGGTACATATTATTACTACTGTAGTAATATGTACCAAATATGTCCAGGATTTGAAATTTATCCTTATATGTTCCGTGTGAGGGAGAATGACCTAATCAGGCAGAATTATAAATGCCTGATCGGGCAGCCTGATAGGGGCCTGACAGGGGACAGGATTCGGTAACCCGATATGGCCCGATTAGGCAACCTGATCGGGGCCCGATCGGGCAACCTGATCGGGCCCATATGTGACACAACGTTACATTTCCTAGTAGGGCCCTTTCAGGCTGCCCTTTTAGAGCCCTACCAGGGCAGTCAGGCAACCTGAACGGACCCTGATCGGGGCCCGATCAGAATTTCTACGCGGGCTTTTGACCGCCGTCTGTACCCACGACATTGCAGCACCCTAACCGAACATCCAAGACCTAAATTTGCGCCGATTCCTCCTCGTGTATCCAGCCAACATTTTCCAACCCTTCTTCATGAGCTCAGCCCCCGTCGTTTCTGCCTCGCTTGTTCTCCACCTTAACCTTTATCGCAAGCGTGCCCTAGTGCGTGTCTCTATATCTCTATCGTCTACACGCCGTCGATTTCAGCCTTGGAGCGTTCTCTCTCGTCCCGCCTACAGACACAACGGGCATCCGAATGCGAATTCGAAGCTGCTGCCGGCGCTTTCAAATTCATCGTCCCCCCTCGATGGAAAAATCCCTTCGGACGGACAGAATTATGAAGAGGCGGTGAGCAGGAAGCTCATCTCGTTTGTATAACGAGATAGTTCGAGGGGATAGTCTCAGTCGGAGAAGTTTCCTTTCTACCCTCAGAATCATCCCCTGTATCCTTCCGCATTATATACGCCTACATATATATATATATATATATATATATATATATACAAATATATGTACCATTCCATTTATGCATTCCATTTATATACAAGGTGAGGCACTCACTCTGTATATAAATGGAATGGTACATTTTTGTATACCCATCTTGTGGAGCACCTCAAGCCGCTTAAAAAACATTGGGCGTCAAAGTCGTTCAAGGTCATTCAAGGTTAGTATCGATGATACAAATCTAAATATATTGCATACAAATATATAATCACTACCAAATATTTGGTAGTGATACTTAGATTCAGATT
>OZ023317.1:20353060-20435560 GCA_964007375.1 Ophion obscuratus
ACACACACACACACACACACACACACACACACACGCGCGCGCGCAATTGTCAGAACACGTTGGTCATATACGTACGTAGAGGAGCAAGGACGAATGATCGATAACGGACTCTCTCACTCGCGGTATTGAACTTCCAGCATAGATTTAAGAACCGAAGAGAGAGAGAGAGAGAGAGAGAGAGAGAGAGAGAGAGAGAGAGAGAGAGACTGAGGGATAAGGGGCATTGGGCTAGAAAGGGCGAGGAAGTTTGAACCAGCGAATATATATATATATATAGGGCGTTTCAATCCGTACCTCGAGAAGCAGCGCATTATTTCAGCTCTCACTCAATTCGTTTTCGCAATTCGAGCCTTCCATTTCCCTCCGACCCACCTTGCATACACCACGTCACAGTAGTTCGGTCGATTTTACAATTAGCATTTCCAGGTCAAATCGAAGTTGTACCACGTACGACCGGGTAGTCCCGTGTACCTACGTTTGTATTTATATATATATATATATATATATATATATATATATATATATATATATATATATATGCATAGGCGGGCGTGCATAATTATCGGTTAATTATTGAAACGGAGCTAAGTAGCCCGTAGAAAATTATCACCGCGACTTCTGGGCTCGGGGCTCAACACGGCGTCTATCATTATCCGCGTTGCGTACACTCACCTGTATACTCGCGGATGTAGATCGCGTTTTCGTTCATACCTATAGTTTTCTCGCTGTTTGCCGCGCCTTCAGTTCGTTACGGGCTTTTGATTATCGCAAAGTCATTTTTCAATTTTATTTCTTTGTATGTGTGTGTGTGTGTATGTATATATATATATATATATATATATATATATATATATATATATATATATATATATATATGTATGTATGTATGTATGTATTTATATAGATAGGAGGGTGTGACGAGAAAAAAAGTCACAATTTTCTTATAGTCATGGACTAGAAGATTAATTGCATAGGAAAACATTTTGCCCTTCCTTCTTGGAAATGAAGGGCCCGACGAAAAAGGGACAATGCTAATCAACTCCGAAGGGAGCCTCGTTATTTTTGCGGTCTTATCTGAGGGACAATTCTTAAGAATTTTTTGCCCGGCACTCTTTTATGTGAAATAAGAGGAAACTATTTTTAAACGTAATTTATAGTATTAATAGTATTATAGTATTATAGACAAAAATTGGAAATTGTTTGCCTTTAGAGGAAGCGCAAAAATATTGTTATTATCTTTATTGATAGAATAAAATTTTTTATTGAAATTTCTCTTTTTTATTGAATTTATTAGAATTGACATTATTGATTAACTTTAGTAAATTATTCGTTCGTTCATTCAATATGTGTTTCTATTTTATTAAACAAAGATTATTCATTCTTTTTTTAAATCATCACATATTTTTAGTAATATATTATTTTATCAATTTTATTAAAATAAAAAGGGTCTATCAATTTTATTAAATTAGAGATTTATTTATTAAATATATTTATTGGTTTATTTATTTCATTAAACCAAATAGTATTTATTAGAGAATTGTTATTGCGATTCTACTCCCTTCCAGCGTGGGTAGAACTGAATGCAGATTTTTTGGGGGAGGAGAGGCACAAAATATTGTCCACCGCGATGGCCAGGCTCGATCAGGGTAATTTTGGATGCATTTTCGTGGTTTATTTTCTTACGGTCGATGGCAATGATGCAGGCGCGGTATCGGTATAATTAGAGGCGTGATAAATAAACGTGTGCGAAACTGGATGTGGTGTCGGTGCATTCCCGAATGGCCGGATCTCAGAGAACTGCTAACATTCCTCTCTCGCTCTCTCTCTCTCTCTCTCTCTCTCTCTCTCTCTTGCAACTTGCTTAATTACTGACATTAACTCGATCGTAACGAGCTCTCGTTATAATCGCACCTCCCCTGTACTCTTCTCGCCAACGTGCATCGTCCTCTCGGGCCTCATGCGATAAAAAAAAATACGCACCGGGCCTGCTGTTATTGCACATAATCGAAAATATTTACCCGCAAATATTCCTCATTCACATCCTTACAGGCATAGCACACTTTAGTATATTTATCTTGTCTCTATCTTTTGCAATCATTTTGTAAATAATTTTATCCACGGTCAATCCGCTTGAATTCGAAGTCCCAGAACGAGCCATACAATAATCGAATATTGTTCTTCGAGTCGAAGAGAGGCAAATCCTAAATTTATCAGTGAATTTCAAAGCCCGAGAACGCTGATGTATAAATTACAATTCGGCACACGAAGCAGACCCTCGTATTTGGGTTCGATTTTCCAATTAGAACAAAGAAACGCGGTGAGGGGGGATAGGGGGAAGCTATAAGTACACTTGCTGACCTATATAGTGCTTTTTGCGCACGTCAGATTGTGTGTCAATTCTGCTGTAAATATATCCATCTACAGCCCTGAATATGCACATTTGTCTATATAGAGATACATGGACGTATATTTTAAATCCTTTATATTTATGTAATTCTGGTTACCAGCTGATGTGGCTGTTTTAACGAATGACAGCTACATCGTGGTCGAAAAAGGAGGATCTTTCGTGAATTTTTGCCTGGGAAAACGATTTTTTCTTAAATTGCTTTATTTTTATTCTGAGAAAATTTGGTATAAATCTTTCTAAACGTATTGTCTAAAACATGACCCCAAATGTTTTCAAACATGAAAAAAAGAAGTATTTTATTATTGCAAAATGTAGACATTTTTTTGGAAAATTCAATTATTTTGTTTCAAAGCATACCATTTTATTGATTTTCAACATTTCTCACTTTTTCTTAGTTCATATTCTGCGTGTGATTGTTAATGAGAGAAACAACTTCATTGGATTTTTTTCCAATCAATTCAGCGGGCGCTACGTGTCACGCCGTCCGACAACAACCGCCGCAACTCGTTTAGAAGACCGTGACATACCTCCGCCATTTTTAAACATTAATGAAAAAAATACGATGTAACGGTCAAAAGTAGAAATGAAACGAACCCTAAGTCTCAAAAATGGTGATGACATTTTTTCTTGAAAAAAGATCATGAAAATCAGCAATTTTTTCCTCGCCTAAATCGCCTTAAAGAGGATGGTAATAGGGGATGAGGATCCTCTGCAAGATAAGAAACACTCGTTCGTCACTTGAGAAAACTCAAATCAAAGAGGAAGCTCCAACATATGGTGCAAAAACCGCAGATTAAAGATAAATTCATGATTACAAGTGATGGTGAAACTTTAATCGCGTTTTTCTCGAAACTATGTTTATTCAAACGGTGTACACGATTTCTCGACATCTAATGCACGGATTGACTCGAATTTTGGTACGCTTATTCAGTGTAATAGTAGTTTGACCGACAGTCTTGTTCATAACATTTTTTTCTTGACCGACAGTCTTGTTCATAACATTTTTTTCATTACCTATTAACAATAATGATGTCAGTTTTCTTTGAAAAATTGGAAGAGAATAAAATTTAATGATTGAAACACGATAAAGTAAAAAAACTGCGTCAAGTCTTAACCAATATTATCTATTATAGAAGAATAACTCGTTTTTTTGTTTCAGATCAACCGGATGGCCAAAATCAAGTACACCGTTCCGTGTCTCTTCTCTTCCCTTGTCATAAGTCCGTTCATTATTAATATCTCGTTATAATATTTGGCACACAATTTTGTTAATGTACAAACAAATCAATATTCAAACGATTTTCCAATAACCTTACTTGTTTTTTCAAAACTATTTCTTAAAATTAACCCTTACTCTCTGGTCGTCACCTAACCCCTTAAGTGTCTGCTACAATTCGCATTGAAAAATATTTATAAACATGGTGAATACAATGGTCTGTGCAGACTACTGGTTAAAAAACGTCCTTCGCGGTGACCACTGCTATTAAAAAAAAATCAAACACATTTAGTTTTTGCATGAAATGATCTAGTGCTTGAACTTGGAAAATGCGAGGAAAAAAAATCCTTCGCTCATGGCCGCGCGACGCATCCATTTTTCGAGATGCTTCGTCCTTACTCAGGTTTGCAGGTGAGAAGCGCGACAATTACTGATCGCTGTAAGTAGGACATCGCATGGACACGTATAGGGAAAAGCAGCCGAGCAAAGTTCGAACTATTCCCGCAACGTGCTTCCCTTCCAGCCATTGCCCGAACTCTCGCGCTCTTCGTATCAGAAACCAGGAAGCCTTTTTACGACTGCGGAATCGACAGCGAAATGCTAATTATAACTGTATCAATTGGTTTTACCAAATGTCACCGCTATTTATACGAAGTGGGGGGGAAGTGCAGTAAGCTCGAAAGAGCTTCTCGTTTGCGAGTGGCCTTTCTTATCGCTCATCGCCTTGGTACGATTAATTAGGAGGATTTAGGAGAATTAGGAGGAATATATACAGGGTGTCCCAGAACTCAACGTTAAGCCGAAACGGAGTGATAGGATTGATTGTAACCATCATGAGAAAAATCAGACAAAAAATAAAGGAGAAAAAAAATAAAGCAGAAAAAAAATAAAGCAGGGCCTTTCAAAGTAGACAAATTTTGAAAATTTTGAATTCATAGTTTAACAAATAGCCTTAATTCTAGGAAACTTGGGTTTGTTTGGGTTTGTTTGGGTTTGTTTCACAATAACCGAAAAATGGTTACAGTTTGACCAAATTTCTAGGTTTTTCTTAAATGCCCATAATTTTCAAACTGCATGGGATAGATTTTTTTTCGGATTTTGCTCATGATGGTTACAATCAATCCTGTCACCCCGTTTCGGCTTAACGTTGAGTTCTGGGACACCCTGTATATATGGAAATATATATATTGATATTATATGGGAAAATCTACGCCATTTCATCTGACTCACGACCTCGACCATTTTTGGCTCCCCTGATTTTTTGTTGTTAAATTGTACCTCATGAAAGAAATATCCACACCATTTTTATATGTTTATCTCTTCTCTTTTAGGAGTTATAATTTTCCAAAAAACGTCGATTTCGGAAGTTTCGGAACCATCCAAACGCTGATAACTCCTGAACTAATTGAGATGTCGACAAACGTCACAATATATATATATATTTTTTTCATTTTGAAGCATACTTTCATTGTAAAAATATGAATAGATTATCAATTATCAATGTCAACGTTTTTATTTCTTCTAGGTGGAAAACTGTTTTTTTTAAAGATGACTGACTTTTTTTATATTTTTCAAAAAATTATTCAAAATAGAGTGACCCATTCTATAATTTTTAAGACTAGTCTCATCGTGGGCCCATTTGAGCTTCTGTTTTTTCGAATTAATTATCGAATTAACCCCCTCTCCGCCCCCAGTAAGAATGCGGGTGGGAGTCGAAATATCGATGGATAAATATTCGGATGGGCTGAAATATCGAATTAAAAAATGTCGAATGTTTGAATGTAGATAGATCAATGTTCGGAGGGTTTATATAGTCGTAAATAAAAATTCCGAATACGAATATCTCGAAGTTGAAATATAGCGAAAAACAAAAACCGATTTAAAAAATATTGAGTGACATAATATCGAATTGCTTATATAAATAACACCAAATAATTCGAGAAGACGAATCTTCGAATTGTAAATATAGCGACGGTTCAAAAAACAGAAATCATTAAATCGAACGGCCAAAAAGTCGAGTGGTTAAAATAGCGAAGGGTCAAAATGTCGAACGGCCCGGATGGCGAAAACTTGTGATCGAGGCCGATAGCGTTAACGGCGGGGTGAAGTTAATTCGGCAAAAAAAGGCATGTTTTTAAGATTTTTTTTTGGCGTAACGAATAGTGTTCGTTTATTGAAAAATTTACATATAATAAAGTAACATTTGAACAACATTCTCCTAAATTTGCATTGCAAAATATTCAAAATTGAGCGAGTGAAAATTAAACCCAGGAGGCGCCTCGAAAAAAAGTTGGTTTGCGGTGTGCACCATAACTCGCAACAGAATCATTTGAAACAAAAAAATCAAAATGCATTCGTTAAAGGAGATGTTTCTCGAGGTCATGACGGGAGGATTTTTTTTTTTCGATCTTTCGATTTTTCGTAGCACTTGGGAACCAAAAACCCGATTTTCGCTAAAAAAATCGGCTAATTTGTTGTTGAAAAATTAGTAATTATTTTAAAAAAAACAAAAAAGCTCTCGACAATACCTGGTGAATTATGTGAAGAAGTACTGTGCAAAATTTCAAAGCGATTGGTCCGGTAGATTTTGAGTTATCGTGCACACGGACTTCAAATATGACAAGTTTCAGAAAAACGGTTTGAAAAACGCAGAAGAGAAGAGAACGGCATAGAGCAATAGACGCTCAAATACTCATAACTTCGTCAATTTTACTCCGATCGACTTGAAATTTTAACACAATATTCTTGATATATTATGCATTCATTTTAAAAATTTTTAAAAAAATGAAAAAAAAATTTTTAATACTTTACCCCGCCCTTAACGGTCGGCCGGGACAGCATCCATACCATGTTCGCCATATTGGCATTCGGCATTTCGGACCATCGATATTTTGCGTCTCGATATGTTGCTTTTCGCTATAGGCGGTGTTACGAATATTAGATACTCGCTTTTTTCTGTTTCGGAGATATGGATGTTATAGATTGTTCCAATCTATATTCGTATGTCTCAAATTGCAGACGATCTGAATATACGTTTTCAGATAAATGTGCTCTCGAATAAATGATACTTTGCTTTATAGTCATTCGATTGTTATTCGATCAAAACATAAAATTTCGAATAATTAAACCTTCGTTATTTTGAGAGTTCATAATTCTGTCGTGTCGAAATATTTGTCGATCTATATTTGGTCCTTCGATATTTTGATCCCCACCCAAGAATGCATTCGAGCCCAGCAAATTTTTTCAACATTTTTCTACTCACGACGATATTCTAGATTCGAAATATCCAGTAAAACGATAAATAATAATAAATGAATAAAAGCGTAAATTTCGTTGCAATCCGACGACGCAAACTTCAGATCTATAAAATGGTAGCCGTTTTTTTAATTAAAAGAAAATATTGCATTTTTTTATAAATTTGTTGATATTTAATGAACATATTTAATGAAAATATAATTTACATCGTTACTAATGACTTCGTCCACTGGGAAGGGCTCACTAGTGATGATGGAAATGATATCGTTCAGTAAATACTAATGAATTTATGGCAAATGTAATATTTCGTTTTAATTAAAAAAAACCGATCGAGCTTTCCGGTAGCATTAATATGTATATGGGTAATTTTAATAATCTTTCAATGCAGATATTCGATCGATTTAGTCAATATATATATATACATACATACATACATACATACATACATACATACATACATACATACATACATACATACATACATACATACATACATACATACATACATACATACATACATACATACATACATACATACATACATACATACATACATACATACATACATACATACATACATACATACATACATACATACATACATACATACATACATACATACATACATACATACATACATACATACATACATACATACATACATACATACATACATACATACATACATACATACATACATACATACATACATACATACATACATACATACATACATACATACATACATACATACATACATATATATATATATATATATATATATATATATATATATATATATATATATATATAACAAGCTCTCGCTCGCGTGTATAACGGGAATGGAATTTAGGATCACATTGCATTGATGACCATACACCAAAATAATTATCAAAAACGTATTTTCTATGTATTAAAACAAAACACATTTTCTATACACTTGAAAAAAATCTATTTTTGATTAAATTCGCTTCATCCTCATAATCAAAACACCGATTTAAAAAATACGAAAAATTAATTCACAAATATTTTTCAATAGAAACATTTTTAAACAAACTCAAAACCATACGCTTTGATGTAAAAAAAATATTTTCGAAACCTGCACACGTTTTCCAAGAAAAAATTCGCCAACATTTCTCTTTTTTCCTCGACCACGAGGTGTAACGCCTTACGTTACATATGTCATTTACTCATGTTGATTCCTACAATTACCCACCTTACGCGTAACAAATAAAATACCTGGATTGCAGTCTACCTTTTCGGCGTCTCGTGCTAAACCTACCAGCTCGATATTAGCCTGAAAAAAAAAACAAATTCACAGAGAGACAGGCCAATTTTCGAATATTGATAAGACATACACATGGGACATTTAAAATTCGCTTATAATTAATTAATTAACTCGTATAGAATCTCAAGGCCCGATGAATTTAACAATAATGCACTCATGATGCCGTTGATTCATAACTCGTTTACTGATGAGTGAAAAATCATATATATATATATATATATATATATATATATATATATATATATATATATATATACAGGGTGTCCTGTAATTAGTGGGTAAACCTGCAACTGTCGATAGGTCAGATCATGTGCTACTATATGCTAGAAATTCAGTTTCGTCCCACGGTTATGGAGATTTTGGGCTTTTGCTATTTTTTGAAAAAATAAATCATCCGCTTTTGGTTTTTTGCATGTCATTTTCACAAATAATAATTTTTTTTACCCGGTTTAAAAAAATATATTATTGGTTAGTTGTTGTATTTAGAGAGGTGTGCTTCTTATCCTTAAATGTTAAGGAAATTTTATGTAAAAAGATCTTATGCATAATTTCCATACATATGAATTCGAACTTTGATCGACTTTGATAGCCTCCGGTGTAAAAAAAAACTGTACTACGCATATCGTGTCAATTACTTTAAAAAGTTGCTCAGTTATTGTCGATTCGTATCATTGATAGAAATGGCCTGCGAAAAACGAAAAGCAGATGATTTTTTTCAACAAATAACATAAAGCTGAAAATCTCGAAAATCGTGGGACTTTTACAAAATTGAAATTCCAGCATACAGTAGGACATGATCTGACCTATCGACAGTTGCAGGATTGTCCATTCATCACAGGTCACCCTGTATATGTATATTTTTTTTGAGATATATGATTCTTGACATCGAGTTCTCATCCCCGCATGGTTCTAATCTCTCTCATAGGCGGTATGACATCAGCCTACTTACCAATTATAGTGTAACATCGCGTAATTGCGGGTAATTAGGAATGATCAAGAGGCAAACGGTTAATTGGAATGGGCCGATAAAAGTATCATCGTGGTTGCGCTGCTAATACATACGCAGTACATGTTTATCGAGGCTGTTGCTGACGCGGCTACGATCTCTTGACTCGATCCTATTTCCGTCCCAGTAGTCCACTTAGTCCGGTAAAAGAGTCGAAAACCTAGCACTTTTAGCGTATAATCAGATTTTTTACTGAAGCTAGATGGTTGCATACTAAAAGTAACCCCAACGAAATTTTGCCCTTCAACTCGCCCCAACCCTTAGAAATAGGGGTTGAAAACTTAAAAATCGTCGTATCTCGATAACGAATAGCGCGATCGAAAAATGTTTCAAACAAAAGATGTTTGGAATAATAAAATACGTATAAAGTTATCCGACGTCCATGTCCGTGTCTACTCCGCTCGCACACGCATCAACCCCGAATTTGGTAATCGTTTTTGTGCCGCCATTTTCAAAGATAGGAGGTTCAACGACGGAAAACTTTATACGTATTTTATTATTCTAAACAACTTTTATTTGAAACATTTTTCGATCGGGCTATTAAAGCGGAATGTACATTTACAACGATCCAAAAATCGATTTCTTTTTTTTTTTTCTTTAAACGATCGAACTATGTATGTAAAATATTTTCCTAGCGTTTGAAAGTGAAATTCGAAAAACGGTGAACTTCAAATGCGTTTTTCTCAAAACTGCATTATCGAAATTGGCATGCAGGATTACTCAAAAACTATTAAGGGGCCAGCCTACTCCGAAAATTTCAAAAAACCGAAAGCAAGCAAGACTTGAAGAAATCGACGATGATGAGCAATCAGGAGGGATTTTGTACGGTGATTTTGATTTATACTATTTCTTTTGGCGAAAAAAATGCGTTTTTTAAAACCTTTTTTTCGTTTTACATCTGCCATTTTTTTATTTTTTGATAAAACTTTATATCCGAGGGTCATTTTGTAGCTGGTGTCATACTGAATCTAATGGACATTGATTATTTTGTTTCAAACAAGCCGTTGCCGAGTTGTGATGGACCTACCTAGCCCACCTATTTTTGAGACGTTACGTCAAACTATAGTTTTTGTACTTAAAAATTAATAAAAGTGAATTAAATTATTTTTAAATGTATTTCAAGACTTTATTTATCAAACCCAACAACTTTTATATTCATATCTTTTATAAAATCCTTCAAAAAAATCGCGAAAATAGCCTTTTTTCGTGGCTCCAAAGTGGACTGGCCCCTTAAGCCGATTAAGTTGAAACTTAGTTGAAATATTGACAATATTGGTACCTTCTACTTGGCGAGGATTATTTTTAAATAATTGAAAAAAAAACAACTACTTTTTTCATCCACATTTTACACGAATCTTGCGTGAAATGTTGATTTTTTGTTGTTGTAAATACGTGCCATTTTCTCAAATTTGCATTTTCTTCATTTTAATTACCATCACATAGAAACTATACATGATCTAACTGAAGAAATGTTTGAACTCTTTTGCAAATCAAAGTCTACGGGAGGCTAGACTGCACGCCGATTCGCAACTCCCGCGGCGACCTAGCTGTAACACTCTTCCACAGCTGCGTCATTTTGATGATGAATTAATTTTTAAAAAATGTTTGGTATACTTAAATATAATATTAAAGTATACCTAAATTTTGATAATTGTAGAATAATGATTTCTTAGTTTAAAAAATCCCTCAATATTGCTTATTTTTTTCCTGTCAAAATGTATATCCCGCCTTAATTATCGAAATACGGCGATTTCTGTTCAAACCCTATTTCTTGGGGTTGGGGCGAGTTGAGGGGCTAAATTTCATTGGGGTTACTTTCAGTACGCAACCATCTAGATTCAGTAAAAAATGTTACTTTTACGCTAAAAGTGCTGGGTTTTCGTCTGTTTTACTGGTCCCTGTCGATCTCTCTCTCTCTCTCTCTCTCTCGCTCTCTCTCTCTCTCTCTCTCTCTCTCTCTCTCTCTCTCTCTCTCTCTCTCTCTCTCTCTCTCTCTCTCTCTCTCTCTCTCTCTCTCTCTCCCTCTTTCTCCCTCCGGAGGTTTCGCTCGACGCTGTAACTGAATTGCATCCGCACATCTTTGGTCGGACGGTCCAGCGGAACGTTAAGAGAAATTAAAATCGACACTAACATTGACCTCCATCCCGATCTTAATTCCTATACCGAGTGAAGCAGCGACCATCGTTGCCGCAGGAATGAGTGAAAATTTCGTACCGCGCTCGTTCTTTTTTTTTTCTGGCGAGATTTCAAAGTCGATACATCGCGTTGCTAAATATCGAATGCCATTTCAATACAGAATGGGAGAAAATAATTTTTCAACGTGACGCTGCGTATTTGCTGGATTTTTTATTGAAAAAATATAAAAAAACAAACAGGAAGAAAAAAGACGATATATGTATTGGCTTGATTCAATAATGGTCCGTAACGTTGTAAAGAGTATGGAGTTTTTTTTCGTTCGGTTTTTATAGCCGTCAGTAATGAGCCGATAATTATAATAGGATGAGAATAATTATATGGATTATTAGTTGTATTATTAGTCACACGGAGAATTTGCGATCGAGAAAGATGAACATAATCGAATTTCGAACAAGAAATGCATCTAACCTTTTTTAAAAATAGCATTGAATTCCATTTATTCAAATTGAAATGCATTTTTACATTTCATTCTTCTCGATGACGGAATCCACAAAAAAAAAGTCTTTCGAGACTGTTTCCCGGAATTTAATTATCTCCATACTGCTGTACTCGAAGTGGAATATTTACTTTTACACACAATACCTTTTTTCAATTATTCAATTATTAATTAATAATAAGACAAAGTAAAGGATAAAAAATGTCCAATAAATTCGACGATAGAAAAGAAGTACAAAAGTGTGATTGCAAAAAAGAGTTTCTCATTACGTCCTTTATTACAGTTGAGCTTAAAAATTTTTCAACTCTTGCTCGTGAGATGATCAAGTTTGTAAATTCCTCGCTGATTATTTACCTCCCTTCTCGGCTCACACTTTTGTGTCGCATCCGTAATTAGGGTTTGTGTACACATATCTATGTATATATTATATGCAAATGGTATACCAGTTATTTAGTGTGGGTAAGGTTTTCTCGCGGTAAAACGAAGGAGGAAAATGCTCACTGCTCCATAATGCAGTTTTAATTATTCTATTTGTCTTTCTGTGCCACGCGGGGGAAGGGGATGGGAGTTGCGAGGGTGGCAAAGTGTTTGCTGAGAGGGCCAGACAGCAGGACACAAGGATCGAGCTTGCTCTCTCTCTCTCTCTCTCTCTCTCTCTCTCTCTTTCTCTCTCTCCCCCTCTCACTTTCTCTCTTTATCCGTCGCCGTTCTTCCTCGTCCATATCGTGAGCTTTTCGTGTTTCTCGTCTTATTCTCTTTTTCTCTTATTCTCTTTTGGTTCCTCTCGCATTCTCGGCGCAGTTCCTTATTTGCTCGTTCGCTCTTAGAATCGTGTGTATAATTTGAGCTTGTAAAATAAAAGATGGAAACACAACACAGTGACGTGTCCGCGCGAGCGAGCGGTCACGTGCAGAACGTAATTACCACAATGCGCAGCGATAATTAGGAGTTTATTAGTCAGGCATTTCGTCCTCTCTCGCGGCTTCCTCGGCCTCCTACTGTCGAGCTGTCTCTTCGTTTCTCTCTGTGTTCCTCTTTTTCTGTCTCCCCCTGCCCTCTCTCTCTCTCTCTCTCTCTCTCTCTCTCTCTCGCTCTTTCTTACTTCGTATAATATTTAAAAAATTTTTTTTAGCTTCGTTTTGTGATTGTTCTTTTAATTTCTTGTTCATTATTGATTTAAAAATCTTGTATTATTTTCGTGATTATTTTCTTCAATATTTAATTCACGCATAACATCTCTGTCCCGTATTATTTTATTTTTAAGTCCCGTATTATTTTCGTGATTATTTCCTTTATTGTTTAATTCCCGCCTAATATATCTGTTTCTCTTCATCGTTTAAAACTATTTTTGTGCCTTTTTTTACGCTTCGTTTTGTTCTTTTTTATTTTTAAATCTTCTATCATTTTCGTGAATATTTTCTGTGTCATTTCATTCATGCATAATATCTCTGTCTCTCTTCATCTTTTTTTAAATGTTTTTGTACCGTCTGTATGGTACGTTTTATTTTATTTCTCAAATTTTCTCTTCGTTATTTATTTTTCAATTTTGTTTTATTCTTGTAGTTATTTTCTGTATTATTTAATTTGTGCATAATGTCTCTGTCTCTCTCTCTCTCTCTCTCTCTCTCTCTCTCTCTCTCTCTCTCTCTCTCTCTATCATATTTAAATGTTGTTTCATATCTCTTTTATGTTTGGTTTCGTGTTTTTTCTTTTCATTTTCTCTCGAATATTTATTTTTCAACTCTGTATTGTTCTCGTCATTATTTTCTGTATTATTTAATTTATACATCATGTCTCTCCCTCTCTCTCTATTTTTCTTTCTCTCTCTCTTTGTAGGCTTATATTTCTATTTTAGAAATGATGTCCGTTTGTTCGTTTTTCTGCGCCAAATTTTTTTGTATGATTATTTTTGTATTCTTTTAAAAAAAATTCCTCGATGTTCTGATGATTTTTGCCATTTTTTTTCTATTATTCCAATACAATATTTGCATTGAGTATATTTGTACTGGTTTGTTGCCCGTTTTTCCTGTGGGCTCACATGCGTACTTGCACAAACGGACACCCACCCGCGAATTCTCTAGGTCGAGTAAATTCTCCCGCCAGTTCTCGCGCGCAAGTCCCCGCGATCGTGTACAACTCGGCACGAACGCCACGAGGGCGGCGACAGCCCGTGACGAAAGATCGTGATCTTCCGTCGCGATGAAAATCCACGCGACGAGGACGCACCATTATCGCCGGATATATCGCGCTACATTGGATTATTATTTCCTGCACGCGGGGTTTTCACACCCAGCGAGGAAAATAAATACAAAAACAAACTCGAGACGAGACCGAGATGGAAAAATACAGACTTAAAGATAGAGACGATAAATTGATAGTCATCAATTGATAAGTCGAGTGCGCCGGATCAGTCAGACGACAAGTTTATCAATACGGGGGGCATTGAAGATGACCAATTTTTTTTTTTCCCGTTAAAGACACACGTCGAAAACAATTTGATAAAAATGACATCGGTACTACCAGTGGGAAATTAATGACAACAGCAAAGTTTGATTTTTGCCACGTACGTTGTTTGTTATTTGTTTCGATTTTAGATAAATGTCAGTGAAACTTGACAGATATATAGATATATACAAATATTTAATATACATAGCGTATGAAGGTATAATTTATAAATATGACGTTGAAATTTGCATCGTTGAGATCCAACGCAAGCTCATTTTTGAAATCATATACTTGCTATCATTCCATTTTTTTTTACCAATTTCGAGCCACGAGAATCTCGCGAACGTTTTTTTTTTCAGGACCATTTTTTAATTATAATTAAATTAAATTATAATTTTATTTCTGGAACTGCCAAAAAACATTTTGGCTATTGAAAAATAAAAAAAAAGGATTTTCGTTGCTTTCCAACAATGCAGATTTCAAGATTGTACGCGAATATCGGTTTGCGCCCACGTGTATGACGAATTTCTTTTTTCGTTTGTATGCCGGAAATGGATTTCAGGATCATATGCTCCCGAGGACTGCATACTAAGGTAGTTCTAAAAGATGCAATTTCTGTAACATGTATATATATATATATATTTTTTTTTAAACACCTTTTGTATATATTTTTAAAAAAACCGTTTTCGATTTAATTAAAATACACATTTACAGTGACATCTCCGTAATAAACATAAAAAATAGAACCAGATAACGATCGACGCTGATAAGACCGTTTTTCATTGAGTATTCACCAAAGCGGTTCGGAAAAAGGCTTCAGCCGTCTTTACGCCATCATTCTTCAAACGTAGAACAAAATTTTAAAAATGATAGATATATGCTCAGCATTGTATTCCAACTCTTAATTAATTAATAAATTAAACCGTTCTCAATTAATTTTTTCAAAAATCGTAACTTTTAGTAATAGTTCGTTTTTTCTTAATTACTTGGTTCGGGTTTTTCGGCTCAATTTTGACCTGAACAATCGAATGCACAGACAGGCTTCGTTTTCACAAAATATTAACAAATAAATTAATAAATACATAAATAAATATATAAGTAAATGAATAAATACATAAATAAATATATAAGTAAATAAATAAATGCATAAATAAATATATAAGTAAATAAATAACTACATAATCTGATGTAAATGCATACGAAAAAAAATGAATTATTTTTTTCCGTTTTGCTAGTCAGCAAATAACCTCGACACTCCACACAATCCTCCACGGATCATTTTTTTTTTTTTTTTTTTTTTTTTTTTTTCATTCACGGCTTACGAACGTGGTTCAATGCTCCTGTTCGTGACAAAGCAATAAATTTGCCCTGTATCGCGAGAGGGTGCGTACGGTGGGTATGTGTCTCACCTGTCTCGTACACCTGCCGCGGGCTCGGTCTCGGCTCGGCCGAGATGACAAACTCTTCTTCCCCCTCGTTCGTCAACGTGACGTTTCTCTCCGTACGCACGTTTGTCGAAATTTTCGCGGCCTTTCTCCCCCCCCCCACGCGCGCACGTACGAAAATTCTTCGTTTTTTTTCCCCCCGTTACGGTACAATTTTTTCTCCCTCAACTATCGGCTTTTGCGTTAATTCGATCACGAGCATTCGCTATCGATCCAGGCGGACGATTACGTCATCCCTACGAGACGATGAATGCGAATCTCATATCGCGCATTTGAAGACACGCGGGCGGCACACGCGCACACACAAACACTCACATGTGAACATCTATACATATACATATATACTTATATATGTATATATATATATATATATATATATACATATATATATATGTGTATGTATATATTTGTGTACTCCGTTTTAAGATTCGTCACGTTTTGTTCCAGCAAAATTCAGCGCGATGCTTGTTATAAAATCGCTCGCTCGACCACTTAACGAGCCTCGTCCGGGCTAATTACAGTACCAAATTCACCTCTCACTAATGCCAGGATTAATCGAGCACGCGGCTGACTCGTTTCATCACCAACACTCTTTTACACGAGTACGTATAACTGTACAAATTTATTTATACGTGTCCATGCATATATGTATACATTTGGGTATGCGTAGGCTCGGTGAATGAAAACGCTGAGCATCTGTCAGACTGCTGCTCGCCTAAACACGCCGGATCATTGTTCACGGTGCGATAAGCCGCGTGATAAAAACCTCTCGGACACTGAGTACAGTCAATTCTTCATGTTAGCAATGCCATTGGCATTTTTTTCATCATCTCATTTGGCTATTATTAATATTATTTTAAACAATGTTATTATTGATAATAATATAATTATTATCGAATTATCATTGACGAAAAAAAAAATGCAATCACTGTCACCGTCCTTGATCTCTCCACTGCGAAAGGAAAACAAAGCACCGAAAATCCTTGATCGTTCAAGTGTATCTTTTTCTCGACGAATATTCACTTCCGGCGTTCACACGGTATGTTATTTTCGCACTCGGAAGATCTGCCGAATCCGCGTGACGGCCAACGGTAACGAAAAAAACGACCGTAAAGAAAACAAAAGTGGGCGAAGAGCGAAAAAAAAAGCAATCGCCAATGCGATTGATGATAATCCGTCGGTGTGTCGTCGGCGCGATCGTGCCGTTATTGTGACGGCGTGCGCGTGTCACGTTGGTCCACGCGGTCGGTGAGTCTCCGTGCGCGGCTCGGGACAAAAAAAAGCGCGTCTATCGCTCCCGTATAACCTCGCGGTCCGCAGTCTGGCTGCGTTGTGTGGGCACGAAGTCGCCGCGGCGGGACGGCCAGCGCGGCGCGGCAGGAGTGACGGAGAGCGCGCGAGCTGGCGGAGGGAGAAAGAGAGAGAGAGAGAGAGAGAGAGAGAGAGAGAGAGAGAGAGAGAGAGAGAGAGAGGAGGTAAACACGAGTGGGACAGGACTGTCGGCGCGCCCGCGCTGTGCTGGCGTGATACCCACACAGCGAGAGAGCGAGAGAGGGATAGAGAGAGAGAGAGACACGCGCGCCGCGCCTCCCGCTCACATGTTGTATATGTCTCCTTTGGATCGTGCCAGCCGCGCGCGCGACTCCACGCCAGTATACGGCACAGGCGAGCGCTTGGCAGCGAGGAGAGTGAGGGGAGGATTAGTCGACAAAGGGGGGGGGGGAGTGGGCGTGATCAGGGGCGTCAACGATGCGCGGAGGTGGGTCGCGAGTTAGTCGCGAGATCCGCGCTTGTTATGATTGTTATGAGTGTCCAAGCTACCTCCGTGTGTGGGGAACAAGCCTGGCCGGGGTACGTACGCCAAGGTGAAGCCGCGGGGGGCGGAGGAGCGCGGGGGGGTTGGAGGTGAAGAGGCCGATCGCTCTTTCTCGCTTCGGAGGGCATCTGTAATATAGCCTCCTCCCGTACACCCTCCTCAACCCGCTGTATAGAAGCCTGGTTAACCACCCGACCACCCTCCACCCCGATCTACCAAGGCTACCAAAGCCGACGAGCCCCCTTTCGAACTCGAGAGAACGGCACACGTACCGAACATAGCAATCCAGCAGCAACCCTTCGTACATATAACCCCCCCCCCCTTTTGTCTCTGCGCTCTCTTGCACCCTCTCTCACCTCTTTTGCTCGCTAACCCTTGCTTGCTCGGAGCTCCGATCCAGCCCACGCCGCGGCTTCGATCCCTCATCGACCATTCCCTTCCATGAACGAGAACGAGCTCGTAACCGTGATGCAAATCAGCCGGGAGGCTGGGGCCGTGTACCGCGGGGGGTACTCCCGCCGGCGAAAGCCCAGGGTGAACTGCTGAGGTAACCAGAGCGGAGGACATCCGGAGAGGAGAGATTGGATCGCCCGCCAACTATACCCCTCGGACCTCTCTGCATCGAGGCTCCCAAAACGCACCCCTCTTGCCAGGCCTCGATCGCCGATTCGAGGCAGAGAGAAAGAGAGAGAGAGAGAGAGAGCCACTCGCGAAATTCTAGGACGATGAAAAATTTCGACACCGGGAAGCCACGACACTCAGGCCCCCGATGTTTGATTTGCCAGTACCGAGAAGTATTGCCTCGTTTTCCTACTATCGAAGCACCGTTGCTCCCGGTTGGTTCCACGAGCCGATGGCAAATTCTTCACGTCCGATGCGGTGCTGGTCCATTTCCGCGATTGGCTTCATTCGGGAGAAAGGTTATTCACGGGGATGCTAACTGGGAAATCATTAGCCCAGGATGATGGCAGGTCAGCCACAATGAACGGATCATTCGACGAGCCTAGGTGCCTTCCAGCCAATGCCGTGTCTTCCGTTTGACTTTCATGACTTGTCGATGAGAGCCAGACGACGCTCGAATGAGAATGGACAACACTAGAGGTGCCAAACTATCGGACGCAGCTTCTAACTGGTCTTTTACGAATCTACAATCAAGTCTCGGACACGTCTTGATGATCCATCCTCTGCGGAAAATGAGGCTTCGGGCTATCGAAGAGTTCCACTTCAACCGTAAGTTCAACCGATCGATCCGCAAGAATGATGGTCGACGAACCCGACGAGGAGTTTCAGAGGCAGTTGGCAGTCTTTGGTAATGAGGATCCCCCTGTAGGGCCCCTTTCCCAACTGCCTTCGCACGATGGTCTCCCGAACCTGCGACCACCACGCGAATGTGGAATTTTCGGCATTCGTGCTGCCATTTCGTTCTGGAGATTAGTTTGGCATTGGCCGCAAGTGAAATAGGCCCAGGCAGTGAAACGTTCCAGCGGCAAGGCGTTGAAGGACATGATCGGGTCCAAATTCCTACCAGGCTGAAAGCACAACCGGTTGCTTCGTCGTCGTACCGATTGTGATGATGTATCAACGCCTGGTTGATGGATTGCCGCGCTCTTTATTCGAGTTCTACTTATCCGCTAACGCAACAATTTTCCACTGCCTTCGTCAAATGATCATGCGAGCCTAATAGCTACCTCTATGGTGCACTGCCTAGGGGAGCTCGGAACCATGGAGCAGTTACCCGGAGGGTTTCTGGTGCGGATGAGCAGCGGTTAGATTGGAGCAACGATATGATTTGTAAAACACCCCTCTCGATGATGAAACTGTGGACTCGCGCTCGCAAAGACGAGGTCGCAGACGAACGAGAAACACGCAATCCCCTCCGATATATCTACACGGATCGGCAAGCACACGCCTCGCCTTTCGGGCACCGGAGCATAGCCCGAGCGTCACGCCAGCTGACAGTAAATTAATGTTCTTATTTACAGGTCCCGAAGCTCTCTTCTCCACCCTCTTACTACACGGATTTGTTATGGACTGCCATACATCTCTCTTGCTCCCCAGCCGTTTTGCCACCCTCAGGCATCCGTTCTCTTATCGATCGTGAACACACACACACACACACACACACACACTATACTACAAGTGCCCTTCCTCCCGCCTTCTCCTTCTCTCTCTTGGCCAGCACGCGGACAGCGTTGATTAAGGTGACGTCGAGGAAAGGGTCTTAGTAGCGCTTGCCATTGTTTTCGCGTCTGAGCGTCGAACGAGGCGCACTCGGCGATCCTCTTGCTGCTGCCGAGGGACCCCATCGAAACCAGATGTTCCGAGAGGCTGTGGTGTATCAGCCACATTGTCAGAGTCAATGAACCAAAATGTGAGCCCAAGATCCACACCAAAATTGGTCTTTATCGGACCCGGACGATCGTTGTAATAGTTCGTTACGTCACTGAGGAATTCTATTCCGAATCGTAATCATCGTAATACCAATGATTCGCTGTGACAATCATGAAGCTACGCTCATCAGCGTGCCAATACACTGATTCTTGCGGCAAATCATGCGTTCGTATCTTTCAATCATGTTCAAAATGTTCGTAGCGTTCAATCATGTTCACACAAACGCCTATTGGAGATTGATCACAGAAAATGTTCAGACCCCGCATCAAATGTCATCAATGATATCCACCCAAACGTCAATTGAAGAATGACCACAGTATAATTTCAGACTCACTGTAAACTGTCATCAAAGTAGCCTTCAATGATATTCACCCAAACGACAATTGTAGAATGACCATAGAATATTTCCAGAATTAGCATCAAATGTCATCAAAGTGTCTTTCAATGATATTCATCCAAACGTCAATTGGAGAATGGCCAGAGAATATTTTCAGCATCACCATCAAATGTTACCAAAGTATCTTTCGATTAGATTCACCCAAACGCCAATTGGAGAATCACCAAAGAACTTTTCAGAATCACCATTAAATGTCATTAAAGTGTCTTTCAATGATATTCACCAAAACGTTAATTGGAGAATGGCCGGAGAATATTTTCAGCATCACCATCAAATGTTACTAAAATATCTTTCAATCAGATTCACCCAAACGCCAATTGGAGAATCACCAAAGAACTTTCCAGAATCAGCGTTAAATGTCATCAAAGTGTCTTTTAATCACATTCACCCAAACGTCAATTGGAGGATGACCACCGAAACTGTTCCGACTCAGCATCAAATCTCACCAATGATATTCACCCAAACGTCAATTAAAGAATGACCATAGAATAGTTTCCGACTCACCATGAACTGTTATCAAAGTATCTTTTGGTGATATTTACCCATACGACAATTGGAGATGACCATATAATATTTCCACAATTAGCATCAAATGCCATCAAAGTATCTTACGATAATATTCACCCAAACGTCAATTTGAGAATCGCCACAGAATATTTCCAGAATCACCATCAAATGTCACCAAAGTATCTTTCAACCAGATTTACCCAAACGCCAATTGGCGAATCACCAAAGCACTTTTCAGAATCACCATTAAATGTCATCAAAGATATTCATCCAAACGTCAATTGGAGAATCACCACAGAACTTTTTCAAAATCACCACCAAGTGTCATCAAAGTGTCTTTTAATGATTATCACACGAACGTCAATCGGAGAATCACCACATATACTTCCAGAATCACCATCAAGTGTCATCAAAGTGCCTTTCAATGGAATTCACCCAAACGTCAATTGGGGAATCACGCGCGCATAATGCCAATTACCACGCTGGGACCCGGGGAATCAGTGTAACGTGTCGTATACTCCCTTCTCGATCAAAGAGACAACGCAAAAGCATTGAATACTAAAAGACCGAAGAAGATCGAGGGGTTCCGAGGTATGCGTTTACAGTGACAAAAGGGATGAAAAACGAGACAGAGGAAAGAGGGTTTCACGTGTTGGAACGAATGTGGAAAGGCACGGTACGGATGTGCCGGAACGTGCCGAGATCTCAACGACGGGAACACGCGACAGGTAGTTGTTTCTTCGTGTGTATAACGTGTGGAGGAGAAGCGAATGAATGAAATACACGCGTCCCTTTCTCAATCCTCTTGCCTTCCATCGCCCTCGCTCTTTGGGAAAAGTCAGCTGGTTTGCTTTTTGCACGCTGATGCCTTCTCCACCCCTTGTGACGTCTCGTTTGCTCTTCCGCAACATGTATACACGTAGGATACGTGTATAGGTGGTTGCCATGCTTGTGATCCGTCGATGGGCGGTGAGGAGACGCGAGTGAAAAGCCGATGGAAAGTGAGAAAGGAAAGAGGATCTCTGTAGCAAGCCGGTGGCCTGAACTTGTAGGAATCCACGTTGGCAGGATGCGGGTGCTCTCTCTTTCTCTTTTCCCTAGTGGATTCCACTCTTCGCGATCATTCTCTCTTCGTCTCGTCCTCCAGCAACAACATTGTACCCTCTCTCTCTCTCTCTTGTTCTCTCCCTCGGGAACTCTCAGCTTTCAATCCCTCCTGCCGATCGAGCATCTCTCTCTGGCCTTCTCCATGGCGGTTTATTTTCCCCTATATAGATCCGTTCTCGCTCGCTCTCGCGAACTCGAGGGGGGAAGTTCTTCGTCACCCAGGATCGTTCTCCCGTGGCCGTATTTCACGGTCCTTGTTCAACACCCCAGGTAGGGCATGAGCTCCGACGGACGATCCTGCTCTTCCGCCACGTATACTCTAGCTCTCTTCTCCCCTTCTCGCCTTTTCACCTCGCCACCCTCTCCGTCTCGCTCTCTCTCTCTCTCTCTTCCGCCGTGCGCCTTCCCTCTTGTTCCACCGAAGCTTTCCATTCAGACCTCCTTCGTCTTTCGCCCCTTTCCAGCTCCCCGCGTGTCCGATCGATTAAAACTACAAAGTGTTGGCCTCTCCATCCGTTGGCGGTACGCTCATTCGTGGTCTACCACATTGCCCCGCTGAGATCTATAGATATAGATCCTCGTATGGGTGCACACGGACGCTCAGGCAGGCCACCATGGAGGTGTTCGCTCGTATAGAGCCACCCCACCCTAGTCTCAGGTTCGGCACTGGGTTACCAACTCTTTTCCAACTCACGGTCTCTTTCGCTCCTCCGGGTTTCGCCTCTTCTTCTTCTTCTCCTCATACCACGTCACCTCTGGCGGATCCCTAGTAGCCGTATACGCCAAGTGGCTGCCGCCACCAACACTTTCAACCCCTCGACGATGGCTCACCCGCAGCGGGCAAGCTTTTTTTTTCTTCTTTATCGGCGGTAGAGGAAAATCTCCCGTTTCCTCACTCCTGTCCTCTTTAGCTCCCCTCTTTCAAACTCCCTTTCTCTCTCTCGAGGCATTCATGGAGACTCCGCTCCACTTCCTGATAATCTCTGCGTAGAAACCTCCCGTCCCAGCGGGAACGCCGCTTTTCTCCGCTTCTGCTTCTTCTTCGTCCTCTCGCTCTCACCAACGTCCGGAGGATTGCTCCACGTGCTTATTCTTCGATGTCTAGCCCACGCGTGACACTTTTGCTCTCGCCGACCCGACGGCCCGTAGACACCCGACCGTGCCACGTATGGACATATCTATGTCGTGCGCACCCGGTGTTTACCCACTTTCAACGCTTTACGCCACCCGGACTTATTCGCTTAGCGGGCAATCCTGATCTGGACACTTCTCCGCAAGGGCCGCGATTATCCGGGATTTTTATGGACTTCTTCTTCTGGCTTCTGGGGGAACTTTGGGGAACGTTGTGGCTTGGAGGAAAACGCCGGGCGATTAAGAACTCCCGAGCTTAACGGAAGTGATGTCACGTATTGCACAATCTGTGAGCCCGCTTGGAGGGTGGCTAATGAAGCAATGAACAACTACGATGGTGATCGCAGCTACGGCGATCTTCGGTGTCAGCGTGTCGCCAATACTTGGAGACCACTTAGCTGCCTGCAGGGATTGGAACATCAAGTCCACAGGGTGTAATGAGGAACATCGGGAACACATCGGAATACTTCCACATACCTGATAAACCTGGAGGTTTCCGTTCGTGGAACTTCACACATACTGCATGAGAAAGGTAGGTGAGTAGGTCTTCAGAAAATATAACTTTAGGCATGCGATTTATATTTGCCATCCATTGGAAAAAAAAACATTGAAAAAAAATTTCCCACATAGTTAAGCAAACTATTTGTTTCCATCGAGCTTCCCCACATATTCTGAAGGACATCGCACGCCATTGTCCTTCAGAGAAGATGGCGTTGTCCCAGGTCAAATCCTCCATTCTCACATCCCAAAAATTCAGGCAGAAATCTCCAGCCGTTTCGACGTCAACTTCCCCCGAAGACCAAAATGCCCAAAAGTGATAGTCATCCCGTCAGCATCCTCTTCCAACCCAACCAGCTTCACTTCCGTCCGAAAGAGACGAACGTAGAGACAGAAACTACAATTCTACAGTACTATCAAGATGTCATTTGAGTTTGAAACACATCAATACAGCTCAAACTTTGTGGTTCTTCGCGATCACACTTGACTTCTCCCAAAAAAAAACACTGGCTGCCGTCACACTTGATACGACGGTCCGACGTGCGAGCTTTTTTCGTGACACTGTTGGCCGAGAGGTTGACGCTCTTGACGGCAGGCAAAGATTGATGGCGTGCGCATTTGTGTATCTCCGACGTTGCAGAAGGGCAAGATATAAAGCAAAAGCGAGAGAGATGGCTAGAGAAAGAGAGAATGAGGCGCGATTATATCCCGAGGGCCTCCAACATCGCTCCTGGGCCCACGGCTGCCGCTTCTCGGCCGTTTCAAGTTCGCGTTCTCTCGCTCGACGCGGATAATAACAGAGTCTCAGTCGCGAAGCCCAAGCGCTGTTTACGAGCCTTCTTCCCAGAAGTATAAACCCCGAGTTGTTCGGAGCCCTCTCGTGTCTTCTCCACCACTGCCACCACCATTATGGCATCCTCATTCCTCTTTCTTTTCACCTCAGCGCTCTCTCTCTCTCTCTCTCTCTCTCTCTCTCTCTCTCTCTCTCTCTTTTACTCTCTCTCGATTTTTTCCTCCATCCTTTGTCTTCCTTTTATTCCTTTTTCTCGGATTGCTCTCTCTCTCTCTCTCTCTCTCTCTCTCTCTCTCTCTCTCTCTCTCTCGCTCCCCCCTCTCTCTCTCTCTCTCCCCCTCGCTCCCCATCTCGTTCTCCTTCACGCCGTCATACGCGGTAGACCGTGCTGCTGTTTCGCGGCTAATTAATGCGACGTCCCAAACAAAGTTGCTCGGCTCCCCGCGACACCCTCGCAGGCCCTGGCCGCCCTTCTCCCTCTTTACCAACTAAGCCCTTCGTACGCGCAGGGAGACTTTAAGTGCCTCGACGCACACTCATTTTGATCCTCGATACAGAATGAATACCGGCGAAAATAAGATAAAGACCTACGAGAAAACAGAACGCAGCGCGATAATGACGAGCCACTCCAAAGGAATTTAAATATATTCACGAGTTTGTGCGGTCATTTCACGAGAAATAAATGTTGACGTACCAACAAGAGTGCGTTTGTGATGATGATCGAAAAATTAGGGTGACGGGCGTACGATAATTTTGTACTTAGGAACTCGAAGTTGTGTGATATTTTTGGATGAACATTGCACGGGTTCCATTTTATGACATAGACGTATTATAAATGGTATGTGTGAATATCATTATTATGAGAGTGAATATCATCATTGCCATTGTTATTATTACTACGATCATTCAAACCATACCCATTATTATTATTTATTATGTGCGACAAAGCTCCAGTGCGGCCGAAAGCATACAAAATATTATTATTATTATTGTTGTTGCTGTTATTTTAATTGCCATTATGTTAATTTTTGTGAATATTTTTTTTATGACCGACAATAATAATAATAACAGTAAATAATAATAATTTATATTATTAGTAATAAGAATAGTAATAATAGTAATCATTATTATTACTCGTAATAATAGTAATAATCATTATTATTAATATTCGTAAAAGTAGTAAAATTAATCATTATTATTCGTATCAATAGTAATAATAATTATTCATATTATTATTCCTATTATCGCTCTTGGTATTAGTATTATTTTTTTGTTTTTCCTTGGGTACACGCTTTTCGCGTTTGTTACCTATTCTTTTCCCCTCACTGTGCCTGTTTCTTTCCTCTACTGTTTACTCTCCTTTTTTCTCCATCTTTCTCACTGTTCCCCCCTCTGCGGCCGCAGCCGACTTCCCCCTCTGTATTATATTCATCATGACATTTTCGTCATGGGTATAGGGAAACTGCGGAAAACCTACACCAATACAGCCCGGTCATCGAGTTCGCCCCCCAGTCGTGGAACTAGTCTTATTTCGCCGCGAAATGCCGAAGAAAAACATTTCACGACGAAATGTACGCGACTGGGATTCGTACCCGGGACCTGCCGGTCCGCTGGTTTAGTGGCAAGCACGCTAACCACTAGACCATCGCACCGGTCTCTCTTGGTATTAGTATTATTAGTATCATCATTACCGTTCTTTCTACTATTATTATGATTGTTATTATTGTCATCCCGATCATCATCATCATCATCATCATCATCATCATCATCATCATCATCATCATCATCATTATTATTATTATTATTATATATGACAAAGCGCCTTTGCGTGCAAAAGTATCGCAATTTCCATTAAAATGATGCTATCCCACGAAACCAGCAATCACCGTGAATGTTTTCCGACTTTTTAGCCCAGCGTTCTCCAATCGATTCTCAACAAAGTAGCAAACTGTAAGACATTGTGTTGCAGTTAATGCACGACCACGCGAAGTCTCGGGCAGGCTCTTAAAAAAAGTGCGGTTTCTTTGAGATGGGGGTCTTTTGGCATAAGAAGAAAGGTTCATTCTCGTGCAACGCATGACCACGGAACACCAAACGAATTTCTGGAGGGCGATTCGTTCGTGTACAGATACCGGACGTTTGAAAATTTCGCAACTCGATGAGCCGGGAGAATTTTTGGTCAATGAGATGCTCGTGTGGTTGTTTTTTTTTTGGATCTGCACACGAAATGTGTTCCGGAACAATGCTCGTATTCGACAGTGATGAGTCTGCGATGGTCCTATTGGCCCTGCCTTTAAAGTGCCTCTTGCGAAATTTACTCACTCGATCTTCGTGTCGTGTGGGCTGAGCACGGGGAGGGGGGTGAAAAAAAGGTTTTCCCGCGGTGTGTCATTACGAACGTCAATCGTGCGGTGAGAGGCCCATCCGAACGGCCACGATTATATTATCGACAAATTTTGGGGCAAACGTGAAATTCTCAATATCCGGTGAATCGATACTGGGGCGCCGGATCTCACGATCCTCAAAATCGTAGGAGGGAAACTGAGATCGCGTATTCGTGGGGATGATTTAAAGTGAGCAAAAATGTGCGGTGGAATTGCGAGGATCTGTTGGTCGTTGCGCGCGATCCGACGGCTCGGATTGCCCGTGTCCAGAGCGAAGCTTGATGCTCGTCTGCGAGCAGGGAAAAAAGTGAAGAAGCAGAGAAGAAGAAAGAGAGAGAAAGTGGGGCTGATTTATTAATTACCCGATTCGAATGAACTGTCACAAAATATTGAAACTATAAAAAGAATGAAAAATAAAAATTACAGTGATGAAAATAAACAGGAAGAATGAATGAGAAATGGATAGTAAATAAGACGAATGTAAATGCAAGCAATAATACGAAATCTTGAAGAGAAGAAAAGGTAAAGTGACGAAAAAAAAAAACAGAAATTACAGCATGGATAAAAATCTAAAATGAAAAAAAAAACAAAGCAAAATGGTAAAATGCAATAGGAAGTGATAAAAGCCAAGGCAATTAAAATTTACAGCCGTGGGAACTAAAAATCTGGAACGATCATGGAGAAAATAATTTGGAAAAAAATAATCAATCAATATTCAATAATCAATAATCAATAATCAACAATCAATCAATAATAAATCGATAATAATCAATAATCAATAATAATCAATAATCAATCAACATTGATATGTTTATTGTGCCATTGTACAAAAAAAAATTACGACAGAGTTTGCCGAGGGCACAGACTTTCGAATTTTCCCGACGACAGATAACGAATAATTGATAACAAAACCAAATGAAAAGAACCGTAACGGTGTTGTTAAAATAATACATAAAGTCAGATAACCGGATACAAGCTATACCAAATCTTACGTACCCATTGAAAATCAAGGAAAATTGCCCAAAATCACATTAAATCAAACAATAGCATACAGATCACACCACATTTTCGAAAAATCATACAACCTAATAAAAACAATATCAGAAATGATACACGAAATCGAACAGGCCGCATCAATGATAATAAATCAAATGGATCGCATCAAATGATATGAAAAGAAACAGATCGCATCAAATTATACAAAATCAAACGTCTCACACCGAGCTCTACGAAAACATACAGATTATCCAGAAACGCAATAAAAATGAAACAAAATTGTAAAATCAGAGAGAGATCCATTGATTGAATGATAAAACACGAATAAAATCAAAACAACGATGTGAAAATATCGTATGAAATCAGATAATTGAGCACAAGCCATAGATCATACATACCCATCGAAAATCAAACTAAATCACACCAAATTAAACAAAAACATACAAATTGCACTACATTTTCGAAAAACCATACCATGTACAAAATAATCCAAAATGAAAAAAAAAACAATTATGCGGATTCTGAATTATACAAAAGCGAACAGATCGCACCAAATTATATAAAATCAACCGTCTCACACCGAATTATGCGAAAACATACAGATTACGCAGAAACGCAATAAAAATCAAACAAAATTGTAAAATCAGAGAGAGCGATCCATTGATTGAATGATACAAAACGAATAAAATCAAAACAACGATTCAAAAATATTATATAAAATCAGATAATTGGGCACAAGCCATAGATCATACATACCCATCGAAACTCAAACAAAATCTCACCAACTTCAACAAAACCATACCACATACAAAATAATCACAAATGAAAAAAACAATTATGCGGAATCTAAAATACACAAAAGCGAACGAATGGCACCAAATGATATAAAATCAAACAGATCACGCCAAATTAAACAAAGACCTACAGATTATGTCAAGACACAAAAGAAATCAAACAAAATCATGAAATCGGAGAGAGATCAATTCATTGAATGATACCGAGGAATAGAGTGCGAGAGAGAGCAAAGGGAGCGAGCGCAAGCGACGATCGGAGTCGTGATTAAGTGGTAAGGGACCACAGTAGAATTTTCAAAGAATCGATTTTTTTCTCGCTAAAACGGTGCCTTCTCATCATAAGAATAAGTTACTATTCGATTTATAGCGAGACATTTTTTTTCGCCGACTTTGAGCGTATAACGTAAGTCCACCTCAGGCACGGCCATAGAGTACCTAAAACTTTAAATGCGTTTTTCTGGAAATAGCTTTTTTCCAATTGGCGTGTCAAATAACTTCAACAATTTTCACTTGATTTACTTCAGATTTAAAAGTTATGTTCATAATTGCATTTCGCAGAGAAGTACGTATGGAATTTCTGATTAATCGAAAACTTTTCATTTTATGAGCAGTTTTATACAAAATTTTTCACTGTAAATTCATTCAAATACCTACAAATTTGGAATAAAACAATTTTTTTTTAAATTACGCACGTACTTCTCTAGGTATTCTAATGCAGGTTGACGAGAATTTTTTTTTGTTATAGGTAAAAAAAATTCGATGCTAAATACCACGCCGCGGAGCACCTAAAGACAAAGATAACAAAAGAAAATATTAGTAGTCGGCCATTTTGTGCATCGAAAAAAAAATCGAACAGCTTGATATTCATATTAAATAGAATATAGTATAATTTAAATTGAATATAGAGTAATTAACTTTGAGTGAATCATTTTTTCATACGAAAAAAATTGTTAAATTCGCACATGATTTTATACCCATTACTGTGGCCTAACTCCTGAAATCGTCCTTGGGAATCAAGGCGTGTACAAAGATTTCGCGCCATATCGGCGTACGTTCCAAGGGATCCCGTGTCTTCGATCCAAGACGTAGCAACGCTCGTGAGCGCCACCTTCGGCTAACCTCCAAAACGTGGCAACATCCTCGCGATTCTCCACGGGCGTGTTTGGAAGCGTTCCTCGGGTACACGAACACGTTGTCCGGATGAGCGAGAGGCGTACATCGCGGATGTGCGTCGAGGCAGTCAATTATTGTCAAGCAGCCGATGTAGAGGTCAAACGGGTTGTCGGTCGAGGTGGCCGCTTTGATTTCGTCCCCGTCCATGGCCGCCGTGATGCACGCGAGCGCGGGTCTACGCTTCGAGCCCTGAGGAGCAAAAGGTCTCGACGAGCAGAGTCGAGGCAGGCGAAATCGCATCAGCTGGGGGGTGCGGGGGGGGGGGGGGGGGTTGAAAACGAAGGGTCCTGCCATCCTCGCGAGTGTTTCTGCATCGTATCGGCCATACGACGGATTCTCGAGGTCCGTCGAAAGCCGGTGCAACAGCCCTTTGGATCCCCTTGGCCCTTACTTCGCCCCCGTTCCCTTCGGGGTGCAAGGGCGGGAGGAGGAAGGGATGAGAACTTCGAGAGACGCGGGCACTGGAGAGAATCGCCATTGATCCTTCGCCCGGTCCTCCCCTCCTTCGTCGTCGTCAGGAATGACTCGTCGATACATATATACATAGAAATATTCATATGTATGTGGGATATAGAATTAAAAAAAGGGGGACCAAGTTGGCGGAGGAACGAGTAGAGAGTATGAGAGTGTCGGACATTGTTCAAACTTTCGAAGTTTGTGTAAAAAATTTGGAACAAGGGAAACGAGACAAAGAAAGGAGTGTGAGGAGAGAGGCGACTGAAGACGGACGAGAGAGATCGATGAAAAAAGGAAGTTGATTAATTAACGGATTAATCTTCTTTTATTATTTTTTTTAAATTCCTATATCAAGCGAATTAATGAAACGAAATAAATCGAATAATCATAAAATCACTAAACTAAACGAACTAATGTGTCGTGAGAAATAAATAAATAAATAAAATAAACGAAAAATGTATTAAATTAAACGAATTGACGAATTGATATAAACGAAAACAACCCTCTTTATCGTCGTCGTCAGGAATGACTCGTCGATGAATATATACATACACATCTTCATATCTATGTGGGATCTAGATTTAAAAAAAAAATTAGTTTAAAGAAAAAGAAGAGGGGAATAAGGAAGATGAAATGGGGACCAAGTTGACGGAGGAACGAGTGGAGAATCTGAGAGCGCAAGAGATTGGGGACGAAGGAGAAATTTGTTTGAAAAATTTGGAATAAGGAAGATGAGAAAAAGAAAGGAGTTTGGGTAGAGAGGCCATCGAAGACGGACGTGAGAGATCGATGAAAAAAGGAAGATAATTCATTAACGAATTAATCTTTCTTTACTCAATTTTTAAATATTTTTATATTAAGCGAATTAACGAAAAGAAATAAATAAGTAAAATAAACAAAAAAATCACTAAATTAAAAGCATTAATGTAACGTAAGAAATAAATAAATAAAATAAACGTAAAATGCATTGAATTAAACGAATTGACGAATTGATCTAAACGAAAACAAAATTTATTAACGAATGACGTTGAAATTTGCACCGTTGGAACGCAACCATTTTTTTATCTTTAATTTTTTTAAATCATTATAAGAAGGATTTTTTTTGCAATTTAAGGTCATACATCTCTGATAAGAATACGTAAAAACGCTTGGGGGCCGTCCATATATTACGTCATTCTAAATTTGGGGGGGGGGGGGGAGGTTCGTCTGCGGATGACGGTAAATGATGGATGGGGGGGGGGGGGCTTTTCGAAATTGACGTCATTCTTGTGATACCAGTTACTTCAAAATGTACAATAGTATATTGTACAACTAGAGTGGTTTCCCCGCATGAGTGATGAAAAATATTTTGCAAGTACCTAATGGTATTAATTATTGAACTCATTATTTATTTATTTATTTATTACATAAGGTTTGTCTACATTATATTCGAGAACTTCAAATAACAGCGTGCCTATGAAAATAGTTCGATCGAGCCAAAATGAATATGGGGAGGATACGGAGATATACCCGTGATCCAGGATTTGCAAGAATGGGTGAAAACTCCGTGGGAGCTATCCAAAGAAAACTAAAGAATAGGAAAGAATAATATTATTATATTAATGAAAATTGCCAAAATACAAAATAATAAAAGATGATTCTATAACAAAATGTGGGAGCTATCCAAAGAAAACTAAAGAATAGGGAAGAATAATATTATTATATTAATAAACATTGCCAAAGTACAAAATAATAAAAGATGATTCTATAACAAAATGTTTTAATGTTACCCAATTTTTCTCAAATCCGCAAATGTTTTAATTTTGCCAAACTGGTAATGACGTCAGTTTTGCGAGAGGGGGGGGGTCATTAGGAAATGACGATAGGATGATTGTAGGGGGGGGGGGGGGGGTCGAAAATCAGCAAAAATCGATAACGTAATATATGGACGGCCCCTTGAGCAAGTTTTACAGCCTAAATTGACCTTTAAAAATATGAACGATTAAAATAAATAAATTTTCGTTGCATTTCACGGATGCAAACTTCTACATCATACAAGCGATATCGCTGACAATTCATATGTGATCAATTTCGCAATCATTATCGATTTTGTCTATTTTAAAATAAACTTAATTTGTTGAAAAAGATCAATGGGACTCCCGCTCTTTAGTCCTACACATATATATATATATATATAATTGCATGCAAAAGTGTTCGGCCAAAGATAATATTGTGATTAAGTAACGTTTAGAGGCTGCAAAATGGAAACACAAATATATCATCGTAAAGTTCTTTTATTATGCAATCAAAATATGTAATTAATAAATTGTTCATAACGATTACCAATTATTTGTAAGAAACATAACACGTTTTGCTGCTTCATAAATGTCCGGCCAAGTTCCAAGAAGATATAATTCGCTTCGCTTTGTTTACGTTATCAGTCGCGAAATCATGTAAACATTGAGAGCTCCGTTCCTTTGGCATTGTACGATGAGTAACACTCAGTCAAGATGTCGAAACGCACGTCTTCATATATACGTAAAGTGGTTATCAAGTTGCACAACGGAGGCAAAGTTTCACGTGAAATAGCTATTATTTTGGCGATTGGAAAATGGACTGTTAACGATATAATAAATAAATTCAAGACTACAGGTACTGTAGAAGATACATCCTGTCTTGGGAGACCTAGGAAAGAAACTAATCGTGTCGATAAAGTGATTAAAAGGAAGGCTGTCTCAAACGTAAAAAAGAATGCTGCAATCATCGCACGTGAATTACGCGAAGAAAATTTGGCTGACATTAGCCAAAATACTGTTTCACGCAGACTGACAGAAGTGGTACTTTTTGGACGTGTTGGAGTTGAAAAACCGCTCATCAGTAAACAAAATTAAGAAGGTCAGATTAGAATTCGCGAAAAAATACCAGAGCTGGACTTGTTGAAGATTGGAAAAAGTGCTGTTCTCAAACGAAACTAAAATTAATTTGTTTGGAAATAATGGGAGAAGGTACGTTCGACGCCCAAAAGGAACTAGAAATGATTCGCGATATCAAACGCCAACTGTGAAACAAGGTGAAGGTAGCATTATGCTACGGGGTGCATTTTCTTGAGAAAGCGTCGGTCCAATCTTTAAAATTGAAGGCACTATGGACTCTGCTATGTATAGAGATATTATACTAAAACAAATGCTGCCTTATGCTCGTCAGAATATAAGAGCCCACGAGGGTGGATTTTTTTCAGCAAGATAATGATCCAAAACATCGATCACAGCTCCTTCAGCAGGATTTTAGCAAGAAAAATATTCGAGTTTTAGAGTGGCCGAATCAATCTCCGGACTTGAATCCCATAGAACATTTATGACAAGAGTTAAAACTAAGAGTAGGAACTGAACATTGTGCCAATAAAGCTGCTTTGTGGGGAAAAGTTCAAGAAGAGTGGAAAAATATCTCTTCAGATAGAATCATCAAACTTATTGAATCGATGCCTCACCGATGTGCTGCCGTTATAGCTTCGAAGGGCACGGCTACCAAGTATTGATGAAAAACTTACATTTATTACCGTTTTCAATTTTTTTTTCTCGAGTTATTATATGTTTTCTTTGTATATATTGCGTAATTCGTACTTGGCCGGATAGTTTTGAAAAAGCAAAAATTGTTATTTTGGTTATAAATAATTATGAATAGTTATATATAATTTTTCAATAACACGTTTCGGTTGCATAATAAAAGAACTTTACGTATGTTTGTGTTTCCATTTTGCATCCGTTAAACGTTACTCCATCATAAAATTATGTTTGACCGAACACTTTTGCATGCAACTTATATATATACATAAGGTACCGGCGCGTAATAAGGCCTAAGTAACGAAAATCGTATTTTAAATAACCGCTCACGCTCAAGGCCACACTCATAGACATCTATTGCAGGAATATGTCGCTACAAGTTTGCGGAGGTGCGATACCCCGCTCCCCGCCGACAGTGTTACATCATCCATCATAAGACGCGGCCGCGCAGCACCAATAATAAAAATTGATCCGAATAAATTGTAACTATTTTTTGTAATATTACACTCATCCTTTTAAATTTACAGTCTTTATTTTTATTAATTCAAGCTTCGGTAATCATAAATATTTGAATAACGTATAGTGGTCAAAATATTGTTTATTTTGTTTTTCTGACATACGTGATCGACGGTTATTAAGGCCTACTACATTTAACCATAGACCTTATGATCTTACTACTTTTTGTAGCAAAGTTTGTGTTTTTTATAATGTATTTTACATTACTTTTAAGTTGTTACGTATGTAAATAAGTAATACGCATATTTATTATGAATTAATTTATCGTTATTTTTAGTGCCTCGATCCCGATGCTTCCAAAACGAGTGTTGTGGTCCAAAAACGACCTGGTGTCAGCTGTCCGAGCAGTGCTAAGAGAAACTTTGAGTTGGTACAAAATTGCAGAGGATTGTTGATCTCAAGTACCAAATATACTACGTATAGTTTGATTATTTGAGTACGTTGAAGCCGTAGGCCTTATTATCTTACCATAGTAAAATAAGGCCTACTATCAAGGAATTAAAAAATGTTTAATTTTGTTTTTGTTTATGGTACAAGCTACCATTTTGCGTTTATGTGTTATAGAAACTGAACTTGAATAATGAGTATAATTAAAATATGTAGATTGAATTGGATATTTCATCTTATTTCAAATATCTCTTAACTAGGTCTTATTACCCGCAGGTACCTTATATATATATATATATATATATATATATATATATATATATATTAGACTGATTCAAAAAAAAAAATTTTTTTTCTGGATTCTCGTGCTATTGTTGGGCACTGATAAAACAAACTTTCTCTAAAAAGATGGGCGCGGTCACTCAATTTTTAGAGGTGGCTATCTAGACTTTTTTGTATTTGAATTTTTTTTAACGAACGTATTGCATTTAAACATAGTCATGGCTTCGGATTACGGATAAAAATCGGAAAAGTTTGGAGTTTGTTCTTTTACAAGCATAACAGAGAAAAACTGACCACACGTCGAAGTGCACACGAAACGATGAAAGAAATTTTCGAACAATGGAAATGTGCTGAAATTCCAACGCGTTGATTGAATAACGCAATCTTGAAATCAATAAAACTCCATCTAGTCTGGAAACAACTTTTAAAAAATCGAGTTAAAAAGAATTTGCCGTCACAAATATCGAAGGAGCGTAAATTTAAGAGAGATTTGGACAAACTGTTCAACGTTGCACATTTTCGTTCTGCCCAAAATGTTAACGAACTTGAGAATGGCTGGGAAGAAATGTAAATGAGTTTGAAGATAATATAAGCGTAGCATTTTGAAAATGTAAATATACGATTTATGAATAAAAGCTTATAATTTAATTTTTCGTAAAAAGTGCGAAATGTTAATGCAGATAAATAAATCTACATGAATAACGAGAGTAGTATAGACGCCATTATTGATCTACCTGGATTTGAATTGTGAATATTGCACCCTTTTCAAATTGTTAGAGTTTATTTTTGTTACGAAACAGCTGCTGGATGTGATTTTTATCCGTAATCCGAAGCCATGACTATGCTTAAATGCAATACGTTTGTTAAAAAAAATTCAAATACAAAAAAGTCGAGATAGCCACCTCTAAAAATTGAGTGACCGCGCCCATCTTTTTAGAGAAATTTTGTTTTATCAGTGCCCAACAGTAGCACGAGAATCCAGAAATATAGATATATATATATAGAAATATATATATATATATATATATATATATATACAGGGTGAGGCGCATAAAGCGTTACAGAGCAATAGTACTCAAACTATTGAACATATCCAAAAATATTTCAGGCAAAAGTTTCAGTGTTCGAGAAGGCTGTCATACTGGACCACCCTATTTTTTTACCGCTGGAGGCGCTGAAGCTACGCCAAGGTCAGCTCCACTTTTTCAAATGTAATGGTACATTTTTTTTTCATCCATCTTGTGGAGCACCTTAAGCCGCATAAAAAACATCCCGCGGTCAAAGTCGTTCAAGGTCATTCAAGGTCACCTATTAAAATGAAATACAAATCTAAATATCTCGGATCACTACCAAATATTTGGTGGAGATACTTAGCTTAGTATCATCGATACTGACCTTGAATGCCCTTGAACGACTTTGACCCCCGATGTTTTTTATGCGGCTTGAGGTGCTCCATAAGATGGTTGAAAAAAATGTACCATTCCATTTAAAAAGTGGTGTTAACCTTGACGTACCTTCAGCGCCTCCACCGATAAAAAAATAGGGTGATCCAGTATGACGGCCTTCTAGAACACTTAAACTTTTGTCTGAAACATTTTTGGATATGATCAATAGTTGCAGTGCTATTACTCTGTAACACTTTATGTGCCTCACCCTGTATATATATGAGGCATTCCACGTCACTTCAGCCAGTAAAAAAAAATCCACGAATAATTTTGAAAAATCGAGTTACTTTATTGAAAAATATTTACCGAGTGTCGAAATAAAAAAAAAAAAATCTGACGGTTTTTCTTGCTGATTACCATTTTTTAACATTTTTCCATTCAAATGGCTGTATCTTTGGTAGGATTTGACGTATTTACATTCGTGAAAAATGAAAATGTGCGTCTTTTTATAGCCTTGCAGAATAAAATTAATTTAGATTTTATTGAGCAAGTCGAACGTCCGTTTCTGGGCAAAATATCCCAAAATATTTATTTTCTCAACGAAATACACTCGTTTTTTATTTTGTAAAATTTCCCCGAATTGTGAATAGGATAAACGGATTTTTGGTATTTTTTATATTATGAGATTCCTAAACACCGTGAAGTAACAGGTATTTTATGAAAATTTTTTTTTACTAATATTTGATTGAAGAGTGTGGAGTACGCCAAGGCGCCAATACATATGACATATATGTCATATGTATTTAAAAAACCTGGTAAACATACAGCGAGTGCTCCACACTCTTCAGTCGAATATTAATTTAAAAAAAAATAAAAATAAAAATAGCTTCACGGTGTTTAGGAATCCCATAATATAAAAAATACCAGAAAACTGTTTTTCTTATTCAGAATTCGGAGAAATTCTTAAAAATAAAATAACGCGTGTCTTTCTTTGAGACAAAAATATTTTTGCATACTTTGCCCTGAAACGGACGTTCGACTTGCTCAATAAAATCTAAATTAATTTTTTTCTGGAAGGCTGAAAAAAGACGCACATTTTCGCTTTCTACGACTGTAAATACGTCAAATCCTGCCAAAGATACAGCCAATTAAATGGAAAAATATTTAAAAATGGTAATCAACGAGAAAAAACGTCAGAAATTTTTAACAAATGTCGACACTTGGTGAATATTTTTCAATAAAGTAGCTCGATTTTTGAAAATTATTTGTGGTTTTTTTTACTGGCTGAAGTGACGTGGAATGCGTCATATGCAGTGTCCTGTTATGAATGAATAATCCTGCAACTGTCGATAGGTCAGATCATGACCAGTAGGACATGATCTGACCGTATAGTAATATTCCAGCATATAGTAATATGCTGGAGTTTCGGTTCAGTAAAAGTCCCACTGTTTTCAAGATTTTGGCCTTCATGTCATTTTTTGAAAAAAAAAAAAAAAAAAAAAAAAAAAAAAAATCTGTTTTTGGTTTTTCACATACTATTTCTAGACAGAATATGAATCGACAATTTCTAAGCAACTTTTCGAAGTAATTGGCACGACATGCGCAGTACCGTTTTTTTACACCTCCGGCTATCAAAGTCAGATGTTCGAATTGTCCTGGATGAAAATTATGCATGAGATCTTTTTTCATAAAGATTTCTTAACATTCAAGGTTAAAAAGAGGCGTTTCTAGATTAGAAAAATAACTAAGAGTATTTTTTTTCGAAACGGGGTCAAAAAAAGTTATCATTTGTAGAAATGGCGAGTGAAAAACCAAAAGCAGATGATTTTTATCTCGAAAACCGTGGGACTTTTGCTAAACTGAAATTCCAGCATATAGTAGAACATGATCTGAACTATCGGCAGTTGCAGGATTATCCACTAAAAACAGGACACCCTGTATATACACCCGGACAAGGCCAACTCGCGTGCGTTCCTCAGCCGATTGTATACAATATAATGAACGGTGTGGAACTCGGTGTGTAATATCCTCGCGATTTTCGGACAATATTAAGCCTCCGGGAGGAGGCCGAGCTCGAAACTCCCGAGAAGCCGCGCTGCCTGTCCTGCGAGAGCGCGCCCTCCCGCCAGTAGCTCTCCCCGGAACATTAAACGTGCGTATATAGCCTCATAATATTGCAATCCACGGCCATAATTTACGTCGTTTTATAGTTCAAACTGCAACGTACACTATGAAGGGCGATAGGGGGAGGGAGGGGCCCGGGGGGCTGAGAGACCAGGAACGAGAGGGTAAAACGCGGGGCAGCGGCTCTCAAGTCGACCCTCGACGAAACCCTTCTGGAGAGGTTCTCTCTCTCATTTTCGCTTCTTCTGTTTTTTTCGCGATACGGATCCACGTGGAGAACGGATTGGTATGAATTGTTCCCGCGCACAGATATTCCGTTCTCTTTCCCTAATTAATTAAAATCAAATAGCTCTCTCTCTCTCTCTCTCTCTCTCTCTCTCTCTCTCTCTCTCTCTCTCTCTCTCCATCTATTTCTCCCTCCTGGGAACCAAATCCATAATCCTGCACTGAGGACGATTTCTTTTTTGCATATCGCCACTTTTCAATTATCTATGTTTTGTCACTTTTACTCTTACAGAAATTGAAAACCAAAAAATAAATTAACGTTGCAGAAAAAAATCTACATCGCAACTTCGCATAATTTATCATTCAATTCCAATATTTGTTCAATAATCAATATCCAATCCTGAATGCACATTGTAGATACGCAATAACACAGATATTTTTTAAAACCAGCCCCCAGCCACGTAGACCTAAAAAATCAAATGTTGAAATAAATGCCAACAATAATTGACTCATCATTGTCTCAAATTTAACAAACTCACAAAACTAACTAACAAAAATGGAAAAAAAAATGCCATGGTTCAATTAAATTTTCACACTATTATAATATTTATCAGCTCAAACGAACAACGTCAATAAAAAAATAATTTTTTTTCATGATTCGATTCAATCTCTACACGATTATAGTATTTATCGGCTCAACGTTAAAAGAACTTCTTCAAGTTGACTACAATTTATACGAATCGAAAACTTCGATCGGAGCTTATTTTTTCCCCATTGAACGTAGATCATTTTCACCTTGCTCTCGTGGCAGATAATTTTGGTTCACCGCTTGTACAAGCTATAAAAGTGAAATCGCATAAGGGCATGATAGAGTAGTGCTGCGGTTGTAACTATATAATATTACGAGCGCAGATTATATATACACATAGCCATATATATACATAGATATAGCTTCTTACTAGTTATATTTTATATGTACCCTAATACATACGAGCACGCACATATATAAATATTTATATATATGAAACGGCAGTGAGAAGCGATCGCGTTCTCTGCCGCTTCAACGGAAGGATTGAGATATGCCGTTTTATAGAGAATAATCGGAATATGGGGACGTGCAAGATGAAGAGGGGAAAGCTTGTTTTATGAAGTTACTGCGAAGGACTTTGTGATGCTCGCTTCACCGTGAAAAGTGGATACTTATATATATACATATATATATATATGTGTGTGTGTGTGTGTGTGTGTGTGTGTGTGTGTGTGTGTGTGTGTGTGTGTGTGTGTATGTACAAAGGTACTTTGAGAGCTCGGTGTTCAACGCTAAAACGGCCGCCGCTACGTTGACGTGTTCTTCACGCCGTCTCTGACTTCTATCGCGCGGTGTTGCTTTGCCGGCATTGAGCGGCGCGGGAGCTCGAGAGAGCCTGGTCGTTCACGAGACGAGAGTAAGCCATTACTAAAATTACTGATGATTCGAGGCTCACAAATCATAATTCGCCTTGCGAGGAGACGTTAACGCTTCGCTATCGCTGAGCAAGAACTCTTCGATGGGGAACACCATCCTCGCGAGTTTCCTTTATTGTGTGGATGTATATATATATATATATATATATATATATATATATATATATAGGTAAAGTGTTTTATAGGTCGGCGAAACTCAGAACACAAGTAACGCTGCAAGCTCACAAGGAATTCAAAATTAAAAAAAAAAATATGTTCCTCTTCTGATCGGGATGCCATAGTTTTTGGGGATACTTTTGTAAGGGCTGTTAGAAATACCTGCAAAACAGTAGGATTAGTAGGATTAAAGGATAATGATTTTTAAGAATACCTACTGACCCAATGCTTTTGTAGGTATACGAAGATTATAATTTTTAGGATATAATAAAAATGGAATAGGATATAATAAAGGATTTCTCGGTTGACAAGGACAAGAATATTATTTGGGATCAGGATAATTTTAGGAATATCTGCAAGCCCAAAGGATGTGTAGATGTACAAGGACAAGAATTTTTAGAAATTCTTTCTAGCAGAACCCGCAAACCCAAAGGATTCGTACACTCAGAAAAACGTTTGATAATACCAACCATGTATATTTAGTTGAAGCAATTTTGCTTGAAGCAACCTGATTTTACTAGCTTTAAATAAAATTCGATTCAAGTGACAAAGCCAGTTTAGTTGAAACAACCAAATTATCATGTCAAAATAGCAATATCTCCCTGGCCATATAATGGGTTAGATTAAGGGGTTACCCCCACTTGCGATTTTGAAAAAATCGATTTTTTTTATTGCATTTTTTTGACGTATCTGAGAATATGTCCTGAAAATTTCAAGTCGATCCGAAGAAAATTGACTGAGATATGAGCGTTGAAAGAGAAGAATCCGTTGTGTAAACGACCGGAAATTGAAACTTTAAACGCGTTTTTCTCAAAATGGCATTTCTGAAGTCGGTGACCAAGATTACTCGAACACTAATGAACCGATCTTCTTGAAATTTTGCAGGCTCATTTAATACGTAAAAATGTAGTCTTTAATTGTTCGATTTTTTTTTCGAAAAATGGCCGTTTTATAGCCAAAAACGGCCGTTTTTTTCGTTAAAATTGAACCATTAACTTTGACTGTCCGCCATTTTGTGAAAAATGAATATTTTTTAAAATCCTTCGATTAAAGACTAGTTTATACTTATATTTGACTGAATCCATCCGCATTTTTTTTTTTCAGATGATCCACTTCGCCGCAATGTTGGTCACCGTAAACCGTGTATATAAAAACATTATTTCATTGACGGCCATTTGCCACTAAAGAATGTAATATTTTTCAATAAAAAAATTACTGAAAGTTCTTCAAGATGTGTTCTTTAAGATGGTATATTGATCGATTAAAAAAGTTTTGTAATTATCTTTAAAAAAATTCATAAAAAGGCCTTTTTTGCGCTACAAGTGGGGGTAACGCCTTAACTACATCGGAGCTCATACAAGTAATCCGCGTTTTATTTGAACTTTATATTTGGCCGTTATATTGACCAATAAACTACATTTTCCAACTGAATTAATTATTACGCATAAAGCGAATGATGGTTGGTTCTACAATTGAATAAGTTAATTGAAACAAATGATTTAATTAAAGTTACTTCGAGGTAAGACCGTGTTTTCTTTATCCTACGATGCGCATATTTTTCAGCTTTTGATTGCTATTGCTACTTGAGTTCTTGTGGATGCAATCGATCACTTTTTTCCCCGCACGATTTCTAAATAACGACTTTATTTGGCAAATCCGACCACGGGCGCGCTCTGTTCGATCGCTGTGAGCGATTAGTTAGTGGAAATCGCGAATCGGTGTAGTTTTAGATGCATGCGCGAACAGCGCTACGATCGCCCTTTCGACTTTACGTCATTTCTTCTGGCTGTGACGTGCATCTCCCCTGTGAGCGTGTAGAAAACTACAATAGTCATTGTGATAAGTTTTGTGAGACGATTTACATCGAAAATATAACAAATGTGAGGCTGAGGATTTTGAGCAATATCCGCAAACCCAAAGGATTCGTAGGTATATAAAGATAAGGGTTCCTATGAATATCCACAAATCCAATGGATTTTTTAAGGGGCTACATCTACCTAGAGGCCCATAAAAATGGCCAAATTCCGAAAAAAAAACATTCTAGGAAACGATTGGTAAAAAAGAAACGTATTTCTATCTACACAAAGGTACATATTGGGGGTATATACTGGGGGCCTTTAAAAAAAATCACAAAAAAATGCAGAAAAACCACGACAACGTTGCAAATATCGTCGATTTTCAAAATCATTTTTTTGAACTACGCGGCGACGTATTGAAACTCGAGCATACAAAATCTATGAAAATAGTCGTCGTTCTTACGTAAGTATTAAAAAAATGAAGTTCGAGTTTAGAAAAGCGAGATCTTCAACGATCTCTAAATATTTCTGATCATATCTGCTGATAATTTGGAAACAATCCATCAAGTGGTTCTCGAGATATCATGTCCACCGATTTTGAAAACCGTTTTTTCGACAATGACGCGTTTGAAGATTGAAGTATGGTACCGCTCGCTCGGCCAACTGTTACAAGCTGTAGGTCATTCAATTTTAGGTATATTTCCAGGGAAATTGTAGGGTATTTAGATAAAGGGTGATACTATGAAATAAAAATATTTCCGGAAAATGTCAATTTTTGACCCACATAGGTTGATCCAGCCCGTTAAAATACTTTCAAACGGAAACCAAAATTCTGAGAATGAATTTCGCCCTATTTTGTCACCAGCTTGAAGCTCTCATTCAATCGTGTTGTATCTGCAGAAAATCCAGAATACTAAAATCCAAACAACCTTTTATTACCCCCGGTATCTTCGAGCCCCGAGTACTCGCAGAGTAACCTCCAGACGAGGTTCGTATTCTCACGTGTACATCGCGTACGTTGCGTACGTACACGCGTACGAATAGAGCGCGAGAAATTCTTCGGGAAAAGCACAAAGTCATCGAGAGATTCGAAATGATCCTGCGGCTCGATTTATTATAACGCATCTCAAGGATTCAGCCGTAGTTCTCGTGGGTTCCAGGATTTCGACGGGTTTTATTGCAAGAAATAATTTGCTCACTGGCGAACGGAAGGATAGCCGAGAGCGGTGGTGGGAGAGGGGAAGGACGAAGCGAAGTCGTAAAATGACGTGCGCGATTTTATTGCACGTTGCATAGATACGATATATAACTGTGTATGATCACGTATATGACGCACGCATGTCCTTTTCGATACCCAAATTTTCCAGCGTCAGATATTTCATCCTGCAGCCACGTTATTCCACTTAAATATTTTTTCATTTAATTTCCTTCACTTCCTGCGGAAATGAGATCGTACAGGGAAATTGAATATCGTGTATTATGAAAAATCCGCGTAATTCGGAATCGGCGATGTGTAGGGTAGGCGTCAGTTGGATCGTTTTTGAGAAAATCGGTTAGTGTGACTTCTTTTTCTCCTTTTTTTGGTAACGGGCTTTAAGGGGCTATACCAGTGTGAACGATGAAAATTTGGGTGATTTTTGGGAATTTTTTGGAAAAAAAGTACTCAATTAAATGTTTCGGAAAATGAAGAATATATTTGGCTATATTTGACCTATATTACATAATTTTGTCATAGAAAAATATTGAGATCCAAGCGACTTATGCGATGCTTTCGGAGGCGCCAAAAAAGTCCCTACACTGCTGACATGATTCCGGCCGATTGAGTAGCTAAAACCGAAAAAGGAAAAAATGTCGTTAAACTGGAAGGTATTTCCTGTACAATGACGTAGGATTTTTGAAAAATATCAAAATCTAACAAAATGGCGAAGTTATGAAAAAAAGTCTGTTTTCTTGCCTATAAAATGGTCGTTTTTTTCAATGCCAAATTGTCCATTTTCATTCAATCAAAAATATCCTACGTCATTGTAGAGTAAATATATTAAAGAGTACTCAGTTCAAATTTCAAGTCAATCGGATAATTGCTCTTTGAGTTACAATGTCAGCAAATTTGAAAAATCTCATTTCGAGTAAAACGCGTTTAAATATTTAACTATCCATTTTTGCAAGATAAAATCATATTGACATAAATGATATAAATGGTAATGATATTCTTGAAAGTATAAATTGTCGAAATAGGCAACAAAAAAATCGATTTTTTGAAAGTGTCACTCTGGTATAGCCCCTTAATTATAGGTAGATTATCTGGCTATACGATAGCATTATTGATCTGCTTCTTATATGCCCTCAACATAGGGAGAAGCTATTTAGAAACCTTCGAAAAACGTTTCATTTGACCCTGTGTGGGGGTCAATCGAAACAGTGCCTGGGGTTAGTTGAAATAGGTGTTTTCAGCTGATTGAACTAATGTTTCTACTAAACCCAGCTACTGTTAATCATGTGTATGAAGTAATAAAGTATGTTTGTTGTGAATAAAATATACTTTTAATCAAAATAATCAGTTTTATTGCTTTTCATTCCAGTTTGAGTATCACTGAAGGTATAGTAAGGTTCTTTAATATTATTTTACTTTTCGGACGATTTCTTGGCATCTAAAAAATAAAACAAGATTTGGAAAACTCGGTTGCGAATGAAATGTTTGTTCAGGGTCAATAAAAACACGTTACAAGTGACCCCGAACCGTTTGTTTCAACTGCCCCCACACGCTTGCTTCAAATGATGTATCAAACAGCAAAAAAACCTAAATGTTGTAGGTAGATACTGACCACAATAAACTCAATTAGGATATTCATAGTAATGATGATTGTAAACAACGCTGAAGAAGGAACAATAGTTTTGGAGCAATACGCAAGATACCAATAATCAAAAAACTTACTTTTTATGTCGAAAAAGCGACGCGCATCGAGCGACAGGTACCGATACGCAAAGCAGTCCCTACCCCCCTCGGGGCTGCGCTGTTGTTACTAACCGTCTTCGAGTTGTTCAACTTGTTCCATATGACCCGTGTTTCTATCGACCCCAGCCTACCCTAAATGTAATTTGAGCTTTGCAGAAATCCGATTAGTGTTGCGAGAATTTTTTTGCTGCAAATCATACAAAATAATTAGTATGTAGAGTAAATAACCAGAAATTAACCCATTAAGGCCCAAGAATCGCGATTTTTTCCTTCATTTTCAAGCCAGATTTTTATTATATAAAAAAAATCATAAAAAATGAAGAGATACGTTCCCTAGTATTTTCGAGGGTGCTCTTTCAGAATCTGGGGTCAAAATCGGGTATTGTCCATTAGGAAAAAAAATATAGCGGCTTTTAAACAAAAAAAAACAGGAAAAATCGATGACACTTTTCTTTCAAAATTTTTTTTACCTCGAAGCCGTCGAAAAGTCCGGTTATTTTTTCAACCATGGGTGCATAGAATAGTGACGATTGAACAATCAATTTTTTAAATTCGTCTTTGTCAACATCTTCACCCCCAAAATGGCGCTTTTTACCCCCTGAGTGACACGAAAAATTTCACGCTCGGTGTCCCAAATGAAAAGTAGTTGGATTTGGACGAAAATTGGTACTTAGAGGTTTTTGAGGTCGCTGATTACGATTCTGTTCTCAAAATTCCGAAATTCAAAATGGCCGATCCAATATGGCGGACACAAATGCAAAAGTTCATTTGAATTGGATAAAACGTGGCACTCGGGGATTTTCGAGGTCGCTGATTATGATTCTGCTCTCAAAATTCCGAAATTCAAAATGGCGGATCCAATATGGCGGACACAAATGCAAAAGTTCATTTGGATTGGATAAAACATGGCACTCGGGGGTTTTCGAGGTCGCTGATTATGATTCTGCTCTCAAAATTCCGAAATTAAAAATGGCGGATCCAATATGGCGGACACAAATGCAAAAGTTCATTTGAATTGGATAAAACGTGGCACTCGGAGGTTTTCGAGGTCGCTGATTATGATTCTGCTCTCAAAATTCCGAAATTAAAAATGGCGGATCCAATATGGCGGACACAAATGCAAAAGTTCATTTGAATTGGATAAAACGTGGCACTCGGGGGTTTTCGAGGTCGCTGATTATGATTTTGCTCTCAAAATTCCGAAATTCAAAATGGCGGATCCAATATGGCGGACACAAATGCAAAAGTTCATTTGAATTGGATAAAACGTGACACTCGGGGATTTTCGAAGTCGCTGATTATGATTCTGCTCTCAAAATTCCGAAATTCAAAATGGCGGATCCAATATGGCGGACACAAATGCAACAGTTCATTTGGATTGGATAAAACATGGCACTCGGGGGTTTTCGAGGTCGCTGATTATGATTCTGCTCTCAAAATTCCGAAATTAAAAATGGCGGATCCAATATGGCGGACACAAATGCAAAAGTTCATTTGAATTGGATAAAACGTGGCACTCGGAGGTTTTCGAGGTCGCTGATTATGATTCTGCTCTCAAAATTCCGAAATTAAAAATGGCGGATCCAATATGGCGGACACAAATGCAAAAGTTCATTTGAATTGGATAAAACGTGGCACTCGGGGGTTTTCGAGGTCGCTGATTATGATTTTGCTCTCAAAATTCCGAAATTCAAAATGGCGGATCCAATATGGCGGACACAAATGCAAAAGTTCATTTGAATTGGATAAAACGTGACACTCGGGGGTTTTCGAAGTCGCTGATTATGATTCTGCTCTCAAAATTCCGAAATCAAAAATGGAGGATCCAATATGGCGGACACAAATGCAGAAGTTCATTTGAATTGGATAAAACGTGGCACTCGGGGGTTTTCTAGGTCGCTTATTATATTTCTGCTCTCAAAATTCGAAAGCCTTTGGGTATTTAAATACCTGGTATTTTCAAGTATTTGAATACTCAAAGGCTTTCAAATTTTGAGAGCAGAATCATAATCAGCGACATTGAAAACCCCCGAGTGCCACGTTTTATCCAATTCAAATGAACTTTTGCATTTGTGTCCGCCATATTGGATCCGCCATTTTTAATTTCGGAATTTTGAGAGCAGAATCATAATCAGCGACCTCGAAAACCCCCGAGTACCACGTTTTATACAATTCAAATGAACTTTTGCATTTGTATCCGCCATATTGGATCCGCCATTTTTAATTTCGGAATTTTGAGAGCAGAATCATAATCAGCGACCTCGAAAACCCCGAGTGCCATGTTTTATCCAATCCAAATGAACTTTTGCATTTGTGTCCGCCATATTGGATCCGCCATTTTTAATTTCGGAACTTTAGGAGCCGAATCATAATCAGCGACCTCGAAAACCCCCGAGTGCCACGTTTTATCCAATTCAAATGAACTTTTGCATTTGTGTCCGCCACATTGCATCCGCCATTTTGAATTTCGGAACTTTGAGAGCAGAATCATAATCAGCGACCTCGAAAACCCCCGCGTGCCACGTTTTATCCAATTCAAATGAACTTTTGCATTTGTGTCCGCCATATTGGATCCGCCATTTTTAATTTCGGAATTTTGAGAGCAGAATCATAATCAGCGACCTCGAAAACCCCCGTGTACCACGTTTTATCCAATTCAAATGAACTTTTGCATTTGTATCCGCCATATTGGATCCGCCATTTTTAATTTCGGAATTTTGAGAGCAGAATCATAATCAGCGACCTCGAAAACCTCCGAGTGCCATGTTTTATCCAATCCAAGTGAACTTTTGCATTTGTGTCCGCCATATTGGATCCGCCATTTTGAATTTCGGAATTTTGAGAGCAGAATCATAATCAGCGACCTCGAAAACCCCCGAGTGCCACGTTTTATCCAATTCAAATGAACTTTTGCATTTGTGTCCGCCATATTGGATCCGCCATTTTTAATTTCGGAATTTTGAGAGCAGAATCATAATCAGCGACCTCGAAAACCCCCGAGTGCCACGTTTTATCCAATTCAAATGAACTTTTGCATTTGTGTCCGCCATATTGGATCCGCCATTTTTAATTTCGGAATTTTGAGAGCAGAATCATAATCAGCGACCTCGAAAACCCCCGAGTGCCATGTTTTATCCAATCCAAATGAACTTTTGCATTTGTGACCGCCATATTGCATCCGCCATTTTGAATTTCGGAATTTTGAGAGCAGAATCATAATCAGCGACCTCGAAAACCCCCGAGTGCCACGTTTTATCCAATTCAAATAAACTTTTGCATTTATGTCCGCCATATTGGATCGACCATTTTGAATTTCGGAATTTTGAGAACAGAATCGTAATCAGCGACCTCAAAAACCTCCGAGTACCAATTTTCGTCCAAATCCAAATTCCATTTGGGACATCGAGCGTGAAATTTTTCGTGTCACTCAGGGGGTGAAAAGCGCCATTTTGGGGGTAAAAATGTTGACAACGATAAATTTAAAAAATTGATTGTTCAATCGTCACTATTCTATGCACCCATGGTTGAAAAAAAACCGGACTTTTCAACGGCTTCGAGGTGAAAAAAAAAAATTGAAAAAAAAGTGTCATCGATTTTTCCTGTTTTTTTTGTTTAAAAGCCGCCATATTATTTTTCCTAATGGACAAAACCCGATTTTGACCCCAGATTCTGAAAGAGCACCCCCGAAAATACTAGGGAACGTATCTCTTCATTTTTATGATTTTTTTTATATAATAAAAATCTGGCTTGAAATTGAAGGAAAAAATCGCGATTCTTAGGCGTTAATGGGTTAAACACTCGAAGGCGAGGCGTTCCGAAGGGCCAAGAGATGATTTTAAAAAACGTTTAAAAAAGTTGGATGAACGGCGAAACGTTTTGAACCCTTTATTTAATAAAAAATATTATCCGCTTGCGAAAGTACCACATCCATTTTCCGCCTTCAGCTAATTCTAGTTTGATTAAGGGGCTATACCAGTGTGACACTTTCAAAAAATCGATTTTTTTGCCGTTTTCGACAGTCCATTGTATAGGCCAGGTATAGCTGATTGTCAGTTTTTATGGAAAATATAATTTTATCTTGCAAAAATCGATAGTTAAATCTTTAAACGCGTATTTCTGGAAAGGAGCTTTTTCAAATTTGCTGACATTGTAACTTAAAGAGCAATTATCCGATTGACGTGAAATTTGAACTGAGTACTCTTGAATATATTTATTCTACAATGACGTAGGATATTTTTGGTTGGATGAAAATTGACGATTTGGCATTGAAAAAAACGACCATTTTATAGGCAAGAAAACATACTTTTTTCATAACTACGCCATTTTGTTAGATTTTTATATTTTTCGAAAATCCTACGTCACTGTACAGGAAGTACCTTCCAATTTAACGACATTTTTTCCTTTTTCGGTTTCAGCTACTTAATCGGGCGGAATCGCGTCAGCAATGGAAGAACTTTTTTTTGCGCCTCCGAAGGCAGTGCATAAGTCGCTTGGATCTCAATATTTTTCTATGAAAAAATTATATAATATAGGTCAAATATAGCGAAATATATTCTTAATTTTCCGAAATATTTAATTGAGTACTTTACTTCCAAAAAATTCCCGAAAATCACCCAAATTTTCAGCGTTCACTCTGGCATAGCTCCTTAATCTTTCCCGGTGACAGGGTCGACCCAAGGTGATAAAACGGTCGTTTGATTCGTTAAAAAAAAATAAGTAGAAGAAGGGCTTCAAAAGTACGGTTTTCGGAAATCGAAAATCGGTTTGACCCCTCCACTATAAAAAAGCGAGGTGATCGAACAGTCGATTTTGACGAACCCTTTAAATTTCTTCTCTGACTTTTTTAGTCTTAAACGAATATAGGAGTTGTCTCCAAGATTCTAGAGAGTCATTCGGTACGCCCATATTTCGCAACAATGACGAATAATATATAAGAATGAGCATACATTTGAACTCCATCAGGTCGGGATTCGTTACAGCCAAAGACAGCCACGGTAATGCTTCACGAGGGTAGTAACCGACATTATAAATATTACTGCCCTTACGTGGCATCTTTATTTCGACAAATAAAATATCGTACCGAAAGATCTACCGAATCACAGTAGCCAGTTATTTTCATTCATCAGTTTGCATATTCCGACGATTCTGGCAGAAACAATGTTTGTATCTTCCACGGATTCTAATAATTAAGGCAGGATTCTACTTTGAAACCATGAAAAAAACGCTATTTTCGTGAATTTTTTCTGAGAATACTATTAAAGATATCGATATGGGGTTTAAACTGTTCAATAAATACACTCTTTAAGTACATAAACATTTTTTTTCAAATGTATTTTATTCATTTTTTGTACACGTAAAATATGTTTAAAGCCAACGCCTCGAAAAGCAGGTACCGTTGCCGTGGTCGTGAAATCTTCCCGACGGATGGTCTGAAACAAAAAAATCAAATAGTTTCATGTTCAGTATGTCTTCAGGAACCGACCTAACTAGAATATTTTATATACGTGCAAAATTAACAAAATGGCGGCTAAAATACGAAAAAATGCGTTTTTTGGGTCTTTTTTTGCAATAAAAAAATAGTTCTAATCAAAATTTTAAGTTGATTGTAGTTAGGTCGGTTGGTACACACATATAGAATATGTGTTTCAAATTTCATAAGGATCGGTTCAGTACTTTTTGAGTTATTACGACCACGGTACTTGAAAATGTCGTTTCGAGAAAAACGCGTTTAAAGTTTTGGTGAGTCCGGGCCGCGCGCCGGGCGGGTCACAATAGCGCGCTCAGGTAGGTGCGTTCGAAAGGCGAAAAAGGATAATTAGACTGCTTGGAACTTTATAAAATTTTGACCGAACATTCTTGAACATATTTACTTTCCAAAAATGTAAAAAAAAAATGTTTTTTTCAAAGTTTCAAAGTAGAATCCTGCCTTAATATTGAATAACGATGATATCCAAAAGGTGGAATGCAGAGTTTTATTTTGGTATGTCAATGGCTTGCGATTTTTGCTGGGGCCCTATAAGGTTTTGGTGGGAAGGTTGTGTGGAGATCTACGAGCGAGGATGAATAGACTCGCTGGATGAAGAGAAAATAGGTGCAGTGGGAGAGGGAGAGGGAGAGGGAGAGAGAGAGAGAGAGAGAGAGAGAGAGAGAGAGAGAGAGAGAGAGAGAGAGAGAGAGAGAGAGAGAGAGAGAGAGAGAGAGAGAGAGAGAGAGAGAGAGAGAGAGAGAGAGAGAGAGAGAGAGAGTAAGGAAGGGTCAGAAGGGAGACAGAGGTATAGTGAGCGTGCTCGTGCAAGCGGAGGAGAAGCAAAGTGCCTGACCTAATTTACATACATATAAAGCGCATTCGATGTGTTTTAGGGGTCGTAAATCGACGCAGCAACGCGAATCGTTAAACCCTTCCTTGCCACAACACCCCCGAACGAGAGATCGGACGATGTGTGTATGCGTGCATGAGGCATAGATGGCACTTCTTTGCCTACAATAACACGTACACCACGATATTATATTACGCCAGAGTTTCGCATATATACCTTTGCTTCAAAGTCCACGGCACTCGATACAAATGCGTCGTATAGTCGAAGCTTTCGTAATAGGAATACGACAATGGTGGTTGATATTCTCGAACAGGTCTTCAAATCGGATTAAATGAGGGAAGAAGTCGATCCAACGAAAGCTGCGGCCATTTTTCCTGTTGCTGGCTAGGCCTTTGACTTCTTCACCCTCCCACTGTAGGCTACAATTGTCAATTTTCGATTTTCGAGCCTCAGACGAACCCGAAATTTGTTGTCGTCGCTGAAGACCCGTGTGACGAAGTACCCAGTCTGCTTGGCAGACTATTTGTTTAGGTGCCTTTTTCCTGGTGATGCACGATCTGACCAACGGATTGCATGACGACGAAACATTTTTCGACTCCACCTTGCCTATCCGCGTGTTCGTTTTTGCCACTCCGTCTTCCTCGTCTCGTTCCTCGCTGCAATCGTTCATCTGGACACTTAAACTATACTTTTGAAGACGCACGCGGTCCCAGGATTCCTTGGGCTGGATGGAGAACGAGAAAATAACCCGGCAAACGTGAAAAGAACGCCGAGGCAAAAAAGAAGCAGCAAAATCGCCGACGGGAAAATAAATTACGTCGAATTCGCGCGATTTACGATTCGCAATCGTAAACCAAGAGCGCAAAGATGCTAGAGAATGCGATGATCTTTTTTTCGTTTGATTTGTTGCTGGTGTGCCATGTCTATTTTGTGATGGATATGGTTCTGGATGTCTGCCAATCCGAGCACAGGTCCAGTATTGCTGTCTTTGTCAAAATGAGACTCATTGTGCTCCAATTGTCATCTAGAGAAATTTAGTCATTGATAATGTTGTATCAATATATAGAAGTGACAGCAGTGGCCATTGTAGTTGAAACTTGCAGGATATCTATATGTTGTGCATTTTGTGATGATGAACTGATCATGTGGATCGAAGAGCAAGTCTTGAGACGTCTGTTTTGGCTACTCAATTGATCATGACTGTGCAAGCACATGACGATTTGATCGACCTTCCAATCATCATGGAGAGGAATTCAATCATTGATACCCTTGTATCGATATGTAGAAGTGACAGCAGTGGCCATTGCATTTAGAACTTGAATGATATCCATATGCTGTGAATTTTGTGGTGATGAGCTGGTCATGCGGATCGAAGAGCAAGTATTGCGACATCTGTTTTGGCTACTGAATCGTTCATGATTCTGTAAGCACATGACGATTTCATAGAACTTCCAATCATCATGGAAAGGAATTCAGTCATTGGTAATGTTGTATCGATATGTAGAAGTGACAGCAGTGGCCATTCTAGTTGAAACTTGAATGATGTCGACATATTGTGGATTTGGTGTTGATGAGCTGGTCATGCGGATCGAAGAGCAAGTATTGCGACATCTGTTTTGGCTACTAAATCGTTCATGATACTGTAAGCACATGACGATTTCATAGAATTTCCAATCATCATGGAGCGGAGTTCAGTCATTGATAATGTTGTATCGATATGTAGAAGTGACAGCAGTGGCCATTGGAGTTGGTACTTGAATGATGTCCATATGCTGTGGATTTTGTGATGATAAACTGATCGCGCGGATCGAAAAGCAAGTCTTAATGCGTCTGTTTTGGCTACTCAATTGATCGTGATTGTGTAAGCACATGACGATTTCATTAACCTTCCAACCATCATGGAGAGGAATTGAGTCATTGAGGATGTATCAATATGTAGAATTGACAGCTGTGGCCATTGCGGTTGGAACTTGGATGATGTCCGTATATCGTGGATTTGCCGATGATGAGTTAGTCATGTGCTTCGAAAAAAAAATATCAAGACGTCTTATTCACCCACTCAACTGATCATGACTGTATAAATATATAACAGTTTAATTGAACTCCCAGTACAAATAATGTGTATCCTCTTATTTCTCTCCTAATCCTAGATAACGACTGTACAAATATTAGAACTGATAATAAGCAGAAGTGACATTGAAGACAAGCTTATTGAAACCTTTTCTTACTTCTTGCGCATGATGCTTAATGCGATGACATAAACATTTCATCCGAATAGACCGTTTCTCGACTACAATCTATTTCCAACGCCATAGACCATGAAGCAAGATCGATGATACCTAGTTCGTTGGAATGCAAAAGAAAGTTGTCAACTCCACTGACCATTGGAGAGCCAGAAATTTCAGTGAATTTTGAGTGAACAACCGGATATGGAGCTGGGCGTACGAGTGATACGAGCGTGTGGGGTGGTCGTCATCGAACCGCGGAAAGCCGTAATCCTCTAAACACATTACAGCCCAGGTGATGACACCCGCGCGCACACACACACGCATACGTAGAAACGCAGACGAAACGAGTAGATCACGGTAAAACTAGTCATCGTGTCGTTCGCGCAAGCACGTACTAAAATTGCGTTGAAACAGGAGCGGAAGCGGTGACAGCTACGAGGGCTGCGTTCGTTGCTGAAGAACAAAGATGTTTCACGGGGGACAGGTCGAGTTTTTGGCGGGTTTCGGGAATAGTCGCATCGTGGTTCGTTACGGTGAAGAGAATGACGTAGGAAGCGGGAATTGTCGTTCGCGTCCTGGATATCGGAGGATACAGTTTATGCTTGGTATGGTCCGTGATACCATAGGGAAATGCGATTCGGCTATGTGCAGAATTCTCGTTGGCGTCATTGCCATTGGAACTTTCACGTCATTGTTATACACCAACGGAATCAAGCTGACCTGGAACGACCAGCTGATGTTTGGAGTCGAATGTGGAAAAGTGTATCCTGGACTAGAACCATCGTGGGTTTTGTTCCAGATCATCAACCAGGCCCAGGATTTCCATAGATCCTGATGCGTCCAACTGCTGACCACTGTGACGAGTCTGCGAATTGCGTTAAGGGCGTAGAGGGCATCGCGGGCTTTTTCATTCGTTGCTCCGCAGGCCAGGAAGGTGCAGCGTGTGCGAGCCGACGGCACACACGAGAACGCGATTTTTTTGTCTGATTACAGGCAATTAATTTTACGAGGCCGCAGTAAAGCAGGGCGGACAGGTGCTCCTTTGCGGAGAGAGCGGGCGCAAGAGGAAGAGAGAGATAGAGAGGGAGAGATATAGCTGAGAAACATTCGGTGGCGAGTCTCTACCCTCGATGGGGATATGCCGCTGCAGGAACCAACGATGAAGAGCGGAGAAAGAGAACGGTAGAGAGACGGAAAGAGAGTGTAAGAGGGGGAAGTGCACCGCGAACGGCGAAACTCTGTACAAGGCGCCAAGGGATGAAACTAGCAGTACTGGTATTTGTAGCGTTTGTGGTGTTGGCTGCGCTGGTGGTAGTGGTGCTGATGGTGGTGGTGCCGATAAAGTTAAAGCCACTGGCGAACGATGTAGGGGCCGCGTAATGACAACGCAGCGCGTCGTAAACGCGTTTATGTCCAGAGTTGCATTATAGTAATATCTGCCAGCACCCTGTGCGCGCTGGTTGTTCAGTGCCTCTTCGGTTGTACGTTACCACGAGTCCCTTCCCTTGGTTGTGATGGTGTTGCCGGTGCGATCGTCCGAGCACCCCGGCTGGGCAGAGTTCGTTTCACGACCAGAGCCCAACCGAGAGTTTTGCTTTCCTACGGCGTTCACTCGGACTTTTGGTAATTCGAATGACCTTTGGTTATTGCGATACTCCCCATACCTAACTTTCATACAGTGGGAACGGGCATCGAGAGCATCGTATACACTCGGGCCCTTTTCCCATTTGATTACAATTACCCATGTACAAATGTGATCGAAGTGTGATCTAGATGTCTCCAAGGTCTATCAGATCTCGTTAGATTTCTATTCCTCTGGATCTGACTACTGTGTCCATTGTTGGTGTCTTTAGTATTCTTAGTCCACAATGCGGCTGATCATATTCAAATTGACATTAGGGAAAATTCAGTCTTTCTATGTATTGCATTTACATGCGGACATAGCTGTAGGCGTTGATGGTGTCAACGTCTACACGATTGTAGACAACATGTGTTCACACGCACTTTGCCGATGACGTTGTGGGTTTGTTAAATCTTGCGGAACTTCTTATCCGTATCATTTAGCTAAACGGTCCAGCAGTCTAATCACAAGCTATGATTACAATGATAGAACAACGATTGCCCTTGATCGCTCATCACCATTCCAGCTAGAATGCCGTCTTCAATGATGGAACCAGCCCCAACAGGCCCCCATCAGCTAATGCGGATCGAGTGCTAAGGATGGACCGCGTTTTGTCGAATGGGCGATGACGTCCGTGTCACCAGCGTAACCCATCGATACTCGAAGATTAAGAGGACATCGTTTGCGATGTACCGCACGCGTATTATGCGAAATGACGTAGCGCCCGTGTGTGGAAAGGATCAAATCGTGGTATCATCGGGAAGCAGTGACGGAGGGGTAGCCGTGCAAGGGAGTAAGCGAGAAAGCACGAGGAAAGTGGGACGAAAGTACGTATATAACTCGAAGGGCAAGCAAGGGACAGAGGGGGTAGTACTTGCACGACGAGATGGCAGAGTTGTAAAGTCCTGCGCGTGACATCGGGTTATGTTATGCCCTGCTACAGCGGCGGACGTTTGTGTGCTTCGGCTATGTGCTTACGGCATGGATCTATTCCGAGTTATACCAACGCACCATCACGCCCTCCCGAACTAAAACCCTCCACCGGTCGACCGTACTCGGTTGGTTTCTCTGTATACCTAAATACCACTATGCACGTTTTGCTGGCATGCGGTATTGCTCATACACTGCGTTTATGGGACATAACCGGCTGGTCGCCAGCACAGATTATTTTGGCTTGATCAATTTGATAACTCTCCGCGCGGAGAGTTATAGTCCAGAGGGGTGACTTTGCTGATTATGCGAGAGCGGAATCCATCTTGAGCAATGGACGATATCGTAGAGGTCCAAAAATTCCCTTCCCCAGTGTTTCTGCATCGTTGCAGCTTGGGTAATCAACGCGGAATCAAACGGAGGGGCAGTCTCGGCGATTACTCATTCCAGGTCAGTCGAAAAGTTTTGAAATACTTTCAGAAATTTCATTACCTTACAAAGCAATCCCTTCTGCTTGACGAACTATCCACCAAGGAACATTCAGATCAATTGGTAACTTCGTTGGACCCAATAGCCGAGAGAACTTCTAAATCTAGCCAACACCTAGTTTCTGGATGCCAGGATGAACTTCCAGTAACTGAAATGATTTCACGTGCAGTGCGGAAGAGGACACTTTCCCTGCAAAGCAATATTCACCGGATCTCACTATGCTTGCCTTCGTCTGTTAATTACCCACCCTGGAGGTTGCGGTATCGAAAGTGGGTTGTTTGACTTTCACCCTGTATCCCTCACGCTCTTTCATGTTGCGTAATGTATGCGCAAGGATAAAACGGACGACGGATATGAGGACACTCGAGAATCGAATCATTTGCAATCAGAGTATCAATAGCCCCCCGAAAGGAAAGCCAAAAGTTCGATCGAGTTATTCGGTCCGCAAAGCAGAGTCTCCAGTTTTGCCGATATCGCTAATGGGGCTGAGAAGCATTGGTATGCACGAGGGATGGGAATCATTTCGAGAATCGTTGTCGGATTGGCATGATACAAAAGCAGCTTAAAACCATTCCTAGCCGACATCCGATGAATTTTAAATGGAAAAAGGTGTGTCTGAATTTGTAAATACACACGACGATTGCATCACAAGCCAATGGAAAAAAAGGTTGGGTCTGAATTCATCAATCCGATGACTTGAAGCTCCAGATTCTATTGAAGCGATTCCACAGGACCAACGCGCAAAAGAAGGTTGAACGGTTTCACAACCTCAATTTACGGATGTATTTGATCTGCTGCACTCGACGCAAATCATGAAACGAATGTACAGGCAGACAGTGCAATGTTATAAGATACATCCCGAGCCGAAATGTTCAGCCTATTTTGCCCCTCCAGATCCTCACAGTGGTAGGAGATAAAGGCAGTAAAGTAGCTTCGCATTCAATATAAAATGAGCTCCTGCTTAATGCCTAGAGAACGGTAGCAAATTTCCCTTTTCTCCACTTGCACGCGCTAAGGAGGACGTCGAATGGTACGCACACGCATACACTCTACGCATATAGAGAAACATATGCCTGAATACGCGCGTGCGTAGACACACGCATATACCCACACACATTCATGCCTAAGCATACACCAACACGCGTATACTAGTACCTATACGTATGCATGCGTGCCTGCTATAGGGAGGTGCGTATACATGCATACATGAGGGCAACTCCTGTCAAAAATATTGCAACTGTTTGCCCAAAATCCATTTCTTCCACTTTGGAGAGTTGCTGGAGCTGCAGGGGCAAGTTTGAAGCGAATGTGAAAGGTTCCCTGAGTGGAGATAATGGAAAGGCCATTAGAAAAGTAGGCCTCTACGGCGAATGCGAGGTCCTACCTAGTCCAACGCATGACGGTTATGGAAAACTATGAGACCAGCTCTTTCGAATGCGACCATCCCCACCCTCGTTTCGTCGAAACAGCACCGTCGAAATGCACGATAGGTGTACAAGCACGTCATCAAAAGTGTAAATGCACGTCATCAAAAGGGGAGCTGCAACGACTTCAGCTAGGTTAGGTAGAAGTACAAGGGCCTATATGCAGGAGGTGAGCAGCGAAGGAAGAGCATGTGGCGGCCCATAGTAGGACTTCTAGCAGAAGACTCAAGTGAAGCTGACATAGGATCAACGGCCTTTTGAATAGGCTGAAAATTTCAACGCGTGATTGTTGCCCATCATGGCTGCCTTTAGCCCTGGCGATCCACTGAACGACCAGTAAAGTATTGCTTAACCCAGACGCGCTGACCAAACATGAAATCACCACGCCTAACATGGCTGCGCCAACTCCATCGTGCAATAACTCGAATTTACAGTTGGTAACATTTTTCTTTCGCACTTTTGGATATTCAATGGCAATAGCTCGCGTTTACGATCGCACGAAAAACTGAAAAGCACGTTATATACGTGCGTCGCCTCGTTGGCTATTCGCAAGCGTACATTCGGAATATCCGGTTTTTCCGCCATCACGCTTAAACCGCGAGATACATTCGCTCGCGAATTTACTTTGTGCGAGCGTGGATCGGCATTTTTCCGACGACGGACAGTCGTCGTAGCGACGCGACGATCCGCGTTAAAAAGAATTTCATTGCGTTCGATACGTACTCGGTATGAAGTGCAGGACCCACATAGGGTGTGTGTAGCCGACAGTAAAAAATGTAATTGGTCATTGAGTTAGCAGCTTCGTTTCGGAGGTGTCCGGGTGATGATCCTCCAGGCCTGTGCAGTTTCCATTCCATGGGGGTCAATATGGTATGGCGAGACGACGCCAGTGCTTGGGGGCTGATGGTGGTTGATACTAATAGGACGTTATGTGGTGACTATACAGGCTGATACTTTTTTTATGGACTTGGGATGCAGGGGTTCATTATTTGATGTATGATGAACTGCAGGTAAAAAGACAGCGAGAACGGTTGATGAAGAACTGAACAGATGAAGAGTTGGATACATGAAAAGCTGGAGAGATAAAGAGCCGGAGAGGTGCAGAGCTAGAGACGTGAAGAGTTGAAAAGATGAGGAGCTGGAGAGATGCAGAGCTGGATACATGAGAAGCTGGAAAGATAAAGAGCCGAATAGGTGCAGAGCTGGAGACATGAAGAGTTGAAAAGATGAGGAGCTAGAGAGATGCAGAGCTGGATACATGAGAAGCTGGAAAGATAAAGAGTCAGAGATGTGCAGAGCTGGAGACATGAAGAGTTGAAAAGATGAGGAGTTGGAAAGATGAGGAGCTGGGTACATAAGAAGCTGGAAAGATAAAGAGCCAGAGATGTGCAGAGCTGGAGACATGAAGAGTTGAAACGATGAGGAACTGGAGAGATGCAGAGCTGGAAAGATGAGGAGCTGGCTACATGAGAAGCTGGAAAGATAAAGAGCCAGAGATATGCAGAGATGAAGACATGAAGAGTTGGAAAGATAAAGAGCCAGAGGTATGCAGAGATGAAGACATGAAGAGTTGGAAAGATGAGGAGCTGGAGAGGTGCAGAGCTGGATACATGAGAAGGTAAAAAGATAAAGAGCCGGAGAGGTGCAGAGCTGGAGACATGAAGAGTTGAAAAGATGTGGAGCTGGAGAGATGCACAGTTGGGAAAATGAGGAGCTGGAAAGATGAGGAGCTGGAAAGATGAGGAGCTGGAAAGATGAGGAGTTGGAAAGATGAAGAGCTGGATACATGAGAAGCTGGAAAGATAAAGAGCCGGAGGGATGCAGAGCTGGAGACATGAATAGTTGAAAAGATGAGCTGAAGTGATGAAGAGCTGAAGAGATGAGGAGCTGGAGAGATGAGAATCTAGAGAGATGAAGAGTTGAAATAATCAAGACCTGGAAAGATAAAGAACCGTATAGCTGGAGATCGAGGCATGTAAGAAAGTGAATAAAGAGGGTTGCACCAACCCCAATCAGTGCTCAACTCCGATATCACCGAACAATGAGACCTCTTGCTAAAATCTGAACCGGAAATTCGTCTTCACTACCGAACTTCAATACTTACCTACTTCAATAACCTCTACCTGCATTCATCCAGTGCGCGACCACGCTGATCATCGCGTCCTTGGCAAGTCTTCAGACACTTTATGGCCCCACGACCGATAAATCGGTTTTCGATTGTCCCCGCGGATGTCGCGCGATATCAGCACCGGAGAGCAACCGGAAAAATCGAGGCTGCCCCCATTGTCCTGCCATTGATCGCTCCGCGTCCGCAATAGCGAGCTCGCCTATGAAAGTGTGGCGAAAAAAATCCGAAAAAAGAAGTAAAAAAAACATACCCTCACAACAGAAGATCGTCGAAGAGAACTAAAAATGGCGTCGATCCGGGCGGAGTTACAGAGGGTCCCGTGGGGGCATGAAGCGAACCGGAGAGACACGAGGGCCAGTGTTTGTTCACTTGTGAATCGCCTCTAATGGCAAAAGTATGTGCAATGATTGTGAATAGAGATTACATACGTGAAAAACAAGGTGCGGGGCTTGCGCTCGTCCGGTTGGGCGTTCCGAGTCTGCGGCACGAATCGTGCGGGAGCTCATGCCGTTGGATCGACGCGCATCAAGCATCCAGTATTCAGTAAAGCACGTTTTGTACACGTACCTATAGCAACTATGCTGTATACACATATAGATATCGTTGAAGGATATTTCGAGACCGTTGTGTCTATGTAGTTTGGGCTATCAGGACCAAGCGGTTTCAAGGATACCCTTTGATTATTTTCAACGAATCGTTGATGTTGGAGACGCGTACGTCCTTGGAATGACCTTCGTATGTGCTCCCGTTCACCGTAAGGTCATTTCGGAGACACCAAGGCCCGCGTAATATTGAATATCGGGACAATTGGCTCGAGCCTCGAAATAAAATGTCCTCGAAATAACCTACACCTATATATTTCTATGCACGAAGGTATACGATACTAACACGGAAACTAACGGGCAAGGGGGATGGGAAACGGTTAGAGCACGTAGATTTTTTACGTATAACGAGAGTGCTGGGGGAGGACATGAATTCGAGGGACAAGGGGAGAGGTGGTGGCTGAGGGTTTTTCTGACCGATGCAAAGAGAGGGAGAGCAAGAGTGAGAGAGAGAGAGGTGAAACTGCAGGAGGATCGAGGGTGGGGGAAGGTGAGGTTTGGAGGATGGAACGAATTCCGGTAGTTGCAAGAATGGTATGCGAGAGAAAAAGAGAGAAGATGCGTGAGGGAGCCGCGGCGGTTAGTCGGAGGGAGTGACTGGTGGCGTTGGGTGGACCACCACCCTTTACTGTCGATTTTTCGGGAGATCTTTTTTTTACTTCGTTTTCTTGTTTTTTTCTGCCCCCGTTCAACGCGGACGACGGAGCTCTCTCGCTCGCGTGGATGAGCGAACACGGGGGAGGAACATCAATAATCTACAATCAAACTGCAGATAAAGCTACAATCGCCCTTTTGTGAAGGGGTTTCAATAAGAATCGAAGGGGGTCGACGAACCTTGTGCATATATATCGGGCCTCTGCTCCTACGGTATACTCTCCCCTGTCGATGCACTCTGGGCTTCGATGCCTCCCTCTCTCTCTCTCTCTCTCTCGCTTTTTCTTTTTTTCTTCCTGTTCCATTTTTTCGTCCCCGGCGTGTGTACGCTACTGCGCGATACTCTTTTCGTTCGCGCGAACGGATTTTGTCGAAATTTCGGCGTGTGGTTACGGCTCTCTCTCTCTCTCTCTCTCTCTCTCTCTCTCTCTCTTTTCTCTCTCTCTCTCAGTGAAAATATCAAATGCAGCACTGGTTGGTCTTCGCCTCTGCCGTTGTCTTCTTCGGTCCCGTCGAGCGCGCGACTCGCGATGCTCCGATGCGACGAGAGTTTGCACGATGACGAAGGATCACCAGGACCAGAAATCGGTACTGTATCGGCACCGAACTTTTTTTTTCAGACCTGCTCGTCTCGATTTTTTGAAGCAGATTGTTATTCGCGCGAAAAAAAAAACGGAATCAGGCTGGGTCCGTTAAGGCGGGCGAAAAATGATCCGAAAAATGGTTTTTTTGGCGGGCGAAAAATGGCGGGCGAAAAAAGAGATCCGAAAAATGGTTTTTTTTTCATTGCTTAAATCGATAGATAAACTATCTAAGAATATATTTACAAAGTTACAGAGGCCAATTGTAAATATTTCCGAAGATACAAGACCGAAAGCAGAGAGGCCATTAAAATTTGATATTGACATTTCCTATCATTGAAAACTTTGAAGCGCGTTTTTTCCATTTTTCATTTCTACGATTTTTCCAAATCGGCGGGCGTGATAGCAGTAAAACTATTGAATCGAACCAAAGTATATTTTCTTCAGTATGAAAATCTCTTCAAAGTGAATTAATAGAGTCGTTGAAAAAGTATTTTTGAATCGTTTTTATAGCACGTTGAAGTGTTTTTATAACACATTTTTTTTTTCAAACCTGAGAAAGGTTATAATTTCACGATTTTTTCAGCTTTTTCTTAATTCACTGAGAAGAAAAATATATGACAAGTGAAACTTTTATGGGTTCATTTGGATCAGTCAAGAATTACGAGCTGAATTTTCTCGCGGATTGGGGACCGCGGTGACAAGACGCACATGGAATACGCTGATAAATCTGCAGTCATTTATTGTTGCATGTTGAAACATTTTTTTTATACATTTTAAATATACATGAAAAAATACCTTAATGATTACTGGGCTCACTGGTTTTTTTCTCTTCTAAAAAAATTCCCGAAAAAACGGCTTTTTGGGACTTTCTAATTCAGGCCCCCGCCTTTAGGTAGACCGAGCGCGAGCTGTTGATTTCTTTAGATTTCGTTCAAATTTTAACCACACATTGATCATATCATTATGCATGTTTGTGTGAAAGTTCATCACAGTCGACTATTTAGATTGAGAGATAATGGGTTTTAAAATTGCAACTTTTGACACTGCGCAGTCTGCATTGAAACTTAGAATAATTTTCCATAAAAAAATATTTGTCCTCTATAATAAGAAGACATATGGCAACACCGCATCCTTCCACGTATCGAATGACGGAAGTTTACGCGGCATGTTTAGAATAATACTGCAACACGAATTTTTGTTTGGAAGTAATTTTTAATCGAACAAAGTTTTTAATTAGTTATGAATTAACCAACACTTTTATTTGTTTATGTAGATAACGTAAACAATATAACATATTAATATTTATAACGTAAATATTTTTTTATGATAAAAGTTTTTAACTATAGGAACACAATCATATTTTTTTCTTGAAATATTAAACAATACTGTTCTGCGGTGTTGCCATTTGTCTTCTTGTTACGGGGGACAGATATTTTTTACCGAGAATTATTCTGTCTTTACTGGACGTTCTTAGCAAAACTGGTAGTATAGGCAAACCAAACTTTTTCACTCGTTCCCTAACTAGTTTGCTATCTAAACATAATTTTTTTTTCAAAATTTACAAACACAATAGAATGGTACGACGAAATATGTGACCTGACTTTCGGTCAATGCAGACCCTGCGGTGTTAAGCGGTCTTCTCACTTTAGACGCCAAAAAGAAGGCTATTCTCATGAATTTTTGTATAGGTTTATATTATAGATATTGATATCAGAGTTGTTACACTTAATAAATACACTTCCGAAATATATATTTTTTAAAAATTGTTATGTATTTATGTAACAAACTTTAAACGCGTTTTTCTCGAAACAACGTCTTTCGACGGCTTGTTAATACAATCTTCGAAACTACTGGACCGAACCTTATGAAATTTTAAACACATATTCTTTACAACTATAGCAATATAGCACATATAAAGGATTTTTCAAATTTTGATATTTACTAATCTTTTTTTTGCTAAAAATGTTGAAAGGAACACGTTGTTTTCTGTTTTTTTTTCGAAAAATGTCCGCCATTTTGTTATTTTTTGCATATATCAAAAATCGTAATTAAGATACTGAATCTAAAATCGTTTGATTTTTTTGTTTCGGATGATCCATCTCCGAGATTCCATCAGGAGCGCAGGCCTATCATTTTTCAGGACAGTTTTTAACTACGATTTTCGTCTATAAATAGTGACTTGAATAAATAAATAAATTTTTAAATGTATTTCGAAAGTGTATCCCTCAAGTGTAACAACTTTAATATCAATATCTATATTATAAACCTATAAAAAAAATCGCGAGAATAGCCTTTTTAGCGTCTAAAGTGAGAAGACCCCTTAAAAGTTGCAATTTCGAAACCCATTATCTTCCAATGAAAACAGTGGACTGTTGCGCAATTTCACTCCAACATGCATAATGATATGAACAATGTCCGGTTAAAATTCGAATAAAATGTATAGAAATCAGGAGCGCGCGCTCGTTCTACCTTAAATTGATTTAAAATTACTGTATCTTTTTTCGTTAGGAGAAGAAGAAGCTCCACTTGCTGTTGTAGTTATCTTAAGGGGTTAGGCCACAGTAACGGGTATAAAATCATGTGCGAATTAAATTTTTTTTCATATGATAAAGTGATTCACTCATAAAATTAATTACACATCTATTTAGTATGAATATCAAGCTGTTAGAAAATAGTTTTTTTTATGTACAAAATGGCCGACTACTAATATTTTCTTTTGTTATCGTTTTTAGGCGTTTTTAGGCGTTTTTAGGCGTTTTAGAACAAAAAACAAAAATTCTCGTCAATCTACATTAGACTACCTAGAGAAGTACGTACGGAATTTAAAAAATATTGTTTTATTCAAAAGTTGTAGCTATTTGAACTTAAGGAGGGAGGTCTAGTTAGAAAACTATTTTTTTTATTTTCTAAAAGTATAATATCTTACGAGTATTTTCCGACTAATTGAATGTAAATCAGACCATTATTCGCCGAAATACATAACTCTGAAGGACGCCGTGGACGCTGCATGCAAATCGTACTCAAAACATTAAACTCCCCGAGTAGAAATATTGTCAGGCTGGCCTGATATTTGATCTGCGCCTGATCACCTTGTAGTACGAAGGCCTTACTTAAGTTTGCCTAAATTTGTCTGATCAAGCTGGGGTCAGGCGGTGGTCGAGCAACCGGACTTACGGCTCACTTCAATTCGCCTGACCCGGCTAGCTTCAGGCGATGTCAAGCAACTGGACTTACGGCTTACTTCAATTCGCCTGATCCAGCTTACTTCAAGCAATCATCATGTAACTGGACTTCTACAGTTTGGCGCTAAAAACGGGCCTAACCTCATCTTGTCAACTGATGGACAGACATGAGAGAAGCACGAGACATATTATTAATCACTTTATACATTTTTACATATAACGTGTACGTTGTGAATAAAATGGACAAATACAATCAGAAGAAAATTGCGCAACGACTGCGTCTACGTGAATAGCAGGCTCTGAATAAGGGAAAAAAGAAGAAATAATACAGCAGCAGGTTAGTATAACAATTAATTTTTTTCAAAGCCTCACAATTCTTAATTCTATAAATTGGATTAAATCTGTCTATAAATTAACCATACGCCAAATTATATATGCATTGGGTGAAATATTTATTATGATACATTTGACAGATCCGGAACAGATTCTCTCAGCGAGGAACAACTCGAAATTTCTGAGGATTGGCATGTGTTGGCGCTACCACTATGTAAGTAGATTTATATTTGTTTTGTGTATCGCTTTTATTTTCCTTTACTTGGTCCGTCTCCTTTGCCAGAGTAGAAAAAGAGACAGCGTAGGCCAACCAAATAATGGTAAGCTGACAGCGTAGTTCAATGTGGTAAATGTTTTGCCATCGGTGCTGATTAGCCCGGACAGCGTAGGCTAACCGAGTAATGATAAGTTGACTGCGTAGTTCAGTTAAGTGAAAGTAATTCCATCGGTGCAATTTAGCCCATAAGAAATGCACTTCGGATGGACATTACATTCACTGAACTGCACTACGCTGTCAACTTATCATTATTTGGTTGGTCTTCGCTCTACGGGCTCTCCAGCTTCAATTCTAATTTTCATTAAAAAAATTACCGCTCGCAGCTTTTCCAACAATGTTTTTTCTTCTTTAACGTAGATAATTTGAAAGTGAAAAAAAGGAACAAAATAGAGCTCAAATTTGTGCCACCCTAATAAAATAATGTGCATACCTTATATAGATATATATGTAGACATTGAATTCTAAGTGGGATACACATTTTCGTATTTTTCAGTGACTGTCATTTTGAAATATAGGGAACACGGAATAGAAGTTCTTTCGAAGCAAATTGGACAAGCCGTTGGAGCGGTATCAAGGCCTGATTAATTCAGCAAAAGACTGGGACAAGTTTCGAGCATCGCAGAAAAAAACGAACAGAACGCCCAATGTAACGTCTCCTAAAAACGTTTAGCTCTATTTACTTTATTCACGAAGTTTCTTAAGTTTTTGTTTAAAAAATATATTAGTTTATTTGAAGTTTTTGTTCTATTACAAATACAAGAAAAATGATGTTTGTTTTCCACATAGATATATGTGAAAAATAAATGTGATAGATTTTATATTAAGATTAAAAAATAAACGTTCAGCGTTATTCATAAAGTCGTGCCTTTTTCTCTTTTGTGTATGCGTTGTATTTTTTATTTCAGGAATAAATCGGTCATCCTGAGCCGTGAAAAATCATATGGTTTTTCACTTTGATCAAGCCGTGAAAAATTAAGCTCTAATCAGGCCTTAATTTTTTACGCTGATCAGGCCTTGATCTTTTACCCTGATCAGGCCTTGATAGTTCACCCTGATCAGGCCTTGATTTTTTACCTTGATCAGACGGAAGTCAGGGATTGTGTTTCAAAAATGATCAGGGCTTGATAAAAAATTCTGATCAAGGCTGGAAAAAGAAATCAGGATGCCTGATCAGGTGTTTATTGTAGCTGGAGCAAGATTATTACTCGGGTCGTTTTTCTCAAAACCATGTTTTCGAAGTCGGTGATCAATGCAATTCGAGAACGGCTTTACCGATCGCGTTTAAATTTATATCACTTCTTCTGTACATAGTTTTCCTCCGGATGAATGAAGAATTTTTTTTTGACAATTATTTTTTTTTTATAGTCAATTTGTGTAAGTGAAATTTTGGTCAAACCAACACTTTTGACTTTCAACTTCCGCCATTTTGTGAAAAATGGAAATTTTTCAAAACCCTTTGTTCCACCGGAGCATTATATCATTAACTAAAGATTCCCCCCTGTTTTGTTGGTTTCAGATAATCCGTCACAGCGTGAGAGTGATCACCGCAAAACCTGTTTTTTTTTTGCAGCGTCCTCGGCCATTGATACGTATCGGCTTATTTTGAAACATATTTCTATAAAAAAAAATTATAATGTTAACATTAAATATATATCTTTTAAACGGAAGAATTTTTGTTGTAAATTATTTTATCGTTTGGCTGAAACAAAATCGGAAAAAAGGCCTTTTTTTTAACGTTCCAACTAGACCTCACTCCTTATGAAATGAATTTTCAGTGACAAATTTCGTCATAACTGCGCATAAACTGCTCATAAAATGAAAAGTTTTCGATTAATCAGAAATTCCGTACGTACTTCTCTGCGAAATGCAATTAGGAACATAACTTTTAAATTTGAAGTAAATCGAGTGAAAATTGTCAAAGTTATTTGTCACGCCAATTGGAAAAAAGCTGTTTCGAGAAGTTTCGAGTAAACGGCCATTTTGTATATCGAAAAAAAAATTCTAACAGCTTGATATTCATACTAACTAGATGTGTAATTAATTTTACGAGTGAATCACTTTTTCATACGAAACAAAATTGTTAAATTCGCACATGATTTTATACCCGTTACTGTGGCCTAACCCCTTAATGTCCCGATCTCACTATTTAACTCCGGCATAATTAATAATAGGGGATGTAAATACCTGCCTTTTTTAACCACAAGCAAAACTCTCTCTCTCTCTCTCTCTTTCTCTCTCTCACTCTCTCCATGCTCATTTCTCCGTCCTTTCTGCCAACTTCTCCAAGGAACGGAGCAACCGAGTTACTCATTCTTCCTCCGGTTCTCCCGATAACCTCTCGTATTACTTATGGAGATCGGCTTCGTACTTTCTATACATTATTTGGGAATGAACCTTGCGACGGTCTCGCGACCGAAAACGCAAACTCCATCCGAAAGGGTTGAAGGGTCGCCTGAACAGCGTCGGGGAGGGCTGAGGACAATGAAGATGCTACGAAAAGCGTGAGGGGTTTATCAGTGAGGTGCGAGAGTGTGAAAGCCGTTGAACTTTCGAGATTATACGCGTTGGGATCGAATCGGGGGAATTGGTAAATACTACGCCACCCATGCTTCACAAGTTTCAATCCGCGCGAGCTCTCAAAATTCGCTATGGGTTACAAAATGTTCCTCATTCTCTATGCCCGCCTGCAGCCGCATTAATTCTTGCTACACTCATAAAAAATATCTAGATTCTTCAAGTGGAATCTATTCGTGTGAGGTAAAAGTTTTTTTTCTCGTCTGACAGGCTGCTGCGACTACACTTGTATTGAATTTTTTTTTTTCGGCTTGTTATTCTTGGTTAGTAGTAAAAAGTAGGGTGAGTCCAATTAATAAATTAAGTTAATACGTTTTATGGTGAAATTATTTTTTTCAATTATTTAAATACATTTTATGTTGACATTAATTTTTTCAATTAATTAAATCCGTTTTATGTTGAAATTCATTTTTTTATTATTGATTAGACTTTATTAATTAGTTGATTAAATACGTTTAATGTCGAGTTGTGTTTTTCGAATGGTCGGACGATGTATTGAAATCGAAAACATTTTAAATTGTATACAGCAAATGTATCTTAAATTTGAATTTATTTTTATTTGCAATGAAAAATGTATCTGGGACCGTCTTAGTTAATTCGAATAACAAAACTAGGATGGAAATGAAATAGAAATAGAAATTAAAACAATAACATCTTTATTACTAAATGATTTTAAATCGATTTTATTTAAATAAAGAAATTTATACGAAGTAAAATTCTGCAATAATAGAATCAAGTAGAGGAAAATCTGATTTTACGGGAATTTTAGTTCGTTGCAATAAAAAAGAATCGTATCGACTAAGCCAGTGAATTGTAATCGATTTTTTTCGTAAGCGTAACGTGCAAGACCCTTTAGAGTTGTTGTTTTCTCATTTCTCCTTTTCTCTCGCTGTTCGTGCCGGAAAGATCTCTCCAGCAAATTTCTTCGTGGTGGGTGGCGCCCGTTTTCTCGTATGGACCACCCCCGGGCAAATTTTTCCGTGAAAATGTCTTCAACGATGAATTACCCTAAAAAGTTCTCTTGATAATAACGATCCCCGTAAAAATGCCTTGACAAGTGAATGGCTCTTAATTTTTTTTTCAACAATAAATGTCCCTGGAAAAATGTCTTCAAAAATAAATGGTTCCAAAAATGTCCCTCAATAATAAAAAATCCCCGTAAAAATGCCCTTAAAAATTAATGGTCTCAAAAATATCCTTAAAAATCAATGTTCCTAAAAATGCCCTTTAAAAATCAACGGTCTCAAAAAAGTCCCTGAAAAATACATATCTCCGAATAAAATTTTCCGGCAAAAAGGAACATCTTCTCTATAAAAAAATTAAGATTCAATTCCATTCCAGCAGTATGTACACATGAAGCTTAATTGTCGGTCGAGATCCGTCAAATCCCGTTATTCAATAAAATCTCTAACGCAACTTCCAGCCCGGAAATGATAAAATTAAATCTCTTAAGGGGTCTTCTCACTTTAGACGCTAAAAAGGCTATTTTCATGCATTTTTGATGGGTTTATATTATAGATATTGATATAAAAGTTGTTACACTTGATAAATACACTTTCGAAATACATTTAAAACAAATGTTTATGTATTTATGTAATCCAAACAAACGCATTTTTCTCGAAACAACGTTTTTTCACGGCTTATTGATAAAATCTTCGAAACTACTGAACCGATTCTTATGACATTTTAATCATACATTCTCAACAACTATAGCTATACCGGATTTTTTAAAATTTAGATATTTACTATTTTTTTTTGAAATATGTTCGCCATTTTGTTATTTTTCCATACATAAAAAATCGTATGATATGCGCTATAGCCATTAACATACTGAATCTAAAACCGTTTGATTGTTTGATTTCGGATGATCAATCTCCGAGATTTCATCAACAGCGCAGACCTACATTATTTTAGGTCATTTTTTTAACTACCATTTTCATCTATAAATAATGACATAAATAAATACATTTTTTTCGAATGTATTTCGAAAGTGTATTTATCATTTTAAGTGTAAAAACTTCTATATCAATAGCAAAAAAGCCTTTTTAGCACCTAAAGTGAGACGACCCCTTAACTGTCGGGCAAAAGGGTGGAGCACGAAAAAAAAAGTCCTCGCAGGTGTCCGAGGCCCAACGACGGATATTCGCGTCCGGAGTGTGCAGGAGTCACGCGAAGAAAGTGACTGCAAAAGCCGGGGTGGTGAAAAATCTGACGAGCTGTCGTCGAGGTTTGAACGACCGTGAAAACGGGCATAACGTTTTTCTTTCGCGTCTGAGCCACGAAGTTTCGGCTCTCATACAGCTTTCCGTCTTCGATACGGGGTTCGTGGGGGGAGTCACGGGGGATGTGGCAGTCGAGAGTATATACGTGACGGAGGGTGACATCGACGCAGTGCAGGGGATGTTTTAAGCGAGGCAAAGGACCGCGGGTATCCGAGAGCGTGGCAGCGGAGAACGTGAACGAGAGGCTAACATATAGAGGGTGAGATGAAGGGAGAAAGAGAGAGAGAGAGAGAGAGAGAGAGAGAGAGAGAGAGACCGAGAGAGAGAAGAGATTGCAAGAGGGAGATGACGATAGAACGACGAGACGATGAGCCAAGGGTGGTTTTCCCCCTATTTATATTCCAGCTAACCCTCCTCATCAACAGCGTTCATCTTTCCTATTAAAGTAGTAATTTAGCAGGAAATTAAGCCACGCACTCGCGTCTCTTCTCGTCAGAGAAAGAGCTCCTTCATTCCGCGGTCTCTTTTCTCCCTCACCCCCTTTCACCCCTCTCTCCTTCATATCCACCGCCACTGCAGCTTCTTTATCCGATTTCTGCTCACGTGCTTTCGTCCGTTGTCCTGCACTCTCCCCTTGGCCCTCCTCGCGCCAAACATTCCCCCTTTTTTCAGTAGAACTTCCCTCCGGAAGAATCAATCCCTGGGTATCGGTTTTTCATTTTATTTATAGGCAATAACCAATGCGATTTAGTGATTATCGTTTGGAAAATGCCGGATTTTAATTAATCCAATTCTCAACTTTTGTTCGAAGCCATACTGATTTTAAGCTGGAATGATGAGGTATACGCGGATGGAAAGAAGGGGTTGAATGGGGATGACTGTGAGTCGAAGAACAAAGGAACGAGAACGGGGTCCTGTGATCGTGCTGGGCGCACGATCGCTGTGTGAACACACGAGGGCTTTCATCATACGTGGTATAGAAATATATATATATACATATATATATATATGTGTGTGTGTGTGTGTGTGTGTGTGTGTGTGTGTGTGTGTGTGTGTGTGTGTGTGTATGAAATGAATATATGTAAAGATTTTTTAGGGTTGGGGATATGCACGGACGAGCACAGCGCCCAACTTGATTCCCGTATATGAAGAGCTGTCAAAAATTTAATGAGAGGTGTGACTGCACATGTTCCCAAAAAGCCCCCGCTAACCCGTTTTTATTCTACCATATCACCTTTTAGCTATATTGACCGAAACTGTCATTGAAGTATTCCTAAAATTGAATGAGCTGAATGAGAAACACCGTTTACAAAGTCGGTGGACATGATATCGCGAGAAGCACGCGACGAATTATTTTCAAATTTATAGGAGATACGATGGGAAACATTTAAAGGTCGTTGACGATCTCACTTTTTTAAATTCGATCTTCATTTTTTTAAAGTTACGTAAAAATGATGACTTTTTTCGTAGATTTTGGACGCTCGAGTTTCAATTCGTCGCCAAGTTGTTAGAAAAATTGCGGTTTAAAATCGACGATCGTCAACGACTCGTATTTATTGTTAACTTGAATAACCCGTTTGGTTTTCAGATTTCAGACAGACCGTTTAAGCTGGAGGGTGTCCACCGCCAAACATCGCGAAAAAAATGTCATCATCTGCCGACGGTCATGTTTTTGTTGTTTTCCTGTTTTTCTGGTGATTTTTTTTTTAAGTCTTTCAATATATGAACGTTTGTGTTAAAAAAATGCGTTTCTCGTTCACCAATCGTTTGTCTGAAAATAAATTCGAATTTTGGCCAATTTTGTTCGGGCCTCTAGGTAGATGCAGCCCCATAAGATGACAAATATTTTCGGCTGCATTAAGGTCGACAAATTCATCCAGCCTCTCTTCCCAGCATTTGGAAATTCAATTATAACACGACAGTTTTCGATTATCCAATTGTAACAAGCCTAACGCATTGAATTATTAATTCATATTATTGTTCGAGCGTTCCTATAATATCTTCTTCCAAAATAGCAAAATCAATATTTAATTACACACAACTCCGGTATGATCTGAGATGTACTGTTGTTCTCCGGACCACTTGACGAGAAGGCTGACTCTCGAATGGACAAAAAACTCAATCTTCAGATCCCATAAATTCGTCATTAAAAAAAAGAGAGAGAATATAAAACGTACGCGTTTGCTCGATTGACGAGAGCACGTACAACGGGTCGCGTGCATGCGTTTGCTTCGATCTTTTTCATGAGCTTAAACGTGCTCTCGTGCGTGTGTGCGTGTGTATGTAGGTAACAATCCTTTGGAGTCGCCGTATTGGTGGATTCACGAAATCACTACTGCCTCGTTTGCAAGAGCCCCATTTTAAATCACAGCAGCACGCCACGCACGTCATGGGGTCTATATCATTTTATATTCATATATGTATGTATGTATATTCCATATGTATATATATATATATATATATATATATATATTATATTACATTTTATATTATAGATTATTATAATTTATTATAATAAAATATAAATTATAATATAATATAATATATAATATTATAATTAATATAAATATATATATATATATATATATATATATATATATATATATATATACGTATATATATATCGAGAAGCGTATAAATTTAGGCTCAGAGTGAGACACAGGAAAGTGGTAAAGTATATGGGAGTAACGATGGTGAGTCGACGAGATGACGGGGTATGTATATGGGTGTGTGTGGGTTCCCAATAAAACAATGCTCCCACATCTGTCAGCCTCTTCTACTTTCCCGCTGCCTCCCTCCCACCCTTCTTCGCCCCTCGAAACACCCCTTCGAGCCCCTAATTATCTCACCCCTTCGAAATCCACTGTGCCTTCGCGCAGAGCGAGAGCCACGACCGCGCGGTGCCCCCGTGTCTGCATTTTGCGTCCGGACCACTTGGGCACGCACAGACTGTGTTCCACCGCGCTTTGGAGGAGGCTTCGCCACGACGAGAGAGAAATCCGAAACCAAAAGGGAAATATATATAATGATCGAGTAGTTGACGATGAAGAACAACGGTCAAAATGAGAGGAAAGCAATTCGCGCGCTTCGATAGTTGCGCGCATCGAACACAAGCTCCGCAGGAATAATGAACAGGCGAACCCTCGTGGGACGAGCATTTTTTTTTTCGTCGTCTACGATAGTTTTTCTTCTTTTGAGTGGACGTCGTGGGGGGTTTATGCCGCTGGGCGGGGAGGCGATTTATGAATTTATGGGAATTCAATTACTGGGGGGAAAAAATATTGACGTGATGAATACCAATGAATTATGCCAGTTATTACTATTCGTGAAGCTTGGTACCATTTTTGGGTACATTTTTTCGATATATTTACGGAAAAAAGAAAAATTTATACAGACATTTTTCGCTTGCAATTGTATTTTATGGATTATTTATTTTTGTCAGACTAAAATGGTAAATTGACCCATGTAGATCTGCAATCTTGTTCTCGTTTTCTAAATAACCATTATGTTGAGTATCGTATTCATAATTGTATTCATATAACTTTAAAATAAGTTATTATGTATTATATATATATATATATATATATATATATAATATTTATTTATAGGGATTAAATTACTTGGGAAAAAATTCTTCACGTGGCAAATCCCTGCAAGTTTTACATATATTAGTATTTATTAATTAGGCACCATTTTAGCATATAATATTTTGTATATATTTATGAAAAACTAATTATTTATACAGCAATTATTTGTTACCCATTATTTTATTACAGATTATTCATTGTTTCCAGACTGAAATGGTAAATTACTGCTGTTGCATCTGGAATCTTGTTCTTATTTTAAAGTTATTATATCAATTATCCTATTAATTAGTGTATTAACTTAACTTTAACTATATTTTTATTTGCCACCTTCTATGAATACAATCGTTATATTGCTAAAAAATCTTGTCGTGGCACATACATATGAGTTATTAATGTATTGCTATTCGTAAAGCTAATTACGATTTTTGAAAATAATATTATACAAATTATTTACGAAAGAAAAAATTCAAGCCAATTTCTTTAATTTTTTTTCGACTAAATTCCCACTTACCGAAAAATGTAAATATTCCATTTTTATCCTGATGTGAACGGGTCATATCGTGCAATTGAAAAATGTGAGTTTCGTTGATTTCTGTTGGGTGTAATCACGTTATATTAGCACTAATCCTGACACGGCTTTGAAAAATTGACCAGGCCGCAAGAAAAACGAGCAAAATTGAGATAAACGTGTGTAATTTTTTGTGGCAATAATACTAGTAGTGCAGTCGTGCTGTATATTGGAATCGGAATAAATTAGAAGAAGGCTAGTTTTTGACAGATGATTTTGTAGGTGACGCGGGTGCTAAATCCCAGTTTTCCTACAAATCGGAGTACCAGGTTTTTTAGGGGATGCAGGTGGATGGGGGTGGATTAATGTCGAAGTAAAACCCCTACGAGATCGGCACCGGGAGACAAAATGTTCAGAAAAATCTGGGCTTTATTTTTGTCCGCAGCGTCGAAGTCGTGGAAGTTCATTTTGGGGGTGAAAAAGTAGGGTGAAATTTTGAAAAATCAGTTTTTATTCGATACATCTTTAGGAAAAATTCATACAATTTTTGTTCAAATAGGAACTTTGTAGCCTTTGAAAAGGCGCGTTATTGAGTATTTGATCATCTGTCTCCGATAATATCTACTCCCCCAAAAAATTGTTGAAATATTAAAAAAATTGCTTATTGAATAACTCAAAAACAAACTATTATTCGGGAATGGTTGAAGCATACGAAAAGCAGAAAATAATTTTCCCTATATTTTCGTTTTTATACACCACCCTTGAATTTTGCTTCTTCCAACCCCTCTTGGAGGTTGAAAATTCAAAATGAAATTTTGCGAAAACTGTTGACCGAAAATATAGAGATACGAGTTTGGCGCTGTGGACAAAAATATAGCTGATGGTTCAAGCTACAAATTGTTCCACAGCGGCGAATTCGTACGATCAATAGTTTCCCCAGAATTTCATTTTTTTATTTTCAACCCCCGGGAGGGGTTGGAAAAAGCAAAATCCAAGGGTAGTCCATATAAACGAAAATATAGAGTGAATTATTCTCTACATTTCGTACGTTTAAGCCATACTCGAAAAAGCGATTGTTTTTGAGTTATTCAATAAACATTTTTTTTGGTATCTCAACAATTTATTTTGAAGTAAAGAGATTATTGGAAAGTGATGATCAAACACTCGATCGTCGCGTCTTTTCAAGGCCTACAACGTTCCCTATTGAGCAAGAAGTGAACGAATTTATCCTAAAGAGTTATTGAATGAAAAATGATTTTTTTAAATTTCACCCGTCTTCTGCATCCCCAAAATGAACTTCCACGACTTCGGCGCTATGGACAAAACGAAAACCCGGATTTTTCTGAACATTTTGTCTCGCAGCGCCGACCTCGTAGGGGTTCTAATTTGGCATCAATCCACCCCCATTCCCTTTCATCCCCTAAGAAAAACCCTGCACCCCGATTTTTAGGCAAACTTGAGTTTAGCACCCGCGACAGTTCAAAACATGGCACCGGCAAAAAGATTTGGAAAAATAATAAAATTAATTAAAAATCTAAATAGTTTATATTTTCCGCCTCGTAATGCCAATTCTTCAATCGAGTTAGACCAATTTTATTTTCATTTTTCGTCAACGATGCTTTGTTTCCTCGCGAGCATCCTCCATCTCGTTCGATCGCAGTCGTCCTTGTCGATGCAGAGCCGTTGAAAATTATTATCGGAGGCGTATACACGACGGATCGAAGTACACGATAGAGCACGGCGGAATAAAATTACAGCTAGCGATTGATTCTCGCGATGAGATGAGGTAGGGCTCTGCGCCACCCTACGCGGGCGCGCGCTGCCTCTCCACTCTCGACGCGGGGAAATTAACATAGTGTTTTTAATGCTGGGGATAATTGTAAGGGTGGAATTACACGAGGGTTGCGAAGCAGGCAAAGGCTCGCTCGACGTTTCGTAACAGCAGAGATTCTCAACAGCGCGGAGAATGTCGAATGTTCGACTATGATTGCCCGTTTTAGAATACATTTATATGATACTCTGAAAATCAATGCGTCCACCGTATCCCATGGGGAAAATATAATTAGCAGCGGTATATTGATGAGGCGCAGAAATAATTTACCGGTTAATATTTCGTATCCATTAAAATGCAGCAATTCGATTTTTTTATCGATAAGTGTATCTTTGAATTTCTTCGGTATATAATGCATATTTGTTATCTAATTGTTGGTAATGAAAAAATGTGCTTATGTTAGTATGTGTAAGCGTATGTTTAAAAAAATCCAGAAAATAATTGTAATTGTATATTCAATAAATCAAAATATATCCAATGTTGAAAGGAAAATTTAAATATATGTCGTGTATATTTTGACTAATGAATTTTCTCAAAGACTAATATATATATACTACTGTGTCCAAAAAATAAGGTGACATTTGAATTTAAACTGCGCGCGTCGAAGGATTTGGAGAATTATTTTTTTTTTTTTAGGTTGGTAGTACTGTCAGTGACATCTATGTCAAATTAACATGTCAAAATATTCATTAGTGATTGAGATACGCGTCGTTTTGTGAGCTGCTAAAAGTAAGTTTTTCGTTTTTTGCGATGCCGAAATTTGTTGAGCAAAGCCATCCCGGAAAGTGACTACAATCAGTGTTTCGAAGATTGGAAAATCCGTTGGCATAAGTGCATTGCATCGGGAGGGGATTACTTTGAAGGGGATGAAATTGATTTGGAAAAATAAATAAAGAATTTTCGAAATAAATACAATGTCACCTTATTTTTTGGACACAGTAGTATATATATATATATATATATATATATATATATATATATATATATATAGATATATATATATATATATATATATGAAATAATATATTATTATCCTCGCGGGGAACATCGCTTACGTGTCCTCCTTCGATTTAATCAAAACTCTTATATGTGATGATAAGGCATTGAAAACTGTTGGACCCGTTTTTTTATCGGCTGAAAAATGGCTTCAAGGGGGGAAATCACCCCTTAAAGAATGATGTGTCCCCCGTCAATTAATTTTTTTTTCAATACTTCTATTGTGAATTTTTTATCGTTTCATATTAGGAGAATTTGATTTTTTTCAGATCAGTGGACTGCTTGTAGGTGAAACTGCAGATCAGCCTTCGACAAGCCTGTCTTGGAGAGGTGGTTTTCCCCTTTGGAACGGATTTCAGCCGATAAAAAAATACGTATCTAATTCTTTTTAAGGCAGGATTCTACTTTGAAACCATGAAAAAAACGCTATTTTCGTGAATTTTTTCTGAGAATACTATTAAAGATATCAATATGGAGTTTAAACTGTTCAATAAATACACTCTTTAAGTACATAAAAAAAAAAAATTTTAATGTATTTTATTCATTTTTTGTACACGTAAAATATGTTTAAAGCCAACGCCTCGAAAAGCAGGTACCGTTGCCGTGGTCGTGAAATCTTCCCGACGGATGGTCTGAAACAAAAAAATCAAATAGTTTCATGTTCAGTATGTCTTCAGGAACTGACCTAACTAGAATATTTTATATACGTGCAAAATTAACAAAATGGCGGCTAAAATACGAAAAAAAGGCGTTTTTTTGGGTCTTCTTTTGCAATAAAAAAATAGTTCTAATCAAAATTTTAAGTTGATTGTAGTTAGGTCGGTTGGTACACACATATAGAATATGTGTTCCAAATTTCATAAGGATCGGTTCAGTACTTTTTGAGTTATCACGACCACGGTACTTGAAAATGTCGTTTCGAGAAAAATGCGTTTAAAGTTTTTGTGAGTCCGGGCCGCGCGCCGGGCGGGTCACAATAGCGTGCTCAGGTAGGTGCGTTCGAAAGGCGAAAAAGGATAGTTAGACTGCTTGGAACTTTATAAAATTTTGACCAAACATTCTTGAGCATATTTACTTTCGAAAAAAAAAAAAAAATTTTTTTTTTTTAAGTTTGAAAGGAGAATCCTGCCTTAATGCTTTATCACATATATGAGTTTCAACAAAATCGAAGGCGGACAATTACGTGATGCTCCTTGTTAATCAATATATCATTAACGACTTTTTTATAAGGTTTGAAACATTTATTTGAGCAATATATATATATGGCGCATAGACCGACAAAATTTTTTGGGGTTTGATACTTTTTTCACTCTTAGACCCTACATCCTAAATGTCTCGGGAATAAGATGATTTTTATTAGTTTTTTTTAAATCACCCGAAATTTCGCTTTCAAATCGTCATAACTTTTTTGTTTGTGGTTGTAATATCACGAAACAAGTTTTGGCGTATTTTGCAACGTATGTTTAGTATAATAAATCATCATTTGATGAAATTGATTTCAAGAAAATTACTCATTACTCATTATAAAACTAAAAACCATTTTGAACTTAGCTTTATTTCAAAAAGTTCTCTAGTTCATACCCTTTTCAACGATATGCTACATGTCATAGGAATAATTCATTATATGGTCAAAATAAAGAGAATAAGTTTTCTTTTATAATGCATGTTGAAATTTTTCATACATTTACACATTTTTAAGACTAGAAGCTCAAGAGTCATTGTCTTGAAACCAAATGTATTAAATAATGATTTATTTACAATAAGCATACATTGCAGAATACAACATAAGCTATTTCGTGCTATCACAATACAACCACAAATAAAGAAATCCCGATTTATAGGCGAAATGACTGGTAATTGAAAAAGAAACGAAAAAAATCAAATCTTAATTACCGTGACACTTAGGACATAGGGTCTAAGGGTGAGAAAATTCGCGAATGACCCTCCCAACCCCCCCAAAAAATGTGTCGGTCCATACACCAAACACCCTATATATATATATATATATATATATATATATATATATATATATATATATATTCATATATATATATATATATTCATTTGATATATTATAATACACGTCATTTAATATAATATTTATAACCTTTTTACATGGTTTGCGAAATTTTCCTATATATACTACTCATATATATATACATATATATATATTCCTTCCTATACCCTATACATACCCGGGAAAAAAAGTTCATGCCTGAGTGGATATGTTCATACATGTTTCAGATATTGTCATATATGTTTCAGATATCGTCATATATGATTCAGATATTGTCATATATGTATCAGATATATTTATATCTGACATTTTACAGTATCATATATGATTAGGTCTGATCATATTCCACATCACATACCCGGGAAAAAAAGATCATATCTGAACATATCTGAATCATATCTGTAGAATCAGATATGATCAGACAAGAGATTTGGTCATATCTGTTCATATAGTGTCATGACAGATCATGTATGCTTATATCTGAGCATATCTGTAGAATCAGATATGATCAGACAAGAGATTTGGTCATGTCTGTTCATATAGTGTCATGACAGATCATGTATGCTTATATCTGAGCATATCTGTAGAATCAGATATGATCAGACAAGAGAATTGGCTATATCTGTTCATATAGTGTCATGACAGATCATGTATGCTTATATCTGAGCATGTATGATCATTCCGAGAAAAAATTATCAGACCAAATCACATCTGATTATATCTGGATTATATATGATCCAGATATGATTGATCATATCTGGATCTTGTCTAATCATGCATACGAAAAATGGCCATATCAGAGCATACATGATTAGATTTGACGATATCAGAGCATGTATGATTAGATTTGACGATATCAGACCACCCGGGAAAAAAAGTTCATGCCTGAGTGAATATGTTCATATATGTTTCAGATAGTGTCATATATGTTTCAGATATCGTCATATATGATTCAGATATTGTCATATATGTATCAGATATATTTATATCTGACATTTTACAGTATCATATATGATTAGGTCTGATCATATTCCACATCACATATGCTTAAAGAAGATCATATCTGATCACATATCCCGGGGAAAATGGTCATATCTGAGCAGATATGCTCATGTAGGTGTTTATCTGCAACATAAATGAATCTGATCTGATCATGCATGGTCAAAGATGAACATACATGTATTTTTATGTGCTCAGGGGTAGCTCTATATCTGGTCAGATATGATCGCGCATAAGTAAATATGTGCAGATATGAATTTATAGCGGAACATGTCTGCCCATATGTGGTCATGTCTAACCAGATATAGTACAATTCACGACTACATTCGAGCCCACACATGAATAGACTTGAATATGTGCGCGCATGCATGAACATATCCAACCAGGTATGGATGAATACGTTCAAATATGAATCAATTGATGAAATATGAATCAATTGATTCATATTTGATTAGATCTGATCACACATGGGCAAGCATGTTCAGCGATGATCATATAGATCCAATTGGATGAATTCGAGTATCATTCCATATCTGGGCAGATACAATCGTACATGGGCAAATATTTTCAGACCTGATCATGCACGAGTTGGGTTCGGTTGCGTATTCATCCATACCTGGTTGGATATGTTCATGCATGCGCGCACATATTCAAGTCTATTCATGTGTGAGCTCGAATGTAGTCGTGAATTGTACTATATGTGGTTAGACATGACCACATATGGGCAGACATGTTCAGCTACAAATTCATATCTGCACATATTTACTTATGCGCGATCATATCTGACCAGATATAGAGCTACCCCTGAGCGCATAAAAATACATGTATGTTCATCTTTAACCATGCATGATCAGATCAGATTCATTTATGTTGCAGATAAACACCTACATGAGCATATCTGCTCAGATATGACCATTTTCCCCGGGATATGTGATCAGATATGATCTTCTTTAAGCATATGTGATGTGGAATATGATCAGGCCTAATCATATATGATACTGTAAAATGTCAGATATAAATATATCTGATACATATATGACAATATCTGAATCATATATGACGATATCTGAAACATATATGACAATATCTGAAACATGTATGAACATATCCACTCAGGCATGAACTTTTTTTCCCGGGTATGCTTAAAGAAGATCATATCTGATCACATATCCCGGGGAAAATGGTCATATCTGAGCAGATATGCTCATGTAGGTGTTTATCTGCAACATAAATGAATCTGATCTGATCATGCATGGTTAAAGATGAACATACATGTATTTTTATGCGCTCAGGGGTAGCTCTATATCTGGTCAGATATGATCGCGCATAAGTAAATATGTGCAGATATGAATTTGTAGCTGAACATGTCTGCCCATATGTGGTCATGTCTAACCACATATAGTACAATTCACGACTACATTCGAGCTCATACATGAATAGACTTGAATATGTGCGCGCATGCATGAACATATCCAACCAGGTATGGATGAATACGCAACCGAACCCAACTCGTGCATGATCAGGTCTGAAAATATTTGCCCATGTACGATTGTATCTGCCCAGATATGGAATTATACTCGAATTCATCCAATTGGATCTATATGATCATCGCTGAACATGCTTGCCCATGTGTGATCAGATCTAATCAAATATGAATCAATTGATTCATATTTCATCAATTGATTCATATTTGAACGTATTCATCCATACCTGGTTGGATATGTTCATGCATGCGCGCACATATTCAAGTCTATTCATGTGTGGGCTCGAATGTAGTCGTGAATTGTACTATATCTGGTTAGACATGACCACATATGGGCAGACATGTTCCGCTATAAATTCATATCTGCACATATTTACTTATGCGCGATCATATCTGACCAGATATAGAGCTACCCCTGAGCGCATAAAAATACATGTATGTTCATCTTTGACCATGCATGATCAGATCAGATTCATTTATGTTGCAGATAAACACCTACATGAGCATATCTGCTCAGATATGACCATTTTCCCCGGGATATGTGATCAGA
>OZ023317.1:20440560-20458060 GCA_964007375.1 Ophion obscuratus
TCCGAACCGAATGGTCAGAACGCTCAAAACTCCGAAAGAATAGTACCCCGAAAGATCCAAAACTCCGAAACAATTTTACACGCAAGACCAAAGTTCCGAAAATGTTTACACTGTCAAAATAATTCGGCTATGGAAGTTTTAAAAGTTTTTAAATTTTCATTTAATCGACGAATTATATCAAGATTTTTTTTATTAAGAAGGGTTTTTGCGTATATTTTGAAATTTGTCTAGACAAATTTCAGAATTGACGTAAAATCACTTCTTAATCCAAAAAATTATTGAATTAATTGAAAATTTTGAAACTTTTCAAACTTCCATAGCCGAATTATTTTGACGGTGTTCAAATTTTCGGAGGATAGGTCTTTCGGGTAAAATTCTTTCGGGGTTTTGATCTTTCGGGGTAGTATTCTTTCGGAGTTTTGAGTGTTCTGATCATTCAAAGTTCGGAATTTCAACCCGACCCTTTTCGTATAATCGAATACTTTTTTTGAAATTCCGAAAATTATAAAAATTGCAGGCTGTAGAAAAATAGTTCGCTTTTCGAAGAAAAAAAAACGACTTTAATTATTTTTGATTAACAAGTCAATAAACGTATCAAAAAATCGTCCGGGCATAACGATAAAAATGTTTACAAATTATGTTCCGTTCGAATCTGTAGTAAACAGGATGAATGAATTTGAAGATACGACTTACAGCGTTTTATAAAACATCGTTTCGCGAAAAACGCAAAATGGAAAAGGGTAAATCGCAGCAGGACGGTTCTGGGCATTCACAAGAATCGTCATAAATCGGTCAACTATTGGAATTTTTACAAAACCTTCGATGCAAATTGAAGACAAGACCCTCGTTTATAAAATGAAGCAAAATATATATTAGGAGTACAACTTTGCAGTGACCGTTTTACTTAGAGAGCCACTGCGGCCGAAGTAGTGGCCCTAGCTCAATAAAAAAGTGGCATTTTAAACTAGAGGCTCTGCCAATGTAAACAATTTTAAAAAGCTAACGGATACCTGTATGCATTATAAAGTTATTGGCACTCAAACATGGCAATCTACCCGTGAAAAATTTTGCCGGCGCTTAACATGCGGCCGACGCTTGGTACGATATTCAGCACCAACCACCAATACCCACTGTTGGTCCTTTATACGGGCCAATGGTTTGGCCATGATTCTGCCAGTGCTCATTTGAAGCATGGCAAACCAACGAACACCCAGCCTTGGGCCAAATATCGATTACCAACTGTCAGCCAACTATCGGGTCCCAGTGTTGGCCCCGAACATGGGCCAATCGGTTGATCGTGGGTTTGCCAGTCTCGAATTGAAGCTCGGCACACCATCGAAGAGCCAACGCTGGGCCAGCACTAATTAATGACCGACGCACAGTAGGAGAAAAGCCCAAAAACCTGGCCAAAACCTCAAATGACCTTTGACGGGAATGAAAATTGGCTTACAGGGGTTTTCAAGGTCGCTGATTACGAATCTGAAAGCCAAATTATCGTAAACAAAATGGCCGATCCAATATGGCTGACATGAAAGTTAAAAAGTTGCCAGATGTCGACAAAAATTGGTATTTACGGGTTTTCAAGGTCGCTGATTACGAATCCGCAAGCCAAATTATCGTAAAAAAATGGCCGATCCAATATGGCCGACATGAACGTTAAAAAGTTACCAGATGTTGACAAAAATTGGTATATACGGGTTTTCAAGGTCGCTGATTACCAATCCGATATCTATTGTTTATAACTTGCAACAAAGAGCTTACAGCAAATTGTTATAAACAAAATGGCCGAGTATCCTGCTAAATAGATAAATTAATATATTTAAAAAAATCATCATAATAAAATAAACGTGAACAGTGTATTCTACGCAATTATTATTTTTATTTCCAAAATACATACGGAACGTTTCAAAAATAGAAAATTTTATTCTTAATCAAAATCGTAATCGGAGTCGGAGTCGGAGTCAGAATCATTATCCGAGTTTGTATCTATTACAACTCCCGGCACGGCTTCAATCTCGGCGCAAAATTCGTCTGCTGCAGCAGTCACTTTAGGAGCGATCAACATCGCTACAGCTTCCGGCGACAAACTCTTCAGCTTCTTCTGTGGTAGTCTTCTGACACTTGATCGTATCGAAAAAGTATCGAAAAAGTCTGTTTCGAGTCCTCAGGCACTACAACTGTACGTCCGGTGTCCTTGGAAATTTTTTCTACCATAAATTCGATCAAGGAAGCGAATTTATCGGATAAATGCTCGCTGATTATCAGAAATACTTCTTTCCTTGTCAGCACCAATTCTTTGTAACCGGATCCTGTAATAAAGACATAAAATTGTAGAAAATTGGTGTTAAAGGAAAAGATAAAATTTTCAATTAATACAAAAACTTGAACAATGTACATTATTTTACCAAATAAATAACCGCAATAAGTGAAATAATTTTAAGAAAATTAGACAGAAAATATTGACATGGATTTGGTTAAAAGAAAGCTTTGCTTACTATATAATATATATATATTCAAATATTTTATTTGAATGTTATAACATTTCATTCATATTTAAGAAATTTTTATGTGGTTGATTTTAATATGTATATATATATATGCATACGTATATATCATAATTAAATCACATAAAATTTATATATATATATATACACATACATATATATTAAAATAATTTATTTCAAGCGTATAACAGCCGTCTTGTCCGTTATGATGCTACTTCACCCATTCTCAGGTAGAGGCGCAGAGGCTGCTCAATAGTGCCACGTGCACGCTCGGCTACCGCACGATGCGAAAAAAATCATAACGGACAAGACGCACGTTTTCCGCAGGTAACTCTTGTAAATTTCGAAAGCTTATACATTAAACTAAAGGCCGAGACTAGGAGCTTTGCAAAATGTGACAAAATATATAACTTTTCGGACCGTTGAAAATATAAGTTTTCAAAATTATTCAATTTTATTTATGCCGAAGGCTATACTACATTTCAATCATTTATACATAAACTTTAGATTCAACCGATGTAAAAACATGTTCTACATACCTCCAGAAGTCGTATCCATGTTGCAGAATTGAAATTAAACCCGTCACTTTAACGTTATGGGTTTTTGAAGTCAGCGTTATTTTCGTCTGTTCAGCGCGTGACACGTACACTCTTCACGAACACTAACTGCCAACTGACGCTGCGGCGCAGGTATACACTTAAAGGGCTTTCCCTTCCACAATAGAATGCAGTTACTAGTCCTCTACCTGAATGACTACTCAACTGACCCTATTTCGAAAATTTATTTTTTGGGGTTTTGGCCAGGTTTTTGGGCTTTTCTCCTACTGTGCGACGGCCAATTGTCGGGGCGTGCGCAGGCCCTGAGTCTGAACCAATCGTTTGACCGTGGTTTTGCCAACGCTTATTTTTAGCATGGCAAACTGACGAATTGCCAATCCTGGCCCAACACTGGCTTTAAACGGTATATTCCATACATATATACAAGAATGCTTTTTTACGTGTGCTTTAAACGGTATATTCCATACATATATACAAGAATGCTTTTTTACACACACACACACACATATTACGTATATACGTAATATGTGTGTGTGTGTGTGTGTGCGTGCGTGCGTGCGTGCGTGCGTGCGTGCGTGCGTGCGTGCGTGCGTGCGTGCGTGCGTGCGTGCGTGCGTGCGTGCGTGCGTGCGTGCGTGCGTGCGTGCGTGCGTGCGTGCGTGCGTGCGTGCGTGCGTGCGTGCGTGCGTGCGTGCGTGCGTGCGTGTGTGTGTGTGTGTGTGTGTGTGTGTATGGACTATACAAGAATTTTACGTATAAACGTATATACGTATATAAAGCCTTAAACTTTTGAAAAAAACGGTCACTGCAAAGTTGTACTCCCAATAGCCCGAGTGGAAATATGGTCAGGCTGGCCTGATATTTGATCTGCGCCTGATCACCTTGTAGTACGAACGCCTTACTTAAGTGTGCCTTAATTTGCCTGATCAAGCTGGCGTCAGGCGGTGGTCGAGCAACCGGATTTACGGCTTACTTCAATTCGCCTGATCCAGCTAACTACAAGCGATGTCAAGCAACTGGCCTTACGGCTTACTTCAATTCGCCTGATCCAGCTTACTTCAAGCAATCATCATGTAACTGGACTTCTACAGTTTGGCGCTAAAAACGTGCCTAACCTCATCTTGTCAAGTGATACACAGACACGAGAGAAGCACGAGACACATTATTAATCACTTTATATATTTTTACATATAACGTGTACGTTGTGAATAAGATGGACAAACACAATCGGAAGAAAATTGCGCAACGACAGCGTCTGCGTGAATAGCGGGCTCTAAATAAGGGAAAAAACGAATAAATAATACAGCAGCAGGTTAGTATAACAATTAATTTTTTTCAAAGACTTACAATTCTTAAATCTATAAATATAAATTGGATTAAATCTGACTATAAATTAACCATACGCCAAATTTTATATGCATTGGTTGAAATATTTATTATGATACATTTGACAGATCCGGAACAGATCCTCTCAGCGAGGAACAACTCGAAATTCCTGAGGGTTGGCATGTGTTGGCGCTACCACTATGTAAGTAGATTTATATTTGTTTTGTGTATCGCTTTTATTTTCCTTTACTTGGTCCGTCTCCTTTGTCAGAGTAGAAAAAGAGACAGCGTAGGCCAACCAAATAATGGTAAGCTGACAGCGTAGTTCAATCTGGTAAATGTTTTGCCATCGGTGCTGATTAGCCCGGACAGCATAGGCTAACCGAATAATGATAAGTTAACTGCGTAGTTCAGTTAAGTGAAAGTAATTCCATCGGTGCAAGTTAGCCCATAAGAAATGCACTTCGGATGGACATTACATTCACTGAACTGACTACGCTGTCATGTTACCATTATTTGGTTGGCCTTCGCTGTACGGGCCCGGACAGCGTAGGCTAACCGAATAATGATAAGTTGACTGCGCAGTTCAAGTAAATGAAAGTAATTCCATCGGTGCAAGTAATTCCATCGGTGCCCATAAGAAATGCACTTCGGATGGACATTACATTTACTGAACTGCACTACGCTGTCAACTTACCATTATTTGGTTGGTCTTCGCTGTACGGGCTCTCCTGCTTCGATTCTAATTTTCATTAAAAAATGACCGCTCGCAGCTTTTGCAACAATTTTGTTCTTCTTTAAAGTAGATAATTGGATGGTGAGAAAAAGGATAAAAAATAGAGCTCAATTGGTGCCACCCTCATAAAATAATGTGCATACCTTATATAGATGTAGACATTGAATTCTAAGTGGGATACACATTTTCGTATTTTTCAGTGGCTGTCATTTAAAAATATAGGGTACACGGAATAGAAGTTCTTTCGAAACAAATTGTACAAGCCGTTGGAGCGGTATCAAGGCCTGATTAATTCAGCAAAAGACTGGGCCCAGTTTCGAGCGTCGCGGAAAAAAAACGAACAGAACGCCCAATGTACCGTTGCCTAGAAACGTCTGGTCATAAAAACGTTGAGCTCTGTTTACTTTATTCACGAAGTTTCTTAAGTTTTTGTTTAAAAAATATATTAGTTTATTTCGAGATGATAAGTGGAATATAATACAGTGATATATGTTAGTTTATTTCGAGTTTTTGTTCTATTACAAATACAAGAAAAATGATGTTTGTTTTCCACATAGATATATGTGAAAAATATATGTGATAGATTTTATATTAAGATTAAAAAATAAACGATCAGCGTTATTTGTAAAGTCGTGCCTTTTTCTCTTTTGTTTATGCGTTGTATTTTTTATTTCAGGAATAAATCGGTCATCCTGAGCCGTGACAAATCATATGATTTTTTACGTTGATCAAGCCGTGAAAAATTAAGCTCTTATCAGGCCTTCATTTTCTACGCTGATCAGGCCTTGATCTTTTACACTGATCAGGCCTTGATTTTTTACCCTGATCAGGCCTTGATAGTTTACCCTGATCAGGCCTTGATTTTTTTACCCTGATCAGACGGAAGTCAGGGATTGTGTTTCAAAAATGATCAGGGCTTGATAGAAAATTCTGATCAAGGGCGGAAAAAGAAATCTGGATGCCTGATCAGGTGTTTATTGTAGCTGGAGCAAGATTTATACTCGGGAGTTCGTGTTTTTGAAATTTCAACCTCATTCGAATCGCATGAGGCCTGACAGCCTGTTGAAATTGTGGAAAATATCAAATTTTGGTTTTCGACGGATTCTCAGGATATAACATTTCAAAAAGATTCTCTAAAAATGTCAAGTCTATCCGTTCTTAATTGAGGGTGTTATGGGCATTTATTCAAATCGGTGCCCACACGGTATCTTAACACCGATCAGCTTGAAATACTACAAGCTTTTTTTACATATCAAAAAGCAGTGCTCGAACGACGGATTTTTTTCTCGATACATTTTTTTTTTATGAACGAAAATGAAGCGTTTGTTCACAGAAAATCGATACTTTCACTCTGGACTGCTGCAACTTTTTCAACAATGTGTTGTGATTCATTAAATCCTTCGTTCAAGAACTGGATAACTTCGTGCCAAACCTTAAACAGCGGTTTGTACAAACCATTGTATCCATCACATTATGCAATATTTTTCAATAATATAATTGCAAAAGATATTCAAAACTATACTCTTTAGGAGGGGAGATACCTTTAGGCGAGGACAAAATTTGCTTATTTTCATGATTTTTTTTAAGGAAAAGTTTCTTCACCATTTTTAAGACTTAAGGTATATTTTATTGCTAGTTTTGGCTGTTACATGATATTTTTATTTATTTATTTTTAATCTTTAAAAATGGCAGCGATATGACACGGTCTTCTAAACCGTATTTTCAAAAATGGCGTGACGTATAGCTAAAAAACTGATTGACCGATTCTGATGAAATTTGGTCCAAATCTTGCTAACCTTATTTTCTAAAAGACGACCCTAAATAATTTTCAAAATAAAAAAAAACGGATTTTTTAAATCGTAAAATGTAGCAATTTTTTTCGGACACTCAATCTTTTTGTTTCATAGCGCACCATTTCAACGAACCTCAACATTTCTCATTTTTTCTTGGTTCATATTCTGCGTATGCGTGCCAATGGAAGAAACATCTTCATTGGTTTTTTTTTTTCAGATTAATCCCACCGAAGCTACGTATCACGCCGTCTGACATCCGCCACAACCCGCTTAGAAGTCCGTGCCATACCTCCGCCATGTTTGTAAATTAATAAAACGAAGAAAATACCATGTGACAGCCAAAAGTAGTAATGAAACATACCCTAAGTTTCAAAAATGGCAAACAACTTTTTCCTTAAAAAAAAAAAAAAAAAACATAAAAATCAGCAATTTTTCCTCGTCTAAAGGTATCTCCCTTAATGCAAAAAAAAAAACAAATTGGAAAAGCTACACTCGTTTCACCAGGATAAATTTACCAAAATTCCTCTTTTCTTCCGGTCACGAGCTGGGTGTAACCCGTTAAAACTATAACCACTCGGAAGCTCCGTCAGACGGAAACGAAAAATTGATAACATTAACAGAATTATATAAATACAGTAATGCAGATATATGTAGATTGGCAGACATTCATACTCATACATCGACGCTGCTTACGAAAAGTAGCATATTTCCGAATTCTTGGGAAAACAAGCACGTTTGATATCACCGCGAAAACTAGCAAGTTTCCGCAAGTTTGCCACGAAAATATTGCAGTAACACTGGAACCACGAAACCAACCAACCAACAAGTTTACCACGAAAATGTTTCAGTAACACTGGAAATGTTTCCGACTTTTCTTCCATACGTTTTTACGCCTTGCCTCTATTTTTTACACCAGTTCCTTTGATCGCAATCGGAAATTTACGATTTTTTACACCGCTCAAAATTCTTTAATTAGACTTCAATTAAAAATGCAAGTATTCGGGAAATATCCATTCAACCTTACGTCGATACAATCCGCGTCAAATATGATTCTGACCAAGAAGGACGAGACATGAAAATCTTTATAAAAAAAATAAAAACATGGATGATGTTCAAATGTTCCAATTAAAACAGACGTCAAATAAAAAATTGCCTTTCGCACCAAGGCAAAAAAGATCTACAGGCCATGCTTGACAGAGGTTTAATTCGAATCGAACATCAGCAAGATTTTTCAAACATATTCGACGATAACCATTTGTAAGATTACAGTAAATTTGTCGAATGATGTTTCCAATAACGTTATTTTTTTAATAGAAAATCACAATAAATATTTCATTATATTTACCATTTCGATATTATTTTTTTTTTTTTTTCATCAAAATTACTACTATCGATATTAATTGATAATTATTATCAAAATGTTAATAAAAGCAACGAGAATAAAATCAGAATGTAATTACGCAAAAATAGTCATATAAAAAAATGCTAATGGTTTATTTTTCCAGATTTTTGCTTGAACACGAAGGACTTTATATTCTCACGAAAACTTTTTTTGGTTAGATTGTACGAGCGATGAGATACTTAAGGTTTTAAATTTACTCCTTTTACACTATTTTTTGAAGTGAAAATCAAACAAGCTAGTTTTCTCGGTGACAGTCGAAACATGCTCGTTTTCGCAATGGATATGGAAACGTACTAGTTTCCGTGGCGAAAGCATAACCATTAGGGTGTGCGGAAAAAAATCGATACTTTTTTTTTCGGTTGCATCCACCAAAAAAAGGTGAATTAAGGTAAAAAATGAAGAATGCTCGAAGGAGAGCTCTAAAAAAAATTATTTCGAATGGCGCATTGCATTTGAATATTTTCCATAAGAATAACCCAGGAAAATATTGGGATTTCTGAATGTGGTAGTGCAACTCGTCAGGAAAAAATCACACAAAGATATCATTAACATATTCTCATGGAGAATTGAATTTCCGACAAAAGAGCTTTTACGAAAAATGAGCTCAGAACAGCCGTTCAAGTGGAATCGCTGTCTGAAATTGAATTCATAGAAAAAAAAAATAATTCAGAAGGCTGTAAAAATCGAATTTTTTGCTTTACGAAAAAACTTTGTGGGTTTTTTTTTGTAGACAATGTTCTGCTCTAACATACAATTTGCATGGAATCGTTCTCAAAATATTTCTCTGCTACAAAAAAGAATCAAGTACAACAAGGGATATAAAAGAAACGACGTCCATCATTGATCGTGTTTCGAAAAGTTTTATTGAATTAATTTGGTTTAATAAGATAAAATGATTTGTTTTTACATTATAATGCTTGATAATCATCGTTCCTTTTTTTAAGAGTCTGTTTGTTGCAATTAGGGTTTTTCTGTCTATGATTTTACACTACGCCCAATAAATATTGTAGCTGCTCTTCGTTTTTTGTTAATGAACCGTTATATGCTTCTATCAAACTGACACTATGTTCGGCTACGTTACACTGAAAAAAAAATTCAGTTGGTTTAACAAAATGTATCTTTAAATACGTTCAACTTGATTTTTGATTGGCATAACAAACATTTTGTTAATCTAACGATAGTTTTAGTGGTGTGAACTGTAGCTAAATAAGCTACAGTAGCTAAAGTAGCTAAATAAGCTACAGTTCACACCACTAAAACTATCGTTAGATTAACAAAATGTTTGTTATGCCAATCAAAAATCAAGTTGAACGTATTTAAAGATACATTTTGTTAAACCAACTGAATTTTTTTTTCAGTGTATTAACGACTTTTAGATTTTAAAAAATCTAAGCAACTCAAATAAGTGGAATTTTCCGGCCATAATTTAATATTTACTCTCAAAAAATCATGAGGTAAATTTAATTGCTGGAAAAGAAATAAGGATTCTTGAGTAACGAAATCGCTTATGTCTTCTTTCAGCACCAATTCCCAATCATTTTTTTCAACAATTACTCGCTCGGAAGGATTTTTGGATTTTTCTCGAGATTGCAGAGCTTGTACCATTTTTGCCTTCACACTTATCGGCACAGCATTATCAAAAAACGACAAAGCAACAATTTTCTCGTTAAAATACCACAAGTGACTAGCTAATTTTTTCGAGGCAGCCTCCCCTACTACAGGATTCACTTCGCAATAACGAATGAAATTTTGTAGCATTCACAGATTTTGATTTGGGGGGAAAATGTCGCGGTTTCCCGTTCGTGGCGCTAGCGTGAAGCTTGTAATTTTGCACTACGAGCTACCGCATGCTGCCGCCAGGTGGCAGCGTGTGTTATGGCGCGCACGTCGCTTAAATAAAAAAATTAATTTCAGACAGCGATACCACTTGAACGGTTGTTCTAAGCTACTTGTTCGTAGGAACTTTTTTTGTAGGGAACTCAATTCTCTATCAGAATATCTTAATGACATTTTTGTGAGATTTTTTGACGTGATAACGTCTTATAATTCGATGGAGCCGGCTGCACGCACGAAAAAGCATGACTCATCGCCGTTACCTCGCTCTGAGGCGTTCCATTTAAGGCTTGAAGTGTAAGCGAGAGCGCGGAACGAGCGACAAAGAGGTACAATCGGCCTCCGCGTTCGGCAGCGTTCGGCAGCGTTCGACATTTGTCTCTCTCCTACTTGAGTGATGGTCTCTGTACACTGCGAGCGACGAGCGACGAGCGATCAGCGATATCCAATGGCAACGTCACTCTCATAGAGCATTTCCGTCATACTCGAGCTCTCGTTGGATATCGCTCATCGCTTGTCGCCCATCGCGCGCAGTGTGCAGAAGCCATGAGCGATGCGTCCGCGTGGACAGCTGCTATACAATAATACATGTACATGTTTTCGTCAAGTATGTAGTGCAGTGAAAAGTGAATGTGGTGTGAATTGTTTATAGCAACGATAATTGCGGCGATAAAGGTAATGATTCTTTCGATATTAAATATATGTTCAGTGATATATTGTCGAATATTCGTGCTTTCATCATTAAAATAAATAGCATCGGTCCGCTAGTGCAGCGATTGTAGGTTATGCTATAATTGACAAAACTATAACAATAAGTTAACAGAACTATTTCACGATGAGTAAAAATCAATTGCTTTACTATTCGATCGAAATAATTATCGAGCGTAGCTATGATTTCAAAAAATTAAAACATAAATGTTAAATCTTCCACATATCATAACAACGTGTCTGAAATGACAGGTTGGACCAGCCAGCCGTCAAAGGGAACAATTTTCTCCTATATCAAACACATATTGCGGCGGGCTTTTTAAAAGCTAGAGTTACAAAAATTTTAATGATGTTTCCAATTTTTAAATTTTAAATTTAAGATTTATGAATAATAATTTAATCACAGTTTATTCTTATAATAAATTATTCAAAATTATTACTTTTTTACAACAAATTACAATTAAATTTGCAAAAATAATTAAGTAACTAATTGAACAACAACTTTTATTCAGTTCACTTGCTGAAAGAAATAATGTCAGTACAAAATTTATTATTATAAAATAATAAAATCAAAAATTAAATTTTAACAGTCGAGTAGAAATTTAAACAATAAATTTTATTCAAGTATTTTGTAAATTTAAAATGATTTTCTGAACGAAGAATTTTATGAAAAAATAAAAGTGGTAAAACAATTGCCCAAACACATTCATACTTGTAAAAAATATGTACATTGTAAAAAAAATAAATAAAAATTGACATAATTGTATTTATGCGTACAAATAAATGTAACTTGATCAATTCAATTGTGATTTCCATTTACCTCCTTCTCTATATCCATACAAAATATCTATCAAACAAACAAAATTAAAATTTTCTTTTGAAAAATGAAACCTTTCCATCAGTATTTTCTTATGACGTTGTCACGTTCAACTATCGTCAGTAAACCGACTTTACAGGCAACCGATTTTTTCTGAAGAGTTTTACTACGACGTTCAGAAGTGCCAATATTTTCCTGTGTTATTCTTATGGAAAGTATTGAAATGCAATGCGCCGTTCGAAATAATTTTTTTTTGAGCTCTCCTTCGAGGATTCTTCTTTTTTTACCTTAATTCACCTGTTTTTGGTGGATGCAACTGAAAAAAAATATATCGATTTTTTTCCGCACACCCTAATAACCATGCTACTTTTCGTAAGAACTTTGAATCGTGCTACTTTTCGTTAGCAGCGTCGACATAATGTTGTTTAACCGTACGAGCGTACAATACAATATCTGAATACTAACAACAATTTACAAAGAGTGAATGAGGGAAGAATAGAGGAGAAAGGCAAAGCAGCAGAGGTGCGAGAAAACACAAAGTGCACCGTGGGTTCAGAGGGCCGAGTCTGATGAATCTTAATTATGATTCTTGGCTGCAAGAAAGCTTCGCAAATGCTCTGCTTCTGACGACAGACTGACACGATGTAAAATCCTGTGAGAAGGACACGTAGGTTAGAGTGAGAACGCGCGATATTACGCGCCGTAGGAGCAAAATACTTTCGCCGCAAGGGTGGTCGTGTCGGCTGAAAATGTCGAGTCCCCAAACGAGCAGCGCGCGTCAATGTGATCCACGTAAAATCTCGGGGTCTACGAGAGACCATTTGCGCAAAACCCTCCATTGCTATTCAAAACATAAAAACCATTTAAAAATGTAATACCCGTGAAAGGTGAAGGGAGAGAGGGAGAGAAGGAGAGAGAGAGAGAGAGAGAGAGAGAGAGAATGGAAAGAAGGGCGAGACAGGAAAAAATCGTGAGCGGAGGTGATCCAACGTGGTGACTCTGTAAGTAAAATATACTGCCCGGCAAAAAGCTTCGGTCAAATAATCATGATTTATCGTCGTAAGGAAATCTACGTCGGAAAAAAGCTCCTCCCTCTCTCTTTCTTTTGTCGCTCATACAAAAAAAAAACAAAAAAAGTGCGATCGTCCGTGTCAATTTTAAATTATGCGCAATTCCACACAATGACAATTTCAGATGATGGACTACACTTTGGAATGCGCGTAAATCCAAACAAACCCGAAGGAGATTTATCCCACACACTGTTTGGGTGTGTTGCGTTTGCGTGTACGAGAGAATGTTTTCGTCACTGGCAATTGCAAGTTTGTGACCTGGATTGCATGGAAAAGACGAAGACGAAGGGTTCGCCCAATCACGAGTATATAAACGTAACTGATAATAACTAGTGATGAAATATAGTAATAAACAATAACAAATGTAATATTATAATAGTCAGATGATAGAATTGAAGAAATGACGAGTGGTACTAGGAAAATAAGACTGCAGCGATCTCCCGTGTCGAGCAGGCACTGCCTGAACTAGTACGCGGATGGGTGGCCCCTTAAAATAGGAAAGTGACATGTGTGCGGTAAATTGTGAGATGGATGGGAGCTTCAAAGTCCGTAAGGGCGTAGGCATTTTACGCCCAGGAGGCATATTAGAAATTGAAGTGTGTTACAAAAATGATTATAATAATAAAATAAAATGAAATCGAATAAAATAAAATAAATTCAAATGAAATAAAATAAAATAAAATAAATTCAAATGAAATAAAATTAGATAAAATTAAATGATCGATAAAATAGTAAAAAAAATAACATTATTGTGAAGGAAATGTAGTTATATGTTAAAATTGATTTTGGAGACCCACTGTCCCGTCTCTGTCGTGCACGTATGATGGTTTTTCGAGGTGCCGACGCGTTGCGAAGAAGTCCGCGAGGGCTGTTGGTTATTTTAACCTGCCATGAACAATTATCGTGAAAATTGTACCGTCGACAATTCTACGTACCACAGTACACGAAAATACCCACATTCTATATCGATCAGAATTAATGACTTTCCGTGCGAGTTTCCGCGTACTTCGTCGCCCTGTATATTTCCATACTCCGAGTCTCTCAAGCAGATCAGTATTTTTTTTCCGCTCGGAATATTATTCCGAGCCGTTTTATTCGCGAGCGGCCAAAACTAAAATTACGAAAATTCCATTGCGTTGTTACGGGCGGTTGCAGGCACACGGGAGTTTAAGAGAATCTGTTTTTAGAATACTCGAGAAAGAAATACGACCAATCAGGAATTTTTTTTCAACGATCGGAGATGATTTCGTGACGACTTTATTGTGAAAGAACTTTTTTGGTGCCGGATAATGGCTCGCGGCATTGATCTGTAAAAATGCAGATAGGGTGATTTTTTTTTAGATATTGCCTTACTATTCATAGAAATGATATTTCGAAGCTTTGTTGATTTTTGCATTTTTTTACAATAGATACATATCGTCGAATGATTTTTTTAATATCAGGAGGTACTCCTCAACTTTAATCATTTGCTTTAAGTTTGCTCTGCTGAAATCTGAAATAATTCATAAAAACCGTATCTAGTAAGTACTTTCAAGTAAAGGTATTCCAGTTGCTGCTAATTAATTAGCTTCGGGAAAAATGAACAAAAAGTATATACAATTCGACGGGATATATTTTTTTATTTATTTGCCATATTTTCGACACTGTACAAAAAAAATTGACGTGTCAATGTGTAAAATACTGTTGTTCAGCGACAGATTTGGTTTCAAGCTTGAGTAACGTATTTAAGTTTTTTTCAAAGAAGAAATATTATGAAGTTTTAATATTACATTTATACTTTGAATATTATAAGTAAATAAAATCACTATCAAATTACAATTGAATTGAAATGAATTCAATATTAAAAATCATAATTAGATATTAAAATTTTGATTAAGGCGGGCACCATTGTGATGGGTCAAAGAAATCTATTTTTTTTCATTTATTCTAAGTATACATATTCAACAATACGTGAAAAAAATGCACGTTAAAATATAGAAATTTGACCAATTCACAGATGATGTAGCGAGAATACTAGAATACTAGAATACTAGAACTTTCAATTGCGTTTTTCTCTAAACGACTTCTTTGACCCCTTTGGAATCATCACTCTAGTTATATTTGTCCAATTTTAGTTTCCGTACCAAACCAACATTTTCGCCATTAAAGTAGCTACCGTTGTACGGAGCCGTTATTTTTTATTTTAGTATTTTTCAAGCCCCCGAATGCAAGTAGAAATTTCGACAACATTTTTTAAAACTTTTTTAGAACCCGCCATTTTGTGATTTTTTGTGAGAACGAGGACGTCATTTATATAGATTATAGAACTTTTGGATTTCTATTTTTCAGGCCAACCATTATCAAGTTATCCGGCCAGTGTAGCACATTTTTTCCTCACCGGCTCCGTTATACCTCAATAATGTCGTGAATTTTTGATTTTTTTAAATAAAAATGTACACGAAATAAATGCAATGTATGCTTAATAAGATAACTTTTTTCCAATGCTCAAATAAATAATCTAGTAGACAAAAAAACTCGGAAAAAATAATCTTTTTCGTATCGTCACTGTGGCGTCCTCCCTGAAACATTGAATTACAATTAAATTCAATAATTAATCGCAAAAAATTAGTTATTAAAATTAAAATTAAACGAAAAGACGAAAAGATTAAACGTAACATTGAAATGAAACGAAATTAAACTTTAAAGAAGCTTTAATATCACAATTATGCTCGAACCTACGGACTTCGTTACGTGGATCGATACACTCCTGATCGCTTTTAATGATTTCAAATGAAAAGTCCCGTTTATTCTCGGATATTAAATTCCTTTTTTCCTGCCTTAATTGTTAGGGCACGCTGAATGGGCGGTAATGAAACAAGATTTTCGAAATTTCGTTGTACGACGCTGAGCCGAGTTGCGCTAGCTATAATACACATTACTCGCGTATAAAATACAGCTTTTGTATCACCGTAACATTATAAATGTCGTTTTCATTGCTAACTGGCAGCTGGCCTTAAAAGCGCCGCATTACGAATTTTCGCGCAAAGAGACCGTAAATTTCGTTTAGATGAAAGAAGCATAAACTCTCCGGGGTTTATACTGCATTCGAGCGTCGGGTGATTAATTAAAACAATGCCCTAAAACTTTATAAGCATTAGATCTGCGCGCACGCGCTCATTGGGCATAATTACGTGAATTGAAGCAAGTGCTCTAGACACTAGGATATTATTTTTACATAGTTTATATACGGGATATTCCACGATATTTCACCAAGCCCGTGTCCCAGACCATTTTTTATTTTCCTGATTTTTTTTTGTAAAATTATGACCCATGAAACGAGTATCCACACCAATTTTTTAGATTTTGATCTCTTTTCTTTCAGGAGTTATAATTTCCGAAAAATGTCGATTTCGGAAGCTCTGGAAACGTTTGAACGATGATAACTCCGGAACTAATTGAGGTATCGACAAATGTCGATATATTACGTCTTTCATTCTGAAGCATACTTTCGTTAAAAAATATGAAAAAATTATCAATTATCAATATCAACGTTTTTTGTTTCTCAAGTGATAACTTTTTTTTTAAAAAGACAATCTCCTTTTTTATTTTATTTGCAAAAAGTTCTTTAAAAAAGAGTGACCTATTCTATAATTTTAAGACGAGTCTCATCGTGGGCCTATTTATCCTACTATTTTTTTTTCGAATTAATCATATTTCATTTAGAAAATTGTTATCACTTTAATCTCCAATAATGCTATTTATGATTTTGTGATTTCCAATTCGGCTTCGACATGCCTAAAACGGTTTAATTTCAATTTATGCTGAATTCAATGATTTTGTTGTTTTTGTGCATTTTTCGGTGATTTTTTTAAAAGGCACTCACTATGTATATATATATATATATATATATATATATATATATATATATATATATATATATATATATATATATATATATATATATATATATATATATATATATATATATATATATATATATATATATATATCTTTGTGTTAAAAAATGCATTTCATTTGCAGCGACCGATTCTCAGAAAAAAATCGGAAATTGACAATTTTTGTTCGGGGATCTAGCCGCTTTAAATTTCATAAATACGATTTTTTCATTACATCGATTTATAGCCTAGGTTATCAACTTTTACTTGCAACAAATATTTTCCAAAATTTCAAAAAATTGACCGAGTTACGATGTTTTTCTGACGGGTTATATCACCCACTGCGAATTACCTTTTTTACATTTTCCTCGAAACTATGCTTTATGAAACGGTGGGAGACCTAACTGAAAATCTGAGAGTCCGATTCACTTCAAATTCGGACAGAGCATAGTTTGTGTCATTTTATATCGCATGATCACCTGATTTTTCATACCTTCATTCATTTCTTCATAACGAATGATAGAAGTTGCTTTTTGTCAAAAATCGAACTTATTTCTACAGCTTGCGATTTTCGTAATTACCAACATTTCATAAAAGTATCCGGCCATGCGAAAGTTTTATTGTTATACTAAAAGTACATTTTTTAATTGCATAATTCAAATTACCCTAGTTGTCAAAATGGCGTTCACCGATTGGCCAGGCAGCACCGTGGTCCTTTTTTAAAAAAATAACCTCATTGTTAATCAATATTTTCAAAAAAAAAATAAATAAATACTCAAACTCCGCAAGACCATGTATCAATTGTGTGTAACGTTTCAGCCTCGCCATCTGCGTACCCTCATCATAAAAAATCCTGAAAATTGACCTGTTTTTGTGCCA
>OZ023317.1:20463060-20495354 GCA_964007375.1 Ophion obscuratus
TACGGGTTTAAGGGGGGAAATCCAACCTTAGGGGGGAACCACCTCTCAAAGGTAGATGTGTCACCCCTTAATTTAATGTTTGGTCAATATTTCTATACTGCATTTTTCATCGCTTTACATTACAAGAATTTTGGTTTCTGTCTCATTGACATCGGTGGACTGCTTATGGGTCAAACTACAAAATCAACCCCCGATACGCCTTGCTTTGAGAGGTAGTTTTGCCCCTTAAGGTATTCCTTTCGCGGAGGGCCGTATTTTGTGAGGTCATGAAGAGGGCCTATCTGAAGAAAGGGTCTATCTGAATTAATAAAAATTAGTCACAATCAATTATAATACCCAAAGATAAAATGTAATAAAAAAAATTTCGCGCAAGTATAATAGATTTAGACATCTTTACATTGTCTCTGAAAAGTCGCAGGTACGGAAATTCTTCTGCTAGTCACATTTTTCTAAGTCTTATCATCAATATTTTCTTTAAACATTCGGTGACCCCGTGTTTTCACTGTCGTTGCGGAATCTTTAGATTTTTTTACACGCGTGAGCAGTTTATGTCAGGCATCTAGAGTTATTCAGTCCATAAATTACTAGATAGAAATATGGCCACTGTGTCATCTCTATGAAGCGCCGTGCAAATGAAAGGATTTTTAGAGTCATTACTTTTCGATAAAAATTCGGTAACTTGGCTTGAAGTTTTACCAGTATACTGGCATGTATTTTTATTTGATCAGAGACGAAAATCAATTAATTGTTAAATATTCGGTTTCGTGAAAAGAGACCCTAAAAAGCGTTTTTCCGTCGATAAAAAAAGATACGTGTCTAATAGTTTTCAATGCTTTATCACATATATGAGTTTCAACAAAATCGAAGGCGGGCAAATAAGTGATGTTCCTTGTCAGAAACATCGAAGTAAAAATTGTTTCAAAAAAGGGAAAAAAGGTGAAAAAATAGGCGATCACTACGAAAAGTTTTTCATCCGAAGATTCCTATATTTCATGCACATTCTATTGCAAAGTCCCTGAACTATTATGATTTTTTAAAAAATGTATCCCTTTTCTGCCTCCTCTCTCTCTCTCTCTCTCTCTCTCTCTCTCTCTCTCACACACACACACACACACACTCTCTCACACCCTGGATCCATCGCTATCTCGTGCGAGTTTTCTCTATCGTCGAAACGTATAGTTTGATAGAACGTTGAATGGAAACTCGGCCGGTGTCCGGGGACTTGGTCGAAACGCGTTTCTCTACTCGGGTACGTAATTTGATGAACGAGAGAGCGAGGGGCAGGAAGGAGGAGGGGTGGGGGCACAAATATACATACATACATCGAAAGTACAACTTGACGGCATCGGGCGTTGCGCAATTCGAGTCGCCATATATATCGCGTATTCGCGACGGGGCCTTGTTGCACCGATCGGTCGAGATCCGGACATCGCGTTTTTTTTCTTCTTCTCCCGAGCGTGTTCTGTCACTATTATACTGCAATACAACACCATCGCGTATGCTTTGGCAGGGAAAAAGCCGGAGCGAGATGAAAGAGACAGGAGCGAGGGGGCACGAGTGCTCGTAGGGGTTGAAGGAGGGCCGGGGGGATCGAACGGTTCGATACTGGCGAGGAAATGGAGAGGAATCGATGGAGCACCAGAGAAAGGAAGCTTGAAGCACCTGACTGTAATTAGTGAGAGAACGTATCGTAATTAGAGAAAATGCCACGTTTAATTGCTAATTGAGTTTCTGGCCGACGCGAGATCTAATTTTAATCACCTAATTACGTGACTACAAGCTCTTGAGGACAGTTATATATAAATCTAAGTGTGTGTCTGTGTGTGGGTGGGGTGAGTGTTGGTGTGTAGGCGTGGGTATGTGAGTTGTAATGTGTGTGTGTGTGTGTGTGTGTGTGTGTGTGTGTTTGGGTGTCTGTGTGTGTTGGTGTGGAGGCGTAGGTGTGTGTGGATGGGTGTGAGTGTGTAAGGGTGTGTGAGTGTTGGAAATATGTGTCTGTTTGGGTATGAGTGTTGCACGTGTGTGTGAGTGTTGGAAATATGTGTGTGTTTGGGTGTGAGTGTTGTAAGTGTTTGTGAGTGTTTGAAATATGTGTGTGTTTAGGTGTGAGTGTTAGAAATATGTGTGCCTTCGGGTGTACGTATGTGGTGTGTTTGTGTGTGTGTGTGTGTGTGTGTGTGTGTGTGTGTGTGTGTGTGTGTGTGTGTGTGTGTGTGTGTGTGTGTGTGCGTGGGGTGTACGTTGGTGTGTAGGCGTGCGTGCGTGTGTGTTTGTTTCAGTGTGTTGGCGTGCAGGTGTGTGCGTGTGCTTAGGGTGTGTTGGTGTGTAGGCGTGGGTGTGTGTGGGTGGGTGTGAGTGTTGTAAGTATGTGAGTGTTGGAAACATGAGTGTGCTTCGGTGTGGGTGTGCGGTGTGTAGGGGTGTGTGTGTGTGTGCGTGAGGTGTTGGTGTGTAGCATGGGAAATATGTGTGTGTTTGTGTTAGTGTATTGGTGTGTTGGCATGTGAGTGTGTGCGCGTAGGGTGTGTTGGTGTGTCAGCGTGGGTGTGTGTGGGTAGGTGTGAGTGTTGCAAATATGTGTGTGTGTGTGTGTGTGTGTGTGTGTGTGTGTGTGTGTGTGTGTGTGTGTGTTGGTGTGTAGGCGTGGATGCGTGTGGGTGGGTGTGAGTGTTGCAGGTGTGTGTGTATCTCTACGCTCCTTCGGTTTCAACGATAATCGCGGTATAAGTATGCATTCTCGGCTTACAACCAACCCCCAGCCCCTGGGTCCCCGTTCACCCCACTTAGCTTCGCCATCCTCTTAAGAGTCGTAACAGATGACGCGTCTGAGCACTCCCAGTAGTTTTACACTTTCAGAGGCAATATAACGTTCGTACGGAGCTGCTAATTTGAAAATAATCTCGACGTACTGACAAACTTGTTCGAGGATCCGATCGTTTTTCAGTACTAATGGATTTTCCTGTTTCCCTCTCGATTTACCTTGCTACCGGCCTCTCGTTGACGAGCCTTCCGCGCGAGTTCGTCGAGGCTCGAAGTATCTTCTTATCTAATTATAATATAACGCCACGTGATATAATAATATAATATGAAATATAAATATATATATATATATCATATTATATTATTATATCACGTGGCGTTACTATACGTATATATATATATATATATTTGTGCATGTTCTAAAACCGTGAGAGGCGCTTTGTCCGTAAGTTCTTTATTTTTACAAAATTGATTGACGCGTTGGTTGTATTAATTTAACCATGTAGAAAAATCGTATATTGGGGGAAAATAGGCTGTAGGTTTGTACGTTTGCGCGCTTATAAGTCGAGAACGAATGACTCGATTTCGATGGACCTCTCACGGAAATCCTGCCTAGAGTGTGGAAACATGATGTGGGCGAGTTATTATCAAGGTGTGTAGTTAATTACAATTAGAACAAGGAAGCATACAAACAAACGAACGTGAATTTCGTATAGAACAAACGAACGAACGCGATCAACCTAACAAACAAAGAAGGGAAGAAATAATAGAATAAACAAACACAAATTGACGAATAATCGAGGGGTCTGTCCAGTTTTTACATTTCCATGAATTGCCCTCGGAAATTATTATTTTCGACGAACGAAATATCAAAGAAGAAGAAAAACACGGAACTATAAACGTAACAACCGAATGAATAAATAAACAAAAAATGACGGATAATGGGCCGTGCTCAATAATGTAAAGGTGGGCGGTTGGGGGAGGGGAAGGGAGGAATCTCACACAGTGGGATAGTACGGACCCTTCTCAGTTTCTTATATAAAATTTTTCACAACCGTGCTGAAAATTGTAATATAAGTAGAGTTGAAGGGGTAGGCTTACCATCGATAGGATTCCAACATGGGTGGAGGCGAGGGTGCAGCTATTAATATAATATATAATACAGGGTGCGCCAGAGAAACTTACTTATTTGAAAGGTCAATAAAAACAAAAGTACTTCAATTATTGTTTAAAATTTTTTTTTATTTGAGAATACAATATCCCAATTTTTTTTTCATGCAGTCTTGAAAATCACATCGGATAAATGGCGACCCCCATTGCGCATACACTGATGAAGTCGATTTTTGAAATTCGTATCCACTCTTTGCAGCATATCAATCGGTATGTTGGCAATGGCGTCGCGAATGTTGTTCTTGAGGTGTGCTATGGTCCGTGGTCGATCGACATAAACCAGAGATTTCAAATAACCCCATAAAAAGAAATCGCATGGAGTCAAATCTGGAGAGCGTGCCGGCCATTGGAGATCGCCTCTGAGAGAGATGAGGCGGTCGGGGAAATGTTGTCGCAACAAATTCATTGAGTCTCGTGCTGTGTGTGCTGTGGCTCCATCTTGCTGAAAACACACGTTCCTAACGTTCATTTCTTCGAGTCTTGGAAGAAAAAATTCCTCGATCATGTTCCTGTAACGAGCTCCATTCACGGTAACTGCGCGTTCGTTTTCTTCAAAAAAATAAGGACCAATTATTCCCATTACCGACATCGCACACCAGACAGTAACTCGCTCACAATTAAGTGGCTTCTGGTGAAGCTCACGTGGATTTACACCACACCAATAACGCATGTTTTGCTTGTTGACGCAGCCGGAAATGTGGAAGTGAGCCTCGTCACTGAAAAAAACGACCGCGTCTTCAGGCAGGTTGTCAACCAGCATTTCACATGCATTTTGACGGGCAACAAAATCGCGTTCAGCTAATTCTTGCACAACAGCCAATTTATAGGGATGAAATTGAAGGTCTTCATGGAGAATTCGTCAAACAGTGGTGTCAGAAATTCCCATAGCAGCTGCGTGTTTGCGAGCCGAACGCCGGGGAGAACGCACAACTGACTGCCTCACTCTTTCGACATTTTCCGGAGTTCTGATGGTCCGTTGAAGTCCATTTCTGGGTTTAGCGACACTTCCACACTCCCGAAATGAGTTAACCCACGACAGAATCGAATTACGGCCAGGAACGAGTCTGTGAGGAGGAATTTCAAAGCGAGCGCGGAAGGCACGTTGCGTAGCAACAAGTGAGCGACCGTTAGAAAAGAAGCTCTCGACTGCGAAGGCCCGCTGCTTTCTAGACCAGAGCATGATGGCAACTGACTGGAGGGAGAAACAAACTTGGGAACTTCCCCCTCCAGATGCGCCCCCTCTCGCCCCTCTACCCGCCCAACTCACCGCGCGGGAATTTTTTCAAATAAGTAAGTTTCTCTGGCGCACCCTGTATAATATTAGGTGAAGGCAAATATTTGTGGCGTTTTTCTTAATAGATGGCTTTAGAGCCTTTGGTAAACTATTAACTAATAACAAAATGAACTAAACTTTGATAATACTAACCTTATCAAGCCATACTTTCGCGCGTTTGAAAAGTGGCAGTCCATTTTATTTCGAAAAAAAAACAAGAACATTACGACCTTTGTTAATTCAGTCGAAAGTAATTGCGTTTTAAAAATGAGCCAAAATTCTGAAAACAAAATCGACGTATTTTACAATATCACTTCGACCAAGACGATAATGCTTTGCAGGCTTGTGAAAAAAATAGTGATGTTTATGGTGAAGATGCTTTATAAAAATCAGCGGCACGCAAATGGTTTGAGCGTTTCCGCTCTGGAAATTTCGATGTTGAAGACTCGCCGCGCTCTAGTCGACCAATCGTTGAAAAAGTCGAAGATATTTTCCAAAACATTGAGGAAGACCGGCACACTCCTTTTAGCACGGCACAAATTTAATGGGCCGAATTTCCATCTGCGAATCGCTGCTGGAACAAAACGACATGGAGACATTTTTAAGGGATTAATAAGGAGCGATGAAAAGTGGGTCACATGCGACAATAATGTGCGAAAAAAGATCGTGGTACAAGATAGACGAAGCTGCACAAGCGGTGGCAAAGCCTGGATTGACGCCACGTAAGGTAATGACCACACACATCTTTAATAACTTGGCAAACATCGAGAGAGCTCGGCTAGGAAATTTTGATGTATCCACCATGTAGCCCGAACCTTGTAATGGCATAATCGTTTTACCAGAAAAATGGCAAAAAATTATCGATCTAAACGGCACATATTTGCTTTAATAAAGCTCATTTAAAATATGAGAAATATGTGTTTGAATTTTGTTGAAAAAAACGTCATGATCTTTTTCCTTGACTCAACATAATATAATATAATAAAACATAATATAATATTATATAGGAATACAATATTATATATTATGCGATATTATATTTATCAACAATAATAATACTCCATATATACAAATATATACATAGTGCAGTAGTTACCGTTACCGATACACGAGCACTGCCTGAAGCACCGGAGCTTACAATTTCAGGCGTGCACCTCACTGTCAAAACGATGCTGCCACACAGGCACACAGTGTTAAGACTCGTCCTCGCTTGAAACCAATAATGGCGTTGGGTACAGAGAGGAGTTGGGGGGGAGGGGGGGGGGGGGGTAGCTCAGACCTCGGTGAGGATACAGATTAGTAGGGGTGAGTCCACATTGCTAATACACCCATTAATGAGAGCCCTTTGCAGGAGTCGTGGCGCATCTCTCCTCAGCGTATACAGAGAGTACCGAGCAACGGGAGACCCAGTGTAATTTCTGACCACATTTCTGTTGATATTTTGGTGGGTACAGCTATTGATATCTAAATGTACACACATATATATATATATATATATATATATATATATATACATTAGGGTGGCACAAATTTGAGCTCTATATATATAAAAAAAAAAAAAATTGTCGTAAAATCTGGGAGCGGTCAAAAAATATTTAGACGTCGCTCAAGCCTCCGAAAAATTCAAATTTTCATTAAAAAATCGATTTTATGTTTTGTTTGGTTCACTCCTCACCCATGAATTTTACACTTTATAATTTTTAAATGAACCTCGCGAAAGCTATAGCCGGTCAATGAATATTTAGTGGTCGTTCAAGAGCTTCGGAATTTCCAATTTTCGCCATTTTTTTTACTCATCTCAATCATAAAACTGACGCTTTGTAAAATTTTCAAAACAATTAATCGTTTTTCTTTAAAAACAGATTTGTCAAATTTACCTCACACTACTCACCCAAGAATTATAATCTTTGTCCACATGAAATAATTATTTAAAGTTCTTGTCCACAAACAAAATTATAGGTCCCCTGTTATATCGGGTTAGAAGTGTAAATGAAAAAAATCCGTTTCTAAAGAAAAAAAGGATTAATTGTTTGGACCATTCTGAAATTGCGAACCTCTTGAGCGACCACTAAATATTCATTGGCCGGGAAGAGTTAACGAATTTAAACTGATTTTTCAAAATTCCACCCCAATTTTTAACCCCCAAGATGGACTTCCACGATTTCGGCGCCGTGGACAAAAATAAAGCCCGGATTTTTCTGAACATTTTGTCCTCCGGTGCCGACCTCGTGGGGGCCGTAGTTTGGCATTAATCCACCCCTATCCCTTAAAAAAAACCTACACCCCGATTTTTAAGCAAACTTGGATTTAGCACCCGCGGCACCTACTGCTACATCCTAGCGAATGTGCCTTCTGTCGGTTATTCCCAATATCCTCATTAGCCGTTATAAGCTTATTATTAAATGTATAAATTTAAGAATAAGACGAATAACTGCGTAAAAAGGAACGTGCGTACGTTTCGCACGCATATTCAACCCACAGCGATATACGCACGACAGCAGCACCGTCAGTTATCGACTCTTCCTATGAGATTGGCTGTCAACAGGAACAAGATCTTAGGCGCATATTCCAAGAAGAACTGTCGAACGAAAAACCAACCATCAGCTCGATCAACAGAATCCAAAAATCCTACGCCGGCCCAACCGCATGAGAACCAAGAAAGCCTCGACCCTAGATTATTTAAACATAACATAGACTAGACGGCTCCGACGAACTTATAACTCCGACTGAATAATAAGACATCCTGTCTCGCAGCGTAGTCCGATATATAAACCTCTCGATATGAGAAGTCACCATCGCCATAAATCGACATAACACAAACCATGCGAATGCTTACTAATGCACACCATACCTCGACCAATCACACTAATTAACCGATATATTCACGACCAATCGACCAATCCCAGAAGAACGAGATGACTAAGACTACACTCTCCCTAAGGTTCCTTCTCCCACTACTGAACCTCTCCTAATTTTCATATCAAGAAAGACGTCCTTCTTGAAGGCAGTCTCCCGTCAACCACCATCACATCAACTTCTTCTATCGAGTCTCTATCCCAGTCTCCCGTCAACCACCATCACATCAAGTTCTTATATCGAGTCTCAATCCCAGTCTCCCGACAACCACCATCACATCAAGTTCTTCTATCAACTCTCTATCCCAATTTCCCCGCCAACCACCATCACATCAAGTTCTTCTATCGAGTCTCAATCCCAGTCTCCCGACAATCTTCATCAAATTCAGAACTTAGTCTTCCGTCAATCAATATTTGCGTCTACCGAATCACTCCTTATATCAAGTCGTAACCCAGAAGCCTAACGAACATCTCCGATTATCCTTCATACGAACCGTCTTCATTTTTCGAGTCACAAAAGTTTTATTTTACACTTGTACAATGTCTATCATCGGTCCGTGAATATCAATCTCAATTCATCGACCTTGCGCGCCGTTCGTATTTCTATCTACGCGTAGTGCCCGTCGTAGTAAACACGTCGAGTATACACACGCGTCCAGCGTAAAATCCTGCGAGCGTCTCACCAGCAATTGTACCAGCGGGCGCACCAGGCCAAGAGCGAATGCCCTTGTAACGCGAGCCAGAATTGCCAGATTGGGCTATAAACCGCGATTTGGGCTATCTTGGAAGGCCATTTCGCGGCCCAAATTTGTGAAACGCGCTAAAGCGCGATTTGGGCTATATGCGAAAATAAAATGGCTTTCTTTAGGCTCTTAGACAATGTGACTACAGGACGCGCCTTGCATAGTTTTCGCTTCAAACAAAACCATTCGCATATTTTTACAGGGAGTGAGGAAATACACACATACACACAATTTACCACGGTCACAAATATCATCACGTATTTACTCACACACACAACAAATATATCATCACATAACATAATACAGCACGCTAACAAAACGATTATACAAAAATCGTCTTCTTTTTTACACACTATACGTATGTGTGAGCCAAAATAAAAGAATATAGGAGCACCCAAGTCGATAACGCAATCGTTAACAACTATTTTATGGAGGTAACTTTCATTATGGGTTTTAGAGTAATATATTTTATGCCTATAAATAATTGAACGCAGTGAATTCATATTTATTAAAATATTAAATAAAAATATACAATTATACAGCCATCAAGTCATTCTTATGTGATTCACATGGTGTGATTTAAAGTTTGTATGAAATTGCGTCATGGACTCAAAAAACCTGTTATTGTCCCGCTTGAATCCATGGTCACAGACAACACGAGTATACAATTTATGATTATGAATTGGAGGAAAAGTAAACTTCAAATGTAAAAAAGAAAAACTATTTATTAATTACGTATCATAAAATAAAAAATACATAATGAACGACCAACATAAAAAAGCATTTTCCTTCAGCCCGATATACTCATATACCCCCGCGTCCTCTTCTCAGCTGACAAGAGAAGCTGAGTTCAACTTGAATCCGGATGATCCGGACTCCGGTCCTGTCTTTGCCCAAGAAAATGTGCCAAAGAATATTGATGTACCGGAGATTCAAATTTCGAATGCAGAGGACCTGCTGAAGGAATTTTATGTTTCTCCGATGGACATAGTTGATTTAGATTTCTAGAGAACGTAAAGATATTTACTTTAATATTCTTATTCATATATCATATATAAGACTGTGATTGAAACTGGGTGATTTTTGTACTAGTGTAATCTCAAGGAATAAGTATTTGTTTATTCATGTGATTGTTTTAGCCTGCTACAAAATACAGATATTTGATCATGTTTGATTTTCAAATAATTAAAGAAATAATTCAATGTCTAACTTATATCGGTGCTTTTCCTTCATGACCTAGCAAAACCACGAATTTGGGCTATATGCGAGCTTTTACCGCGCTATTTGGGCTTTGTAAAGTCCCGCGATTTTTGGACTACACAAGCGGCGTCTGGCGGCGGTTTCGCTCACTACAAGTCTGGCAACTCTGACGCGAGCGACAACAAACATCCACGCAAGCGAGCGAGCGAGCGACCGAGCGTCAAACACAACCAATGTAAGCTAACCATACCATTTTCTTTTCTGTATCATTCGTCATAGGCCTGATCGCTTTAATCCGTCTAGTAATCTTATGATAAATAACATAGTGTCAATCTTACACCAAGCATGTCGAATTACTCCTCAATACCGAAATATCGTGTAAATTCCTCAATTCTACTCTTTCCCACGCACTACCCCTTTTTACCCTCATCCCCTGCTAGTGCGCTAGGCGTAGCCAACAAAGAGGGAAACGAAAATATTATGCTCTCATCCCTTCTGGATGTGACGCTACAAAATCACCTGTCAAAAAACTAGCCTTATATTTTTTTTTCCGATTCCAATATACAGCACGACTGTCCTAAAACGTAACACTATACAATGAAAATATTTTTGAAAAATGCTATTTTTTGAGCCACCTAGATAGATATATCCCCTTAAGAAATTCTGCCATTTAATTTTTTAACAATGCCACCGAGATGGTACAACCCACAATTAAATTTAGTTTCAAATACCCGCTTATCAGCGCTCACTCGATTACTATTCAAGCATGACAGCTCCACGATATCGTCTTGAGGCCACGCGACGGGGCGCTCTCTACTAATTTCAACCGAGCCACAATTATCCTCGTTATTGTCCAACTACGATGTATAATGTAACATGTTTTTCCAGTCCTATTTCTACAAGGGGCGCGATACATGTGGAAATATACATTTGTATTTAACAATTATTCCCTCACCACGCGTACACCCCCAAGAGGTAATTTTTCTACGGAGTTCTCTCACCGCTTCTCGACATCGAATTAATTATTTGAGCATATACGTATTCACGTCGATATGGCAACAGGCAGGAAGCGTGACAGCCTCGAACTTATACCTATGTATGTCCATGTATAAAGTATACGCGCGTAAAGAAGTGAAACGACGAGGGCTGGCTGGACGGATGGCTGATAAAATGTTTCGAAATTCCGATTTCCCTTGAATGCGCGCAACCACCGTTCGTGGTGCAGGACGAGGCAGGCCGAGTGGCGTGAGGAGCTGCAGCGGGAAAGGAGAATGGGTAATAAAGTCGAAAAATTACATTATGGGCAATCAAAGGGCGAATTTTATACCATAAAAGCGAACCCCGTTACGTCGATATATATATATATGGACATAGATAGACATATATATATATTTTATATCGTGTTCTCGATTGTTGCTTCTCCTTTACCTTTCGCGCTAATGATATAACCGCATTATTCGTACACATCGCGACAAAAAGGTAATGGACCTCGATCAAATTACCGTCTTTGTTATTAAAACATATTTTGTCAGCAAAAAGGCATTCTCCTCCTCTCCCAAATCAAAATGCGTCCAAGGTAAATGGTAATTTTGAAACACACGTTTAAAAAATATCATTTGAGATATTTGATATAATATAATATTTAATATCAATATAATGTTTTGTATTAATATATTATTCAATATTAATATAATGTTTAATATCAATATATTATTTAATATCAATATTAATATAATATTTAATATTTAATACAGTCCGACCTTGATATAACGAATCTCTAGGGAAATTCGTTATATCGAGATCATGTTCTTTAAAAAAACATATTAGTTCTATAAACATAGGGATATTTTTTATACGAAGAAAGGTTTAAATTAGAGTGATTTTTTACAAGCAATAAACAATTCAACCACAATGTATATTATTATTTTGTTTTGTCAAGGTTTCGGGGTCTATCGGAAGGGAATGGACAAATCTTCGTTCGACGATTTCGTTATAACGCGGTTCCACTGTATTAATATATTATTTAATATTAATATAATATTTAATATCAATATAATATTCAAAATATAATATAATTTATAAATAAAGAAATAAAGAAAATAATATAATAAATAGAGAAATATATAAATAAAGCAATAAATATTTTGAAGCCGATATATCTACGTAATATTGACGGTCAGCGGATCCGGCTGTTTTGCGGACAGTGCGTGATTTTTCAAACGACTCGTTGAATTTAGGGACCGGATGGTTCTGGAAAGTACCTCCGAATGAATATGCTCACATTTGTGTGAAGCTGATTTCGAAGGGTTTCACGTTACGACTTCCCATACCCATGTCCACCAGCAAAACGGCATGAGTCTCATTACCGCTTTTCTATTTTTGGCGAACATTGTTTGTCCGCCGAGAGAAGAGGCAGGAAAGTGTGTCTGTGTGCCAAACATTTGCGCATACCTCGAAGGGAAAAGCACAGTGTGAGAGGAAGCCGCCTCGGACGAGAGAGAGCGAAGAATGCGTCCTGAGAAGTATTATACACGCATACAGCTACGGGCTACGAAGTGAAAAGATTTTCGGGTAGGCGCAGAGTTGCAGAAAAACGTGCCCGCTCTGGGAAACAGAGGGTGGGTTGAAAGGGACAAAGAAGCTTGAATGAGAAAATAAGGAGGAATAAATGCAAAAAGGGCCATGGAAGAGGGCGAAGAAGAAAAGGACGAGAAGGAGTGAGAAAGGGACGGGGTGACGGATAGATGGAACGAGGGTAAGGGGATGGAAAAACAAGGGCTGAAATAGAAGTTTGGCTTACTGTGCGATGGTTGGACCGTACGGTTCAGAAGCTTTGAGCTTTGTAACGCTGTGGTATAGGCGAGAACTATGAGAGGGCCACGGTGCTTCCATTGCCCAGTTCATTGGGGCTAGAGCGAGATGAAGTTCAAGGGAAAAGCAACCCCGAGCGATCCTCTTCTCGTTTTTTTTTTACTAAATCTATATATATATGTATAAAAATCTATATTGCACAAACACACGCACAAGCCCCCCCCCACACTCTCTCTCTCTCTCTCTCTCTCTCTCTCTCTCTCTCTCTCGCTCACTCCCTCACGCGCCCACACGCACACGCCCGCATACACACACACGCGCACATAGTGTATGTAAACAAGGACCTGTCCCACATCGAGTTGGCCCTCAATTCTTGCATATTACGCCACTCTATTGGTCAGCAGTTAACATATATTTATTCATACATGCATACATTCATATATACAAACATGCATACATACATGCATACGTGCATACATACATATATACACACATGCATATATGCATGCATACATAAATACATACATACATACATGTATGCATACATTCATACATACATACATACATACATACATACATACATACAAACATACATACATACATACATGTATGTATACATACATACATGCATGGATGTATGCATATATGCATGCATACATGCATGTATGTATGTATACATACATGTATGTATGTATGTATACATGCATGCATGCATACATATATGCATATAGATAAATATATAACGGACATGAAAATGCCATGTAATATACTAGTATATACATGACGTCAAAGACGCGGAGGACAAAAATACTCCTACCCAACCTCGTTCATTTTTATCCCCTAAAGCAATTTCAGCATTGTTTTAAAATAGTACTTAGCAGGGTCATTGTATTATGCATGCGCCCTTCTCTAGTGGGCCGAGCACGCGAGTCAACCCCGCGCTCGCCATTCGCTCTCTCTCTCTCTCTCTGTCTCTCTCTCTCTCTCTCTCTCTCTCTCTCTCTCTCTCTCTCTCTCTCTCTCTCTCTCTCTCCTCTCTTGCTCTCTCTCAGCCTCTTCCTTTTTCTCCTTCCGTCTGTGTGAGAACACTTGATTTCTCGCACACGTGAGCCCCTCTCGTCCCATTGTTGTAAAAACCAGCGAGAGCTAGGGAGCAAAGGGGCAGTATATAGGAGCTTGGGAGGAGCGTCGAGGGGCCGGAGGACGAGTATGTCGTGCACGCCGACGATGAGAAGGAGTCGCTGTCTCGTGTACACGGCCGAGATTCTTCTGAAAGCCGGCTTTTTCCGCGTTATCAGCGTGTGCATTAACTCTAAGCTCGAATGGGAAAGAGAGAGAAAACGAATAAGCTGCGTTAAATGGACGATATGGTGTCAGGGATGGGAAGATGAGTCGGGGGATTGGTTCGAAACTCGTACATAAGTCCTGAGATTCAGGGAGTTTGCTAGAAACTTTGTACTAAAATTTCAAGAAACTTTTTGCGTAAGCCCTCTCGTGCTTTTTCTAGAAACTTTTATGGTAAAACTCTATGTTAGACTTTCTGGCGACTCTTCTAGTAACTTTTCAGAGGTAACATTATAATAAAGATTCCAGTTACTTTCTAGTAACCTTCCCAGTAAGTTTTTGAGTAACCTTACTTGTCAGTTTTCTAGTAACCTTTCCAGTAACTTTTCTAGTATCCTTACCAGTAACTTTCCTAGCAATTTTAGCAACTTCCCCAGTAACGTTTTCAGAAACTTTTCTAGTAATGTTTTCAGTAACTTTTCTACTAACGTCTCTAGTATTTTCTAGTAACTTTTCTAGTCAATTTTCTAGTAACTTTTCAGTAACTTTTCTAGTAACTTTTTAGCAACTTTTATAGTACCTTTTTAGCAACTTTTCTAATATTTCTTCTACCACCTTCTATACGTAACATTCATGCAAACTTTGTTTTGCAGCTTGGTTAGTAATTTGACGCTAACAAAAATGTATCATTGCTTCGTCTACATGTTGCACATCATTTCCTGGAATCGAATTCCGCGTCACACCTGAGTTTCGCAAAAACGTGCATACCCGTATTTCTCTTGCCTCCTACGCGATTACTTAAGGTCGTCGTCTTTCGAGCGCGAACGAAGCGCTGTTTTTTTTTCGTCTTTTTCTAGACGCTGTCTATACGGCCGCCTGGGGTTTCTCTACCGAAGAGCAATATGTACACGAGAAATCCGATGAGAAGCGAGGACAAGAGCAGCGGACGACGAATGAGGGGAAAACGGGACGGAGCAGTAGTGTAAGCGAATGAGATGAGTCAAGAAGTGGCCGGAAGGAAAGGAACACCGAGTATATACATGTATACTAGCTTGACGGTAAGAGAGCCGAGCCGAGAAATGACAAGAGTGTGTGACGCCCGCGGTAAGGTCTTAAGAGGACTCTTACAAGATAAAGGCTCGCATATACTTACTGGGTACACATGTAGTTGTATATATACTTGTAGAAGAAAAGACACGACTTTTGATATATATATATATATATATATATATATATATATATATATATATATATATATATATATATATATACATGTTTTAAAAGTCATTTCTTTTCTTCTCGATTCTAAAGCGAGTTTGCACTCTCTCTCTCTCTCTCTCTGCTGCTGCTGCTGCTGCTGCTGCTAAAATATTGTCCAATCGTTGCTATTTTCTAATAAGATTGACTCTGTTCGGGAGTCATCCATGAGAGTGCACAGTGCACACGCCAGTCACTCAATCAGTACCAATTAAGCGGTACGGTAAAGCCCACCACGTGTGTGCTTCGTATTTATTTATGTATATGTATATAGAAGGCGTATCGTTCGACGGTTAATTTAAAGGGGATGACGTGAAATCCCCGATGTTTAATGGAAAAGTCATCGTGTTTGCAATCCAGCATATATTCATACCGAGCGAATATATATATATATACACACAGATATATATACACATATATGTATGTATGTATGTATATGCCAGTGCCGCGTGCTCCCGTTGGCCTTTAAAGTGTTTCATGAATGGGAATACCGCACCGAATGATTCAAGTTCTCCAGGGTGGGTGGGCGTGTGTATACGAGCATTCATCGCTCTCGCGTTAACGTGGTAAATCTGGTGTTGGTGCGGGTTGTATATTGGCTAAATGATCGAATCGCCCGCAGCGCGCGGTAAACATTTTCTTCGATGATTTTTCCCACGATATTGCGTCCGCGATCCTGCGGCAACCGTAACAAAAAACACACACATACACACACGATTGTTCGATCCTCCCACGCAATTTCGATTCACGCGTTAGGAAGAATATCATCCGTTCACGTTCCAAGCACAAAAGCATTTTTGTTTTTTTTTCGGCGTGGATTTTGGAAGAGTAGCTTCGGGGTTTTTGTAAGTTAAATTGCAACGATCGTGAGAAAAAAAAATGATGCTAGGGTGGGTAATTCAGCGCGGTGTATTTATGAAAAAGTGTAGATGTTGCCGGGATGTCATTTTTTTCGTCTTCTTGTCAATAGTTTCGATATCAAGTTTTTATGGAAATCGTCTAGATTTTTTTTTTTTAAGAAATTATTTAAATTGTAATTTTTTTAGTTATTGTCTTCGTTTTAACATATTTCAAAAATTGTCTCGGGCGAAATTTTGTTTTTGAAATCGCCCAGGTTTTTTATTTTTCAAAAACGTTTTAGACTTTATTATTTTAGAATCTGTCTGGATTTGATTTTTTTAAAGGAACTATCTAGAATTAATTTCGTTCACAGTCTAAATTTGACTTTTTTCCCGATATTTGCGTGGATAAATTTTTTTTCAAAAGTAATGTAGATCAGAAATTTTCGGTGGAAACGATTTACATCGTAATTAATTTTTCTAGGAATGATTTCGAGTAGGAAATTTTTTGCTTCACATAAATGTTCGACATTCAATTTTTATCCTAAAAAATATATTTCTACGTTAAAAAAACAATCAGTGCCCCTCATTCTAGTCAGTAAGTTCTTCGAGCCTCTCCAAATTAATTTCACTTTAATGACGTATTGAAAAAAAAAAAATCCGTTCCGCAAGTCCATACATTTATACACGGTCGAATTAAATCGGCGTACTCGTAGCCGCGTACACGCTTATTGGCGTGTCGTACAAGTGTTCGCGCGATCCAAAAAAAAAAAAAAAAAAGTGACAAGGAACGCCGTGACAATTTAAAAACTACGAGCGCACTTGTTAAGTACACGTCCGTAAGGCTCGAGCGGCCGAAGGCGCTGTAACGGCCCCCTTTCGCGTTCATTGTTCATCGTGTTCCTCTCCACGAGCCTCAACCCCCGTCATCGCCACGGCAAACGCTGTTTCGCTTGATTTTTATTTTTTATTACTTTCTTTCGTTCTTTATTTTTTTCTCTTTATACTCCTTCACTGCGACCGTGCAGAGAAGAAGAGGAGCACGGACCAGCCGAGGGCCCCGGCGGTGTTTCTCGCTGCACACGCAGTCGTACATCGTCTCGTATCGCTCTTGACAGGCTCATCCCAACACTGCGTCATTTTCATCAAGAATTAAAGTCGAAACTCGCTGGGTTAAGGAGCAAAACAGAGGAAAAAGGAGAGAATAATATTTCGCGAAGATCCTTTTTTCACTCTCGTGTATAGTATTTTTTTTCCTCCACCCTGAAGGAAAAGTGATAATTATCGATGACAATTATGGATGCTCGGAATCGATTCCAAAAAGATACATTTACTGCAAGGGCATATGTGGAAAATCTGGAAATAAATATTTGAAAAAATAATATACAAAAATACAGAAACAAATATTAGGCCGGAAAATAAATCGCGGAAACTACAAAAAAAATCGAATATCCGTTTTTGGTACCGTTGGAATCTAGCTATAATTATCCGACTTTCCGCTAAAAAACCAAAATTTCCGTAATTGCAGTAGCAATCGTCCTGCGTACTCGTTTTCTTTTAATTTAGTCTTTTTACGCCCCAAAATATAAGTAAAAATTTCTGGCGAAATTTTTACTTATACTTTACTTATTTCGCCAGAAATTTTTACTTATATTTTTATATATTTCGCCAGAATTTTTTACTTATATTTACTTATTTTTATATATTTTCATTTTTATTTATATTTTTACATATTTCGTCAGAAATTTTTACTTATACTTTACTTATACGTAGGAGCCCTAGCAGAGGCCTTACTTTCGTAAGGCCTCTGCTAGAAAAAAAAAATAACTTTACATCGTAAGGCCTCAGCCGAAAAAAAAAACAACTTTATATCTCCTAATATATGGAAATAATGTCATCAATTTACAGTGGAATTAATACATTGTTATGTAAAGTTCCCATTTTCGTATAATTTTCGGCAAGAGTACGATATCCGGGGCGCCAAAATTTGACGGTGAATTTAGGGTTATCGAGTCAAATTAAGGGGAGATATGCACCTAGGAGCCGGAAAAAGGTCATTTTTGTGATTTTTTTCAAGGAAAACTATTTGAAATTTCGGATTGGGGTTTTTATTATCTAAAAGTATATACATTCAAAAATATGTTAAAATTTCTTTATTTAAAAACATCAAAAATATACAAGGATATTGTAGGATCCTTGGAGCGTTGGACTGGCGTTTCTTCAAAAATCATCTGACAAAAAACCAAAAAGATTATTAAATTAGATACTATAATCTAGTTCTTGTCGTAGCCGATTTTGAAAATATCGATTTATGACAAAATGGCGGACGTTTGAACATAAATAGTGATTTTTGGGCCAAAAATTAGTTATTATTTTGCCTATAAAGCAAAAACTAGGTAACGGAAAAAAAATCCTATGACAAGTACTAGATAATAGTGTATAGAATAACCACAAAAAACCTCAAGGCAATCGGTTAATTGATTTTCGAGACATTTTGCGTACCGATTTGAAAAACGTGGTTTTGAGAAAAACGCGTTTGAAAATTTGCGAATGAATAAATCATGAAATTTGTCAACTTACATGGAATGTTCATAGCTTCTAAATCCTCGATCTCGACCATCAAGGTGTATATCTCCCCTTAAACAAAATTCGATGGGTCGTAAAAGTTGATATTTCGCAACATCAGGCAAGGTATACTTGGAAATTGATAGTATACTTGGAAATTGATAATTTCAACAGTGACTTGGAAGCCAAAAATGTATTTTAAACACCACTACCATGTTTTCCTCGCTTATAAATGCGACTAGGCAGAGAGTAAAATAGTACTTTTAATCGCTAGGAATCCGAAGAGGGATTAAAAGTGTACGGTACATCCCTCTTCGAACTTGTAAGGCTCTAAGTTTATGTAAAATATATCGTTTAGTAATTTGGTATAGTAATTATATGGAACAATTTTTATTTTTATAAATAAACAGAGAATATGGATAAGTAATGCATTATAATCTTGGAATTGATGTTAGAAATCATATAAGTACTACGTTTAGTGGTATTTATATGATACCACCAAAAAAACCCAAACAAACCCAAACAAAGGAATACTTTTTGAAGCTCGCCCGCTCAATTTCCATTATTTGCGATAAAATCAAGACATTGTACCCGCGAGCCAACAATAATCATTGTATTTTGGCCTATTTCCAATTACCGCTAAAAGCGCTCATAATTCCTTCAGGAAGCCTAAACGGCTAATTTTTTATTCTTGAAATCATTATTTTGCTTCAAACATCAAGAATCAACGGTTAAAACTTGGCGCCCCAGATTTCGTACTATCCCCCGATTTTCATAAAAATATAAACATAAAACCGAGTTTTGCTTACTTCATTAGGGCTCCGTAAAGTATTTAGTGTGTCAAAAGGATTCACAAAAGTTTGAGAACCACTGATCTGGATTATAAAACTTTTGTATTTTTATTATCCTAGACCAACCATTATCAAGTTATCGATTCGGCCATTGGACCACATTTTTTATACACAAACTCCATCATACTTCAATACCTATATTAATTATTTTTTCATAAAAAAAATCAAGAAATATGTTTAATGTACGCTTAACAACATACATTTTTTCCAAATTCCAAATAAATAATCTAGTAGACGAAAAAAAAAATCAGAAAACGACCTTCTTCGGCTCGTCGCTGATGGTGTCCTCCCGTAAGCCGCGACGGAAGCCAGTGCCGAGCGGTCACCCATCCGCGTATCGTCTCTAACCAAAAGGCTGCCTGACACAAAAAAAAACGCCTCCGCTAAATTTCCCAAAATTTATACTTGTTTTTTAAATTCTCCAGTTACGATCGCGCCAAACGATTATTACAACTGCTGTTCTTCTCTCGCACATAATGAGCAGTGGAGCCGTCTCTGTTTTCGACGGCGCGAAAGTGCCCCCCACCCTTAGCCAAGCCGAGAAGGGGTATTTAAAAAATATATGAAAAATTCTCGCATTCATCTCGCTCGACCGTGCCAGTCAACCAGTCTCATCCGCACGCACGCGTGTCCGCTTTATTTATATTCCAGCGAAAGCTTTCAAAAGAGTGCAATACGTCGAGATTAACCAGTCTCCGAAAAAAAAAAAAAAAAAAAAAAAATCATGTACAAATGCACATATATATCACTGAGAATCGCCTATGAGCTGCTTGCGTCCAGAGATTGCCAAAAAAAAATGTAAAAATAAAAAAAATGAGAAATATTATTAAAAGCCGCTGGGTGACCGTTGTATTCGCGAGAGCCACCGTTCTGCGGTCGTACGGGGAGCGAGAGGGGCTGCAACACGTCCGGAAGGGTGAGCAGGACGACGGCAGGGGCGGGAGGTGGTTAGGGGTTGAAACGCACATTGGGTCGAGGTGGAGAGCAAAGCGTCGGATGCTGGTTATCTTCGGTGTACAGCCGTATACAAGCACCGACTTTCTATAAATGTGCATAAAACTTCTCGCTCCTCGCGCTCCTACCCCCCCCCCCCCCTGCCGCTGCAACGGGGTTCGGGCACGCATACACCCCATTACAAAAAGTACATGTACATTATTCCCGACACTCCCAAACGCGTTTCGCCTCCCGGAGATTTATTTTCATTGCTTTTTGTTTTTCATTTCGGGAAGCAGAAAAAAACATGCGAAAATGAGACGAAAAAAATGGCGGCGGTATGTGAAAGTGCGAGGGTAGAATTGAGTCGTCAAGCTGCGCGATAAACCTTGTCTGCTGGGACGGTTATGTATTTTTTTTCTCTTTATTTTCCGTTGCTTTGCAGTTCCATTTTTTTGTTATTTATTATTATTATTTTTTTTTGAATGCCGAGCGACCTGTATTGCGGAGAGAAAGAAAATATTTCGCGAGTCGACGAGAATCCGAGCACCGCGTGTCTGATTATCGAGGGGCAGGGGGTGGTCCGGAAGTTGGGGGTTGAAAGTGACGTTTATCGTTGTGACGTTTTGTCAACTTTTACCGGGGACATTTTGGACAATTGAATAGCGCCATTCGGATAATTATTAGCGGTGGCTCGTACTTTTCAGCTGAGAGGATTTGAAGTACGGAAGTGTGGGAAAAAAATGTTTAGCACTTGAATAAATCAAATCGGCACTCAACTACTTCTACAGAGATTGTGGATCAATCGCGTATTTTTATACTGCAACAGTACTGTACGAGGCCCGACAATTATCGATATTCAAATCAGATTAAAAATCTATCAAATTAACGTGAGCAATTTTTCGAACGGTGTCGAAATTTTGGCAGATAAAAGCTCGTCGAAAGAAAAAAAGATTTAAAAAAATGTTCTACAGGAACTAATTATTTTAGAAGGAAACTAATTGCTTTGGGTTAGCACTTTCCTGCATGAGAGTACTAACCTAAGTTCGTTCTCGCGAATTATTCGAGATTTTCAAGTCGAAGGGTTGTAGGATCAAATTGGGGTGTTTGGGAAAATTCAAGTCTAGGGAATTCTGCGAAGTATGAGAAGGAAAAGAATGGCTCGGCGAATTTTCATAGTGTTTCAAGAATTTACCGGAGTGGGAGAGAATTACCGGAGTGCAAGAAAATTACGATAGTGTAACTAGTCATTTGTATTCTAGTTTAATTTAATTTGTCTATCCAGAAATTTTGTCTGTAATTTACCTAGTGTAATTTATGTAGTGGACTTCATCCAATGTAATTGATCTAGTGTTATTCATCTAGTGTAATTTATATAGCGTAATTTATCTAGTAAAATTTATCCAGTGTATTTGATCTAGTGTAATTTGTCTAGTGGACTTCATCTAGTGTAATTTATCTGCTGTAACTTATCTAGTATCATTCATCTAGATTAATTTATCTAGTGTGTTTTATCGAGTGTAATTTATCTGGTCATTATTTTACAAAAAATCTAGTAATTTTGAAAATTATCCCTATATCCCAACCATAGCTGTACAACTTCATCGCAAAATCATCCCCGAAAAAGCCCACCTTCCATTGTTAATATTTTACAAATAGATTCATACCCCATCCCAGCTGACATACAGAATATTTTTTTTTCCTTTTCTCCCCTCACGTGTTAATCTCGTCGTACGAGAGATTCTTCGTCGTGGCGGGCAACTGTAATGCACCCGCGATCTCGCTATAAAACCAGCATAATTTAGTCATAAACGGCCACTTTGCACAAATGGCTGCGTGCATCACGAGCAAACCAAAGAAGTGATCACCCTCTTGCTCTTTCTTCTCTCTGACACACATCTCTCTCTCGCTCTCTCTCTCTCACTCTCTCTCTCTCACTCTCTCTCTCTCTTTCTCTCTCTTCGTCTCTGTTTCTCCTTTGCTCGAGTGACCGAGCTAACTTACGGGTGATAGGATAATAGTAATGTGCTTAATAGTAAATGGAGGGCATTCAAGAGACCGAGATTCTGATGGCACTCATAATGGTCGCTTTGCGAACGTATCATCCCTAATAAGGTACAAGTGGCACAAAATAGGTGTAATCGCTTTAGTTGGCGATTTAGAGCGATATTATACTGGCGCTCTCGAGACGCCAAGACAGCACGAGACGTATTGCACTGACGCGCATCTTTGGTCGTCCGCAAATTTTTTTTTTTATGATCGACAATATGACAGATATTGTTTATTATCGATAAAAGCCACCGTGATATCATCCATTTTTTTCACGGTAAAGTGTTTTTTTAATTAAGATCATATATTAATTGTACAATTATATTTTAAACAAATGATTGTATTTTTCTTGCAATAAAGATATTTTGGTTTCCTTATGTTTTTATAATATGGTAATGTTTATGTAGAATATATGTATATATATATTTATATATATCGTTATAGGAATGGAATCACAATACAGTTATATTCTTCTATACTAAAAGTATTTAATTCCTCATAGCTCTATCTTTGTTATACACGAATTATTTGATCTCGTAATCAAGCTGTATTCCAAATGGTAATTATATGTGTTTTTCTTTTACTTTATTCCGGATGAAAATTTTATTATACGTGTATACCCACAATTTAATTATATTTCCCACAGTATTGATATTTTCCTTGTTCTTAATGTATTTCTATTATGTTATAATAATCTATGATAAATGTGTGTATATATATATATATATATATATATATATATATATATATATATATACACATATTTATTTGTATCGATATCTTCCTTATAATTGTACATACTACAGAATAAAAGTTTATTATATTTTTTTACAATATGTATATATATATGTATATATATGTATATACCGTTGTGTGAGTTTTATTATGATATAATTATATTCATCTACACTACAATTATTTCATTTACTGTAATAGAAATCAGAAGAAAACATAGATATAAACAAAAAGAAAGTATCTATTTTCTTTTTTCACTAATATCTTCATTACATTATTATATATTCCAGAATAAAACTTTTCATAATTATAGATTTATAAACCAATTATATTTTGTTACAATATTGATATTTCCCTCGTTGTTTTTGTATCGCTATCATATTCTTATAATAAAAGGATTCTATAATAAATATGTAATCCAAATCATAATTATAGTCTTTATTTCTTATTTCCAGGTAGTTATTAATACCCTTGAAGGGTGTTTACACATAGCCACACTGACATTTCTAAATCATAATAACATTTATTTCATTTTTCTTCTCTCATATCTTCATTATATCATTATATATTCCAGAATACAATTTAGTTACAATTATATGTTTACAAGACAATTACATATTGTTGATATATATATATATATATATATATATATATATATATATATATATATACGTATATATATCTTTATTACACAATCATACGAGCCTGTGATGAATATGCACGCCAAACTAAAATTATATCAACCACCTGCTTCATATATTTTTACATTGTCATTGTCAAATAATGAATTTTGGGCGCTCCATTGAGGCTACTTCGACGAATTTATCGTGACGGCCCGTCAGATTCAATTGTACGATGGTTCTGACTTGGAAATAAAACACGGTATATTCGAGGGTCGATTTAGTTCGCTTGGCAATACGCGGATCGATAGACTGCGTAACGAAATATGCTAATTTTGATTAACAAACCGTAGCATCTTCTCTCCCGTGAGGAGCCTCGGGGAATTATTATATTTGGCTGGTGTATCGGTGAAATTAGCGGTTACTGAACTCGATTCATTATGGAACTAGCGGCAATTATCGAAGCTTTCGCAGCTACGCGAGATCCGGGGTTGATTACACTCACAACATAGCTGCAAGATAAACGTTTACATTTGAAGTACGTTTTTCCGTGTATCGAGGAAAAAGAATTTTATTCGAATGCTTTCGAATAAAAAATCACGCACTCCATCCACACTGCAATTTCCTGGGTCCGAGGCTGATGAACTTTTTATTTCTTGTTTATTTACTTTTATTGATTAGTGCCGATGCAATTCCATACCGGAATTTTCTCGTCCAAAATACCAATATATTTTTTTCCAAAAAAATACTTAGCAAATACGGCCGAGGTGCAAAAAGAAACATATTTTGAAAATAGCTTCGTCGTTTTTTTTTAACTATACCTGAGCTATAGTCACATTGACATTTGATAGGAAATAAATAAACGAAGCTTGTCTCATAAAGTCTGCGAGCAATACTTGCCGTATGCAATTATTGCACTGTTTGGGTTGGTTTGAGCAACAAATAGTGTAAATGGAACAGTTTTCTGTATCTATTTTTGAAATTAATTAACGGATCATGCCTAGTTGTAACAGTCGAAAACAGCTCATTCTTGTGGTTTTTTTTTAGAAAATCGCAATAATAAATTTCGACAAAAATTAGGTATTTGACAAATTATCATCCCAAGAATACTCTGTATTTTTTTTTGTAAATAGATTTTATCGCAATCGGTTTATAGCTGATGTTCGAGCAGCATCCTTCGAAAACGTCTTTTGTGCTGAGCAATGCCCCTCTGAACTAGGTTATGGATAAGGTTCCGCGGCTCCGCCCCCCCCCCCCCCCCCGATCGAGCCCAACATTTTGCCCAAATCTTCCTTTTAATATTTTACGCCAACCCCTAAAAGTGTTTTTGGCGATTCGCAATATTTTTAGAGATGTTGAATTTGAAAGTTATTTATTTTAACGCGCCGACTATATTTATACCTGCCACGTCTCCGTTCATACTTATACAGGGTCTCTCAGAAGTGATGATAGGCCCTGAAATGGGGGGGTTAGGGGTGAAATTCTGAGTCGATTGATATGAGTATGTATGGGTCTCAGATCAACCCCTGAATTATTATTAATTTTTAAAGGCGAGCCAATCAGGTGCGCTCGATTAACCAACGTACCACCACTACACGCGCGTATCGCTCGCTGACGTATGTTGGCTCAACGGGCGCACCTGATTGGCCCGCGTTTAAAAATTAATAATAATTCAGGGGTTGATCTGAGACCCATACATGCTTATATAAATCGACTCAGAATTTCACCCCCAACCCCCCCATTTCGGGGACTACGATCAGTTCTGGGACACCCTGTATATGTTTTCACGCTCTCCGTTTCGTCCAAACAAACAAACCTACACAAACTCGAATCCAAAATTATTGCGTGTCGCCAAAAATGCTTTCAGGGGTTATCTTGAAATATTAAAAGGTGCAAAATTTCAGCTCGATCGGTGGGGGGGGGGGGGGGGGCGGTGGGTCGGAACTGTACGCCAGGTTATCTATATAAAAAAGTCAAATAGATTTCGTTAGTATATACGTTTATACTATGATTAATCGAAGGAAATACCGAAATATCACATTTAAAAAAAACGTGTACTGAATATGGTGATTTTTGCGAAAAAAATGGGCATTTTTGGTTAGTTAAATCGAGAGATCGGAAAAAATCCTATCAAATACTGTATTCTTACATCTAGAAAAAGCCCAAAAAAAATCAGAATGATAGATACAGTATTTTTTTAGATATTTTGCTCACCGACTTTGAAAACGTACTTTCGAGAAGAAAAAGCGTTTAAAGTTTCGACCGACGCTCCGAGCGTTCCAACGGGCATCAACATAACAGCCTATAAATCTGTCAATTTTAATCTGATCACCTTTAAAATTCAGGGAACATTTATAAGATGATACACTGTCAAAATACATTGGTTTTGGAAAAGGTCATTTTTCGACTTCTAAAACTAGACGTAACCCCTTAACGAATTTTTATATTTTGCCATGCGAGATAATTTTTTTATTTTCTCATGAATATTATTGAACCTTTTAAAAAATGTTTTGGACGAAAGAAATATTCGCTTATGTTTGATATTTGTTTGGGTTTGTTTGTGGAATATAAACATTGGCTCACATGTTTTATTTCGTCATAGAAAAATTCTTTATCCATGTATTTAAAATTATTTTTCACTGCACGAATTATTCACCCCCCAATTTAAAAAAAATCATCCTTCCCCGTCTCCATTTTTTCTTACGCCGGAAGTCACAGAGCGAAAAAAAACCACCGCTTTCCCTGCTCGGCCCGGGGCTAAAAGCCATTTCGAAAAGAGGAGAAAAATACATTTTCCTCCGCAATGTGACGTGACAAGATGCACGTCCATTATTCCATCGTCAATTCCAGGATTTATCATATGCGAAAAAAAAAAAAGAAAAATGTATCGAGCCCTCGATACATTTGGTACCGCGGCGAAGTGGCCCCGAAACAAACGCGGCCCCGTCGAATATAAAGGGAAAAAAAAATCTCGTGGAAATAAATTGCGAGTCCGAAACTTATGATTATTTATCAGGGCATCGAGCTTTTTCCGCGCGCACGTATAGACGATCGCGAGCGTGTGGATGATGCTGTGCTGCTCCAGGGCGCGTACGGAGGGATTCGTATGGCCACGGTATATAGTCGATGGTTCGCGAACAGTTTCGAAAAAAAAAACGAAGAAAAAAAAAAATAATAATAAAAAATCGAATGGCGTCGAAGGCTAAAGCGCGACGAGAGTCGGGCAGGGTGAAGGAGGAAGAGGGCAGTGGCGGAGGGACGCATGAGAAGAGAAAACGAGACAGAGAGAGGCAGAGAACAAACCAGAGGGGGAGAGAGAGAGAGAGAGAGAGAGAGAGAGAGAGAGAGAGAGAGAGAGAGTAGGGCGTCGCCATTTCTGATTGAATCCAAGCTTGGAGCTTATATTTTGTCATTCATTGGGCGCCGTCGGGATATGTGTAGAGAGTGTGCGGAGAGAGCTAAAAGAGCCTGGCGATCGGCAAGCGCCGAGTTGCTGACGGTCATATATGCGCTCTCTATGCACCGACGCACCAAGTGATAGAGAGAAAGGAAGAGAAGAGAGAGAGAGAGAGAAAAAGAAAGAGTATATGAATCGAAGCTCGGCCGTTCCGAGAGCGAGGGCTGTTTGCCAACGCAAATTTAAAAATCACGAATTTTTAAAAACCCCTGCCCTCCTTGCAATATGCACATATCCGCTGCACCAACTCTCACCGTCAACGTGCACTCTGCATATCTATATGTATATGCGTGGATGTGTATACACGAGAATACCTCCATATTCACATATATAGGTATATGTATATATCGTAAATTTGAATCAGAATCGAAGACATATATATATATATATATATATATATATATATACATATATAGAATGAAAAAAATTCAAAGCTTTTCCTAACGACATTTGGGAGGAAAATGTTCATACTGACAAGATACATCATTTGAGGATGTAAAATCACGATGTCACATTTTGAAAAAAAATCGATTCTTTTTTTGCATCAGCCGAGAGTATAGACGGTTGTAAAAATGCTGTTCAATATTTGGGACGAAATTATAGAGTTGTGCTGTCGGTGAAAAACACCGTAATCGGAATAAATTAGAAGGCCAGTTTTTTGACAGGTTATGTAGGTGCCGCGGGTGTTAAATCCAAGTTTGCCTAAAAATCGGGGTGCAGGGTTTTTTTAGGGGATGAAGGGGGGGGGATTGATGCCAACCTACAACCCCTACGAGGTCGGCGCCGTGAGACGAAATGTTCAGAAAAATCCGGGCTCTAGTTTTGTGCGCAGCGCCGAAGTCGTGGTAATCCATTTTGGGGATGGAAAAGTGGGGTGAAATTTTGAAAAATCAGTTTTAATTCAATAACTTCTTAGGATAAATTCGTACATTTTTTGTTCAAATGGGAACGTTGTAGACCTTAAAAAGACGCATCGATCGAGTATTTGATCATTATCCTCCAATAATGTCTTCACCCCCAAGAAAATTGATGATATGCCAAAAAAATTGTTTATTGAACAACTCAAAAACAATCGATTTTTCGGGTATGGTTTAAACGTACGAAATGTAGAGACTAATTTTCTCTATATTTTCGTTTCTATGGACCACCCTTGAATTTTGCTTTTTCCAACCCCTCTCGGGGGTTGAAAATAAAAAATGAACTTCTGGGAAAACTATTCGCACGAATTCGCCCGCCGTGGAACAATTTGTAGCTTGAACCATCATCACTATGTGATCAAACATTAAAAATCATCAGACACGTATTTTTTCATTGCCGAAAAAAAAGGTTTTAAGGGGGCCACCCCTCATAGAAAGACGTGTCATCCCTCAATTTTTATGACAATATTTCTATAATGGATTTTTCATCGCTTTGGACGATTTTACGTTGGAAGGATTTTGGACGAACTTACATTGGAAGGATTTTGATTTTTGTTTCTGAAGTTTGTTTCGAGCTGGCTCATCCTAGTTGGTGTAAGACGAGGCAATTGCATTTGGAATCGAAGGCAATTCTGACAAATATTGTACAATCGGTGAATTGCAGCTTGGATCAATGTGATATACGATTTTTTTCGATTATGAAAACAGCAAGAAAGATTGTCTGGTGGACATTTTTTTGCATTGTGTCTGGGGGCAGATGAATTTATTAAGTGACTCAGCTATTTGTTGAGTGGAAGGGCAGATTGACAGGAGTGAGTGGCAAGTTTCATGACAATGGAATGTTATGTCATATGGAATGGACCGTTACGATGAATTTATTTAAAAACTTTCTAAAATTAAAATCATTACTAAATTATAACGTTGTGCATTTTATGTTATAAATTATAAACGTATGTAATTATAAAAGAATTACTTGTTGATTTTTTTGAACGTTCGGTTTAATGTTAATCATTTTATCATCCTTCAATTATCAAATCATTAACGGATTTGTAAAAACACGTTATCATATTATAAAAACTTATGAATTATAACGGTCCTAATTTTATTTGATTCTGGAAATGTTTAGTTCATAATTATAGTCATAAAGACATTATGAAATTATGGAAAAACAATTTTTATTATAAAAATAGGAAATATTCGCGTTTTTATAAAACTTCGAAAGCTTTTTTCTGTGGCAAGTTTCATGGTAATCGGATATTATGTCAACGACGAATGTATTGAAACACGTTATAAAATCATAAACATTCATAAATTATTACATTCTATATTTTATTCGATCAATTATAAATGCGTAATTTGTAATTTTTTTATAATGATACAACTTTGTTAGCTTTTTTCAACGTTCAATTTTAAACATAATTATTTATCATGTTTACTTTTGTAATTAGCGATTTTATAAAAACACGTCATAAAATTATAAAGATGTATAAATTATAGCGATTTCAATTCTATTATATTTTATAAATTTATAATTTCAATTGTAAACACGTTAGAAATATATGAAGTACATTTTTTTTTATAAAAACAAGAATTATGGTGTGTTTTTATAAAACTTCGAGGGTTTTTTCTTCAACGGGCGCCGAGTCCGAATAAGTTGTCAGCAAAGCTTCATAACTCGTCGGGCGGAAAACCGACCTTTCTACTTGACGTGTAAAATACTTCACATTGCGTATAAGTAGTACGACAAACTCGGTCCTGTGCTTTTTTCCGACTAGACAGATACTTGTTTTTTTTGGCTCTTTTTGTCCTTTCAAAAACACTCGAAAGGAATGTTTTTACGGTGAAATAAAACAATGTTTAACGTCGAGAAGTAATGCGCCAATTCCGGGGGAGAGACACACGAGTCATTCGCATATGCTTTGGAAGGAACAACGATGCGGAGAGCGTAGGAGCGTCCGCTCAAGGAATAAAGAAGGCCGAGAGAAGAGGGTGGTATTTTGACAGGACTTCGCATGCCTCGGGAAAAAAGGACAGAAGCGGGGTGAGCTTTAAAGGGTTGTTTCGAGCAACACGTGCTTGCTATTCGTCCCAAAGTGAAAATCTATATATACAGGGCTACTGATTATTGGCCGCGATGCCGTGAAAGGGTTGTACGACATTTTTTTCCGCTATCAAATAACCCAGTCATGCTTTATGCAAAAGTAAACCATTTTCGAGATATTATTATTTTTATAATTTTTTTACGTGAGGGATAGGCAATTTAAAAAATTAATAAAAGAAAACTGTTATATGGAATCAAAGTTTTTTAAATGATTTGTAGTTTGGGGGCAGTAACAAAGAATTATCAACAATAAAATAAGAATAACTATTCGACATGCAATGTTTTGGACCCCCAAATCAAAAACGTTTGCAGATCATTCTTATTTTATTGTTGAAAATTCTTTGATACTGTGTCCTCAGACTAGAAAAAAAATTTTAAGTTTGATTCCATACAACAGTTGTTTTTTTTTTTCATTTTTTAACTGATTTTTTAAGTTGCCTACTCCTCACTAAAAAGATAATAATAAAAATAATAAAATCTCAAAAATGGCTCACTTTTGCATACATTATTGCGGGTTGATTGATAGTGGAGAACATGTCCTACAACTCTTTATTCACTTTTTATTTTACTTTAGGTGTAAAAATATTTCGGAAATATTTTACATTAATTTGACAGTTAACTGTCGTGAACTGTCGTAAAACCGTCGTTTAATTTGCAATGTATGTATGTGTGAGTGTGTATGTTCTTGAAGACAGTTCTTGAAGATTTAACAGTTCTTGAAGATTTAACAAATAAAAAAATGTTTGAACAATCTTTTACCTGATAACTTTTGATTTAAAAATTAACTTAGTAAATTGTGGAAAACAATTATTCGTATATTCATAAATAAATAAATGTTCAAATACCCTTGTGTCTGATAGTGTTTTTTTTTATTTTCTAATTGAATTAGTCGCTTGCGGGAACAATTATCCGAATATTCCAAAATAAATGAAAAATTATTATTCAATGAAGCATGTGCCCAATATTTTTTCATTAGAAAACTAAATAGGAAAATTTCCGAAAATGATTATTTAGATATATATAAATTTGAAAAAACAAACCGTGTTCAATTATTCTCGTACCGAATAGTTTTTAATTTTTTAATGAAATTAAGAGTTTGCGAAAATAATTGTTCCGACATTCATAAATGAATAAAAAAAACTCTTGTGTAACTATGCTTGTGACAAATATTTTCTAACTAAAAAATTAATTGAATGAATAGCCGAAAATAATTGTTCGAATATTTGTACCCTTTATATCTTTTGATATAACGATTTTTTATCCGTCCTAAAAGCGAAAGGACCGAATTTCGTATTAGAATACGAAACAATATTCGAATGGAGTAAACAATGGATACAAAAAATGGATTTTTCACACAAATATTTATTGATACACTCGATTGCTTCAGTTTGTTCGATTTTTCTATCGTTTCTCGCGTAAGATTGTTCAGCACGTGCGAAAAATATTAAAAGGAGTGGAAAATAATTGAATTGAAGGAACTTAAGAAGTCATTAGTGTAGTTAAATCGAGGATAAATATTTTTCTCTATTGTATTGCGCGAAATTGCTATCTTGTAATTCCACCGAATGCGATATCCGAGGAAAATTAGTAGAAAATCACGTCACGCTGACCACGCGGATAGTGTACAGCAAAATCTCGAGAGACTTGCGGCTATGTTCTTGCGCTGAACTCGTGCGAAGTGACCGTTTTACGAGTTTGCAATTTACGCGGGAATTTGCGGACAGGTTAATAACCAAGTGCCTTTGGAGAATGCTCGACCCGACTCTGAACGACAACGTCGCACTGGTACGAGAAACGTCAAATGTTTTGGTATTGCAGCCACTCTCTCTCTCTCTCTCTCTCTCTCTCTCTCTCTCTCTCTCTCTCTCTCTCTC